>CM040913.1:15384243-16044243 GCA_023029165.1 Gobiocypris rarus
GCTCCTCCATATCAAACTGTTCCTGCACACACAAATATAACAGAGTTAGTCACTTCCCTATTGTTTCTCGATAAGGACCAGGAGAGCGAGTCTCACCTGAAGGCTTCTGGCATACGCCTCATCCTCAGCCATTTGAACGGAGCGGACCATGCTCTCGACCCCTACATCATCAGTGTCATCCTCTATGATGACAATATCTTCTGGTATTGGACATACAGGTGAACTTACTGGTCCTTGCATTCTCTTTGCTATAAACAAACAGAAAGACTCATTTTAGAGAGGTGAAAAAGCACTATCCAAATGTGTGGATCCTGGATCTGTACCTGCATCCAGCAGTAAAGCTTCATCCTCTGTGCCGAGTAAAGGGGAGTGTGCTGTTGTACTTTTAGAGGCTTTGGATCTGGGCTTGCTATAGATGCTCTTTTTGGACTTCTGTTCCTTTCCATTGCTTTTGTTTAGAGTCTTTTGCTTAGTGGTGCGACCCATTACTTGAGGCTCGTTTAAATATGCCGGATCGCTAATTTGATCCAGTGCACACGTAGAAGACCCAGCTGAGGATGAAGGCTTGCAAGATGCAGAAACATGAGAAGAAGAAGAGGAGGTTGCTGGACGTGGAGACTCCAACCATGTAAAATCAGAAGGTAAAAGAGACGAGGCCGTTACAAATCCATTTGCTCCTGGCGTAATGCCGGAGTATCCACGCAGTGCACTTGCATTTGAGTCCTCCAGTTTGCGCCGCTTCATTGTTCTTTTGGAGCCTGGAGTGGTGCTGAGGTTTTCTGGGATGTGTTCTCGTCTTTCCCATTTATTTCCATCTGAACAGGACAGTGTCACCTACAATTAAGAACAATGTTTTAATCGAGCACAAAATCATTTATGAATACAATTTCAAAAATTGAATCTTCTGAATGGAATGCAAGAATTCTGAAATGACATACTTCTCTAAATTGTATACCTCTAACTAATATTTAAAAAAATAGAATATGAAACAGTACGACAGTTATGTACTAATAATCCCTGAATCCCCCACATATTACGTGTAATTAAGCAGAATGATAATATAATAAAACAATAATAGTAGATATACATGTACACGTGTGTGCGTGTGTAAATGTGTAAGTAAATCAATTATTTTGCATATTATATAAATAAATAAATGGTTATTTTGTATTTTTTATTGCACATTTTTTTGTAATTGTATAAGTATATTGTTTTTTTGCGATTTTAAAACATTTTTAATTGACTTCAGATTTCTTGGTAGCACTGGAAATGAAAGGTCAAGCATGCTGCATCGTTGGATACAGTATTTTCTGCTGCACATTTTAGCAAATATAGTAGGACCTCCCAGAATTGTATGCATACAGAAAAAACGTATACTGTGCATAATGCATACATACTACAGAAATACATTAGTATAGTACCATGGCAATGTGGACGTAGATCTTTTTCTCTTACCACGCTTTTGCTGTCATCTTTTTGGGAATGTCGTTTTCTTCTGTGAGTCAGTGGGCTGAAAAGTAAAAATAGATACTTTGCTCTCATTATTAATATGAATTGGTGACTTGTCTATTACATGCCAAACTAACATATACAAATAATTTGGACCAATATGATATTCACAAATGAAATGGTACCTAGGAGTCTCGGGAACTAAAGTGGAGGAGAAGTCATGAGAGAGCCCAGGATCTTCAAACAGGTAGTCGCTGTCATTTAGCAAGGCATTGTTCAGGGAGTCCGGAGTGTCTGACTCCATCCGGGGACTGAACAGAGGACTGCCGGCCTCTGAGTCTGAACCTTCCAGTATGTCATTCATCACCTCTGAATATGGCTTAATAATTTTTGTACTTTGGCTATAGCTGACAGATTGTGTGCTGTTGACTCTAGGAAGAAGGAAAACAAGACAGGAAGACACAAACGCTTTTTTTAAACGCATCAAGACTATGAGGCTTTGTAAGTTCGTCCCTCTTAAATGTAAACATTTTATACTTCATATTTTACTGACATACACAGTTCTTTGCTAGTGAACTAGTTATTTGTGAAATCCAAAACCAACAGCACTGAGGGATTTAACTGATCTGTGAGGCGGTTGGTCGGATTCGGCGTTTAACCGAAGAAGCTGGTAACCGTTTAGCAAGCAATTACATTAATATCGTACGGCCATAGTTTACGAAAACTCCACGGGTTTATTATGGAATTGAAATACGGTAACACTACTCACCATCCTTACAAATCACACCAAAAAGAAAGGCAAAAATCTTCGCTTAGATACCGCATCGGCGAATGGCGAAGTCACAATGGAAAACACCGCCATGGACCTCTCGGGGTTTTTCCGGTTACGCCACTTCCGGCACATGGATAGTTGGGTTTGTATTTAACCCTTTAAGGTACACACCATGAAAAAGGAAAGGAAAATTTATTTCTTTGCATTTTTTATTCAATTATGATAACAATAACAACAATATATTTATATATTTGTAATTAGACCCTTCAGTATTTTAGATACAGTCCTCTACCAAACGGTTGAGATGTCTGTTCATAATAAAAGAACAATATTAAGAACAAGTCATATTAAGGGCAATTTCTTGACCAATAAAAAATCTGATGGCTGCTGTTGATGGCTCCAAACACATCTTACCATAATTTAGCATGATCTACCATAGTTTACCATGATTCTAGCATTAGTTTACCATGGTTTACTATGATTCTAGGATGATTTACCATATTTTACTATGACTCTAGGATGATTTACCATAGTTTACCATGATTTACCAGTTTACTATGATTCTAGCATGATTTACCAATTTACCATGATTTACCATAGTTAACAACACTAACCCTTTTGTACATTGTAAATAGCTAATTTTACCAACATTAACTAATATTGCCAACATTGGCTAATTTTACCAACATTAACTAATATTGCCAACATTGGCTAATTTTACCAACATTAGCTAGCTTCTCTACCATAAAATGACATCTCAACCGTTTGGTAGAGCATGTTTTGAAAAAAATATTTGACCCTTATAAGACTTATTTTTGTTTAATTAAGTTACATAATTCTGTTTAACAACTCCTCTGAAATGATATGTCAACAAAATAGTTTTACCTTTAAAAGTCGCGCTGAAATGTGTCAGCAAAGGACGAATACATTTTCGCTGTCACGTGCTGTTTGAAGGAACACTGAACGGCATACTGCTAACAGACACAGTGCCATCTAGTTGATTTTTCTAGCATTGCACAACTACACCAAACGATACAGATGGCATATTTATGTTGAGTTAAGCTCGATGCATTTTTCAATGAAATATAGTGACAAAGTGTGGTCTACCAAATGGTTGAGTAGTAACTTAAAGGGTTAAAGGACCCTATTTCTTTTACTCTAATGCTAATTAAAAACCATTCGTTTATTCTAATGTCAAACGCGTTTTTAAAATGTTTTTTTGTTGTTGTTGTTTTCTTAAAATATATTTAAATTAATATATGTTCACTGATATAAAACAATTCACATAAATGCAATTCATGACATACATATAGAAACACATTTAAAATGTACTTTCTAGTACATTGATGATCATACTGCACTACACAATTTTGTCTAATCAAATGCTCTCTAGAATGAGAATATCCCACACTCTAATGCCATCTGTAACCAACTAACAAGCTGCAAGGTGTATCAAAAAATAGAAACGGCCTGCAATACGAAGGAAAATTAATTTGTGGGGTCTTTAATCTTGACAATAGGTTAAAAAAGAAGCATCTTTTTGGATAATTTTATATAATACAACAGGAGTACAATTATTTATTAAAATGAACAAATTGATGAAAAAAACAACAACAGACAGACAGACAGCTAATAAACTCATATTCAATAAAAGAAATCTTCCTTTTAGAACATAAGGTTAAGTCATCCACACCACATGTCTATTGATGACATCAGAACAGAAATATGTTTTCAGAACAGCATGGATTGGAGGGACTTTCGAACAGTGGCCATCTCCTGTTGTTGCTGTAATGATAAAATATAAACATTGATCACAAATGCTAAATACATATTGTACTTAAAGAATTAGTTCACCCAAAAATGAAAATGACCCCATGATTTACTCACCCTCAAGCCATCCTATGTGTACATGACATTCTTCTTCCAGACTAATACAATCTGAGTTATATTAAAAATGTTAACTTCATGTGCAAGTGAATGTATTATCGCGAGAGTCTACAAGAATGTATTATCAGTCGCTGTGACTGGTTCGGGCTTCTTGGCGGCTGTTTTTGGAGGAGGAAGGCTGGAATGGTGTAATAAAAATTTTCTCTGTGGAACTACGTTGTATCTTTGGCTATTTTTACATGGTAGCAGAGGATGGTTTCCAACTACAGAGTACCGCCTAAGCTTGATGAAGCTCGACCGTACGAGTGCTGGAAAAATGAAGTTAGTATGTGGAGACTTGTCACGGACTTAGAAAAGAAGAAACAGGCACTCGCGGTGGTGCTGGGGCTCGAGGGGCGAGCCAGAGAGACCGCTTTGGAAATACCCGCGAACGATCTAAACACAGATGACGGTATGGAAACCTTGCTAGCTAAGCTGGACGCGATATTCTTGAGAGAAGAAAAGACGCGCTTATGAAGCATACTCTCATTTCGACTCGATTTCCAAAGACAGTGCGGTGTCCATGACGGACTACATCATAGATTTTGAGCAGAGATACAACCGCATGAAAAAGTACAACATGACACTGCCTGACGCTGTGTTAGCGTTTAAACTCCTGGACACGGCTTGCCTCGAGGAGAAGAGTAGGCAGCTAGCACTTACAGCGTGCACGGATCTGACATTCGCGTCCATGAAGTCAGCGTTGAAGCGGATTTTCGGGGGAAAAACCAGTGGCGCAAGCGGCGGCTGCGAGACTCAAGATGCGGCGTTTTTCACGGAGCAGAGGCCACCGGACAAATTCAGACGAAACAACGGCCCGTCGCAGAGCAGACAGCGGCAGCCACAGCAAGGTACAAACCCACTTGACAAATATGGTAAGAGAACAAAATGCGCCATTTGTCAGAGCACGTACCATTGGGCCAAAGACTGTCCTCATCGGAGAAATGAAGTAAAGCTAGCAGAAGATGTGGAAGAGTGTAACATTACACTATTTACAAAAGTCATGACTGACTCTGAGATCTTTCTAACTGAATCGCTGGGATCAGCTATCATTGACACTGCATGCACACGTACAGTTTGTGGCGAGAAGTGGCTGGATAGTTACATGAAAGACCTGAGCCAAACCAAATAAACAAACTGCTGCAAACAGAATCTTCAAGCAGCAGACCTTTCAGATTTGGTGACGGTCAAATGGTACACTCCAACAAAAGGTGAAGCTTCCTGCTAAGATCGGACAAACAAAATGTCACATTGAAGCGGAAGTTGTTCCTGCTGATATTCCTTTACTGCTGAGCAAAATGTCTCTAAAGAGAGCAGGAACTGTTTTAGACATGGAGAATGACAGAGTTGTCATGTTCAAGCAACCAGTGCCTCTTGAGCTCACTAGTTCGGGACACTATTGTGTTGACATTAGAGATGATAATACTGAAGCGAACACCAATGAAAGTGAAATCCTTGTCGTTACAGCAGAGATGTCTACAAAAGAGAAGCGTAAAACTCTCCTGAAGCTCCATAAGCAGTTTGGCCACGCCTCCGCAGACCGGCTGCAGAGGCTCATCCTCAGCTCTGGAAATACGGACAAAGACTGTCCAGTTATTCTGCAAGAGATCATCCGTGACTGTGAGGTATGTCAAAGATATAGCAGGACCAAGCCCAGGCCTGCTGTTGGTTTGCCTTTAGCCTCAGAGTACAATGAGGCGGTGGCAATGGATCTACATGAGCTTGAACCTGGCGTATGGTACCTCCACATCATCGACCACTTCACACGCTTCAGTGCTGGAAATATAGTGAGAACAAAGAAAGCCTCGGAGATCGTTAACTCCTTCATTCACTCATGGATAAGTGTTCATGGTGCCCCAAAGCGAATATACACAGACAACGGTGGCGAGTTCAACAATGAGGAGATGAGAGAGATGGCAGAAAAATTCAACACTGAGATGAAGACTACAGCGGGATACAGTCCTTGGAGCAACGGGCTGCTGGAGAGACACAACATGACACTGACTGAGATCCTCCTGAAGGTGAAAAGAGAAAACGGGTGTGGCTGGCAGACTGCTCTAGACTGGGCTCTAATGGCCAAAAACAGTATGATCAATGTGCATGGTTATAGTCCACACCAGCTTGTGTTTGGTCACAGCCTAATCTTCCCTCAGTTTTGGTTGATAAACTACCTGCTCTAGAGAGCACTTCTATGAGTACTAGAGTAGGACAGCATCTAGCAGCATTGCATGCTTCCAGAAGAGCATTCACAGAGGTGGAATGCTCAGAAAGAATAAGAAGAGCTTTACGAAAGCAGGTCAGGCCTACAGATGAAAAGTATGAGACAGGAGACAGAGTGTACTACAAAGCGAGCAGACAGTACAGAGTGGAAAGGCCCTGCTGTAGTTATCGGTCAGGATGGCTCTGTAGTGTTTATCAGACATGGTGGGATTCTTGTCAGAGTACACCAGTCCAGGCTGAATAAAGTCAATGCACAGGATGAGGATAAACCTGTACTACCTGATATTCCTGAAAATAGTAAAGAAAAGGCAAATGTAATACACACTGATGTGTCAGAGAATTCAGATGATGAAATGAGTGTTAATGGAGACGTGCAAATCCTGAAAACACAGAAACAGATGATAGAGAAGACGTGAGACAAACTAATGAGACAGAGAGTGATGCTACCAATACAGTGGCTTCCACTGGTGTCAAACTGAGAACAGGTCAGACAGTGACGTTTACAAACAGAGATGATGGTATTAAGCACACTGCCAGAGTTTTAGGCAGAGCAGGAAAAGCAAAGGGCAATATAAAAACTGGTACAATGTGCAGTATCTTGAACCAAATAGCAGCGAAGGTCAAAGGAAGCTTTAGACATGTCACAAGTTGATGATCTTCTCACTGAATGTGATGACACCGATGCTGATGTACTCATTACCAAAGACATCTCTTTTGATGCTGCTAAACAGCAAGAGATTGAAAACTGGCAAATGAATGATGTTTACGAAGAGGTCACAGACAGGGGTCAGAAATGTATTTCTACTAGATGGGTCTGTACGTTGAAGGAGACTTCTAATGGTATTGTTCCCAAAGCTCGCCTTGTGGCGAGAGGATTTGAAGAAGTCAATATTCATGAATTACAAAAAGATTCTCCCACATGTGCATCAGAGTCACTTAGGCTGCTGTTAGCTGTTATTTGTCAAAACAAGTGGAAAGTAAATTCTATGGATATTAAGTCTGCCTTTTTGCAGGGAATGGAACTCACAAGAGACATTTACATTCGTCCTCCACCAGAAGCAGGTGCAAACAATGCATTGTGGAAACTAAAGAAATGTGTGTATGGACTTGCAGACGCTTCCCTCTACTGGTACAACAAGGTCAAAGAACTCATGCTGAACAGTGGTGGTAAAATGTCAAGGGTTGATCCTGCAGTGTTTTATTGGCAGAATGAGCAGTCTGAGGTAACAGGAGTACTGGCATGCCATGTGGATGATTTTTTGGGCAGGTTCAGAGCACTTTGTAACTAATGTCATACCTGTACTTAAATCTTCATTTCACGTGGGTCGTGAAGGGCATGACAGTTTTTCATACGTGGGGATGGGCGTTGCAACTGTGGGTGGTGTAGTGCAGGTGCATCAGCACAGTTACATTGAAAACCTACAACCAGTTCACTTACAGGCAGCACGTGCTGTACAAAGAGAGGCTCCACTAAACGAGAAAGAAAGAGAACAACTCAGGTCCAAAATAGGACAAATTCTGTGGGTTGCTAAACAGACAAGACCAGATGTAATGTTTGACACATGTAGTCTAGCATCCAACATTAAGAATGCTACTGTTCAGTCCATACATGAAGTGAACAAAGTGATCCGTAAACTTAAGTCAGAGAAGGTCACACTTAAGTTTCAACACTTGGGCAACAGTGATGATTTGGGTTTGGTGGTTTTCAGTGATGCTTCACTGGGCAATCTTCCAGATGGAGGTACACAGGGAGGGGCTTTAATTGCTCTCATGGCAAAAACAGGAAAATTCTCTCCTCTGTTTTGGCAATCTAAGAAAATCAGACGTGTAGTAAGAAGCACGCTGGCAGCAGAAACCCTTGCCATGTCAGATGGTATTGACAATGCTATGTTCTTGGCTATGCTCTACTCTGAGCTTACCACTGGTAAAGCTGATCTTAATGCTCTCCCCCTTATTTGTGTTACTGATAACCATTCCCTGTTTGACGCACTTAAGTCTACTAAACAGGTCACAGAGAAGAGACTAAGATTAGAAATAAGCGGTGTCAAAGAGCTCCTACATGCTAACAAAATCAAAGAAGTGTGCTGGTCAGAAGGCAAGTCACAACTTGCTGACTGTTTGACGAAGAAAGGTGCTTCCTCACTTATGCTTCTTAAAGCGCTGTATGAGGGTGTATGGAAATTGTAATATCAGGACTATTGAGCATTTATCTTGGTACAGTTTTTTTTGTTTAAATACTCAAGCTCACTTAAATGTTACTGTGTTCTGAAAACTGTTTTGTATTTAGTGACAGGTGTTTAATATGTCAAAGTCACCCGTTTTTTTTATTTAAAGAAGAGAGGGAGATTGTTAACTTCATGTGCAAGTGAATGTATTATCGCGAGAGTCTACAAGAATGTATTATCGCGTGAGTCGCTGTGACTGGTTCGGGCTTCTTGGCGGCTGTTTTTGGAGGGAGGAAGGCTGGAATGGTGTAATAAAAATTTTTCTCTGTGGAACTACGTTGTATCTTTGGCTATTTTTACAAAAATGTTTATAAAGTAAAATATCTAGCTTCCTGTGGACAGCCTTCTGCATTCAACTTACGAAAAAAGGCATAATTGGCGCGATGTTATGATATCAGATGTAGCGTAAGCACTTTGAACTGCGAGAGGCGTTACTCTTTCTTTGTAAGTTGAATATGGAAGGCGGAAGCTAGATATTTTACTTTATTGTTTTAAATAAGGATATTTTTCTTACACAAACTAATTGATTCACTTCAGAATGCCTTTATGAACCCGCCAGAGCCGTGTGGATATCTTTTATGATCATATACACCATATGGCTTGAAGGGGAGTAAAACATTGAGTAATTGTCAGTTTTGTATGAACTACCCTTTTAAATTGTTAAAAAAAATCCATTCTAACATTGAACTGAATCTACAAGTTATGTAAAAATGGATTTATGAACAATTTACAAAAATGCCTTTGTGTTTTTCAGAAAAGAGCTCCAATACAAAACCAAGCCTGATTTAGTTACTTTGGTAATTTAGCATACATCACGTTACATTGAAAGGCTATTTAAAGCAGACATGTTTCATATCCAGAGCCTAAACAAAGTTGTGTGAAATCTTTTTGTGAAGCACTCACTGTGTCCATCATTATCTTCTTCTGCAGCAGAGCCATCTCTTTTCTAAGCTCCATCTGGGTGCCCTGCAGGAAGGCTTCATGGCTTTTCTCCATCTCCTCCATGTTCTGCACAGAAATTAAAGACCTCACTCGGTCAGCCAAATGATGAAAAAATGGTCTTGGTTGATTTTTAAATAATTAAAGTGATGATAGCATCAGTGACCTTGACAAACTGCTCATACAGGTCTTTGATGGTTTTCATTTTTTGGTTTTGCACAACCCTCGCCTGCTGGAAGAGCTTCTGCTGCTGGCGAAACAAATTCTGTGAAAACAGAAATTAGGAAGTTCAAAGGCAAAGTGAGAGACGTTTACATCAAATATCTCTAAATAGCTGCTAGATATCCCAAAAAGCGGTATAATATTTTTCACGAGACCCTTAATCCTACAATTAACATTTCATTTCCCTTAGTGTGATGCTGTGCCCCAAAATGACACGTTGAAACTTTTAAAACTTCTCGACTTCGTCTTTATGTGACAAATGTCTGACTCCTACATTTAGTTTCTCCTCCTGCTCTTCAGATTTCTGAACGTCAGTCTCCCACTGCTGAAGCACAGAAAGCACCTGCTGAGAATAATCCTGTGTCAGCTTCTGCCTGCAAAAAAAAATCAACATGAACATCAGAGTGGATGTGAATAAAGAAGAAAGTGTTATGTTCCATACAGTGCTTTCATTTACCTCTGATTCTGCTGAGTTTTCCACATTTGCTCCAGTTTCTGAGTGCTGCCCTTTAATGAGGTTTTGGTGAGAACCTCCAAGCGTTTCCTTTTGGTCTGCATGGCCTTGCTGATGTCCGCTAAATGGCAATTCAGTCGTGTTTTTGAGTATTTCAGTAACAGACTTCCAAAACAGTATTTTGAAACAGGCTATAATATATGCAGTTGTTGACTTCACTTACCACCGAATCTTTCCAGCATATTTTGAACCTCATTCCTGAGATGAAGGACAGCAAATTATTTTTTGATCCAGAGAAAGGCTTCATAACTTTGGCTAGGTTGACTTTGGCTGACTTACCCTACACCACCAGCATGTAGTTCATCATCATCAAACGTCTCTGCAGATCTTTTCTTGGTCAGCTTGTCAATGATTGGAGTTTCTAATGTATCAGAACAACATGAAAACATGCTTCACAACTACACCATTTGCTCTCTCTCTCTACACACACACACATTATACATATATATATACAGTCATGCTCAAAATTGTTGGCACCCCTGATAAATATGATCAAATATGGCAGTAAGAAATAAATCTGCATTGTTTATCCTTTTGATCTTTTATTAAAAAAATTCACAAAAATCTAACATTTCATTGAAGTTAAAGAATTGAAAATGGGGGGTAAATCACATTATGTAATAAATGCTTTTCTCCAAAACACGTTGGCCACAATTGTTGGCACCCCTTAAAAATGTTATGAGTAAAATATCTCTGAAGTATATTCCCATTAATATTGACATTTTTTAGCACACCAGGGTGACGAGGAACATGAAATTGTCCAGCTATGACGTCTTGTTTCACAGAAGTATAAATATAAGGAAGCACAAAGGCCAAATTCCCTTAATCATTTATCACAATGAGTAAAACCACTGAATATAGTTCTGATGTGGAGCAAAAGATTGTTGAGCTTCACAAAATAGAAAGTGGCTGTAGGAAAATAGCTAAAGCATTGAAAACCCCCATTTCCACCATCAGGGAAATAATTAAGAAGATCCAATCAGCTTAAGATGTTATGAATCTGACTGGAAGAGGACAAGTGTCTATATTGTCCTAATGCACAGCGAGGAGGAGAGTTTGAGTGGACAAAGACTCTCCAAGGATCACAGATGGAGATTCACAGAGATTAGTTGAGTCTTGGGGTCAGAAAGCCTAAAAAAAAAAAATCAAACAAACCCCTATATCACCACATGTTGTTTGGGAGGGTTTCAAGAAAAATCCTCCTCGCTCATCCAGAAACAAACTCCAGCATATTCAGTGGTCAGACACAACTGGAACTTCAGACGGGACCTGGTTCTGTGGTCAGATGAACTGTAAAAAGAGCTTTTTGGCAGCAAATCTACCAGAAGGGTTTTGTGCAAACAGGGATAAAAAGTACCCCATGCCCACGGCTAAAAATACTCATCAGGACAAAGATCTAAAACAAACATCAAAATCAACACAAATGTGTCACTGAACACAAAATGAAGCTTCTGTCATGGCCATCCCAGTTCCCTGACCTGAACCCTATAGAGAATGAGAGGCTGAACTGAAGAGAAGAAGCACTAACATGGATCTGGGAATCTGAAGGATCTGGGGAGATTCTGTATGGAGGAATGGTCTCTGATCTCTTGTCAGGTGTTCTCCAAACTCATCAGGCATTAGAGGAGAAGACTCAGAGCTGTTATCTTGGGGAAAGGAGGTTGCAAAAAGTACTTAATAAAAGGGTGCCAACAATTGAGGCCAACGTGTTTTGGAGAAAAGCATTTATTTCATAATGTGATTTACCCCCCATTTTCAATTCTTTTACTTTTTAATATAAGATCAAAAGTATAAACAATGCAGATTTATTTTTCTACAGCCATATTTGATCATATTAACCAGGGCTGCCAACAATTTTGAGCATGACTGTATATAATATATATATATATATATATATATATATATATATATATATATATATATATATATATATATATATAGTCAAACCAAAATGTATTCAGACACCTTCAACATTTTCTCACACTATCACAGTTTATTCGCTATAGTTTAGAAAAAGGTAATAAAATATGACAAGATCTCAGAGTTAGAACAAATTCATCTTGATAATATCAGATGATAGAACTTTGATAGAAAGGTATGTAATGGATTACAATCAACCAATCAGATGTTACATTTAAGAAGATAATACAAATTTAGGTCAACCTATTTCCAAGCAAATCTTCATTTTTTTCAGTCTGTGGTGTAAAAGGTCGCATTAGCAATTAAAACACTTAAGCAAAATATGGTCAGGTCAAAGTGTCTGAATAATTCTGGCCATAAAAATGTTAGCAATTTTACTGGTAGTCCACTGTGTGTCCACTGTTACTTTACGTTATCCTCACTTACATAAATGAACTATAGTGTCCTGCACCCACTAGTAATATCTGGTGTCTGAATAATTTTTGGTTTGACTGTATATAACTTACAAGGGCTGCGACCTTTTTTCCTGCTTGGTGCAACTAAATTTTCGCAGTGGTGCAACCACCACATTGACCAACTGATAAGAGTTGCCCTTTCTGTTACATATGAGAAAACTGTATGTAAGTTATAGTTATTACCATGGTAATAATTTTGCCTTCACGTGCTATCGGAATTATCGTTAATACTAGTTTCCTAGGTAAAAATTGGACATGAACGCTCAAGTCAAAATTTTAAAGCGACGATCTCGTAATCACGACTTGAAGTGGGAAGAAATAGATCCCCGATAGCACATGAAGGCAACACAACTTTACATGTGTGTTCACTAACTGCTAACTTACCATGGTATTATCTCTAATGTCATCACTGTAATACCAATTATCTTTTTTAATAGTACTAATTATAAAATAAACTTGTATAATGAAATACACAGACACACACCATCTCTCGTATCTTCGTCAGATCCGCTTCCTTTCTTTTCCTCCAGATTGTTGAAGTCAAACGCTTTTAGGTCTGCAGAGTTGTCATTGTGTTTGATCTTCTTGTTTTGTTTTCTCCCTGAAGCAGCCATATTCTTTCTGTATGAAGAGTATTTTGCAGTAGTCCGATGATTTATTCAAATATAAAGCAGTCACAAATAACAAACCCGCACATGGGAATCAATAATCACTGCGTTTATAATTAGCTCGTCTTGAAACATGAAACGTCGTATTGTTCATAATATAAGCGTCACATTAAAACAATTTCAAACCAGATACCATAGGTTATATAAAACTTTTTTATTCCAAAAACTAGACTTTATGTAAGGTTTCCCTTCTGCAAGAATCTACACAGAATCATCAGTAACTTACCTGACGGTGTGGAATCTCTCTACTCAAACCAATAACTGTAGCATAGAAAACCAACCAAAATGTAATTACTTTCACTAATGTTTGTTATTACTCTATAACCATTTAGAGAAAGGTATTTAATTATTTTAATGTTCGGCGACGGTTTCAACTCTAGCGTCTCTGAAGCGGTTTTCCCGCGGATTTTATTCTGAGCGCGAGATAATAACGCGCAGATCACGTGCTGCGTGACTAAAGATGCACTTCATAATAAATTATTAAACTAGTGATATTATAGGTCTTTAACTGAAAAATAAGCTATTAGTCATATAACATTTCAAAGCATAGGTTAAATAAATTTTCTTACCAAGAGACTGAGTAAAAAAATATATTTTTCTACAGTTCACATTATTTTAATATACAAAAAGAAATGTCTTTAAAAAAAAAAGGAAAACAATACAAATAGCTCACATTCAAAGTCAAAAAGCCTGTCGTAATATTGAGTGTAATGTACAGCTTTGTTTTCATTCAAAAACACATGTGCAGTGTTCTATTTTTCTGTATTAAAAGACAGATAATTCATATGCAGGTCAAATATCAAACTTCTCTTCGCATACATAATGTCCATTTTCCTCATAATCGTCTCTCGTGACCACCATCTCTTCAAAGTCAGGGTTTTCAGACAATAATTTCCCTCCTTCCCATGAGTAGCAAATAGGACTGCGAACAAAAGAGAAATATTATTATTATTATTAATTATATAAAGAATAACCAAACAAAATGTCAATACATTTTTCAGAACACTCAAGACATACTTCTGTGGCAGAACGACAGAAACTTCATATTCTACTGGAGCAAGTGCACGGACTTCTTTGTAAACCCGATCTCTGAATCCAGGGAACAAGGTGTTGCCACCAGTAAGAACAATGTTCTTATAGAAGTGGGGCTGCATCTCTGGACATAAAAAGTGAGCATATATTAGAGAACTTTAAAAGAAATAACATTTTAAACCAACAAATGCATCTAATGAGATGAAGCCAGATGAAATCTACCTTCTGGCATGTTGTTAATGGAGTTGACTAAAGCCTCAGGTATGCCCATCTCCTGAATGCCGATGTCAGATGGTTGAAAGAGCATCTCTGGGACTGCAAACCTCTCATTGATGAGCCGCAAAATCTGCTCCCCAGTCTTATATTTGCCAGTAAAATTCATCTCCTCTCGAGGCTGCAGCATAAAGAAAAAATATGTTGTATAAGTAAAAGACAACAGCCTGGTTTCACAGACAGGGCTTAGATTAAGCCAGTAGTTTTAGTTTTTATAAATGTGTGTTACTGGTGTGCATCTTGAGACAAAACAATGACACTGACATATTTTAAGATATGTCAGTGGAAGTTGTTTTCAGTTAAAACGCAAACATGCAGTTTAGTCTGGGACTAGGTTTAGACTTGTCTATGAAACCCGAGAAAGTGTATTGTGGAATTTTTTCATAGTATGCCAGATTGCTTACCTTGCAAAATCCCTTTTTGATAGAGCTGAAATCTGGCAGCACATAGTCTCTCATAACCATATTATCTTCTCCTTTCAATCTGTAAAATCACCAGAATTTATACTAAACATACACACTACCATTTAAAAGGGTTAGTTCAACCAAAAATGAATATTCTGTCATCATTTACCCTCACGTCGTTCCAAACCCGTAAGCATTTGTTTATCTTTGGAACGCAAATTAAGATATTTTTGATAAAATCTGAGAGCATTCTGTCCCTCCATTGACAGCTACCCAACTGACGTTTTGACGCTTCAAAAAGTTCATAAAGAGATTATAAAACTAATCCATATGAATTAAGCCGTTTAGTCCAAATTTTCTGAAGAGACTTGATCACTTCATGTGATGAACCGATTTCATTAAAACATTGATCAGCGAACATAAACAGAAGCTCAACCGAACCTGCTTGACAAGCGAGAACAAACCTCATTGGTTCTGGCTGAAACTCAAACGTGCTGCGTAACATGAGAACAAACCTCAGTGGTTCTTGCTGAAGCTCAAACGTGCTGCGTAACATGAGAACAAACCTCATTGGTTCTTGCTGAAGCTCAAACGTGCTGCGTAACATGAGAACAAACCTCATTGGTTCTTGCTGAAGCTCAAACGTGCTGTGTAACATGAGAACAAACTTCATTGGTTCTTGCTGAAGCTCAAACGTGCAGCATAACATGAGAGACAAATCTCATTGGTTCTTGCTGAAGCTCAAACGTGCAGCGTAACATGAGAACAAACCTCATTGGTTCTTGCTAAAGCTCAAACGTTCTGCATAACATGAGAACAAACCTCATTGTTTCACACACGTCACAAGAACATGCTTGAGCTTCCGTTTACTATAACTGATGTTTGCGTTGATGAATGTTTATAAGTGAATAAAAGCCGAAATTAAATCTGTTCATCATATGAAGTGATTGTCTTTTCAGAAAATTTGGACTTAACCGCTAATTTCATATGGATTAGTTTTATAATCTCTTTATGAACAGTGTCTATGGAGAGATAGAATGCAAAAAGATCTTGATTTGTGTTCCGAAGATGAAGAAAAAGTCTTACGGGTTTGGAACGACACCAGGGTGAGTAACTTATGAACGAGTTTTCATTTTTGGGTGAAATAACCCTTTAATGTTTTTGAAAGAGATCTATTATGCCCACCAAGGCTTATTTGTCTTTAGTGTCACATTAACCTTCAGAAATCATTCTAATAGGCTTATTTGGTGCTCAAGAAACATTATCATCAATTTTCTAATTTGTTACAAACTTACTGTGCAATCTCCATGTCCTTGTAGAAATCTTGAGACACATAACACACGTCCTCCTTGACCTGATTGATCACATGGGTCTCATCCATCACATGCAGCTGCCTATAAGACAACGATTGACACAAGCTCAAGGAGAAATCTGAAACACCAGAGAATTTCCTTACTCAAATGGTGGCAAGCGTACCTGTATGAAATGATCTCCTTCAAATGGTTGGTGAGCAGCTTTCCTCCTACATTTACTCTAGGAAGTGTATAGAGACTTATAGAATGTTCAGAGTTTATATGACTTAATACAATTGTATTAGGCTAGTGAGCGGCTCACCTGCAGATGCCCTCTTTCATCTTTCTTCCCCTACAATAAGGAATTATGTGTGTGAAGGAGAAGCCGCTGTCCACCACAACGCAACACAGCTCAGAGTTCTTCTCATGGAAGTATCGATGAGCACTCAAAGATCCAGCTGTTAAAAAAGAAGAAATTATGGAATCCTCATACGTAATCTAAGTAGGCTGCATCCTAGTACACTTACCATTAATTCTGAGGGCTGACTGGAACTGATATTCTTCGAATAATATCTCATTCATGGATTCTTGAATTGAGGTGAAGTTGAAGTACGGTTCTGTTATCACAATGTTGGTATCAGCGAAGGCCACCTGCAATTATGTTTTGTACATGCTCAATATATCATACTGTACATTTATGAAACAGAAAATGGGATATGTTTATCATCATTCAAGTACCTTAAACATCTCCTTTCCAAAGAGATGATCCCATACTTTGCGCTGCACATCCCAGTTCACAAGATACCCCTGATATAGATGCAGACGAGGTAAAGTAAGACACATTGAGTTTTATATATAAAGCAGTTAAAGTTATAATTCATATTGAGGCAATACCTTTTGAAACGGGAGGATATAGAAGAGTCCGGACGGGTCTTTGATTTCATCCAGCTGATTGGCAGTGAAAGTTTTCAACCTGGAGGTCTTCGAACGGAACTGGCAATTTGGGATTACACTAATGGGGAAAAAACCCATAACTAGCACACAATATAATACGTTTTACATAAGGAAATGCGTAATAAAAACACTGTACCTGACTTTCTCATTACTGTAACCGATTTTGGCGAAGTACGCACCATTATCCAGTACAAGCGTTGACATTTTTACATCAATTTCAATCACAGAATGAGATAGGAAAATGCATTAAGGTACAAATTATGAAGCAAACTGCATTTAATTGAGTGGTCTAAGTAAACATTGTATGTGCTAAATGGTCATGCCGCTCTATGGGCGTCTTGTTCTATACTTCAGAGGTCTGAAAACAGTGAATGCTTACCGCCCCCTACTGTATAGGAGTTTGTTTGTGTGCGAGTACATTAATAAAGAGCTTCGACAACATTGTAAATGTAACATTTATTTGTACCTTTTGGGGAGGGGAAACAACTTTCATTTCTAAAATACTGCAGATCACCATAATTACATTCAATTACGTAAGACAGACAACACAAATAAAAAGGTCACAATCGAAGGCTAATAAAGCACAGCAGCATCCAAGCTCCCTTGTTAGATTCATTTGATTAGCATTTGAAATGGTCCAGTTCATATTTTTTCTTGGCACAGCTTACAGTACATTTTGCAGGTCCTCTAAAAAGACAAGTCGATCAGTGGAGCCGTGTTCTTAGTATTTTCTTTCTTGTCTTCTGGACTCCACTTTATAAGAGGTGAACTCAGGTCAATTAACTGGGGGATAAATTAATAAATAATTTAAATAAACAGTATACAAACTTGAATAATGCAAACAATATAAGAATGCACACAACAGTTCAAAAGCTTGAAGTCATTAAACGCATTTAAAATGTTCTATTTTAAAAGAATGATGCTTTTTAGAAATTAGAAAGCAGAATAGAACTTAAGAATATATTATGGTGTCCAAAAAATTATTGCATTGATAAGAATAGTTTATTGAGCAGCAAATCAGCATATTAGAATGATTTCTGAAGGATCATGTGACTGAAGACTGGAGTAATGATGCTGAAAATTCAGCTTTTTACTGAATATGTGTTTAAATAAATGCAGCCTTAATGACGTAAAAAAAAAAAAAAAAATCATACCAACCCCAAATTTTTGAACGATACTGTGTGTATCAAATTTCCTCTCACCTGTCCTCCCCAGGGCTTTGCAGAGGAGGTTTTGATCAGGTCTGGGGTGTTGGAAAGATCGATTAGCATCTTCTCTTTCAGCTGAAGTGCTGGTGCAGGCGCGTCCACAAGCAAAACCTACAATTGCACATTACATTTTATTAAATTACACATTTGATCTAAAAATCCATTCAAATTGGGTTTATTTTACCTCTTTAACATCCTTTTTCTCTTTGTTCTTGAGCACGTGGTGTTTCTGGAGGTCAACTGTGTTTGGAAGTGTTGGGGGTATCATGTCGACCTGAGGAGGCTCTGGATCACACAACGGAGGCTCAGAGGGATTCTCCACAGCTGCTGGCTCACAGGCAGGAGGTCCTTCAGGCTCATCCTCCAAATTAAAGACCAAGGAGCAGGGCTGAAGGTCAGCTGGAGGGCAGGTCTCCTCATTTGACACTGAGGTTTGCTTATCTTCCTGTTTCTCCGTTTCCATCATGTTTTCTGGGCTGTACAGATAGACAGTTAGATTTCTACTTATACAGAGATTGAGACAAGTTATAGAATAACTGAGATCAACTGATGAAATATCTTAGGAGGCAGTTTAAGGGCCAAAAGTAGCACCTTGGATCAGTGGCCCCTTGGCTAGAGGTTGATGAGTGCTCTGTGATCTGGGAAGGTTTACTCAGACGTGACGTGCTCTTGGGTGTGAAAGCAGGGATACCAGAGATCCGGCGGTTGACTGGGGTGGGAAGAGCCGAGGGCCTCCGCAGTTTACCCATAGCCGAGGGCGTCAGGAGGCCCGCTGGGGGACCCACTAGATTATCAGGAATACTACAAAGACATGTATCAGAGTTAAGAGAATCCTTTAAAAGAAATGGAATGATGTTCTGAGAAAATATTACTGTATTACCTGTCCACACTGCATGCAGACAATAATTTTTTGGGCTTCATGATACGAGGGACGTCAGGTGAGGAGGAAACTATAAAAATCAATAGAAGTTAGCATAGTCAATGCAATAATGTCCTGGTTAAATCTCACAGAAACAATTAGGAAATGATATTCAACATAAGAATAACTCTTTTTGTACTAGGACCATTAAGATTTTTGTGTGAGTGAGATTCATCCTAATGGTTCCTATACATAAACATGATTCTGTTTATCCTTACCCTCGGATTTGCGGACTCCCTTCAGGTAGTTTGTGGGTGTTGGCATCACTGGGACCTTGAGTCTAGGGTTTCCCCTTAGAGCACTTCCAATCTTAGCATTAGATGCAGGGATGCTGGTAGTGGTCTTTTCAGCAGTAGTCTTTGCTGGGGTCAGAAGCTGTGGGGGCGGAAATGGGTCAGTTTTCTTAATGGGTGTAGCTTTGACAGGCCTGGGAAGAAGTTCAGATGCTCTCCTTCCCTGTGTAGAGATGGAGGTCCGTCTGTTGACGGGGGGCTCTGGGTTTCTGGTAACAACAGATGATTTGCGGCTAGAACTCGGCAACCTGCTCACACTGCTGTGTGAACGAGCACTGATGCTGTTAGTGCTGGAGTTCAAGGAAGAATTGAGTTTGGCTGGTGAGAGAAGGAGTTGATATGTTAATAACCAGCAGATGGCAGTAGATACACTTCACTAATCAGAATCAACCACATTTTCTTTTCAAAAATACATCTTCATAGACTTGTAAATAATTAAATCATAAGGAAAAATGAAAATAAGATTAAATAACTACTTAAATGCCTCAAAATGATTTATGCATCACACAATTATAATGTACAGCATGTAAAATGGATACTAATTTTAAATTATTAAAATAATAATTTAACTTTAAATTATTAGTGTTATTAAATATTAGTGTTATTAAAAACCATAAGTAAGCATTAGATGATGGCAAATGTATGAAAGGTCACCTTTGCTTCCTGGAGAGATAGTTAGACTAGAGTTGATGCTGGACACAGAAGACGACGAGGACGAGGTGTTTCTCCTCCTGTCCACAACTCTAGAGTTCTGAAGTGAAGGAGCTTTAAGAGCAGACGGAGCTCGCAATTCTGTCTGAATGATATTGAACAATGTTTAAATAAATACATTTTAATCTGTATTGCCGAACAATTACCAAAACCGTGCATTCTCCTACATTAGTGGAAAATTACACTAAATGACAAAACAAGCCCACTACAGTTTAAAAGTCTAGTGTCAAAAAAGATATGCTTTAAGAAAGTAATACTTTTATTCAGAAAGGACACATTAAATTGATCAAATGTAACAGTAAAGACAATTATAATGTTACAAAAGTTTTATATTTCAAATAAATGCTGTATAAAAAAAATAAAAACTATTCATCAAAAAGTTTATCACTGTTTCCACATAAATATTAAAGAGGTCATATGATGCTTTTTAATGGTTTCCTTTCCCTTTAGTGTGTAATGTATCTGTTTGTGCATGGATACGATCTACAAAGCTGAAAGCGATTTTTTTTTTTAACAGAGAACACTGATCAGACCTGCCTAAAACACCTCAATTCAAGTCCAGATCACAATGTGAAATATTAGCATAATAGCACAAAGAGAGAAGACAGGGCTTCAGTGAATTGTAGTTTTTGCTTTCAGAGGTTAAGATTTATTTCTAAAGCTGTTCCTGAGCAGTACAACCCAAAAGTTTGCTTGTACACAGCTCTTTTTACAGAGGACAGCTTCTTGAACCTGGCAGAGCACAACGCAGGCTATACAAAGACTACTTACCACTGTTAAACATTCTGCTCAAGTCATGCATGCAAAGCTGGTGCAGATCGATCTCTTGAATTTTCAGAATCTTACTCATCTCATACTTGTACAGTAAAACCGACTTATTATTATTAACTGTGCGTTTACAAATGCTTTAAAAGCTTTGGAAGCTGAAGCTTGTGATTATGGAGAGGGGCGTCACATTTCTGACAGAGGTGTTTGGCACTGGGTCATCTGGCCAATCAGAACACTCTGAGCTTTTCGGAAGGATAGGCTTTGTAGAAATCAGGGCGTTATAGACAGACTGGGAATAGAGCTGCAATAAAGTACAGTATATGAAAAAATAATGTGTTTTTTAAACATTAAAGCAGGTTACCCTATTCTATTACACCAATAAACAATATAATAATCTTTTAAAATGGCCTCCTATGACCCCTTTAAACAGCAAAACTGTTTTTAACATTGAAAAGCCAATCAGCATATTAGAATGATTTCCGATGGATCGTGTGACACTGAAGACTGGAGTAATGATGCTGAAAATTCAGCTTTACATCACTGGAGTAAAAATATTAATATTAAATATATTAAAATAGAAAACAGTTGGTGAGCATAAACAAATCTTGTTGACCCCTGAGATTTAAACTGATGTATGACTAACGACAGGTCCTTTTACCTTGTTTCGGGCTGGAATGCTGCTTCTTCCTGGCAAACTAGTGTTAAAGGAGGAATCGCTGACATCAGAAGCAACACTGGTGGTATCAGAGAGGAGGTCTTCAGAAGAACCACCTCTACTTGTGTTTCTACAGCTGGGACTGAGCTTCAGCCCAAAATTATTCTGAAAGACATCGATAAACCCAAAATAAATCGCATGTGTCAAACAGTAACGGTGTATAGATAAATGGAGATAAGAATTCATACTTTGTTGGGAGGAGGAAGCCTAGTTTTAGTGGCCGCGGGCAGTTTTGTGCTGGAGTAAAGTCGTGAGTTCCCTTGGGCTGTGGGTTTGCTGGGTAACACCCCACTACTAGCCACAATGGCTTTGCCTCTACTAGCCACCTTAGGCTGCGTCACAGCCGGCCTGACTGGACTCGACGTACTTAGACGTTGCTTGCCAAACCTAGCCATCCCGTTGGCCTTCAGCATTCGCTTCTGAATGGCTGGTGGAAGCTGCTTCATCGGGCTGTCCTGCACAAGAAAGGTCTCTCTTTTGATGGGACTCAGAACATGAGCTGGCTTGCTGAACATGCTCAGTTTGACTGTTGTGTCCTCCACAAACATCTCGGTCTCCTCAGCTTGGCACGAGGACACTACGCTGCTCTCGGCCACAGAGTCAGTGATAGTTTGCTCCAGGTGGCTGGCGAGCAGATGGGCTTCTTTGCAGATTTCATCAAACTTCTCTCCTGTGAGCGGACTCCAGCTGGGCTGTTCTCCCTGAGACGGACCGCTGCTCATACTGTCCTTCATGTGAATCTCAACTCCATGAGAAATGCATTTCTCTTTATGACCAACTGGACCCACGAACACCTCATCCTCAACATCATTATCTCCTTTAGAGCTATGAGAGAATATTTCCATGACATATATCATCATAAAATATTAAAACCACATTATAATTCATATTGTATATGGTTATGGGAGTTAAATGTATTGCCTGAACTGACCTGTTATTTTGTTGAAATAGCTTTCAATCTTATAATTTCAGTTTTCTTTCTAATGTAAGGTCATGGTTTAGTAATATTGTTATGTGCTTTTATAAAATGTTTTCAATTATTTTAGTAGTAATTTCAGTTTATATTCTAACTTTTGTTTTTTAAGTTTGCCCTCTAGAATTTTTATTTTATTTTAGCTTTATTTCAATTAACAAAAATAATTGTTTAATAGCTTTAGTTAACAATAACAACACTGCCTATATTAAAACAATGAAAACAAACCTGGCAGGTGACAATGAAACGTCAAAATCAAATTTCTCCTCAGCCAGTGAAACAAAATCTAGAAGTAAAACACACAGACACAAAACGCCGATAAAATTATACATTCAAATATGTCAGATCAGTGTTTTTCTTGGGCTTGTTATACTACGCTTACAAAAGAGTACAATACTGTGGTTTTTTAAGACATGATGTACCATTTTACAGTTGTTTTTTTTCTTCCCGCAAGAACCACAGTATTACTACAGTACTTTTTTTGTAAGGTTAATTTAGACATATTGTGATCAAATAAAACGTCATTACCACTGCGAGTGAGAGATGCCATCTTCAGCCAGGAAAACAAATGGAGGCCAAAGTCCTGCCAACAATAGTTTACTGTTAATGTGGTTACACTTTTTCATTACAACACGTTTGAAAAACCAACAAGTACATTTGAACTCAAATGCAGTTTAAAATACTTGAAATAAAACGAACGTTACTCAATAAAACTAGCCCTTTTTTACCTTACAACTATACACATAATAGAAGTCATGGAAGCTCATTGGTTCATACGGTTAAATCACCGATGCTATTTGGTACAGCTAAAATACTTACTGTTCGTTTGTAGCTCTGGGGTTATATTTATTAATCTTAGTGCTGTCTGTTCACAATAAATAACTGGCCCTTGCGATCTGAATCCACATTTCAAATTTCGTGACTGGTCTGATTTCGAAGATCATGTGACGCGATCGAGCGACAGGATTGGTTAGTGGAGCAAGTTTCCGGAACGCAACGGTCGTCATGTTGACGTTGAGCAATGCGCAGAAAAAAAGACAAGTTAAAGGGATAGTTCACCCAAACATAAAAATTCTGTAGTCACTTAATCAATCTTATTTTGTTCAAAAACCTGTATGCGTTTCTTTATTCTGTTGAACACACCTTAAAATAACATAAGGATGAGTAAATAATGACAGAATGTTCATTTTTGGGTGAACTAACGTTTACTCTTAAACCATGTTTATGCTACTATTTCTTTTACTTAAAAAAGTCACCAACAAATGCCCATGAAATTATTAGTTTAACTATATTTAAATATGAATATAAAAAATAGCACTTCAATTTCTAAATAACTTAATGCACATTAATGCTATATAATGTTCATATAAATGTGGAGTGTGTAACCAAGATCCAAATTAAAACCAATGATTAGGTTAAGCTAAATATGAATATTTTATTGTCAAAAACCATACACATACTTAACGACTTCCAAATGTAATTAAACCACAATAACCATTTACATTTACAAATTATATTCCATAAACAGATGGAAAAATATTCATTCCCAAAATGGGAATGAAACTACAGTGAAATAAACAAAAATTATCTCCATTTCTTTCCTATTTGTTTTGAGTTTATTTCTTTTCTAATCTTATATCGTTTACATTTATGTAACAAATCCTAAACCACATTCTGCTGAAACCATTGTTATACCCTCACATATTACCATTACAATATTTCACACAACAGCATCTTGACTGAAACCATTGTGTGATGTGCTTGAGCCCTCATCTGTATTTTAAGGTGGAGTGGATCAAAGCTGATAAAAACACTCTAAACAGAAAATACACATTCTAGCACGGCCTCCCAGAACTACCACATGTACCTTTCTTATTTTTTATGTGATCAAAAATAGAAAGAAATTATTTAATTCCCTTAATAACACCTTGAATGTGTCATTTTGTGAGTACAGTTACTTTTCATGAAACAAGAGGCTCAAAGTCGAATTAAAGGTAGGGTAGGCAATTTTGTAAACACTTTTGTTTCTTCTGGTTGAAACTCTCTTCACAACCTGATAGCAACCAATAATAGAAGTGGTCAAAATATTAAAAATGTACATATATCTTCTGTGGAAGTCTCAGGACCAAAAAATCGGTCCGAATGCAATCCTACCTGCCTGTCCACATATGTATTTCCATACCTCCGCGCACCCTACTCGTGCAGACGTCACACGTCATCAGCGCGTTCCTTAAGGCTAAGCAGAGTTGTAGGCAGACAGTAACCGAGTACCAAACAGGGCTGCATTCAAGCCATGTCTTAACCGTAATTAAGAGATGGCAAGCTGTGACATTCTACCCAGAGCTGTTCACATCCTCAGACTCAGATTTATGTGTTTCTATGTCATAAACACTATCAACGCTGAACTGAATCTGCAGCAGTCAGGCAGTACAAGCATTCATTGTAATTAGAATGTCATGTCTTTTGAGACATGAGGTAATTTAACACCATTTCTCATGACGCTTTGCAGACTCTGCTCTGGCTGTGCGCATTCATGTGTTTTGAAGGAGGTGTGGCTTTGGAGAAGCTCTGAAGGGAGGGTGTGATCTAATGCTTTCAAAGCTAGTTTGCTATTGCTATAGCTTCTCCGAAATTGCCTACCCTACATTTAACTGTCCTGCCGTAACCCTTTAAAAATGTTGAGGCATTGCATCTTTTCACGTTTAATTTACATCTTCTAGCTTTCTAAAAATCAAAACCTATTTAGAGGCAAATAGTGCACCTTTGTCTTTGACGCTCACAAATCTTTTTTCATCCAAAATAAGAAAGTGTCCTAAAACTTCTAAAAAGGTTTTAACTAAAATATGAACAGCCAATACACCATATATGAACAAAATATTAATTTGAACATTTGAGCAACACTGTTCATTCCCAAACCGTACACTTTCCAGGTCTGCAGGTAAAATAAGAAAGAATGAAACAGACCCCCTATGAAATAAATAAAAAACAAAAAAACAAGTTTTGCTACTTTTCCAGTTCACTATCAAAGGCCCAGAAGCCCTGGCCTTGTCCTTTATGTGCCCTTGGTTGTTGGCGTGGTCTGATGGAGGTGGTACTGGATTAGAGAGAGGTCTCCAGGCTGTGTAGAGGGCTTCCAGGAGTTGGAGGAAGGATAGTTTTTGTTAGATCTTTGTGGTGATGGTAGCCCCTATTGTCGATTGCATTATTGTTCTGATTAGGGGAGGATAAAACTGGAGGCAGTGGGGAAGGAACCGTGTTGCGTTTAGTAGGTGCGTCTTCCTCAGGGTCGGTGTCATCGATGAGGGGGATGGCTGGCTCTGAATCCATGATACGGAACTCTGGGTGGCTCATGAAGTTGTGAATGGAGCTGCGAGACTCCGGCGTCTCCAGGCCTTCGTAAGGGGACATGGTATCCCGGAAAGCGTTAACCACACGGATCTGAAGAAAAAGCACCAAAACCAAATGGAAATCTGAGGTCAGTGAACTCAAAAAGCAAAATAACATATAACCCTCCATCACCACCAACAACGACCTCCCCAATTGGGTGTTTCTTCAATCAACAACACTTTTTAAAAGATTTAAGATTTAAAATATCAATTTGATGTATGAGGTCGGTAAGAAGTCTCTTATGCTCACCAAGGCTTTTTATTTGATAAAAAATACAAAAAAATTCTATTTTAAAATGTGAATATTTCTGTGATACAAAGCTGAATTTTCAGCATCATTACTCCAGTCTTCAGTGTCACATGATCCTTCAGAAATCAATCTAATATGACTCGACCATCGTATTGCTAGACAGAGAAGTGTGATTCGTCACTACAGAGAACAAGTCTCCACTGCTCTAGAGTCCAGTGGTGGTGTGCTTTACACCACTGCATCCGACACTTTACATTCTGATCTTGAGCTAATCTGAAGGCCACAGAAGTTTGGAGGTCTGTAGCTATTGACTCTGCAGAAAGCTGGCAACTTGTGCACACTGTGCGCCTCAGCATGTGCTGACCCGCTCTGTGATTTTTCGTGGCTGAGATGTTGTTGTTCCCAATTGCTTCCACTTTGTTATACCACTAACAGTTGACCGCGGAATATTTAGTAGTATTTAGTACTTATTGCACTGGTGGCAACCTATCACGGTACCACGCTTGAATTCACTGAGCTCCTAAGAGTGACCCATTCTTTCACAAATGTTTATAGAAGCGTCTGCATGCCTAGGTGCTTCATTTATACACATTTGGCCATGGAAGTGATTGGAACACCTGGATTCAATGATTTGGAGGGGTAAGTAATACTCTTGGCAATATAGTGTATGTCAACTAACCATGTCAAACAGTTTTTGAGGTGGTAAATACATTTTAAAGAGGACCTATTATGCCCCTTTTTTACAATATGTAATACGAAAAAAACTACCAACAATGAAAACTTTATTCAGTACCTGTGTCTGAATTCTGTTGAGACCCCTACACCACAAAACCTGCCCCCTTCTCATCTCCATCTCAGCATGGTCGATTTCATCTAGGTCTTCCATCTCCTCCAGCTCATCTTCAGGGATCTCCTCCTTCTGAGTGCCATGACCTGCTGTCATCAAGAACTTCAGGCGACTTGTGGGGATGGTGGTAATAAACTGTGGGTCAGAGGGGTTTGGGTGAGGAATAGCGCATCATATAAAAATTCAATAACTGATTGGTTGTACTGTACATGTATAGTTTCTTTAAAAAAGTCATCAGGAGTTTAAATGCTTTAAAAGGCCTACCTGCCCCCAGAGAAGAGAGCCAAAACCAATGAAGACACACCACATCCACTGCTCAACAGAGAGACCTACACAGCTAAAAGGCTTTCCTCCAAACTGCACGATTATGACCTAAAAAAACAAAACCATGTTGGAATTCAGGACAATTGTTGATAATTGATGCAAGCTTATGATTTGAATTGTGACGTACCTGGATAACAAAGGTCCCGAATACAATGGTGCAGAAGATCATGTTTTTGAAGATGCCATCAAAAACGTTTCTCTCTCCATGGATCTTTCGAGCATTAATCTCGTTGAAGAGCTGCATCATCACAAAGGTGTTGAAGACGATGGTGTAGTGCTCTGAAGGAGGAGCGTGAAGAGGAGCGTTCCTTCCACTGTCAATGTCAAAGATCTGCTCACCTGTGAGAAAGGTAAAGTCAGAGATATATTACTTGGTTTACTCCGATTGGATGCTCTAAATATTTCAGGATGATGCTCACCGGCAAACAGCAGTGTGAAGATGATGGTTAGCTGATATACAGCATGTCCGAGGATGTTCTTCATCATGGTGCGGGAAATAAGGGGTTTGTTGCGGCCATAAGGTTTGCGCAACAGTAAAGCCTCAGTGGGAGGCTCCGTCGCTAGAGCTAGTGACGCAAACGTGTCCATGATTAAATTTACCCACAGCATCTGTACAGCTTTGAGAGGGGAGTCCTGTGTACAAAAAGCAGAACGTTTAAGGGAAAGAAGGTAGATAGATGGAAGAAAGAAGAAGCAGTACTCTGACCTGTGTAATACAGGCTCCAGTGAACGCCACAATGACAGCCACCACGTTAACGGTCAGCTGAAACTGAAGGAACTTGGAGATACTGTCATAGACGTTCCTTCCCCACATCACTGCCTTCACAATGCTGCTGAAGTTATCATCTGTCAGGATAATGTCTGATGCTTCTTTTGCCACATCTGTACCAGCAATGCCCTAAAAATGACACATTGTCAATATGTATTCATTCACTCAACATTCTTTCAATATTCAACATTAATTCCATTTTTCATCTAAGTATGCCCACAGTAAATGTGCAGATTCATTGCTCATCAAAATTTTGCTGACAAGTCCTTTCATTGGCGATCAATGCGATCAGAAGTTTCACAAGGCCGAAAAAGTTATCGAAAAAGATAACTTGATTCTGGCGCGCTGTCTGTGCGTGCAATACTGGCACATATAACTTTCTCTAGCGCGTTCTCTTTTGTCTTGTTAAGCTTGAATGGTTTAAAAGCATTTGCATGGATAAGAGCGTGATCATATAATGTAACGTTGTGTGCGTTAACATGCTGATTTTGTGCTAATTTCCCCACAAGTAACCATTTTGTTCTCTTGAACCCAAGGGAAGAAACACTGGTTCATTTGCTCATTGTTTTTGATTGTTTCATCTTTCATTTGTCATAAATTCAATATTCCTTTGCAATGGTTAGGTCTGTAACCGTGATTAGTAAATTGTCTAAATCTGAAAAATCATACCATAGCAAATCCGACATCAGCTTTTTTTAGTGCAGGGCCATCGTTGGTTCCATCTCCAGTGACAGCAACTACTTGTCTCTGTTCAAGGACTGTGCTATCGATTATACCTTGAAGAAACAGCAAAACATTTCAAATGCAGTGAGACTGCAATATGCACCACAAAAGTCCTGTTTAAAATTGATTACCTTTAACCAATGTGTGCTTATCAGTTGGAGAAGATCTTGCAAGTACACGCAGTTTGGGCCAGACCTTGTCCAGGCGCTCCTGCTCAATCTGAAAAGACGATGAGGCCTTTAATATCAACCTTTTATTTGAGTGAAAAATTATCAAGACCTTTTTTTTTACCACCTCACCTCTCCCAGTTCATTGCGTATCCGCCTGTTAAACTCTTTGCCTTCAAGGCACAAGAAGTCGTCCCCGGTATGGAGAATGCCACACTTGGTTGCGATAGCTCGAGCGGTGTTAATGTTGTCTCCTGTGACCATGCGCACAGTGATACCTGCTCTCTGGCACTTCTTAATAGCATCGGGGACCTGTGGAGATTATACCCCCCAGGGTTTAGGTGTCAATAAACACATGCTGACTTATAGTAATGAGCACTTTAGCACATCTTTGATTTGTTTTAACTACCAAATGCACATTTTCCACGTATGAAAGTGGATGGAATAGGATTAAAGTTCATGTGAGCAATTACCTCCGGCCGAACAGGATCCTCAATGCCCACTACACAAATGCAGGTGAGTCCAGTCAGGATATCTGCCTCATTATCCCAATCAGGCTCCCCGTCTGAAACAGGGAAGTCTCTGTAGGCAAGGCAGATGGTCCTCAAGCCCTCAGAGGCCATGGGCTCAATCACCTGTTTCACCATGTCATCCCGATCAATGGGCTTGAAGACTCTGGCATCCCCATTGTTTGACAGGACTTTACAGCACCTGGGGAAATATTAAAGATTATAACTTAATGATACAAGTACATAGTCTCACATTCATTTGTAACATTATAAATGTATTTATCATCATTTTTGATCCATTTATTGCATTCTAGGTAAATAGAAATGTCGATTTCTTTCAAAAACATAAACATGTCTAAAACCGCAGTCACATTTACTGCTTGGCGAAATTTAGCAGGCAAAATTTCGACAGAAATTAGAAATGTATGCAATTTTCCATAACAGTGAAACATTTCCCCATGTTATTAATATTTTTTATTTATCCTTTACTTTTCCAGGAAGGTCCCAATGAGATTAAAATAAATATCTTCTCCCAGGGAGTCCTGGCCAAGATGGCCGTACTAAAATTTCACTAACATCTTGGTAATGTGACTGTGCCTTTAGTGTTTCCAAACTCTTAAATGCTGTGTCTCGACCAGGAAAACTGGACCAAAAATACTGATGACTCATCCTGAACTTCACAGATTTTTGTCCAATCAAATGCTCTATTGAATGAAATTTCCCTCCCCCTAATCATACCACTCGTAGCCATCTATATTTAATCTAAAATATTAAATACGTACTTACTTCTTCAGGAGGATTTCTGACGCTCCTTTGCTGTACATACGGTAACTTCCATCTGAATTTTTGAGGACAGTACTCATTGATTTCCTGACTGAGTTAAATGTGTATACTTTGTACAGTTTTTCCTCAGGATATTCACAGCGAATGGCTTGGTAATTTTTCCGTAAATCAGTGGTAAACCCTAGCAAGGCACATTCAGTTTTGTTCCCAACTTGTCGCGGCAGACCTCCCTCTTTCTCAGCAGCCTAGACAGAAAAAAATAATTTATAAAAATCATGAAAACAAGAGCTAAAATGATGACAAATATAAAATGTTTTAATATAGTGTGATCCAAAAGTCTAAAATCACATTGATTTATCTTTAAATATATACAGTATCTTATCTATCTATCTATCTATCTATCTATCTATATATATATCTATCTATCTATCTATCTATCTATCTATCTATCTATCTATCTATCTATCTATCTATCTATCTATCTATCTATCTATCTATATATATATATATATATATATATATATATATATATATATATATATATATTTATATTTAATCTATTATACAAAAATTTTACAGAAACTTGTGGAGTTCACGCAGCTTGTGTGTTGGTGCCATTAAATCAAAACGGGGCGTAATTAAAGTCAATCAAATTTCTATAATGAGAGATAATATAATTTGTAGTGAAAAAAATATGCAAATTAGAGGCATTTTCTAAAAAACCCATTGTAAATGTAAAAGTATTTGATGATAGTAGCTGGGCTTTGAAAACTCTTTCACACAAAAAACACATTCATGCAAAATATTGTTTCTTACCATTATTTTTGAAGTATACGCACAGTTAACACTGATGCCTGTGATGAGCAGATTCATGATGTTGCCAGGAATAACATCAGGTTCTGGGACCTTCTTGTAGTGTCTGTCTCCAATATACACCTGAACCACTGTCATTCTGTTCATGGTAAGGGTGCCCGTTTTATCAGAGCAGATCGCAGTGGCATTGCCCATTGTCTCGCAAGCGTCCAGATGTCTCACCAGGTTGTTGTCCTTCATCATTTTCTACGGGGAATGACATAGATGACTTTACTACACTACGCACCTTTTATATGTAGAAGTTTGTCATTAAAGTTCTGCAAAACATGAACCACATACTTTTACAGAATAGGCTAAGGAGATGGTGACAGCAAGGGGTAAACCCTCAGGCACGGCAACAACCAGCACTGTGACACCGATGATGAAGAACTTAACAAAGAACTGGATGTAGATAGGAGTGCAGTCTTTGATCCAAGGCAGCCCCTGGATCCAGAAAGTGTCCACCAAAAAGAACACTATAAGAATGAGGACTGTGATGGCCGACATGAAGAGACCTGGCAAAAAGCAACACACACACACACGCACATGTACATCACCTCTCTATGAGTTCTGAAACAAGGCATCACACATAAATTGGACCAAAAAAATCTTATTATCTTGCAAAGTTTTTTTTTACCTGCTTTCCCAATTTGTACGGCTAGTTTAGTAAGCTTCCCTTGAAGTACCGATTTCTCTTTCTTTGGCATCTTGCTTTTTTTCTGCTCTTCTTCTGTTCCATCATCACTGTTGAGGGGCTCCATCTCCACTGTGCCTCCGTCCTTCTCTGAATGAAGCAGAAACCAAAGAGTGATGTTTCAAACTAGGCTAATCTCTATGCAAGTGCATGTATCGAACAGTCACTGAACTAAAATGATTTGTCATCATTTAATGTAAAAGTTTTTTTTTTAATGAACTGGTTTCATTGAAGTAAAAATTACCGAAACCTGAATACATTGCGTTAAGAATCTTAATGTAATAACTGCACAAAAACAGTTTTTACAGTATTTATTAACTTTTCTATTTGAATTTTTTTAAAATGTAATTTATACCTGTCATGACAAAGCTGAATTTTTCATAATTACCCCAGTCTTCAGTGTCACATGATCCTTCAGAAATCATTCTAATATGCTGATTTTTTGCTCAAGAAACATTTGTTATTATTATCAATGTTGAATACAGTTGTTCTGCTTAATAGTTCACCCAAAAATGAAAATGATCCCATGATTTACTCACCTTTAAGCCATCATAGGTGTATATGACATTCTTCTTTCAGACAAATACAATATGAGATATGTTAATAAAATACATACTGGCTCTTTCAAGCTTTATAATGGTAATGAATGGCAGCCTAAAATTTGAAGACCAAAAAGTGCATCCATCCATGCATAAAAGTACTCCACATAGCTCCGGGGGTTAATAAAGGCCTTCTGAAGTGAATCGATGGGTTTGTGTTAGCCATTTACTAATATTATAATGCTTGGGAGAGCCATATACACCTAGGATGGCTTGAGGTAGAGTAAATCATGGGGTAACTTTCATTTCTGGAACTATCCCTTTAACATCTTTGTGGAAACTGTGACACATTGTTTACTGTGGAGATCTACAGTATGTGTCTGCCTGTATGTGTTTGGACAAGAGGAAAAAGTAGAGCTGTACGGCCAAAGGCCCTAATCTTCTTACTGCTAATCAAATCAGTCTTCTTACTGCAAAAGAGCAACTACTGACTGAACTATGTCACTGACTGCTACTTCCTTTAGCTAATGTTCTTGTAGAGGTTCTCAACTGGTTTTGTCATACAAAAGTAACAAAAATGTCATTAATATCAAACATTAAATTTTGTTAATATGATCATGGCATAGGCCCATCAAAATGACTCTGTGACAATGAGGTCATGTCATTTACCTAGTTTTACAAGAGTTATCCAAGTGGCAGATTTGCACCCAAAAAGTTTCAATGGGTTTGATTGATCAACAACAAAAGATATAGGAAGCAATGTCGCTGATTAAATGGTTAGTCGCATTTTATTATTTGCATTAGCAGTGTTTTTCCCAAAATCCACAACCCATCAGAACATAACAGACCACCACCACCAGCTGAGAACCACTGATCTAAAGGAAATGCTATGATATATGACTAAAGCACATGTGTTGATACACACCTTTCTTTTTATCTGTTGCATCTGGCTTTTTGTCTGTTGAAAAGTGAGATGGATCACATATTTGTGATATTTATAGATAATAAGTAGAAAAATTTAAAAATTAAGTGTTCATCAGAGTGGTCCAAGACCTCAGGACCACGAATACACAAAAAATGATTGGATTCAAGGAGTTTATGTGGTTATAAAAAAAGTAAAAAATTCTTCCCCCGTGGGTCAATTTGACCCCCTTAGGAATAAATGGAATGTGAGGAAATCTTTAGTAAAAAAAATTAAAAATTAAAACTTATTTTATAATGTCTACAGTATATCAGAATGCATACTGAAGAGATAAACTCGAGAACTGATTTTAGGACCCAGTGGAACAGCTCATTGGCTCCATATAAAGCTATAAGGCCATCAAAAGTCATGAAATATCATGTTATATAATTTTTTTTCTACAAGAGGTCGGCAGGGATACTCAGATTGACCCAATGTAAGATATTTTGAGCTAATTTGAGCTGGTTATTGCATGTATTGGAGAGTTATTTCGAATTTAATTTGAAAGAATGTGAACAATGTGCTTAAATTATATTAATTTATTAATTTAAATGTTAATAAAATAATAAATAATACAAATAATCTTTAAAAAATAGAACAAATGTTATAAAAATGAATATGATAAGTTTTTCTGGACAAAAAGAGTTATAATTAATTAAAAAAGTAAAAAATAATTTTTAGGGCTTCGAGTCATTTTGACCCACGAGAGGATTTGTTACAGGATGTGAGGGAGTGATGAAGGTTAAAATTACGTATCTACACTGTTCCTGGAAAATAAAATGACTAAAGCAATGCATTTCAAATTTAAACTTCAAGTTAAATTTGGGGGGTACCTAAACTTGGACAGAAAAGAATCGATACTTAAGGAATTATTTTGGAAATGCATTTCAGAAACTCATCTTGAGCAACATACTTTTCTTTTTTTCTTTCTTCTCCTTCTTCTTCCTCTCTTTTTCTTTCTTTTTCTCCTCCTTCTCCCTCTTTTTCTCCTCCTTCTCCCTCTTTTTCCTCTCCTTCTCTTCTTTTTTCTCCTCATTGTCATCATCATCATCATCATCTCCGCCTCCGAGCAAAGTGAAGATGATTCCCGTCTGAGAGTTCACCCCCACAGCAGTGACCAGAATTTTTCCGGAGCCCTCCATCACATGCGTGCCTGAGCGAACAGGGTAAAAATGGTCATGTAACCAGGTATCTAAGTATTGCAATGGCAAAACTGCATCAGTCTTGACCTTTTTGAGTTTAACGATTCTTGTCACTTCAAGAAAAGCAGAGGAAAAACCTGAAAGAAGCATGGGGTCTTTGTCCAGAGTTTTTTTTACATGGTCTGACTCTCCAGTGAGGGAGCTCTCATCAATTTTCAGATCGTTGCCTTGGATTAGTACACCGTCAGCAGGAAGGAGGTCACCTGCAAGCACAAAGGACAGATGGTGTCGTCTGAGACACAACAGACAGATGTTTGCATTGCATGCCAAGAGAGGTTTTAATCGAGCAAGGTCAATGCCAACCAAAAAACAAGAACAGAAAACAGACTAATGCAAAAAAACACCCTGTATTTGATATACTTTAACATTACTTTTAAAGGAATAGTTCATCCAAAAAAGATGATTTTGTCTTTTTGTCATCCTCATATTGTTCCAAACCAACCAGTATGCAGCTGTTTTTTCTTCAAACTGTGCTTTTCCATACAACGACAGTTCATACCATCACTGTTAAGCTCAAAAAAGGCCCATAAAAGAACCACAAAATTAATTCATAAAAAACAGACTACTGAAGTAATAGGTCTGTACGCGAAACAAACCAAAATTGAAGTCATTCACTGATGGTAATCTTGACTTCCCTTGAATCATCCCTTTTTGTCCTTTTTTTGAAGCTTGACAGATATGGTGACCATAAACTGTTACTCTATGGCAAGAGCTGTATAACCACTCTTCAAAAAATTCCATTGAACAGCATATGAGTTTAAAGCAACACAAGGGTTGAGTAAATTACAGAATTTTCATTTTCGGCAGAAATCTTGATCTCACACACTAAAACATGTCAGACTCGATCTTAAATGTCCAATATACTAAAAAGAGTTTTGAATCTCAAGGGAGACCATCATTTTACCATATTTTACTTGTGCGACGTCTCCAACCACGATCTCAGATACAGGAATCTGAATGACTTGACCGCCTCGGAGCACAGTAAACCTCTGTTCTTGTTCGATGCGGCTCTGCAGTCCACGGAATTGTTTTTCTTTGCTCCAATCGTTGAATGCCGTGACAAGAACCACACAAACAACGGACAAGAGGATGGCAGCACCCTCGATCCAGCCCGCATCTGCCTCACCTTCGTCCTCAGCTCCTCCAGCCGCCCTACCACAGTCTGCACCAATGTGAAAACAACTGTAAGAAATAGCTACTATGGTAACTTGTGTATATAACATAAAATAGATTACGATTACATAAAATACCAAATATATGTATATGCACACAACCCTTTAAAAGGTTGGGGTCAGTAAGATTTTTTTGCAAGAAAATAATAATTTTATTCAGCACTTAAATTCAGTTGTGACAATTAAGACTTTTATAATGTTACAAAAGATTTCTAAATCAAATAAATGCTAATAATAAAGCCAATCAGCATATCATAATGATTTCTGAAGGATCATGTGACACTGAAGACTAGTGTGAAATTCCTTGCATCACAGGAATAGATTAAAATAGAAAACAGCTGTTAAATTGTAAAAATATTTCACAATAGTAGGTTTTACTGTATTTTTGATCCAATTAATGTAGATGGTGAGGATAACAGATCTCTCAAAACATAATTTTTTTTAATGACTTTTGAGTAGTAGTTAATATGTCTGAAGTGTTCATTTTAAAATGAAAATGACCCCATGATTTACTTACCCTCAAGCCATCCTAGGTGTATATGACCATCTTTTTTCAGATGAATACAATCTGAGTTATATTAGAAAATGTCCTGGCTCTTCCAAGCTTTATAATGGCAGTGAATGGCAGCCCAATATTTGATGCCCAAAAAGTGCATCCATCCATTATAAAAGTAATCCATACAGCTCCAGGGGGTTAAAGGATTAGTTTACTTCAAAATGAAAATGTCCTGATATTTTATTCACCCCCATCTCATCCAAGATGTTCGTGCCTTTCTTTCTTCAGTCGAAAATAAATACATTTTTTTGAAGAAATCATTCCAGGAATGTTCTCCACATAATGCACTTCTATGGCAGCCAACGGATTGAAGGTCCAAATCAATGCAGCTCCGTAGGGCTTCAGAGGCTCTGTGCGATCCCAGGCGAGGAACAGGGTCTTATCTAGCAAAACCATCAGTCATTTTCAAGAAAAATTGATGGATAGCATAATAAAATCGAAAAGGTCATGCTAGACATAGGCGGAATTACCGACCCAAGCAAACGTGCGAAGACTAATACAAATGCCCTTTACCAAAAAAAACATTGTCCGACAAAGCCGTTTTACCTTTTTTTGCTAATGGATATTAGTATTAGTCTTCACACGTGTGCTTTGTAAACACAGGGGCAGTATTCTGCCTATGTCTAGTGTGACCTTTCCGACGTCATTTCTTAAATCGTGGCGCACCGCAGAGCAGCCAAAATGAGAAATTTAGTTTTTTTTGGAAAATGACCTATCGTTTCCCTAGATAAGACCCTATTCCTCTGCTGGAATCGTCCAGAGCCCTTTAAAGCCATTCGAAGCCCTTTGAAACTGCATTAATTTGGACCTTCAACCCGTTGGTTGCCATTGAAGGGCATTATGTGGAGAAAAATCCTGGAATGTTTTCCCCAAAAAACGTAATTTCTTTTCGATTGAAGAAAGAAAGACATGAACTTCTTGGATGAGATGGGGGTGAGTAAATTATTGGGAAATTTTCATTTCGAAGTGAACCAATACTTATAATAAAGACCAGACCGCCTTCGGTGTTCAACTTAGGAAGAAAGTGTAACGCCTCACGCTGTTTAAAATGCTTACGGCACGTACAACGTCATACATCAGATACACTTTTTGAAGTTGAATACAGAAAGCAGTCCGCCGGAAGTTAGATATTTTACTTTATAACATCTCTTCACTCTTCACGCCTGCAGTTTTTAGCTCAGATTGTAGAGAATCAGAAGAATGTCAGAATGTCATATACACTTTTGATGGCAACGTACTTGGGGCCAGATTTATTAACAGCTTGAGCCAGCACAAACCCTCTTTTGGCGTTAAAAAATTACTGTCAGGATTTACTAAAAACATGCAGTGAAAAATTTGCAGTGAAAAGGTGTGGACAGTTATGTCTGCACCTGACCTCATTGCATATGCATTTTACTTTTCATACACACTATTTATCAGAGAAGAGTATTTAAATGAATCATGCAATATGATTTCCTAAGGTTTGTGGTAATCAATTTACTGGTATTTGCGAGATTATTTAACGCCCTCCCAAAATGCATGCTTTAAACCCGGGCTATTCAAATCTTACCCTGGAGGGCCAATGCACTGCAGATTTTAGCTCCAACCCTGATCAAACACACCTGAACATGCTAATCAATGTCTTCAGGATCATTAGAAAATGACAGGTAGGTGAGTTTGATTAGGGTTGGAGTTAAACTCTGCAGTGCATTGGCCCTCCAGGGTAAGATTTGAATAGCCCGGGTTTAAACCATTCTTTGTCTGTTAGTAGATCTCACGCACCAGATTATCTTCAGCTCTGCTTGTTTGCAACCCTATGCGAAGTTGCTGCTCTTGATAGATTCCGTTGGTCATTGTGTAAATGATCTTGCTGTGTCTGTGTCAGTAAATCACCTGCAGAACTTTTACAGGATCGCAGTCACACATTAATTTGCCCTGTTTTGTAAATCTGGCCCATGGCAATTTCAAATGTCAATTTTGCACCTTGTTTGTACGTAAAGGATACCCTGCTGAAAATCCAGCATTGCTGTTCACCAATATAAGGTATGTTTTGCAAGATAACAAGAATGGGAAGCGGGAGTGCTGGTGGACCAGTTACACCAGCTCAGTTTTTCTTGAGAACAGCATGACTAGCTAGAGCAGCATAAACCAGCCTGGACCAAAAAGGAATTTATGATGGTTTATGCTGGATTTTTCAGCAGGGTATGCAGGATTTTACTGCTAAATGCAGACCAGGGCTCAGGAAAAAATATTACTATTTTTAAAGATATTTTTTGCTAAAACCAGAAGCTCTAGCTGAGTTGAATACATAATAGCACTACGTCACCTTCAGGCCATGTTACAATTTCAAATTCATTGTTATTCCACTGAGCAAGAGAAAGAGCGGCATATTATTCATAGCAAGCTTAAAAGCTCTATGATACTCACATTCTCTCTCGCCATCAGGAGGTTTATAGAAGGAAAGGCCTAAGGATATTATGGCTGCAACTTCCAAAATAATTAGAGTCACATCCTGCAATGCTTCCCACACCAACTGAAGGAATGTTTTGGGCTTTTTAGGTGGTATAAAATTCTTTCCAAATTCTTCTTTTCTTCGTGCAATGTCATCAGAATGACCACTTAATCCTATACAAAGAGAAAGAGAAGAATACAATTACTTTTGCATTACTATTACAGAAAATATTAACGTATAGATAATACAAATATTATGCTATAAAACTGGATTTTAAGAGAAATAAACCACAACAAATATTGCAACAATTTCTTTTATCAAATAAGATTATGGTTCTGATTGTAAAAAAATATTATACCGGCATCTTGTTCAAAGATGATGGGTTTCTTGATAAGATAATGTTTGAATTAGAAATTAATTTTAGATTACCTAAACATCTATAAATCACCCCTTATGGGATATCTATGGCTACGTCCAAATTCGATTATTTGTGTATCCGATTGGAATCTGATCTAAAATTGTCCACATTTCTACTACTATCGCAACTGTGTACTATCGCAACTGTCCAGATCCGATTTGTGTCCCAAGCCGCTCTTTAGTTTTCCAGAATATCTGCATCGGTTTCAATGGCAATGATGTTGCGTTGGTAGGTATACGCCAAAAAACAACAACAACCGCATCACGGAGGGGTTTTTTACTTATAAAATTGATAAAAACTTATTTTCCAGAATTTGAATAGGATTTCAAACCACATATGAATGTAGCTCAAAAGATTTTATGCCTTTCACACTTGCTAAATCTGATCGGATTTCAATGGGATATGCACAAAAATCGGATTTGAACTGACATTCTGAACGAGGCTAATATGTACTGAGTTTGCAATTGTACATTTAAAAACACATTTTGATAAGTGAATAGTCAATCCTCAAATTTGGACTTATTCTAGTTCTAAATTGAATTGGATTTGGAGATGTTTTTTGTTTTGTTTTGTTGGATTCTGAAAAATATCAAGATTTCTACCCGCTACGCGAGCAAGAGCACAGCCTGAACACTAACACAGTGTAATCCCTCTCTTCCTTCCCTTGCTCAATTGCAAAACGCTATTCCTCTGCCCCCTCAAAGGTTTACCCACTGTTGGCAAGGGCAAAAATGAATGTAAACCCCATGGAACAGAACAGCGGCCAGTGAGATTAGAGTGAAGCGGAGCAATAAAGAGCCTGCCTCGGTTTGAGGTGAGTGGGATTACATGAGGTAAATTGAGCTGCTCCCACCTGTCACAACTACAACTGTCTGTTGGCTCATGACATAGCTAAATATGTCAGCACAGAGCGGTAAGCCAGTGCAAATCGAACCGGAAAATAAAGATGGATGACAAGATAAATCGGACTTAATAAACCAATACTCAAAGATCAGATTTTAACAAGAGAGTCTTTCAAAACAAACAGACTGTGTATTTATAATGCACATAAAAATATTAAATGAAAAAATCACAAAAGTAGTGTGTAAACATATTTCACTGGAATTATCAAGGGAAACATTAGATTATCATGGTGTTAGACAAATGATTGGAGTTGAGTTTGTTGAAATAATATGCAGGCGAATTGGTCTAAACTAGAAGCACAGAAAGAGATGAATAGAAAGGTGAAATGTGCAAAAAGAGGAACGGTAAAATCCAAGACGTCATTGTTACTTTTGATAACCATGACGATAAAGTGGCATGCCAGATGCCACTTGCTTGCTAATAAGTAAGAAAGGCAATAATGACCAGTGGTTAAACATCTTTTAACTGACTGACACATAATAACCGATATTTAGCTACAAGTGATGTACGGCAGGTTAATAAACTTTTTAAATGTTGTTATTAATTATAGCTTTGATTCCTCACCAGAGGCACTTAAAAAAACAGAAATGACTAAAAATATTAGGGCTGTCAGTAATTTCAAATATCATTAAAACTTCATTTAAAACTTTGAAAAAGGTCTCATTAGTTAGTGCATAAACTAACATTAACTAACAACGAGCAATGCATTTATTACAGTATTTATTAATCATTGTAAACTTTAAATACAAATGTTCATTGTCCATTAAATAATATTAAGAAAAGATCCAACTTTTGATTTTAATAAGATTAATAAATGTATTTTAATTGTTAGTTCATGTTAACTAAGATTTACCAAAATAACTACTCATGGCTATTATAGAGATTTTTTCTTTTCTTTGTAATGAAAACAAAATAATGTACGTAATGCATTGCGATTGTGCATGTTTTATACATTTGTATTTATTATAAGCAGGATGGATTCTGATTGCCTGTCAATATTTTAATCATTCAGCTGGAAAAAAAAAAGTTCTATAAGTGATTCCAACAATATAATTTCTCAGTGCCATTATCGTTACAGTTGTTGTGTGGACTCTATTCTTTTGACTAGAGTAATAATCTGCTATTCTTTTTATTTGGAACAATTGTTAGAACTATATCGTTAACTTTATAGTTATCATTCTTGGTGTGAAAGAACTGAATATATCGGAGTGAACTACATGATTAGCAACTGACTGCATAATGTGGTACAACTGCCTTTTAAAGGCACAACCTTTCACCTGGAGCATGCAGATAAACTATGTACCTCATTATGGGCTCCATTTATGCTCCATCGTCCAAAGGAGATGCTGAGAGAGTCTTAAAAGCTAAATTGTCCTTGATGAAAGCCATATGGTCCTTGATAAAAGCTACAACGCTACGCACACAAGCAAATGGAAAAAAGATGTCTGAAACGTCTAATTGCTAATTAGTTATTTAGCTGACGCATTTATCCAAAGCGATTACAGTACACTTGTTATAGAGACAATCTTCCTGGAAGAGGTTAAATGCCCTGCTCAAGGGCGAATTGGTGAGAGGTCATGGATCAACCCTTGTGAAGTCTGAACATTCAACCTTTGCTCACTAAACTATTTGTCTGAATACGACCTGTGGCTCAACAGAGCTGAACGTTTTTTCTAGGTATGCATGATATATTGGTACCATATCAGTAACTGGACCATATTAGAGATTTTTTTTATTTATCTGTATCAGTTGATATTGGATATTTAATTGTGCATGCTTGATTACTCTGCACTGTAAAACATATCATGACAACATGTTTTTCCATTACTTTAACTGAATAAAATATTTCAACCAATTTTAACTTGATTTTAATTTGACTTGCATAGAACATTTTCCAGTTTAACCAAGTATAAAGTTAAGTGGACTTGTTTTAGTAATGAAAAAATATCAGTGCATATTATTGTCAGTGAATGCATTGGTAGCAATAGAAATATTTACCCTCTATTGGTGATGTTTTTAACCTGGAGCAGAGTCCTTGAACATCTCCATAGCACTCCTGAATCTTTTGTAATCCATCTGTCCCTCTGAGTTCCATGAGAGAGCGTAGCTCTTTGAGTGTGCAGCCAAACTCTCCATCATGATTGGCCTCTGCCTTGTACTTCGACCCGCGGAATGAGTTTCTGGCCATGGTCCCGCAGAAGCCAACCAAAAAACGGAGGAGAAGTGGCTTCCCCTTGGGCAAGCGGTGACAATATCCAGACTTATTTCCTCAGGGATGCAAAAAGCGACTCTTCTGATGACAAACCAGGTGTAATTCAAATGCCATTTCCACTTGATTTTCAGGTGTATCTTCTCTCATCTTGGTTTGATTGGAGTCACTGAAGGTCAAATCATCATGTGCACCAAGTTACATCTGAAAAAAAAACACCAAAAGCAAGATCATTACATGCTCTATCATTCCCATGTCAGTGTTTGGGAACATTTAGCACTTGAAGCCAAATAAAATGTGATTATTTGTGTCCTGTCACAACTGCCAGATCAAGTGATGCCACTGTCAATCAACAAAGGAAGTCACATCAAACCATGTGTCACTGTTAAAGATGATGTTGATAGGTATGCAAAGTGACAGTAGGCTTTTGTAATGACCCTTCAGTGGAAAGATCCGTTACGTCTGCTTAAAGATCGGAATGCTAAAATTAGTTCTGTTACATAAAACTGGCATCTCGTCTAGAAGAGACCTGCCAAAAACAATAGACGTGACTCAGAGAGACAGACAGTGGGAAATACTATTTTAGAGAGTAAACTGAGTGAACAGATGATCAAACAAGTGTTATTTTAGTCTTATTACAGTTTGTATTCATATTTAGCAAATAGTTTAGTTAACCATAATAACTCTGGACTGAACAAACAAACAATTTCACAGAACATCAGCAATGAAGTCTGGGATTGTTGTAATTATGTTAGGATTCAAAGGTTGTTTTGGAGAGACATCTAAAACTCTCTCAAAGGTTCAAGGACGGCACAATATGTTCTAGTTATCTTGAATAAAGGTACAGTTTTAAGACTTTAAAACATCTTTTATTTCCACAGACATAAAATGTTCGCAACACAACTGGAGTTTTATCTTCACTTTTTATCTGTGTCAAATAAGTCTTTTACTTCCCAACTATAGCTAGAAGAAAACAACAAAATCCAACCTTGCCAATCAAACGACTGAAATTATTATTTTGCAGAAGCACCGAACTAAAACCCACAGTGATAGTCGACATACAGTACTTCAGTTCATTATCATTAAATGGATAAGAAAATAATATACTCACAGATTTGTTTTCCGTATCCATTCCTGCAACAAGACAAATGCAGCACCTCGACCAGCCAGTCAGATGGTACTGGTTTCAGAGACTGTGTGACTCGCTGTCATGTACAATTACCCCAAACAACACAAAAGTCTGTATTACAAAGCGACATGCCAAAAATTCTCCTTTACTTCATCAAATTATTTGACCTTCATTGGAGAGTCTTGAGGAGCACAGTCTCCATTAGCGGAAATGGCTTGCTGAATGATTATCTTAGGAAAGCTTCTTGCTTAATCTAATTAGTCAATCTGTGGCAGTAGTGAAGCACGACTGCTGTATATATGGAAGAGTATGCGCTGTTGAACACAGACAAACACATTTACTCATTCCTAGATAGTACCCTCAGTTCATTCAGACTTCAGAGAAAGCCGGAAAGAGCCCAAGAGTTGCTCTTCTGTATTTAAAAAAAGCTTGTGTTTGGTACATTTATTTGAATCACAAATAAGGGGGAATTTCATAAAGAAGGCTGAAAGAGCAGCTTGAAGGTTACTATTAGAGGTTTTGTACACAATCATTTTATGTGAGGTCCAAACTGGTATTGTAAGATTATAAAATCTGACTTTTGTTACTTTCCACACACAGCATCATCTTTTTCAATGTGCCAAACTAAATCAAAAATAAACGGAAACAATTTGTCTGTGAACTTTTCTGACTGTGAAACGAAAGCTGAAAATCCATATTTATCCATGCTGTGAATGAGAAGTGTGAGTCATGCTCACATCATGCTCTGGAAGTCAGATATGGAATATTACTGTCTAAATTAAGGGAATAAGTGAGAAGTGTTAACGAATGAGCATTTGACAGGAATATTCAGCTATATATTTCGCTATATTCAGTGTTGTATATTTTTGCTGTATGACATCAAACATCACATAATACCTTGCCAGAATACTTATTTTTCCAATAGATTAATTACTTTGACATTCAAATAACTCTATCATAATACACTTTGTAGCCTATAGAGAGGCACAGTGGCTACATGTTAGCAGTGGCTCTTCCATATTTAGGCTTATGTGAGGAACAAGAATAACAGTCGCGCACCAGGTAACTTCGTCTTTTGCCGCCCTTTGCAAAGCAAAGCGCGTTTACAGCTACCTTCAAGAACTTTTAAACCAAAATACTTAAGTTTTTTAGCATGCGTATGATAAATGGGTAAACCTATAATAAAAAGATAACTGATGGGACGCACGTTTCGTCGCTGTGAGGAAACCGCTCGAGCGTCTATAACCGTTGCTATGGTTATCACCTCCTGTTAGCTAAAGTCTGCCTTTGTTTAACAGCAGTTTAACCTTTGTTTATTCTGTCTTTTAATGTTTTAACTTTGTGGTTACTTTAACAAAAACTTTGCTGCGTTTTAGCCTACATATTTTGAGACACCATCAACATTTTGGGTTACACTTTATTTTAAGGTGACTTAGTTACATTGTAATTACTCAAATATGTCCTCGAGCAGGCCTAATATTAATTAAATATACGTAATTACTATAGAGTTAGGGTTTGGTTTAGTTACTTGTATTTACGCATAACTTACTGTTAATGCTAAGTACATGTATTAACGTGCGTCACCTTAAAATAAAGTGTTACCACATTTAGTTTTGACTAACTCCACAGTTCACACCCTCACTGAACGGGATTGCCATTATGACATTCTACTATTGATCTATTTTATCACCAAAAAATAAATAATCATGAAATGACATGAAAACGAATCAAAGCTATAAAGCTCACATGCCCCCCAAAGCAGAAAGCATGATGCAAGGTAGTTATGATTATGAAGTCATTGTGCCATGCAAAATCCTCCTGGCGATGTAAACAGCATTGCGCGCAGTAATGGGCCCGTATTATGATCCCTGTGTTACAAGGGCTTTATGAGCATGAAGTTTACTAGGAAGACTATAGTCGTGAATACGAGCTCATCGCATTCACATTTTGACTTGAGGGCGTTCATGTCCAATTGTTGAACTAGAAAACTAGTAGATTTACGATAATCCCGAAAGCACGTGAAGCCAGCATCAAAGTCAAGTCACTCAATCACAGTTCTCATTTAGAAAAGATTCGACTGACGCACGCGAACTCTATCAGAAATGAGTATGTAAAATGTAGAACTGTTTTAAAAATAGATTCATCTGGGGGGAAATTAAATTTTGCTGTCAGAAGGAATAAAGCAGAACCAGAACATATAGGCATATAAGGAGGAAATTATAAAAAGCATGAAAAACCACGCGATTTTTACAAGCTATAAGTAGAATAACTTCGGCTCTAACCTAAACACTTGCCATTTGATAAACATGTAATTTCCCAACAGTAACATATGAAACAATCCTTTTATATACCCTATAATATTGCATTTTCATTGCATACATGTGTACTCACTTTGAACTGGTGCGCGTCAGTTCCACTTGGCAACAGTAGTCTCGCGCAGTGGATCTACAACTCGAGCTGTAACGCCCCGCCCACCGCACTGGAGTCTGTGGAAGATTTACGTCAGAGGCACGGCTTGGGATTTAACGCGGACTCTCATTGGCCAGCGCTTGTCCCAGGTACAGGTGTCATCCCTTGTTGAAACAGCTGTCATCACCAGCAACCAGCAAAGATAGGGCGATGTGATGGACAAGCGTGCCATGATAAACCTGATGTAGCCTATTATTATTAGCAACAAGAGGAGCGCCAAAGATAGTAAGCTGGAGATTTACAAATTATTATCTTATTGAAGGCTTTAGCTCTACTATTTAGCCACATCTTAAATAACAGAGCTATTGAAGAATAATATTTATAAAAGAATATCTTTTTTTCTTCTTCAGAAGATTAATTTGGATGTTTATATATTATATTTGCCATATATTTGCCAAATAAACAATCCCCTGGTTTAGGCTATTTATACCTAATGCTAAATAGCCTCTTGGGATGTGTTTTTTTGTTTGGTACGATGAACAAGCGCAGGCGATGCTTCTCGTACGCTGTCACGCGAGCGTTTAACTCCACTGCTCTGTCTCAGGGACGGTAGAGAGCATGACCTCGCTTAAACAGGATTTGCTATAAATAGTGCTGCCTATCCGCTACTCTCGCGACGCGGGCTCCATCGCTAAACCCACTGCACAACTAGCTCAGGTTTGATTGAGCATCCATCCCCACCACCACCATTGCTATATCAACCCCTGGTGAAAAAAGAAGTGTGGTTTTAGATGTAATGTGCACTTGTAGTGTACTTCAAAACTTAAGCGTAGGCTAAAAAATTTACTTGCAGAATATAAATCAAATAAAATGCCACTTAAGTGTGGGCTATCATAATAATAGCAGTATCATAAAGTTTCTTAACACATTTAAAACGAGAGTACACCCAAAATGAAAATTCTGTTATCATTTACTCACCCTTAAGTTGTTCCAAACTTGAATTTCTTTCTTGTGCTGAACACAGAAGATATTTTGAAGAATAGCTATGTGGAACCATGGAAGTCAATGGGGTCCATCAACTGTTTGGTTACTAACATTCTTCAAAATATCTTCTTTTGTGTTCAGGAGAACAAAAAATGCATACAGGTTTGGAACAACGTGAGGGTGAGTAAATGATGACAGAATTTTCATTTTTGTGTGAACTCTAACTTTAAGAACAGTTTTAAAATGTGCACTTTGTAATAATGTCAAATTAAACATTTATCTTTATAATCTTTTGTCATTCTAAAGAAGTACAAGTTTTGATTTGTTGACTAACATACCAAGGCAGATGTGAAGTAGATTGGTAATAATTAAGTGTAGTTTTATTTGTTATATATTTTAAATGTAATTATGTAATGACATACAAAAATGGACTTAAATGGGTCAAAAAATTTATTTTGGAAATGTGGTTTCTTTGTTACATGTTACATGTACTTCCTGTAGTAATAACTAGCCTATAAATTATGCAAAATTACCCGGATTAATACACATTCCCATTTTTTAAACCCACAATATCTGCAACATGAGACAAGATTTTTGGATTTCTCCATAATGGTTAAAAGTTGTAACAGCTGATCTGAGACTACTTACTATCTTCATCCTAATTCCAGTTTGTCATTCCGAACCGGTCGTCCCCCTCCCCCAGCCACGCCTCTGGTAAATTAGAGATCAAGCCAAATGTCTTTCCTGATCCAGGCCCTGCCCTCCCGTATCACCTCGGTGCCGCAATGACGGCTGATGATGTCAAACCCTGCCCACACGTGGAGTCGAGTGTGTGCCGGTGCAGCCGGCCATACGGCGTAAAATGAAGCTAAACGCACAAGGCATGTATGCTTTAACATGGATGACCATTCACGTGCACAAATGCTAACTGTCATAGGATTACATTGAAGACACACACTCGAGCGAACGCACACACACACACACACACACACACACAGCAGGATTACCAACACAGTTCCACACAGACATAGCAAGATTACAGAGACACATACAACCCCCTCTTCTTCCCCAACACAGGATACAGACTGCTGGATTAGAGAGACACAGATTCACATAGAGGGAAATTGCAGTACAGTGCATGTCAAAAACTCTCTCCAATGCACAAAACTCAGAATAAAATCACACATACATGCACTTATAAAATCGTAATTATACATGTAAACATGTTAAATACACATCCGTATCTGATACAGATGTTGATTTTAAGTACAAAATGGCCACTTTGGTCATTTGAGTGACAGATGCAACACTTGACATAACAGCCCATGTGATTCTGAAAGACAAGGGCTTGAGGTTTAATTGGCATCGTTGGATCGATCAGTCTCTGTTGGGGTGCTCACATTGAGATATTGAATCCTTGCATAAACAGAACGTAGACGACACAAACACACCATCAACCTTACACACTTCATGTGTACACACGCGCACGCACAAACACACCGTCATAGAAAAACCTCACTAATCTTCTCTCAATGGTTTAAAGCCGCTGAAGAAGCTTAATAATTTAAGAGGAAAACAGCATCAGTGCTTTTAAGGACATATGCACAGAGATTAGCCCCCTCGCTCCACGCTGGACAACAAAGGACACCCTTTCACATGACTGAACCGATGATGCAAAAAGCATTTCGTTATCAATGCGATAAAGTAGAGTGGGATATATATCGATGGAACAGAGTTTTGCTCGTTCCACTTCTGTATGATGTTCAATATGTGCCAGAAAGGAGTCATCTGCTTTTTACCATACATTGGTCCATGTCTTTGTGTCAGAAAAATTAGTAAATGCTGATGTGTATGTTTGTTTATGTCATCTTGTTCTGGCATTTACAAAAGCTGCTTTGATCAAATTACAGCCAAAAACTAAATCTGTTGGGGTGCTTTTTAGGGGTGAATGTGATTTTACCAAGCAGAACAAAATCAACCGTTTACTCAAAAATGAAAATTCTGTCATCATTTAGTCATGCTTAAGTTGTTCCAAACCTGTACACATGTATTTCTTCTGCTGAACACAAAGGAAGATATTTGGAAAAATGTTTGTAACCAAGCAGATCTCGGCAGCCATTGACTAGTGGGGGGAAAATACCATGGCAGTCAATGGGTGCCGACTGCCGAGATCTGCTTGGTTACAAACATTCTTCCAAATATCTTCCTTTCTGTTCAGTGGAAGAAATTCATACAGGTTTGGAACAAATTGAGGGTGAGTAAATGATGACAGGATTTACATTTTTGGGTGAACTATCCCTTTAAAGGAAGAGTTAGGGGCTTCTACACCATTCTTATTTAGCTGTCATTTCCCTCTGATTTTAGGGATAAGTTATGGGTAGGGTTAGGGTTAGGACTATGTTTTTGGACAGGGATGTTGTTCCAAGATCAACCAAAGATGTTGATCTAGGAACATGCCTTTATGTCTTTACTTGGCAAAATCACTGTGACTGGCCGGGGAAGGCGGGAGCAATCGAACTCGGGTTCAGACCAGGTAATCAAACCTAAAACTATAAACATTATGAAGGAACATGAAGATGAAATGTAGGAACTATAGGTCAATTCACAATGCACTACCAGACGCCGACAGACACTTCGTCTGCTGTCTGTCGGAGCTTGTTTTCTCTGATTGAACATGGTGACTAGGAGCTTGTCGGGTCGTGGAATGTCAATGCAGGTTACAATAGACATAGACAAATGCATTGTACAATGCAATCAATTTTTTTTGTTTTTTTTTTGTTTTTAGGCACAAACAGCATGTCATTCTTGCACACTTTCCTGCATTTTAAATACATCTGAAAGTTGTATGAACTGGCTGCTGGGCAGCTCTAAGCATTAACTAGGCCACATCTCTCTTGTCCAATTAGTTGATGAATTGTATGTTGACACACCATCCTGAAATGACTTGTTGACTGATTCTTCATTAGGGAAGGATTCCCCCTCTATTATTAATAGTTTATTAGGCTTGTAAAGGTCAAGTGCATAGTTGAGATTTCAAACATGCTACATGAAGATCTGGATAGGATAATAGCAGCTGTTTACTTATATATATATAGTACTGTACTTATTTTATGAATGTAAGTAAATCTGACGTGGAGGTGTGTAACCTGTGCACTTATAACCTATCTCACAACGTGCCTTCATGTACAGTGATATGCTACATTTTATAATGACACAAATATTCTTCAAACTTCAAATGTAATCTTGTGGACAGATGTAGCCCTACTTTTTCATATTCTAAACATAACGTTCACTGCTTATCTCATTGATTTCTCACCTTCACCATTAGGTGGAAAATGTTGTTTGGTTGGTTGTTTTCTATGGGACAAAAGTTGTCTTCCTCCAGAGGCCTGTTGCATGAAGCTAGCTGAACAAACGCTGAGTTTCAGAGTAGGTTTAGAGTTGACAAATCCAGATAAATCCAACCTGGTTTAGATCAAGTTCAACAGTTTCTCAAAGCTTGGTATAAACTTTCTCTGTTAACTCAGGTTTAATCCAGAGTTTGCGATTAACTCTGAAGCGCGTGCACCTGAAAGTGTGACACGTGCGGCAAACAGCCAATAACAGTGTCCATTTAATTCACTTCTCGCAAGAGAGATGGCGCAATTCACTTCTCTTCTGAAGATTGAGAGATCATTTTGAAAATTATCATGAAATTAAATGCTTTTACAAAGGAGGAATAAACTGCTGCTGCAGCGACAGTTTGAGAAGGCATCTGAAAGAATATGACTATCAATGCATGATGTGAATCAAATAAATATGCCTAATAATTATAGGTTCACAAAGAGCTCAAATGAATACATCTTTAAAATAATTATGAATGCATGTTTTATATTTGTATTAATATTTGGCTACTTGTCAATCAATATAATAATTATATGAATATATTATGACAATTAAAAATAATTATAATTCATATTATATAAATATAATAAATAATTAGCACCAAAGGATGAGCAATTGTGTTTCTAAGTTTTTTTTCACTGTACTGCAACTTTGGAATGAGAGATACAGGGGGTGTGGCTTTAATGCGTCTTTACTTGCAGCTGATTGGTCCAGTTTGGGTTTGCGATCTCAAACGCAGAATAAAACCTGCTCCAGAGCAGGTTAGCCATGTTGTGTAAGTTACCATGGTGATGAACACCGCTAAAAACCAATCCACTTTCTTGAGCCCAAAAAAACAGAGTTTACTCAAACTAATCTTGAACTTACCTGGGTAGCAACTGAAACCAGCTTTGTGCAACAGGCCACAGGTGGCGCATGGCTGAGAACCGCAACCTTCATACATGTATTAAAAAATCTCACGACGTTATTATTGGATACATTTGTTCTCTAAATTGTTTAAACCTATTAATTTGTTCACACTTGTCATGCAAAACTGACCCACAATCTCGTTTTAAGATTAATAATAATAAAATAAAATAAAATCCTCATCTATTACACACAAACTATGATTGGTCAATTATAATCATCGCTGAGAAAAGTAACAGTTGTCACATGATTGTATTGTCCTGAGATGCCTGTTATTTTCCTGTTATAGCGCTGTTCGGGATAGACGAGATAGACTAATCACAGTTGTAAATACCGCATGGTACCGTACGACAACACATTAATAATAGACTTTAATATTATTTAAATTGAAAAAAATACACAGAGAAGAGCTGAAAATTATTATTTATACATATTAGAGACATTCTCCGGTTCAATAAGCCACGCCCCATTTAATGTTAATTTCCTTTCTTTGGTTTGGTGGTCTTTTCTAGCCTAGTCAGTAGCCATTGAAAGAGCTCGTTAATGCGTTTGAGGTTAATGTTTTAATCACACTTAGTAATTCTGTTTAGGTCAAACTAGATTTTGCATTTCGAGAAGCAGTTTTTTAAGCACACCCAGGACGCATATTCGCTCCTTTAAAATAAGGGCACTTAGTAGGCAACCTATCCAGGATGTGCTCGTACGGCGCCATTTTCCCTGGGAGGGAATGTTAACAGAAGCACACTGCCAACGTGCACTATTAAGGGCCCTAGAAATCTGTTTTACGAAGTGATATAAAATATGGAATCACCGTCGACCAGCGCTAAACTCATCTATAAAAGTAAGTCTTTCGTTTCTGCGCGAAAAAAAATAGTAATGTCAGCATAAAGCTAAGTAACTGGCTGTTTTATGTGCACTAGTGTCCACTGAGGATATCACAAAACTGATACAGCTGCGGTCGAGCAACTCGGCGCTCTTTGATGGGAGGAAAAATTCGTCAAAAACAGCCTGGAGGTGCGATTTGTAACCTTAGAATTTTAGCTGAGCCTATATTCTGTTTAAAAGTTAATATTATTATTTTTAATTTTCCCCCAGTGCAATACTCAGAGAAATGGGGCTTGAGGAAAAGATGACAACTGAGCAGATTGCCAAAAAGTGGGAAAACCTGAAAGCAAGATATAAGGTTGGTCTCTTGTGTTTTTTCAAATGCCAACATATTCAACTGTTTAATGAATTTACCAATTATTTTCAAGGATGCAAAATATCCTCCCACCGGAGTGGAGAAGAACCCCACCTGCTGGAAATGGTTCAATCTCATGGATGATGCTCTAAGTGAAGAGTTTGAAGAAAAGATCAGCCAGCAAGTGATCACATCAGAAGCTGACAATATTAATGCACCTCATCCGAGTAAGAGGTTACGCCAAATCAAAGTCGGTGGGGAAATATTGGAGTTTCTGGAAGAAGAAAGAACTTCGGTGAACGTGCCACAAGCCTCCAAACAGCATCTGATTAAGCGAGAAGTGCAAACAGGTAAACCGATAGCAGAGAGCCATTCACTGGACATCATGAGAACCAAACTTCAAAGAGATAGACAGCTTCTAGAGAAAGAGCTCGGAGGCCTGGACAGAGAAAAAGCCCTTCTTGAGCGGGAAAGGGCCCTTGCGGAACGGGAAAGGGCGGCTCTTCAGCGGGACAGAGCCCAGGTAGAGAAGGACAAAGCTGCGGTTAACAGAGACAAGGCGTCTTTGGAACAGGACAGAGCACGACTTCAGAAAGATAGAGATGCTTTGGTCAGGGACAGAGCAGCCCTTGAAAGAGACAGAAGGTCAGCGGATTTCACAAATCATATTGGAAGCAGTTCAGCATGCAATGGACTGGACTGTCCTCATGAAAAGAACAGAGAGAAATTAATATTCTTGCTTGAAAGGGTGATTGAAAAAATGTGAAGCAACTCTGACAAACGTCAGAGTTGGGAAAAACGATCCATGGGAAAAACGGATATTGCAACGAGTGCTGTGAGCTTATGTGATATCTGAACTCTCCTTGACTTGTTGTCTTTGCCGTCTGAAGAGACATTTAAACACCAATTTTTTGGCGATATTAAAAATATTATCATTTTTGGTAAGTTTCACTACTAAATCAGTCACATTTGTCAAACATACACACTCATAGAGTGGAGTTCACTCACCACATACATTCACTGTCAGAAAAAAAGATACATTGCTGTCACTGGGGTGGTACCCTAAGGCACAAAACCGAAAAGATTCTAATATGTACCTTTAAGGTATTAATACGCACTCTTAAAGTACTGATATGTACCTTTTAAGGTACTAATGTTTACCATTATGGGGTGAGTAAGGTACAAAGATGTACCTTTTCACTTTTGTACCTTAGGGTACCACCCCAATGTCATCACTACCTTTTTTTCTGAGAGTGTTGGCAGGGTCCACAAGGACCCCTTGGCTAAACTAAAATGTTTTTGAGATTTATTTAATTATTTGTGAATGTTGACTGAGAATCACGGAATGTGATGCTTTATTTCTGATATAATGTAATATAACAGTGTCTGTAAGTAATGTATACCGTTTGTGCCATACAATAAATGTCAAAACTCAAGATTAACGGTCCACTGTTTTCATTCAGATGTGCAAGGAAAAATTACATTTAGTTTCCCAGGGTACTAGTTTTGTAGATTACCTGGTAAATTGAGATTTTATTGATTATAACTTCACTGTTAAAAGTTTGTTAAAAAGTATAGAAAGCTTTAATGACAGGTTCCATTGTGAAAACTAAGTAACAAATGATCAATGTTTTTTTGTGTTCAAAAATAGACCTACACCAAAAAAATGTGTATTCACTGGCCTAAGTGTAGCAAATAGTCTCACTGTTTTTTTAAAAGTAATTTTCGCTCAATATTAACAAAACATGAAAAAATATATATACTGTATATAGTATATTAAATAATGCAGATAAAATCATTTGCAATTTTTTATTTATTTTTTTACATGAGAATAATTAAAAATAAAAGTATTTAGACTGTATATAAACTCTTAATTCACTCAGAAACATTTTACTGTCGACAGTGGGTAGATTATTTAGAAATTGTAGTCACTGATTCTAAATTACATGACAAAAATTATAGTTAGTAACGCAATTCGTTATGTTTCACATTTAAGTTAAAATAATCTGACTACTGACTACTTTGTGATGGAATTGCAGTGTTTAATGAAAAGCTATTACGTAATTAAATAAATATAATTATAAGTTCAAAGATGTTCATCTGACAAAAAAGTTGGGGAATCCCTGCATTGCATATAAATATTAAATTACATAAATTTATACATTTTAATGCCTTCCAAATACAGTAATACATGGTTAAATGGCTCACTGTGATAATTCAAATATTAATGAATGTTTTCATCAGGAGTTGATTAGATTTGCAATGTTGCCAAAACACTTTGTGAAGTGATTACTGTAAACCCAGTGTTCAGAAGCTGTGTGGGTCTCAGTTTTCAGTGATAGTCACATGACTAGTGGCTGATCTGCGTGTGCATCATTTACTGCAATTGTGAGAATAACATGTAATCAATAACAAATAACTAGCCTGATTATGAGTATTTTCAAATGTAATCTAATTACATGTACGTAATATTTTGGAATCAGACATGTAATCGTTTTATTTGAGTGTTTATAGTTTTGGATAATCTTTTAAATTAACTTTTTATTTTTATATTTTCAGTTTTCATGTTCATTTTTTTGTTTGTTAATTTTGTTGTTTTTTCCCCCAGTTATTTTTTTTACCAATATTTCAGTGCTTCATCTTAAACTTATTTTAGTTAATTGCCTGGAAAACATTTATAATATTCCTTTAGTTTAAGTTCGTAATAATATTTATAATTATAACATGTTATTTTTATTTTGTATTAAGAATTATGTTTATGTCAAATACATTGCATTGTATTTATTTTCTTTTTTTTTAATCAAAAATGCTTTTAATATTTTTTGTTAATTATAATACTGTCGTTACTTTCAGGATCCAGCATTTTTTTAAATCTATAACCGAAGGAAAAATATTATGCTTATTTTCTCACAATAAAGCTGTTTTTCTCCTGACCGCTAGAGGGCAATAATCTGACATCATTCTTCTGTCTGTTAGAAATAGGAAAACCTGTGAAGAAGTGCTGTCTGCAACAGACACAAACGGTTGATGAAGAAGTGATTAATGAAAGAAATCCATAACATTTTCATGATATTACTATATATCTCATAGGAGGAGTTTGGCCACCTCTCTCACTTTAAGAAATGGCGCAACCATCTCAACAGTGTGAGTGTCATTCTGTAAGCCTGCACTGTGTCTGCACGCATGCAAAACTTTCGCACATTTCTGTAACTCTTTTATGAGTTCATATGCATATGCACGCAATTCAGCGTGGAATTAAAACCAATCGAATGTACTTGAGATGTGCAGTTGCATTAGCTTCATACATAAATGTATAACAGTTACTTCAGACTGACAGTTGTCAGTGTTTATAATGTGGTTTGACTGGGCTGTTTGTTTTACCTGTGTATGTAAAATCACAGTGGATTCATATTGAATCCTGTTTGTTTGCACTGCGGTTCTGTTTCAGGGTCTCACAAGGACACAGAGACACTGATCAGGTGGCGCATGGCCCATGGCTATTTATTCTCAGGCTGGAGAAACACTTGCAGAAATGGCTGGGAGTATGTATTCATTGTGATTCATTTAGCATCTGCAGATAATGTTGTATGTACCCTCATAGCCTATGCTTATTGTTTGTTGTTGCAATTGTTTTACAATAAAGAATTTGTTTTTTGCCATTGTCCCCTAATTTATGGTAACCCCTTTCTAAAAAAGAAGACATACTTCATATATAATAATAACCCATTTATGCTGTGTAATATTAACAATAAAAATATAGATTTTATTGTTGATGTATATATTATTTAGATTATATTATTGGCTGTATTATACATAAATTATTTATGTTTAATTTAGAAAATGTTTTAATATTATTTATGTAATAATTTTACATTTAATTGAGAAAATATTTTATTACTATTTAGTTATTTAAGTTGATAGCGTATTTGTTGCTACCCACTTTTGATTAGTTAGATAACAATTCAATATTTTTTCAATGAAATACATTACCCACATTCATTTTAGCATTTTTCTCAAAAAATATAGTTTATATTGCACCAAGTGAGCCAGATAAAGGTCACAATGGCAAGGAGAAACTCATTAGAAATAAACAGCACAAGTAATGGTAGAAGAATTTCATTATTTTCATTATTTATTTTTAGAAAATATATTATCTAAATTATATATTTTTAAATATTACATAATAATATCCAAAAATAATATAAAATATATGTATAAATATAATAATAATATTTTTTTGTTGTTAAACACTTAATTAATATGTAAAGTAAACAGAACAAAATGAATAAAAACAATCATATTTATATATTGCAGTTGCAATAGAGAAATTGATGAAGAAAGTTTTCTGTTTGTAGGCTGTTCATTCAGGAGTCAAATCCAAACCTTGATGGAAATATTACTTCTCAAAGAGCAAAACGAAAGTGGGAGAATTTAAAATGCAAATACAAGGTAAGATGGACAAATAGGGTCTTTATTCTCAATTAAAATCATTAACTTCTATAGCTGCACACCATTCATACAAGTCTAGTTATCAATTCAATATGAATGCACGCAATTGTTCTGTTTCTCCACTCTTTATTCCTAGGTTTTAAAAGCTCTTGCGAAGGATGTCGAAACGGTTAAACCTGAATCCTGGCGGTGGTTCAGACTCATGGAAAAGGCTGTAGATGGTGATCCCACTGACACTGACCCTCCTAAACCGAGCTTACTGACCAACCTGGCCGATGAGACCGATTGTGCTGCCCAGCCCTGCAAGAAGATGTATCAGGTAGAAATGGGGAGTGATATTTTAGAATTACTGACACATTCGGTCATCGAGGTCAATACTCAAGCGACAGTAGCCGATGATGGACCCTCATCAGATACAGCAGAAAGCGTGAAAGGGAAACCGGTGGAAAAAAGCCCCTCAGAGACTCAAGATGAGCTACACTTTGAAAGAGCCAAACTAAGAAGAGAGCGACAGATGCTGGAGAAGGAGCACGCAGACCTGGACCGTGAGCGAGTGCTGTTGGAACGCGAGAGGGCTGTCGCCGAAAGAGAAAAAACGGCATTGGAGAGAGACAGAGCGCAGTTGGAAAAGGACCGAGCTGCAATTGACCGGGAAAGAGCGTCTCTGGAACAGGACAGAGCGAGACTAGAGCGGGACAGAGCGGCCCTGGAAAGAGACAGAGAGACTTTAACTGCCATGGCTCTTGAGACAAATGGCACAGGACACACTGAACCAGAATCCCCGTATGCCGAGGACAGAAAAAGATTAATATTTTTGTTCGAAAAACTAATCGAGAGATTCTGATGCACTTAAAACCCTATTTAAAATAATAAAGTACTTAAGGTAAAGTGTTTCAAAGTTAAGTTGCCCCTTTTACTTAAGACACATTTATATGGAAGTAAAATAATGACAAATATTTTTGAAATAAAAAACCTGGTTAAATTGCACTACTTGAAAAAAATATGCATTGCATTGAACATGCTTGCATTTTAATGCATTGTATTTTCATGGGCTGGAATTCAACATGTTTGTATATTTAAGATGTGAATTCAAATTCAAAACATTTCACACACATTTTCATTATTAAAAATTAAATAATCTATATTCACCTCTCAGATTTCACTTCCAAAATATTCATTCTGTTTAAGAATACAACCTATAATATTCGACAGGCAATTTTCTGTCCATTTTACTTCGCTTTACAAATTCGCTTCCACAAATTCAGTGGGTCAAATCCGACAGAAAATTCAACAGTTCACATCCGGGAACTGCAGGAATAGCAATAGATTACCGAGCATAATCTCCATCTGCTGTTAGTCGTCCTCACCAGCAGGTGGTGAAAGCGGCTGTTGACAAAGACCATGTTGAATTTCAGCCCATAAAAATGCAAGCACTAAAAATAAAATGCAAGCATGGTTAATGCAATGCATATTTTTTTCAAGTAGTGCAATTCAACAAGCTTTTATATTTAAAAAATATTTGGCATTATTTTACTTCCATACATGTAGAGGAAAAGCTGTGTTCAGAGCTGTAACGTTTTAGTTCATTGGAGCTCAGTACAATGCATAATGGATAATTAATGTTAAATTTATTCCCCCTATTTTCAGGTCCCTGGATGCATTAAGATTAAAGTTATTGTTTCAGTCTTTGTGCTAAATCATTCATATTTAGTGCCTTAACAAATCTAGGCTTGCTTTCACTGAAAGGGATTAGATTAAGCCAGGATTAGGCCTTAGTTTAATTAGGACATTTAAGTAGCTTCTTTAAACATGCCTTAGAAAAAAAAAAAACATTACTGGTGTGCATCTCGAGACAAAAACATGACACTGATATATATATTTTAAGACATGTTAGTGCATGTTGCTTTCAGGTAAAACAGCCAAACATGGGTTTTAGTCTGGGACTATTTTAAGCCTTGTCTGTGAAACCGGGTGATGAAAGGAAGAGCTGTGTCTCATTTTGTGTCTCGCATTTGCAGGTCGCATTCATCATTGAGGAAGGATGTCTCATTTCTGAAAAGTAACCGTTGTAAAAGTTAAGGTTATTCCACATGGAGCATAAATTACTCTAATATCATTATTGCTTTGGAATGTAATGGGTTCTTCTCTGAAATGAGGCAGCTTCAATGATGTAGCTATGTGACCTCCGGAGGACGCATCCTTTGAAATGAGACGCGTATGGCTGAATCTGAATTCACTCCTATATCCCCTCAAATAGGGCATTATTTGAAAGGACAGCCATTTGTAGTGGTGTCCGAAACCATAGGGGACGATATCGAGTGCATTCATTCTTTCCCACAATGCACCGCAATAATGAGTGTACAGTGGATGAACACTCAACGGCTGTCCGAAATCACTCACTCGTTTTCATTCACTCTTTCAAGTGGACTGTATTAATGGACCAACTTGTGATTGAGGGTTTAGGGGGCCATTTTGGATTCAGCCAAAGTCATAGTTGTTTCTTTTTTATGTGTTTTTTAAGTAAAGTATGTTTTTCTATTCTACCAGTTGCTGAGGTGACTAATTCCAAGGCAGCTATAAAATAAGTTTAAAGTTGCAGTCACATTGAAAGATGTTTGGCAAATCTTTGCTGGGAAAGTCCAGTCATATTAATAGGAATCAATGCAAACTGGAATTACATGCGTCGGTGGAAGATTTTGTAACGGGTACAAGTTGGTCACATGGATTCACTGTGTTGACCAACAGAAAGCTGCTTGGTTTGAAAGTTACTTTTGTGTGAGACGTGCTTCATACATCACTATTGACAATGGACCTTTCCTGCCCATAAAAGTTTGCCGCTAGATGGACGTCACATATTTGAAGCAGTGTTCTTAAAATGCAGCGCTCAAGTTAAAAGTCACAGGCAGTCAAGCAGAGGACAAAATGGCAGTTGAGTATGTTGAAATGGTATGTTGAGGTTGGAGATCTACAGTATTTTTTAAAACATAATACATGCTAAATTATGTAATAACTTCCCCTGCAACCCATAAACTGAGGGATAGCATTTTATATTTTTTTACACTGTATGTAAATCATTTACCGAAACTGCATGGCAGGTTTGCATTAAACAGCAAATGCAAATGCATAGATTTTGCAATTCAGCATTTGTGCTTACTGCTTCCTCATTCAGGGCTCGTTAATAATATCATAGTTTATATATACAGCACAGTGACTGTCTTTTTTAATAATTTACTCATTGTGGAATCTGAGTCTGTTAAACTATTAAAAATGGATTTTAATAAACCAAGGGGATTAAAATAAGAAGCACATGAAACACTGTAATACAATGGCCATACAAATCAACAAATTCCCATAAAACAACGGCCCAAATCACAGTATATTTGCATTCTGTTCTTCCCCTATTTTTTTCCCTTACTCGAGGTCGGTTCAAGTGCTGACCATATCCTGTAAAACTAAATTCTGCTCATGTTTGACTATTGTTGTCTGTGGACAACCCCCAAAAACCACAGGCAATATTAAGCCTATATAAGGTTCAAAGCATGCATTTAACACAGATTTGCCAGGACTTCATTTCTGACCAAACTTTACTTGATTGAGTAAATATCCAATAGTCCTAATTTATTGCAGCTAAAAGAAAACACTTTTTAATTTGGGGTCAATCAGTGAGATTTATATAATTTCAGTCATGGACAGCGCGCCAGAAATACTGGATTTTGATTCTTCAGATGAAAATGAGTAAGGAAAACCTTAATTTTTATTGTTCGCTTAAACCGACAAAGCAACAATGCTTCTTATTTTGTACAAATTCAGTGTGACTGTCATATGTGTGTTTGAAGTCCGGAGAACAGTGGGATATTTCTGCAGCAGTGGGATGCACAGGTTCGCCCCTACATTGAGATGATTGACTTCATGAGGCGGATCGGCATTGAGAGGGAACTTGCACTGCCGGCCATTGCTGTGGTGGGAGACCAGAGCTCAGGGAAAAGCTCTGTTCTAGAGGCGCTGTCGGGAGTCGCTCTGCCTCGTGGGAGTGGTATGTTGAACACCAGTATACTGTAAATAACTTATTCACATTCTTCTGCTTACATTAGGTGGCATCTATATATTCTGATTTGGATATATATCTCATTCAGGTATTGTCACCCGCTGTCCACTGGAGCTTAAACTCAGGAAGCTGAATAGTGGGAGCGACTGGACCGCCATAATCTCTTACAATGATGTGCGAGAGACGTTTCATGATCCCGCACAGGTTGAAAGTTATGTCAGAAAGGGTGAGGCTATATATCAAGCTAAAAAAAAATATAATTCATAAATAATGATTGTAATATATAGCTTAATATATAATGACAGCAGTTTATCATGATGAATGAATGTTGAGTAAGTATAGTATTTGTCTTTTACAGCACAAAATATGCTTGCTGGAGATGGAGTAGGAATCTGTGATGATCTTATCAGTTTAGAGATCACATCACCTGATGTTTGCGACCTCACATTGATCGATCTACCTGGTATAACAAGAGTACCTGTGAAAGGACAACCAGAAGACATTGGAGACCAGGTAATATGATATGGGTTGCACTTTATTTCACAGTATGTGCACTTACATGTAGATGTACTTACTTAAGAAATACTGGGTAATATAAGGTCATTAACATGGGTTAGGTTTAGCGGTAGTACCTATTTATTACCCTGTTATTACTATAATAAGTAAATAACATGCAGAACATGACTATAAAATAAAGTGCTACCAGAGAGCAACTGTAAAATACTATATACATGCTTAGTACAATTACTATACACAGCAGAAATAGCAGTTAATGCTTTATTTTACAGTGTCATTTTTACCTACACCGATCAAGCCTTACATTATGACCACCTACCTAATATTGTATTGGTCCCCCTTTTGTAGCCAAAACACCAAGATGTTAGCAGCAGATCCTTTAAGTCCTGTAAGTTGCAGGGTGGGGCCTCCATGAATCGGACTTGTTTGTTCAGCACATCCCACAGATGCTCGTTTGGATTGAGATCTGGGGAATTTGGAGGCCAATTCAACACCTCAAACTCATTGTTGTGTTCCTTAAACCATTCCTGAACCATTTTTGCTTTGTGGCAGTGCACATTATCCTACTAAAGGGGCCACAGCCACCAGGGAATACCGTTTCCATGAAAGGGTGTACATGGTCTGCAACAAAGCTTAGGTAGGTGGTAAGTGTCAAAGCCATCTCATTCCATTGTGGTCCAGTTCTGATGCTCACTTGCCCACTGTTGGCGCTTTTGGCGGAGGACAGGGATCAGCATGGGCACCCTGACTGGTCTGCGGTTATGCAGCCCCATAACTGTGAAGCACAAACTGCGAGGCACTGTGTATTTTGACCTTTTAAAAAAAATCAGAACCAACATTAACTTTTCGCAATTTAAGCTAAAGTAGCTTGTCTGTTTGATCGGACTACACGGGTCAGCCTTCGCTCCCCACGTGCATCAATGAGCCTTGGCTGCCCATGACCCTGTCGCCTGTTCACCACTGTTCCTTTCTTGGACCACTTTTGATAGATACTGACCACTGCAGACCGGGAACACCCCACAAGAGCTGCAATTTTGGAGATGCTCTGACCTAGTCGTCTAGCTCTAGCCATCACAATTTGTCCCTTGTCAAACTCGCTCAAATACTTACGCTTGTCCATTCTTCCTGCTTCTAACACATCGACTTTGAGGACAAAATGTCCACTTGCTGCCTAAAATATCCCACCCACTAACAGGTGCCATGATGAAGATATAATTAGTGGTATTCACTTCACCTGTCATAATGTTATGCCTGATCGGTGTATGTTAAATGTACCTAGCACAGTAATAACTACACTAATCCTATAGTAAGTACATGTTGTTAATTGATATTACCCAGTACTTAAATATATAATTACACTTGAACAATGACACCTTAAAATGAAGTGTAACCAAATAGAAAGTAGTAATTGTGCAATGACAACAGACCTGCTGAATATTGTATCCCACAATGCAATGTGACCAACTTGAGCATTCATTTCTAAAGCTATGAACCAGAAGTAATAAAAGACACAGTTTTGTAGCAAGACATATTTGTCTATTATTTTGTATTATTTTTTCTAATTAAACAAAATGAAACAGAATTCAATTAATAATAATAATAATAAAAAATTTTAAAGAAAATTTGATAACTTGACACCACTTGCTGAATAAAACCTGCAAAATGATGTCACACGCATACTACAGTTTGAAATGTTTCAGGTCTTTATTTTCTTATAAATTAGTCTTTGATTAATTGCAGATTCGACACCTGATATTGAAATTCATTGCAAAAAAAGAAACCATTAATTTGGTTGTTGTTCCCTGCAATGTTGACATCGCAACCACAGAAGCACTTAGAATGGCTCAGGGTGTCGATCCTGATGGCTCAAGGACTTTAGGTATAACTACAGATTCATTTTCACATTTGAGTGTATATATATATATATATATATATATATATATATATATATATATATATATATATATATATATATATATATATATATAAGAAGCGTAGTTTTGCTTGATATAACATAATATCACAGCAGGGCCATGCCTTCCATGTCTGACTGTTATTATTGCTTCAGCAATACTGACAAAGCCAGACCTGGTAGATAAAGGAGCAGAGGCTGACATCTTACAAGTACTGCAGGGTAAAGTGGTTCCTCTCAAAAAGGGCTTCACCATTGTCCGATGCAGAGGCCAGAGTGACATCAATGAAAACGTTTCTCTGGCTGAAGCCACAAGACAGGAACAAGAGTTCTTCGCCAATCACACGGACTTCAGGTATTACGTTGCATTGCATTTAACCTGGTAGTAATTCAGTAATCTGTTATTTTGTGTAATGTTCAAAGCCATTTAAGAGTGTTTCTGTTGCCACTAGTTTTCTTCTTGAAGAGCAGAGGGCCACAATATCCTGCCTGGCCACCAGACTAACTAAAGAGCTGGTCGGACATATCAAGGCAAGTCTAAACATTGGAAAATATTCTGAAACTTACTCTAAACACTAAACTTATGAGTTATTCCTTATTTTACAGGCTTCACTTCCATCGCTTAGTGATCAAATTCACATCAACTTGTCTTCAGTGAGAGTTGAGCTCAGGAGTTATACTGACGGTCCTCCTTTAGAACCTGAGCGCATGGGGCCTTATCTCAGCAAGGTACAGTAAGCGTAAGCATCATTTCCAATATCTGAGCAATCCTGACTGAACTGAACTTCTATTTCTGTATGTGTAGAAAATCTTGGAGTTCAGTGACCAGATAAGCGAGTTGTGTAGAACCGGAGAATCAGACAATGGGAACCTCTACTCACTCCTTCGACCAGTGTTCAAGCAATGGGAATGTCACCTGAGTAACTCCAAAGCATCATGTAAGTCATGAGTTGACATAACATTATTGAGAAGTTACCATAGTAAAAGTAAAAACATTAAAAAGTATGATAGTAAAATCCTTTAATATGGATTTAATACATATAAAAACAAACAAATACTTTCTCACCTGTGAAGAAATAATTATTTAAACACATTCTTCATGTGTAAATTCAAAATAACTTTTTGTTAATAATATTTCATGACTCTTTGCCACTAGATGGCCTTATAGCTCTGTATCAGGGGTTTTCAAATATGATCATCCCTGTGTGAGGGACCCCCATTCTAAAATTTAAAAAAGGCATTCGTCTCTTATAAACACTCAATTTATACACAAAAAAATTATATTGTAAATCTAAAATCAGTTATTATATATATACATTATTATATATTTTGTACTCCTCAATGTAGTAATGTATTGTTATAAATATTTATTTCTTGCATATTTATTTCTTTTTAATCTAATTTGTATTTATTTATATTCATGTTTTTATTTTATTTGAATAAAATTGTATTTATAGAATATTTTAATCAGATTTTTTATTTATTTAATATATTGGTTTTCTATTTTATTTTAATTAAATTATTATTATTATTATTATTTTTACAGTTTTTTTCTAGACTTTTCCACAGATCCCCTGTCTCTCTCTTGCAGCGCCCTGGGGGTCCCCAGACCCCAGTTTGAAAACCCCTGCTCTATATGGAGCGATTGAGCTGAGTCCTAAAGTAATTTCTTTCAGATACACATGAAGACATTATGAAATAATTCAAAATAAAGTTTTTTTAAAGTAAAAAAATTGGTAAAGCATTTTTTTGGTAAAGCATTTTTAGTTTGAATTTTGAGCATTTTTAGTTTTACCTATGCGTATTGAAGCATTTCTCACATTCCATTCATTCCAAAGGGTGTCAAAATGACAAAGGATTTGTTACTTTATACTTTAAATCACTAATAAACAGACTGACAATCTGTTTGGAACGCTCAAACACTAAAAAGCGGAGTGATAAAGTGAAAAGACCAAAGTGCTGCTACTCAGCCAATCAAATTTGAGGAACTAACTATACCCTTTTTTTTAACATGACCAAACTTTTACAATTGGCCTTTAGTCTTATAATTTTTGTGTTGACTATTGTACATTTATTTTAGTCAGTGTGTCTGTAAAAGAGATGACAGAAAAATATGAGGCCCACCGTGGGAGAGAACTGGTGACCTTCAGTGACTACTGTGTGTATGAATCATTGGTAAAGAAACATGTTGGAGAACTTAAACAACCAGCAATGGATACTTTGAAACTTATCCGAGGTAGCTGCCTGAACATTACCTAGTATTTTTTTCTACATTGTATGTTGATTACATTTGAAATGATTCATAATAACAGCTTTCATTTAATATAACCTTAGATATTGTGCAGAAGGAGTTTAGGGTGATGTGTGAGTTGTGCTTCCCAAACTACCCTCATCTCAGACACATAATACTGGTGTGGTAAAATTACACTTGTTGATCACATTAAATCATCTTAATAGACAATCTTACAGTCTTAAACAACATTTCTGATGTATTTATTCCCTTAGAACCATATTGACGACATTCACTCAAAGCAAGAAAGCAAGGTGGAAAAGAGGATCCATGAGTACATTAACATGGAGAAGCTTGTGTACACGCAGGATCCCATTTTTACACAGAAAATTGTAGACTTCAAGTTTGTGGAAAAGAGACAGGAGTATGAGTCCATTACTTTGGATACCGGAGAGAATGCAACCTCACCCAACAACTGTGCTGTTTTTGACACCAGGAGTCTGACGCCTGATAAACTGATTATCTACTATGAGGTATAAATCAGTTCCTGATTTCAGTGTTAGCAGCGTGTTTTTTTTATATTTGGCATTGATTGTACTGAAAACTTCCCACATGTTCCTTCAATCCAACAGATTGTGTATCAGCGTCTCGCCGACTACATTCCCATGGTGATCATGCTGTTCATACTGAAGGAAGCTGCCCTGATGCTGCGGGCTCATGCTATGGACCTGCGGGATGGAGCGGATGTTGTTAAGCTGCTCGTGGAGGATTCAGAGGCTGGGAGGAAGAGAGCAGACTTATACCAACGCATGGAGCGGCTGCGCCTGGCACAAGAACGCATCAGTATATTTCTCTGAGACAGAAGAGCTGTCCTGATATAATTGACCAGCCTTGTCTTTCTTTCAATAATCACTAAAATTAAATGATTAAGGCTGTTTTAATGTCAGCAGCAAATTAAAGATAATCATCTTACAAAAAGTCCAGTGTGGCTTGTATAACTTTTAGTGATAATCACAATGAAAATCGTTAAGATTCAATTGAATAATTAAAGCTGCAAGCAGCGATGACGGGCCCAAGCCGGTGGCACCGCCATCCCGGTGGCTTCAACGCAACTGCACGACAGGCAATAGGCATTTAAACAGGAGAGTATTTTAAAATCGCTCGAATATGCCACAATAACAGCAGCAGCTAGTGATGGGAAGTTCGGTTCTTTTCCGCGAACCGGTTCTTTCAGACAGTTCGTTTCAAAGAACCGGATCAAAAAAACGGTTCACCGGTTATTTTACGCTCAAACGTAATGACGTAATTTCGCTATGACGTAATGACGTCAAGTCTATCACGGGTTGGATAAACAAACACTTTACACATTAAAATACATAAAGTCAGTAATCATAATATCAATCAGATAAAATATCATCATAATCTGTTAAATTTATTACAATCAAGTTTTACATCTAAAGCATCCAAACACTTACAGGCAGTGATGTGCAAACGAGGATGTTTTACAGTTATAAAATCAATAAATTAGTCTTCATCAGAAACTGATCCACTTACTATGTTTTGTAATTAAATAAATACGGTTCGCCAGATTTTCCCCACCTTCATGTCCTCAGAGTCGTTTCACAGGCGCGCGCTCATATCAGTTGATGTTCGTTCGGTTCAGAGAGAAGCGAGCAGTCAGTCGTTTGACGCATGGCGCATGCTCAGTCAGTATCAGCTCATCGGTTCTCCAATCGGACATGTCCGAAATAAACAGTTCTCGGTTCAGTGTACTGGTGATCCGAAAACCGCTTCAACCGGTTGCAACCGATTCTTGACTCGAGAACGAGAGCGAATTTTGAGATTCGAGAACTGCGATTCAAAAGGAGGCTTCGCCTTAGCTGTTTGAGGCTACATCATTTTTATATTTATATCACCTTGTTTAGAAATTAAATACACTGATCCTGAAAATAACATGGCTTTATGAAACAAATGTTTAGTTTGGTAGTTGTACAAACTATTGTTTCCCATGTTTAAAAATAATTAAGTAACAAGCACAACTGCACATTTTTACTGTAATGCTTTTTAGGTATAACAATTTCTGAACATTTGATAGTTTGATCTATGTACACATACAGTGTGTGTAAGTGCACTTTTTATGTGTATGTGAACACTTTAATATATTTTTATTAAAACATTGTTTATTTAATACAAACCCAATTTGTGAATGTGTCATCATTAACTATAATTACTGTAGGCCTACAGGTATTTCATAAATTATTATGATCCCTATAACACATCCCGATGCACAACAAAACTTTACATGCTTTTCGTTCTCTCTTGAAAAATTACACGCATGCTCAGTCAGTATCAGCTCATCGGTTCTCCAATCGGACATGTCCAACAAGACTTTCTATCTACACACGTTAACAGTTCTCGGTTCAGTGTAGCCTACTGGTGATCCGATAACCGTTGCAACCGGTTGAAACCGATTCTTGACTCGAGAACGAGAACTGTGACAGGCCGTATGCGTTCGTGTCCTCTGCACGCATGCTCAGTATCATCAGCTTCTGCTCGCTGACGTGCTCAATCTGCTCATAATCAGTTCTCTCTCTTACAGTATGTTAAGTCAGTGTATTGTTGGAGTAACTGAATAACTCTGGGATATAAATTTGTGGATTAGTGCTGCGAACTGTTTCGAACGATTCAGTCCGATTTGGTGAACTGGTTCGACTGGTTCACTAAAAAGAACCGGTTCAAAAGAACATCACTAGCAGCAGCTTGTGCCACTATGACCACAACCCACACCGATGATGTAATTTAAATATATAGATACATTTTAATATCCTAGGATATAATAGGTCACTTTCAAATATGTGCAAAGTTCTCTTTTGCAGCTCATAATTTGTACGTCCAAAAGGCCAGTATTCAATTCAAGGTATTTGTATAGTTTTTTTAAACTTACAAAACTATTTAAACAATTAGTCTCGCAAATGAATGTATTAATATTAAATATATCCATCCATCAATTTTCCATAGTTGTAGGTATACTATACTATCATTATCTGTGAGATCTACTGATTAGAGGAAATATCTCAAAATACACCTGATGCACAGTATCTAATGATAATCTTAAATCTGACAACTCGTATAACTTTCTTTAGCATATTAATACGCCTATAAATTGATTTACATGTATATAAAACCATAAGGCTTTATATCCACTCTAAAAACACTGGGTAAGAAATAAATATATATAGTATTATATGTATAAATATATTACCTATATTTATACATATATAAATATAGGTAAATATAGGACAGACCACGTGTTGGGTTAATTTTTCCCAGAAATTGTTTTTATGGTATGGTTTTTATGGTACAGCACAATGGTTTGATTCATGTTGATTCATGTTCAGCGTGGGAACTTCTAACTTCAGGCCGCCGCCCTGCGTTTTACTTGTAGCCGAAATATGTGGTACTGGCTTCATAACCTGTCCAACAGCTCTGAGGACATATTTTAACGTCCAACGTATCTATACTCTGTATCTTTTTGAATAAAATCATAAAGGCATCAGGTGTTTCCATCACATAAAAAGACAGACTTCGGATACTCCTGCAACAACAAAACTGGAGAATGTCACACAGTTAAAATGTCAGAAATGGTCAGAGTCGGACACTGATGGAGAGAGAAGTTACAACTTTTAGAATGTAATCAGGGTTCCCACACTTTTTCAGGACATTTTTCATTTTACTATGGCTGGAATAGTAATATATTACTGTCTCCGTGAGTCTTTAAAAGTACAGTTTGTTGCCATGATATAACTATAAAATCATTATGAAAATGGTTCTCATTACCAGTATCTATAGTATAGCAAAAGATATTGCAACTATTTAATGTTCTGTTAAACTATTTGGAAGAAAAAAGTCAATGAGCAACAAAGAAACCCATAACATGTAATAGAACATGTTGCATGTCTGTTAGTCTGCATTTACATTCAATGCACTCATTATTTTTACATCAGAATCTTGGGTTTTGTTTCATGTCTTATTTTGCAGTTTAGTCACAGTCATATCCTTGCCCTCATGTGATCCTGCTATGTGCTCCTATTGTCCTATGTTGAGTCGACATTGGTTAATTGTCTTATGTTCACAGCTGTGTCTTGTTTAGTCACAAGTCCTTGTGTATTTAAGCTCTCATGTTTGCATGTTACTTTGTTTAACTGTGTTCCCTGTCACTTCTATTGGTGAGTGTTCTGTTTCTAGTAGTCTTGTCTTGATACCAAAATTATGACTTCGAAACCGATACTAAATCGATACAATGGCAAAAAACCAAACCAAAACAAACAGTATAAGTAATTGTTTGGCTCAGTGTCCAGCATTGGTGGCAACGCTCTGTAAAGATTGGTTTTACTGCTAAGAAAAAAGCTGAGATCCAACGCCCTGCAATAAAGCAATAAAACTCTTTAATTTGGAAAGATCTCACAGTAGGACTGTGACTGCCCTGCCCAAAAACCTTCTCCCCTCCCCATCCCCTTCCCTGATTCAAGTCATAGAATGCAGATATACTACAGAGGCTTGTTGCATGAAGCTAGCTGAACAAACTCTGAGTTTCAGAGTAGGTTTAGAGTTGACAAATCCAGATAAATCCAACCTGGTTTAGATCAAGTTCAATTGTTTCTCAAAGCTTGGTATAAACTTTCTCTGTCAACTCAGGTTTAATCCAGAGTTTGCAATTAACACTGAAGCGCGTCCACCTGAAAGCGTGACACATGCGGCAAACAGCCAATCACAGTCTCTGTTCGATTCCTTTCTCTTCTGAAGATTGAGATCGTTCTGAAAATTATCATGAAATTAAATGTGTTTAAAGCAGGAATAAACACTTATGCTGCAGCATCAATTTAAGAAGGCAGCTGAAAGAATATCTGACTATATCAATGCATGATGTGAATCAAAGAAATATGCCTAATAATTATAGGTTCACAAAGCGCTCCAATAAATACACGTTGTTTGAAAGAATTATGAATGCATGTTTTATATTTATATTAATATTTGGCTACTTGTCAATATAATATAATTATATGAATATATTATGTGAATTAAAAGTAATTATAATTCATATATTATAAATATAATAAATAATTTGCACCAAAAGATGAGCAATTTTGTCTCTAAAGTTTTTTCACTATAAACTACTTTAATTTGAGAGATACAGGTGGTGTGAGTTTTACTTGCAGCTGATTGGTCCAGTTTGAGTTTGTGATCTCTAACCCAGAATAAAACCTGCTCCAGGGCAGGTTAGCTGTGTAGTCTAAGTTACCATGGTGATTAACACTGCTAAAAAACAATCCACCTTCTTGAGCCAGAAAAACCAGAGTTTGCTAAAACTAATCTCAAACTTACCTGGGTAGCAACTGAAACCAGCATTGTGCAACAGGCCACTGATGATGTATTTTGTGAATCTATTGTTTTTCCTTTTCATGTCTGGTGTCTTTTTAAAGGTCTCAATGTGATTTGTAAACTGGTCTCAACTTCACTGTAGTCACTAGTAGGATGAGATATGAGAATTCTGTTATCCCTTTTTGAGTGTTTTCTGAAAGATATCTAAAACCTCTCCCCCGAAACCAAGTGTTGTGTTACAAATATTTACAATCCTTTGTTCATGGTCTGGGTATTTAAGGAAGGGTAGCAGAGCTGCCATTTGGGAACATTCTGTAGCCAGAGCGCCCATGCCGTGTGGTGTCAAGTGTCCTCGCGGCACCCACACACACTGCATGTACTATGCCAGACACAATGACTCTTCGTAACTATTTTCATATTACTTTGTAATTGTATTTTATATTTTTATGCTGAAAGTTGTGTACCATGGATTCAAACTGGGGGGTTAATTTGAGTAGAACCGACACCGGAGTGAGCACCTTAGTGATAAGAAACGGTCCAATAAATTTGTGTCCCAGAGTACGTGAGGGAATTCTGAGTGAAATGTCCTGGGAAGACAACAAGACTTTCTAACTACACACGTAAAGTTGGGGCTTAGACAATAATGGTCCGCCAATGGCTTGATCCTGTCTCCTGGGGATCCTCCATGTACAGAGGCATCTCTGAATGAATGCATGCGTGGACTAGACAACAGCTTCTTGGGAGGAGAATAAGGGTGGCTGCTAGCCTAAACAGCACTGGAAAGGAGACAAACCCGTAGACGAGACCAGGAGAAAGTTATGTGTGTACTCGATCATGGTTATTCTGTAACTCCAAGACAATGGTTCCGAAGAAGCTACACAGCACAAGACCCTCTCCAGATGTTGGTAAGCACGTTCGGCCTGACCGTTAGTCTGCGGGTGATATCCAGAGGAAAGACTCTCAGTCGCCCCTAGCTGTCGACACAACTCTGTCCAAAATTTAGGCACAAATTGGGGACCCCTGTCAGAGACCACGTTCACCAGGAGGCCATGAATGCGGAAAACGTGGTCTAAGACAACAATTGCAGTCTTCCTTGCTGAAGGCAATTTGGGAAGGGGATCAAAATGAGCCACCTTCGAGAACCTGTCTACCACAGTGAGGACTACCATGTTGCCACTAGAGGTAGGACAGTAACAAAGTCCAAAGCTATGTATTACGAGGGTCTCGAAGGGACAAGCAGCGGCTGGAGTAGCCCTACTGGGGGTCGATTGGAGCCCTTGCCCTTAAAAGCCCAATTGTAGTCGGGGAGCCCACCTGGACAGGCCAAAATAAACCGACGAGCATCGTGTGTCATGGATGGCCACCAAAACCGCTGCTTGATTAATTTCTCATTTACTTGTTCCACTGTTATTCCTTCCACATCCAAATATTTTCCAGCTACCATAAGGATTATTCTGATTCTCACCGTACGGCTTACATTTTACGCTGAGCAATTGACCACTTCTGTCTTTATCATTCTGAGATGTATCTTGTTTTTCATTAGTCCATATAGTTTCCATAGTCCCCTTTGGCTTTGTTTGTTTGTGTAACCCGCTGTTGGTGAGTGTATTAAGGTTTATTCATGTCTTGGTCAAGTACTCTTGTTAATGTCATTGTTTAGTTCTGTTTGTTTTGTATTTGGTTTGTGTTTTGTTTATTAAACTGACTTGGGTTCAGTCAACTCTCCATCAGTGACTCTTTGTTGCATGACTAGAAAATATTAGCTTTCTAAGACTGAAGACTTTAAACCCGATTTTGGGCCTGATTTGCATCCCCAAGCAATCTGGGGCTTGTGGCCCGATTCGAGGCTTGTGGCAAACAACTTTTTGTCAAAAAAAATCCTCAATTGTGTGGTGTCATCACGATTACTTTACTGCTCCCGATCGCGTCTGAACCCACACAATCCCAAATTGTAAATATCAAACATGTTTGATATGTAAGACTCTTGTTCGGGCTGCCACTGATGTTATATCCGAGACGGCCAATGAGAGCGAGCAAGCTTCACCAACCGGATGTTGTTTGCTTCTATAGCTGAAACTTGGCACCCACAAACATGCCACGAAAGTGTTTCGAGTAAGATCACCCATAGTTTTTGTAATCCTTTGTTTCCATGAGTCTCCGTGAGAGCTCGTCTCACTGTGGAAATTTTACAATCGATAGGTGTGTAGTCTCACGCTCTGGACGAATCTTAGTGTGTGCATTCAAAGGATTATAATGCTAAAATCGGTTGAAACTGCCCTCATGTCTGTGCTCTCCCACAGTATAAAATTGGTTAATTTGAAAATCGTCTAATACACCAAGGCCAAAGGGTATACTCACACTAGACACGGTTGCCTTGTACCCTGCCCTGCCGTTAATTAAACAAACAAAAACTCATTTTTTAGTGCTTTTGCTAGATTTATAATGCACTGAAATTTTCACTTGATTGTACTGCATGTATCAGAATATTATTTTGGAGTCAGCTGACATTGATGGAGGAATTTGCAGCTCTACTTGCAAAATACAATTCCTGATCATCAATAAGAGGAGAACCAGACTCGTTATAAACCTAAATATACTCAGTTTAATTAAATTAATTGAAAAGTGTACTGTCCAAGTAGTAATAGAAAATGTTTGCTATTATTTTGATGACAGTAGTTCTCACAAAAGTAGTAGCTGTCCTCTTCTCATGTCATTGAGTATGTGCTATTTTGACTTTGTGCTTTAGAAGTTTTCACAGAGATGATAACGGTATCTGCAATCGCTCCCCTTTGGTGGGATATACTGTATTTCAACTCAGGGTTGAGGAGGTGAGCTGGAATAGCGAGACACCCTCTCAATGACAGGGCAACTTATATTGTGTTTTTATTCTTTCTAGCTAATATCCAACCAATACTCCCCAACCACAATTAGGCTTTTAAGTGGGGATTTGCTTCCCTTAGGGGTAGCAAGTAGGGGTCAGCAGGCAAGTTCAGCATCGGGCACCCCCCCAAAAAAAATGGCGGGCCAGAACATAGTCAAGGGTTAATTTAAGAAATTAATTGATGAAAAAAATGCAACTAGAATTGCCTGTGACATACTTTTACAGTGTCTTTTGTAACTGGTAGGGAGCTGTTACTCTGCTAAAAAAATGGATAAATTAATAATGCTGAAGTGACACGTAACCTGCCAAGTATCTCCATTCACCAACTTGCAACACAGACTGCCTTGCTATAATACACAGATATGTGGGAGTCTGGGAGATGCAGAATGAATAAAAATAACTAAAAAAATAAACGAGGACTTGAAAAAGCCCATTTATGGCATGTTTGAGTCATGCTCTTAACAAATTGTTTTATTTCCTCTTGCCATATAATGAATAATAAATGTGTATTTTAATTTGCCTAACTTATTGTAATAATTATTTGATGTAGCCTACTTTTACACTAGAATTATTCCTTTGCATTCCTTTACACTAGAATGCATTCCTCACGTACTTAACGGCGTACTTTAAATTGTTTGTGTGCTGGAGATATGCTATTACGTTGCGTGATGTTAACATTTAAGCCAGACAGTGAGAGAAAATGGCTCTGTCAAAGAGTTTAAAGAGGAAAGTCGACAGCGAAAATAGGGCATACAAAGAAGAATGGAAAGACAACTATATGCGTTCATCCTACCTGGTTTTGTGAATGCAAAGCCTGTGTGTTTTATCTACAAACAAAGTTATAAGCAAACGTTTCAATGGTTCACTGTTCGTTTTTTCATACCACACATTTCATGGTGGCTATTTTAGACTCTTAATGAGGCTGGCAATCCCTAAGCATGGCGAAATAGTTATTTGTCTCCCATAGCATCAATCCAAAATGGGGTGTTGAGTTCCACTTCAAAAGGGAATGTCACAAATGAAACCATTGTTCCCTGAGAGGGGAAACTAGATACTGCGTCTTTTTGCCATGTCTTTGGCTCGCCTGCACGTCTCCTTCATACAAAGTTGCTCTTGGGCGCTCCAGTAGTGATGTCAAGGACTGTTGTTGGCCAATGAAATTGTTGTGTTGGCACGTGTCATGCAATGTTAGTTCAAGGAGTGCACAGCGATTAAAAATCAAATAAAACTTTTGGATTTCTTATTTTAGAAATCCAGAAGGATAGGAGATAAACAGAGAATACACAATAACTTACAAAGATGTAACCATAGATCGGACCAAGATCGGAGCACCAACTGAAATAAACAAATGAGGGAACTAATTAATTAACAGAAAAGGTGAATAGGATGACTAATCAAACACATTGGGGGAACTGGGTCAAACAGGCAGACAAGGAAGACAATCAAAACACCAAGAAAAATGGCTGAAGCAGAACATAACTCTGACAACATGCTTCACACACTGGTCATGGTGATGACATCCCCATAATGTTGATTCAAGATGCAGATCTCATTCCCTTTCTCAGGGAACTATAGTATTAATCATAACCGGAGACATTTTTTTTCTGTGATTTGAGCTGAAGAAAATGTATGTCATCAGATTTTATTTCTGATTTGAAATGTTATTGGAACATAACATGGACAAACTGTTTCTCATATTTCAAGATTTCAATCTTTCCCCATTCAAGTACATAAGATCTGTACTTGCAGGACTGGTACTGATTGTCTGGGGGCAATTTCAATATAAACTCAAAGAGAAATGACTCATACAAAGAATATTTTCCTACCCTGCAGCATACCAGACACACCCACAAAAACCCAAATGAAGTCTATATATGCAAATTCATGTTCATTTTGTTTCCTGCTTTTGCATTATTATGGGTGTCACACTAACCAAATCTGACACACAGATCTACATTACATTTACATTACATCTACATTTGGTGAAATCTACTTTATAATAATAATAATTATAAAAGGAACTAAAAAATAAATCTATTCTCAGAACTAACTGTTTGAATAAAAAAAAGAACTGTCAAGAAAATGACCACTTCAGGCATATTTTCTTTTTTCTCATCTCCAGATCGAAGAAGTGCTCAAAATGATGAAGATGAAGATGAAGATAGTGACAGTTCTCTAAATGAAAGGTTAGTATAATTTCGATTTTTTTATTAATACATTTTGAGATAAATATTTGATATGCTTTTATAAGCATAGTTTATTATTTCTTGTTATTGCACAATTATAAAAAGTATATTTAGAAGGTAAAGAAAGGCAAATGTATATATATAGCAAAAAAAAAACACTGGCATCATAAAGCGTGTGTGTGAGAGAGAAAAAAACAAGGCTATTATGAAATTATTTTATTAACGATGAATACGTAAAAAATGCATTGAAAACAAATGGGAAGCAAATTTCACTATTTTTTTGAGATATCAAACAAATTTGGAACAACTTTTTTTTAGATTTATGGCTTTGATTTTTGATTTAGATTAAAACATATTTTGGAAAATATATATTTCCAAACTTACGTCTGTGCTCCCAAGCATTCAAGATTTAACTTTAAGTTAGAAATTTCATGTTTAGGTCTATGCTCAAAAAGTGATTAACAGGTAATAAATAGATCCTTACTATTCCATAAATATAATATACCATTAAATCCCCTAAACATACACAATATGAAATAAAAACATTATCAAATTAATTATTGTATTCATGTAATTGAAACAATTTTCACCAATTTCTGACCACCATGGTAAATCAGCACCAGAGGGATAAAAATAGTTGAATCTATTTAAAAGGAAAAGAAAAGGTCTATATAACATGAAATAGGCTGAATTAAATAGTATTGCACATTCAGTGAGGTTTTAGAAATACAATTTACATCTTTATCTTTACAGTCAGGAAATGAAGGGAGAGGTTCACAGTCTTTTAGAGGAGAGCATTCGTCCATACATTGATCTGATTGACACTCTGCGGTCAGTTGGCATTCAAAAGGACTTGGCACTACCGACTATTGCAGTGATCGGAGACCAGAGTTCTGGGAAAAGCTCTGTGTTGGAAGCGCTTTCCGGAGTTGCATTACCAAGAGGAACCGGTCAGGACTGGTTTTACTCTCCTTTATTGTATACATACAGTATTCAAAAAGAATTCACATTTTGTCAACACCTGCACTGGTGTTTTGTAATATATAATCTACTTGTCCCCTAATTTACCACCTAAGTTTTGTACTCATTGTTAACTGATCAGTGTTTTCTATAGGAATTGTCACCAGATGTCCACTAGAGCTGAGGCTGAAGAAGGTTACAGGTGGAGTCAGATGGAAGGCTGTTCTATCCTACCGTAAGAAGAGAATTGAATTTGTAGATTCATCAGTTGCAGGTTAGTAGCCTAATATTGTTTGAACCGCTGCTGCTTTTGTTTCTTTTGCAAGTTGCATCTGGCTCTAACATATACATTTTACAGTCGAATTTACAGTAAACCATATAATGTTGCAGGTCCTCCTAATGTTTCTGGCCAACTGGTAAGTGGAAAGATGGCACGTTCAACTTATGACGAGAGGAAATTTGAATTTAATGATCCTTCAGAAGTTGAAAGACATGTTAAAACAGGTTAGTAAAACTGCCTGATATTTCTTTTATTTTTATTTTATTTATGCATTGGGAGAATATTTTATACTCTCCCGATGCAGTCGACTATACAGTATATACCAAAAAGCTTCTAAGTGCTGCACTTAAAGGGGGAAACAAGTATATTTGTTTATTGGTTTAAATATTGAAATATGCTTTATTTGAATTACATAATTTACATTTGATGTGTTGTACAGCCCAGAATGAGCTGGCAGGAAAAGGTGTACGAATATGTGATGACCTTATCACTTTAGAGGTCATGTCACCAGATGTGTGTGACCTCACACTGATCGATCTACCTGGAATTACCAGAGTCCCAGTTAAAGGACAACCAGAGGATATTGGAAACCAGGTGAGCAGCATAATTAGATTTTTCCACACCACAATTCAGTACCATAGACATCTAGTTTTAAAACTTTTTTTTAAAACGTTTTCATGTCTTGCAGATCAAAAATCTGATCATGAAATTTATTGAGAAGCAAGAGACTATAAACCTGGTAGTGGTTCCTTGTAACATTGACATTGCAACAACAGAAGCATTAAAAATGGCACAAGAAGTAGATCCTGAGGGCCAAAGAACTGTCGGTAATGAAGCAGATTATCTGCACAACATCTACAAAAATATATCAGCAATATATCAACAAACATCTTATGGCTTTTTTTTTTCACAGCCATTTTGACCAAGCCAGATCTCATAGACAAGGGAACAGAGAAGGATATTCTGGACATTGTTCAGAACAAAGTGATTCCTCTCCACAAAGGTTACATCATGGTGAAGTGTAGAGGACAACAGCAGATTGATGATCAAATTCCTTTAGATGAGGCGACACAAATGGAGAGCGATTTCTTCCAAAGTCATGACTATTTCAGGTTACAATCAGGAGAATAAAATTGAACTTTTCTGTTTCCAATAGAGTATGAGTCTATATGAGAATTGATATGCCCTTTTATATAAAGTTGCCCCCATTTCAACCGTTTTTCTGGCAGTATTTCAGAAGTAGTCAGTATATTCTTAAAAGTTACTTTCATTACTTGGTCAACAAGCAAATTAATAAAATAAAAGAAACCACCTTACAAAAAGTGCATTCTCTGTTTCTACAGAAACCTCATGACTGAGAATAAAGCGACTATTAAATGTCTTGCTGTCAAACTGACTCAAGATCTTGTGGATCATATCAAAGTAAGTTTCTAAAGGTCAAAACCCAAAGGGATATTTACACATTCGGCATTTATTTTTGTTGAACTGCATTTTGTGGTAGGATGATTTAAAAGGCTATAATTAAATTGTGTGGTTTTAACCCTTCTTTGCCAGAGATCACTGCCACAGCTCGATAAGGAGATCAAAAGACAGTTGTGGGACGTGAAGATGAAGCTCAAGGATTGCGAGGATGGACCACCACAAGACCCTAAGGAGGCCAAATACTTCCTCATTAAAGTAAGGAATTGAAGGAAGAGAACTCAAAAGGGGGCAGTTAGGTTTATGGGCAGACTGGGCATCACTGAAATGTTCAAAAACAGAACAACGTTGCTCCGCTGCCTCAAACTTTAGTTTACTCTTGAGCGAAGAATGAAGAAGAACTTTGCTTGAAGTATTAGAAAACATATATATTACACAAGAGCGCATCTAGTAGTAAAAAAAAGTGAGTCTGGATGTGGAACTTTATCTCTTCTATGCGATAGTATCCACAATTGTTTGCGTTTTGCTTGAAGTATATCAGGACAGAGTTTTGTCGCTCCCGTCCTGTTTTGATGCTCTACTATATTAATCTCTGACACTGTAAGATGCTATAATATGTTTTGAAGTATTTAAGATAGACATGGCATCGACTTTTTTACCTCAGAAAACGCTTATTATAACATGACTTAAAGCCTGCTCATGTAACAAATATTTTTTCTTTCCCACAGATTTTAACAAAATTCAATGATCAAATCAAGTCCTTATCATCAGGAGAGCTGATCATTGAGGAAAATCTGTTTGTCCAGCTTCGGGCTGAATTCAAGAAGTGGAATGATCATCTTATCCATACAAAGCCATCCTGTCAGTAAATTTTCAACTACTTTCAAGTTGCTGTTATAATTTGTAAAAAATTATTATGAAAAATACAATTCATATTTATGAGAAATCTTGTTTCCAAAAAAGTTAATGCAACAGAGTTTAGCCAGAATTACAGAGGAAGGGAACTGCTCGGCTTCAGCAACTACAGAGGGTTTGAGACTGTTCTGCAGTGCCATGTGGCCAAACTTAAGAACCCAGCCACTAAATTACTTTGTACCATAAAAGGTACCATCACACATTTAAAGGCATCCTGGTCCTAGCTTAGTCTCCATTATAAAACCATAACTAAATGATTATTTAAAGGGTTACTTCAGCGATTAGCATTAAGCTTTGTATCAGTAGAAACCAAGGAGTATATTCAAATTATCGTACTTTCCCCCCTCATATCCCCCTGAGACGAGAGAATTATGGATTTTATTTCTGGAAATATTCCTCCGATGACACAAATATCGTCATTTTGCGTCATCGGAGGAGTTTTTGGCCAGAGGCTGAAGACTACAGCCAGCAGAGGGCGCTTGTTTTCAACATCACACTCACAGCACTAGGCTCGGGGAGCTGCGGAGATTCATGTAAACGGAGCGGTGGAAAGCAAAGTGAGTGTTTCAACTTTTCAAATGAATTCCTATGAAAGTTAAGCTTCCAAAGACATGATCTGAAAATGATCCAGACTGATCACGTGCTGTGAATGCATGCGGCCGTGAATCCCGCGATTACCTCAGCTCATGTGATGAATGTAATCCGATCCTGCTGCTTTTGTGCCTTGACACTCAATCGACTCACTCATATTGAACAGACACGTTCAGTTTTTAATTGTAGCGTCTCTAACTGAACTGATTTTATGAAAATGAATGCGGTGGGCAAGTAAACCAGTAAGCTGTGCCTAGAGCAGCGAAGAGCTTTCTGGGAATTGTTGTCTTTCATCCCCATGAGACAAAAATACATTTTCAGTGTTTTCTCAGTCTTGGCACAAAATTCAAAAATAATTTCATATTTCTACTACATTAATGACTGAGTTTAAATACAGATTCATCTTCCCAGCGCTGAAGTACCCCTTTAAATGAGTATTTTGTAGCATTATCAAGCCTGAGACAATTGTCTTTTTATGTATTTCTCCTTAAGACATCATCCTTAGGCACTTCAATGACGTGTCCAATCAGTGTTTCCAGAACTACCCTGTTCTTCTAAATACCACTATGGTAAATGGTGCTTCTAATCAGTGGCAAAGATTGTATATTTGTAACTGAGGGTGATTTGAGTTCTTTTTCCCCTGTCCTTCCATAGAACAAAATTAACAACATTCAGAACGGCCAACAAGTCAAGGCAGAGCAGAGGATCTCAGAGCAGTATGACATGGAAAACATGATCTACACTCAAGATCCCATCTACTTGAAGTCCTTGAATGAGATTAGCGAAGAGACATTTTCAGAAGATCTGTTACCTGTCTTTGACATTAAGAGCAAGTACAGTGAAATGCTCCAGTCGTATTATGAGGTATATTTTTCTAGTTTTCAGTAACAAATATGAAGCTTTGTTCAGAGACTGAATGGACTACGGTGCTTAGTTGCTCTTTGTTTTCTTTCAGATTGTGGTGCAGCGAATGGCTGACCAACTGCCCATGATGATCTCCTTCTTCATGCTGAAGCAGACTGCTCAGCTCCTGTCTACTGACATGTTGAGTTTACTGGACGGGCCAAATCTAAGCGAGTTCCTGCATGAGAACTCTGAAGTTGGTAGAAAGCGCAAAGACCTACAGGCCCGACTAGATCGTATGACTGCAGCTCAGGAAACACTAAAAGATTTTATTTGAAGTACCGACCTACTACAGGATATCTGCTGAAAATACATTTTATGTGCCTGATAATTATAATTGTATAAAGTGAATAAAATTTTCTTCAGCTTAGATTCATATAGTATTTATTTATTTTTTGTTGTTGTTTAAAAAAAGAACTATTAACTTCTGGTAGAACACAAATGTTTTGAATGTTGCCATGCTGCTCACGAAGGCAGAAATCTGTACACAACTTCTTGGGTTAAAGCTGAATAGTTTGTTTCCAAAAGTAGCTAAAAGCCTCAGTGCTTAAAGGTCCTGTTTTTCATGTGTTTTTGAAGCTTTGATTGTGTTAACAGTGTGCAATATAACGTGTTCATGTTTCGCAAGTAAAAAAAAAAACTGTATTTTTCACACGATTTACTTATCTGTATACCGCTGTTTTCACTGTTGAAAAAACGGCCTGATGATTTCCTTGTTCTATGAAGTCCCTCCTTCAGAAATACGTAACGAGTTCTGATTGTGCCAGCGGTTCCCTTTTTGTGATTCGACAGCAGCTTAGCGCACGTTGCCCGGAAAGGTCACGCATCTTACCATAACGAGGAGATGCATGCGCTCAATGTTATTGTACACATGGCGACAAACGTAGGCTGTGTCTCATTTCATGTCATTTCGAAGGCTGCGTCCTCTAGAGGACACATCCTGTGAAGGATGCGGTATACGTAGTGTCCTCAATCAGAATGAAACGAGACGTCCTTTGTAGGACACACAGGCAGGAAGTATCACGTTGCTATGCCAACACATTCAGCCTCGTTGCGCTCTCGCCAAATACATGAATGAAAAATTATTTATAACTTGAAAATGACTATGAAATGTTTCTTGCCTTGACAGCAATGTACTGTTCTAAATGTTTAAAAATCACTAAACACTTGTAATCCTATTTACCACACCTGTCTGTTTGAGGTAATACAGCTTAAAAAAAACAAAAATAAGCTTGAAACTATACATTTAAACACCACATGTACGCTTGCATGTATATCTAGCAGCGGTGCCATGTTTTCAAATATTTAAAAAATTGGACGGTTGTTAACGGTGACGCAAAGAATTGTGGGTTATCTGCAGTAGCAAAGGCTACACCTCATGCACACATTAGTAAGGCATAAAAATATGTAAAAATGCGACCAGATTTAGCCAACAATGTCTAATTTTCATCCAACAATGGCTAATTTTCATCCGTAGCCCCTAGGCAGGCTGATGTTAATGACAGGGACTATGCAAAACAAAACAATACAAAAATAGTATATCAAAATGTCTATTAATGATCACAATTTTGATTTAACAGTAACCATTTTGTAAGCTTTTATGAGAAATCACAATGACATGTTTTTTAAGCTCCATTGTCTATTCCACTCATGTGTTCTTCTAAATGCAAACGATAACTGACCAAAAGTAGTTCTTCTCTTCTCAATGAGTGGTACATTACAATCAATCCTAGTTCCGGCTCTTGTAGGCTATAACTTCCTGTTATCTGACCAATATAATCTGAAAAAAAAACAGGTGGAGCAAAACCATTTAAAATCTAATCCATATTTATCTCTAGCTCTGGATTTTTTAAGAGAACTGATTATCCTGTCAACTTTTGTATTGGACACCTGCTTTAAAGTAAATGCGGGAATGGCAGTATCAAGCAATGTAATACAAGGGATCTCTGGACAAAGAGACTTAGTGTGAACACTTATTGTTTCAACAAAACAGTTATTGAAAGTATTTGCTATCATGCCATGATCACTGATACATTTTCCTTCCAATTCAAGTTCTATAGTACGCACAGATTTCTTATAATTTCCTGTATTTTTCAAATTTTCCCATATTAAATTTGTATCACATAGACATAAAAATTTGCTTTTGATTTTCTAATTTCATGTATTTCTTTATTTCTTAATTTATTAAAATTGTGTTTCTCATATTTCATTCTAGATTTAAGAAACTTCTTCAATTCTTTCATTAGTGACCAGATATTTTCATTTAGCCAAGGAAGACAATTTTGCTTCCTCTGTCTATTTTTTACTTGCCTTAAAGCAATGTACAGTGTTTTCAATAATATCCGTTTAAACATTTGCATCTTTTTCAGGGCAATTTTGAGAGAATTGTTCATCCCAAAATGTATGTCTTCCAATGCCTTTTTAAAATGATTTAATGTACTTTTTGGTATTCTAAAAATACATGTTCTTCTATTTGTAGCCTGATTCCGAAACCTCTTCTTTGTCAGTTTTCTGAAAAATCGTATTAAAGGACTTAACTATATGATCAGATTTATTTGTAAAATCAATTAGATCAATTTGTGTCTCAGAGGATCTAGTTATTCGTGTAGGTCATTTTACAAGTTGTTCCAGATCAAAATTTCTAGTTATATTTCTTCCTACCATTTTTATCTAACCAATTTACATTTAAATCACCAAGTAGAAATAATTCTTTAGTAAAATCACATTTTAAGAAGATTATGTAATTTATCATAAAACTCATTATTTTTCGATGGAGGTCTATACACAGCTATAATTATAAAAGACATTTGTGGCGAAAGAAAAACATCTAATACTATACATTCAGTATCAAAATTGTATGCTAACTTTAACTCTGTACACCTAATACTATCCTTAATATAAAACATAATACCCCCATCCCTAACTACCTATCTATTCGAAAGATGTTATAGCCAGGAACATGTTACATCGCTGATGGTGAAGTAGTACTCAACCATGTTTCAGTCAAACATAAAAAAAATCTAGATTTGAATTTGTGACAAGATGTTTCATTTTATTACATTTTGCCTTAACACTACGAATATTTAATTGACCGCCCAGTCCTTTCGGTTTGGCAGCAGTGTTCCAGAAAATCCTTGCATGATTTACAGTTTTTTTTTTTTTAGTTGTCGCTGTTTGACAATCGTTGACAAAGTTACTCTATACTTATATCCAACCTCTGAACTAACTCGGTTCAAGAATTGTGAAGAGGACGACACGTCAACACGTTTTCTGATGGTGGAGTGTCTTGGTTACTCACGTATGTCTTTGAAAGCTGTATCAAATCCTGGTTTCTTTGTATCACTCTCTATATATCATCAACGAGTGCATGGGCCACAGGCACAGGCTATTCGAACAAGCTATCGTCAATTCGGGCGCTAGATGTACACACGCCGGAGAGACACCTGTTTCTCGCCCAGTGAATTTTACCGTCATCAACATGTGCCACGGGGGTGTTCAAACCAGCTATCGTGTCCGTATGTATGAAATCCAGATTGCTCTGCAACACACTAGCAAGGCACTCGCCCTTCGCTTGTTGAGGTGCTTCATCTGTAGCAAGTGCAACGGGCATTCAACGGTTCAAATCAGGTATCGTTGGCCCGGGATTTAGATGTAGGCTACATCTCCCGAGAGCAATAACAAAGTCAACAGAATATATCCAGACAAAGTCCAGCTTACGTTGGCCTGCTTACATTTTTTTCCCTTGTTGTTTTTTACGTTGATTTCGCCGATTTATTTCTTCATGGACAAGTAAATTATTATAAATGAAAAAATAGCATAATCCGTCTTTGATATGGCGTTGATGTAAAATCTCTTCCACATATGGCCCTGATATATCACGACAGGGCCGCATCATAACTATCATAGCCACGTAAATTACTATAACCAACCATTGAGAATTTACCATACTCTGTTTATCGTGGTTTAACTGATAGTAATTAAAATTTTGGTGATCAAGTGGCAGCAAGGGAGCACCTGCCTGACTACCCTCCGCCATCTTGAATTATATTATTGTTGAGATTTGCTCTGACTGTCTTATTTCAGCAGCTCACACAAGTGCAGTTATTCAGAGAGGGAGTAAAATCTTTGTGTGGCAGGGGGAGCTGCCACAGAAACCTGCCAGGACTGAAGGCAGCTGTCATGGAACCCATCACTGGTTAAGGCAGCTCCTCTAAAACCTGCCAGTGCTGGAGGCAGCTGCCAGTCCGGTAGATGCATGTGAACAATACAACAACGCTGTTCTTTTTTTTACACAATATGTAATTCCGCCGTTTTAACACAAACTACAGTACGCAAGAGCCACTACGGTATGCACCATTAGGTCAATATTCACCACTAACCAAACGCTTTTGAGCCTGCCTCAAGATCTCAGTGTTTTACAGCTGACTAGAACAGACTGATACAGGAGAGCAACACACAGTGCAATCATACCATTATTTACCGCTTAAACTTATATTTTATTCCGCTATTTGTGTTTGTAAAAGAGCGCGCGTTCAATGCGTCGCGCCAGCCACAACAGAGCGTCCACCTGCCTCAAGATCTCTCAGTGTTTTACAGCTGATTAGACCAGACGGATACAGGAGAGCAACACACAGTGCAATCATGACACTATTTACCACTTTAACTTATATTTTATTCCGCTATTTGTGTTTGTAATCGAGCACACGTCCCGTCATCAAAGCGTTGCGCCAGCCACAACCGAGCATTCACCTGCCTCAGATCTCTGTGTTTTATAGCTGATTAGAACAGACTGACACAGGAGAGCAACACACCGTGCAGTCATGACCCTATTTACCGCTTAAACGTATATTTTATTCCTCTATTTGTGTTTATAATCGAGCGCGCGTCCCGTGGGTCTAAACTGTAAAACGGTGTTGAGGCTGCATGGCTTGTTTGGGGGACTAGACCAGACTGACACAGGAGAGCAACACACAGTGCAATCATTCAATTCAATTCAATTCAAATATATTCACAATATTCACAAAACAATTCACAATACACATTGTTTCAAAGCAGCTTTACAGAAAGTGCATTTCATAAATGTACATTGAAAAATGTTAGAAAAAGTTGATCAATCATGTATTAATTTAGGCCATAACAGCGCTGGCGTTGAGTCGTCTCTTCACAAGCGTCGAGTCGTCTCATCACAGGTGTTGGGGCATCTGAAGTCTCCATGAGAGGCTGGATACAAACTGGAGCTGATGAACTAGTGTCCCGAGATAATAACAGAAAAGCAGATGGGAAATAATTAGCATAGCTGCTGTTCAGAATATTAATGCTTTTGATCCGATTTAACTGTAGTATAAAAGGTAATTATAATGTGAATGCTTGGCTAAAGAGATGCGTCTTTAATCTAGTTTTAAACTGGGACAGCGAGTCTGAACCTCGAACAATATCAGGAAGACTATTCCAGAGTTTAGGAGCTAAATGTGAAAATGCCCTCCCTCCTTTAGTGGACTTAGATATCCTAGGAATGACCAGAAGCCTCGAGTTTAATGATCTTAAAGAGCGCGATGGATTGTAGGGCGATAGAAGATCCGTTAAATACACTGGAGCTAAACCATTTAGGGCTTTATAGGTCAGTAGCAATACTTTGTAATTGATACGGAACTTAATAGGTAACCAGTGTAGAGATGATAAAATTGGTGTAATATGATCATATTTTCTTGACCTAGTAAGAACTCTAGCAGCTGCGTTTTGGACTAACTGTAGCTTGTTTATTGAGGATTCAGGACAACCAGCTAATAAAGCATTACAGTAATCTAGTCTCGATGTCATGAATGCATGAACTAACTTTTCTGCATCAGAAATAGATAGCATGTTACGTAGCTTAGCAATGTTTCTAAGGTCGAAAAATGCCGTTCTTGTAACACATGAAATATGATTTTCAAAAGACAAGTTGCGGTCTAATATAACACCCAGGTCTTTTACTTTAGTGGATAAAGTGACAGGACATCCTTCCAAGTTAAAGTTGTATTGTGAGAGGTTTTGTGGGCAGTTTTTTGGACCAATAAGTAATACCTCTGTTTTTTCTGAATTTAATAGTAGAAAATTACACGTCATGTCAACACACGCTGTCAGTTTAGATAATTTCGCGTTTTCATCTGGTCGTGATGAAATATATAATTGAGTGTCATCAGCATAACAGTGGAAATTAATTCCATGTTTTCTTATAATATTACCAAGTGGCAGCATATATATTGAGAATAGCAGAGGGCCTAACACAGATCCTTGCGGCACCCCATAGTCTACTGGCGTTATCTTTGATTTTTCCCCATTTAGACAGACAAAATGGTAGCGGTCTGATAAATCGATCTAAACCAGTTTAATGCCTGTCCCTGAACACCAGTGTAATTTTGAAGTTGATCTAAGAATATTTTATGATCTATAGTATCGAGCAGCACTAAGATCGATTAGAACTAGTATTGAGATACAGCCTTGGTCAGAAGCTAGAAGTAAATCATTTGTGATTTTAACGAGTGCAGTTTCTGTGCTATGATGCGGCCTGAATCCTGATTGCAATTTTTCATAGATATCATTTTCTTGCAAGAAAGAGCACAATTGAGCAGACACAACTTTTTCTAGTATTTTAGACATAAATGGAAGATTTGAAATGGGTCTGTAATTTGCTAGGTTATTATGATCTAATTGTGGCTTCTTAATGAGAGGTTTTATGACTGCCAACTTGAATATTCTTGGAACATGACCTAAAGATAAAGACGAGTTAATAATATTGAGAAGATGCTCTTCCACTACAGGTAACAGCTCTTTCAGTAGTTTAGTGGGTATTGGATCTAATAAACATGTTGTTGGTTTAGATGCAATGATACGTTTATTTAGCTCTTCCTGTCCTATAGTTGTAAAGCGGTGTAGTAGTTCTTGAGGGGCGATAATTGAGGTTGAATCATAAGACATCATTAAATATTGTACATTTAATTCTGTTTCTGATGCTTTCTATTTTCTCAGTGAAGAAATTCATAAAATCATTACTACTAAACTGTAACGGAATATTTTGCTCAGGCGATGCTTGTTTATTTGTTAATCTAGCCACGGTGTTAAATAAAAACCTTGGATTATTTTGGTTATTTTCTATTAGTTTGCGGAGATGCTCAGCCCTGGCTGCTTTTATGGCCTTTTATAACTAGACATACTATCTTTCACGCGATTCTAAAGACCTCTAAATTAGTTTGTTTCCATTTACGCTCTAAGTTACGAGTTTCTCTCTTGATAAAGTGTAGCACTGTTGTACCATGGTGCTTTAGTTTTCTCTCTAACCTTTTTTAATCTAATTGGTGCAACAATTTATAATGAACTAGAGAAAATGGTGCTCATACTGCTAGTCATTTCCTCTAGTTCATCTGTTTGTTTGGGTTCACTGAGCAGCTGAGACAGATCAAGTAAGCTATTTGAGAATCTATCTATAGTGGTTGGAAGGATTGTCCTGCCTGGTCGATAACGTGGCGCAACATGACCGATTTCAGCAGTACGCAGTATGCAAGTTACCATGTAATGGTCAGTGACATCATCACTTTGTGGTATAATATCTATATCGGTTGGGTTGGTTGCATGTGATATAATTAAATCTAGTGTGTGATTAAGACGATGAGTGGGACCAGTGACGTTTTGCTTGACCCCAAAGGAGTTTAATAGATCTGTAAACGCAGCCCCTAACGCATCATTTGTGTTATCTACGTGTATGTTAAAATCTCCAACAATTAATGCTTTATCGACGTTGACCAATAGATCTGAGAGAAAGTCTGCAAACTCTTTTAGGAAATCAGCATAGGGCCCTGGAGGTCTATATACAGTAGCCAAGGCTAGAGATAATACGGTTTTCTTTCTTACATCTAAGAGCATAACATTTAGCACTAGTACTTCAAACGAATTAAACCTGTGACCTGTTTTCTGAGTAACATTTAGAATATCTCTATAGATTGTTGCGACACCGCCGCCACGACCAATCAGACGGGGCTCATGCTTATAACAGTAAAATGTTCACACGTCAAACTAGACGAGATGTTGACGCTGTATTCACGTTCGGTGAAGTGCCACCACATGAAGTCTGGGGGTAATGCCACTCTGGGAAGCCAAAGCGGTAAACAGCCTCAATGTATATATAAATTTAAATAATCTAATAAACTATTGAAACTTGGAGACTGCGTATCGATAACGTCTCGCGGACGGAAATATCGCGATAAATCGGCATATCGATTTTTTGTCCCACCCCTAATCTGAAAGGGTTTCGCTGAACACCGCGGCAAGCGCAGCGCATTCCGCGTCCTGTGTGAAAGCCCCATTTATGCAGTTTGGAGTGACTTTGCCTGGAACACTACAAAGTCGAGAGTCATGGTTTGAAGTGATAATTTACGGGCTCAGAAACCTGCCTGGAATGCAGTATTAGGTTTCGGGAAACACCGACTCGTTGAACTACGTTGATAAGGACGGAACTTGCCATAGTTGGTTAACGATGCTTTTGGGAAACGCACCCCAGTTTGGAGCTTTGAAAGTGAAAGTGAAAGTAAAAGTGCACTTTTCGGACCCCGCCCCGAGCGCCATTTCTACCGAGGGGGTTACTAACATTAATAATATGAAAATACTAATCATTATAATATTATTAATGAAAATAAACTATCATTAACAAGGTTATATAACACCAATACGGACATAAAACTTTTAAAGCGATCTTTGTGGAACCTTATAAAAAAGGGTTCTATTCAGGACCACTAACAGTTCTGCTTTTGTTACTAGCCAAAGAACCCTATTCTAGTATTGTTTAGAACCATTTTCTTAAGAGTGTACTTCATCCATTCTAAACGTAACTGGAAGCCAGTGTAAATACCCGAGGAGGACTGGTGTGATACTGTGTGTTCATATTTTCTGGTTCTGCTCAGAATCCTGGCAGCAGCGTTATGCATGACTTGTTCGATCTTGTTGTTCAGTCTTATTCAATCGGTATACTGGCATTTGCATTCTTATAATGGGCGTGAACACTTTAAATACAGTCTGACAAAGTGTTTTTTTTTCTTATTTCTCTTCCGCATCACCACAAACAATCTGTAATGGTGGAACCTAAATTACATACTTTATAAGAGATATCCAAAATTCATTATCAAGTATAGCCTATGTTCTTAGAACTAACTTTGTTTTTAGCTTTTTTCCTATATTAATTTTTTCCTCTTTTCAATTTCCAGAAAATTTCCACTTCTGGCACATTCGAGAAGTTGTCCAATTCAGGCACTTAATCATCTTGAAGAGGTTATCATGATGACGAATAATTCTCAGAACGAAAGGTTGGTATACATTTCAATTATCTTATTAAACAACTGAAATTTAATTTCTAAGTTCTTCGTTTATTTTGAAGTATATATTTAAATGCTTTTAGAGGCCTGGCTTATTTCTTGTTATGAGCTCTCGATTAAAAACAATTATAAATATATATACAACAAAGCAAGTCAGGAAAAAGTGAATAAAAGGGAATTGAGCAAATTCAGACACTGACATCGGGTGTTGCAGAAGTAGGCCTACATACTTTTATCTTACACCTTACTTACTCCAGATTTAATAACAAGAACAATGTAATTGTTGTAATTATACATGCGTCCCAACTTTGTGGTTTCATCAAAAATATAGTATTTTTTAGTTTTTTCATGTTTAATTTGCATTCATAACAAGTGTACAATATTGTGCAGTGCAAAAAATTAAGATTTTAACAGTAAAATTATTACTATGTGGTGAATAACTGTAGTAGATTTAACCTTACATTTAATGTGATTTTAAATTACAGTTTAGGAAGTAAAAAAGAACAAGTAATTGTATAATTTAGGCTACAGTGAAAGAAAAAAAAAGAAAATTCTCTCCATGACACAGTTCACATTTTATGTATTTTGTTGAAATAGATTCAAAGTTTTGTCATGAAACTCTAAATGTTGCAAGCTAATAGGTCCTTAAAGGATTAGTTCACTTCAGAATGAAAATGTCCTGATAATTTAGTCTCCCCCATCCAGGATGTTCATGTGTTTCTTTCTTCCGTCGAAAATAATTTAAGGTTTTCGAGAAAAACATTCTCATCTATTTTTTCTCCATATTGCAGTAAGTCTAGAGACTTGTTTATGTTGTATATCAGGTGTGATCTTGGTGCATGTAAATTCTTTAATGTGTTATGTGTTCCGGTTGTGTGTGGCTAAGGCGTGGGCTGTTTTTCTGTTAAAAGAGCCTGCGCAGTATGTGTGGGCGGGGTCTGTGGAAGAGAGTTTGAGAAGTTTGGGAAGTTTTGCCACATAGGTGCTCACGTTAATAAAAAAGCTGAGCATTTCAACTGTTAAGTGAGTCTCATTTTCTTTGTTCGCTACACTATAGTGGACTTCACCGGGGTCCAAGTTTTCACGTGACGTCACACCATTATAGGAATGCCCACCTGTCATCTTTACCAGATTTGTAATAAGTTTTAATGTGGTAAGATTCAATATACACCTTATTGATGTTGCATTATTTGTACAGACAAGCAAATGAACACAGAATAATAGTGCAACACGATGTTTCTCTAATGTTTTTCCCATCGAAAACCATTATAAAAAATGCATTGCGTCCATATTCTTGGCTCATCTGCTTGCCTGTCTGTATACAGGTGCTGGTCATATAATTAGAATATCATCAAAAAATTGATTTATTTCTCTAATTCCATTCAAAAAGTGAAACATGTATATTATATTCATTCATTACACACAGACTGATATATTTCAAATGTTTATTTCTTTTAATTTTGATGATTATAACCGACAACTAAGGAAAATCACAAATTTAGTATCTCAGAAAATTTGAATATTGTGAAAAGGTTTAATATTGAAGACACCAGGTGCCACACTCTAATCAGCTTATTAACTCAAAACAACTGCAAAGGCCTTTAAATGGTCTCTCAGTCCAGTTTTGTAGGCTACACAATCATGGGGAAGACTGCTGACTTGACAGTTGTCCAAAAGATGACCGTTGACACCTTGCACAAGGAGGGCACGACACAAAAGGTCATTGCAAAAGAGGCTGGCTGTTCACCGAGCTCTGTGTCCAAGCACATTAAGAGAGAGGAGAAGGGAAGGAAAAGATGTGGAAGAAAAGTGTACAAGCAATAGGGATAACCGCACCCTGGAGTGGATTGTGAAACAAAACCCATTCAAAAATGTGGGGGAGATTCACAAAGAGTGGACTGCAGCTGGAGTCAGTGCTTCAAGAACCACTACGCACAGACGTATGCTGTCACATTCCTTGTGTCAAGCCACTCTTGAACAACCGACAGCGTCAGAAGCGTCTCGCCTGGGATAAAGATAAAAAGTACAACAAGTGGTCCAAAGTTATGTTCTTTGATGAAAGTAAATTTTGCATTTCCTTTGGAAATCAGGGTCCCAGAGTCTGGAGGAAGAGAGAAGAGGCACACCATCCATGTTGTTTGAGGTCCAGTGTAAAGTTTCCACAGTCAGTGATGGTTTGGGATGCCATGACATCTGCTGGTGTTAATCCACTGTTTTCTGAGGTCCAAGGTCAACACAACCGTATTCCAGGAAGTTTTAAAACACTGCATGCTTCCTGCTGCTGACCAACTTTATGGAGATGCAGATTTAATTTTCCAACAGGACTTGGCACCTGCACACAGTGCCAAAGCAACCAGTAACTGGTTTAAGGACCATGGTATCCCTGTTCATAACTAGCCAGCAAACTCGCCTGACCTTAACCCCATAGAAAGTCTATGGGGTACTTTAAAGAGAAAGATGCGATATGCCAGACCAAACAATGCAGAAGAGCTGAAGGCCACTATCAGAGCAGCCTGGGCTCTCATAACACCTGAGCAGTGCCACAGACTGATCGACTCCATGCCACGCCGCATTGCTGCAGTAATTCAGGCAAAAGGAGCCCCAACTAAGTATTGAGTGCTATACATGCTCATACCTTTCAGTTGGCCAATATTTCTAAAAATCCTTACTTTGTATTGGTCTTAAGTGATATTCTAATTTTCTGATATACTGAATATGTGATTTTCCTTGGTTGTCAGTTATAATCATCAAAATGAAAAGAAATAAACATTTGAAATATATCAGTCTGTGTGTAATGAATGAATATAATATACAAGTTTCACTTTTTGAGGATATTCTAATTATATGACCAGCACCTGTAGTATGCATCATCAAAAAGGTGTAAACTGAATTTGATATATTTATATCACTGTTGATATAGTACATTAAGGCACTTTAAGGGTGGGTTGCTCTAATAAGGATTCTTTAGCCGTTGGTTCACCCTCCACCTGTAACAAATATCCACTGAAGAGGTAAGCGTAGTGAACCCAAGTGCAGCTACTTTATTAAACTTAAAGACATAACCATAAAACAAAGACTTGGCTTGGAAAAACAAAGGAAAGACTTTACCTTGACATACACTCACCACCAGCGTGTTACAACATTCAATAACAGACAAAGACTATGGAAAACATGAGGGCTTATATACACAAAGACTGAGGACTAGACGAGACACACTTGTGAACAATGATCAACTAATAAACCAACGACAACATGCGACAACAGAACACAAAACCAGGGAGCACATGGCAGGATCACATGACAAACCAGGAAGTGCATGACAACAAAACATGACTGTGAACATGATAAACTTAAAAACACCCTGTGACAGTTCCCCCCCTCTATGGGCGGCCCCAGACGCCCAAACATAATCATAACAAAAAGTCTTGGGTGGCGGACTTGGGGGAGGGATGGTTGGCCAGGCCCGTGCCAAAGCACCGGACATGGACCCTGGCGTAGCTGGGATGGGTCTGGGAGCGTGGGCGGACCTGGACCTTGAGGCGTGGGCGGACCTGGACCCTGAGGCGTGGGCGGACCTGGAGCCTGAGGGGTGGGATGCCATGGCAGATCAGGAGCGGTGGGCGGCCATGGCGGTAACGGCAGTTCAAGGGGACATGGCGGTAATGGCAGTTCAAGGGGCCATGGTGGTAACGGTAGTTCAGGGGACCAAGGCGGCGTGGCCTTCGTGGCTTCAATGTACCCCTTGTCCCCCCCCCAAAAACATTTTCTTGGGCAGGACTTAGCCCTCGTGGGCTGGAGCCGGGGCTTGGCTCTGGACGTGGGCTGGAGCCGGGGCTTGGCTCTGGTCATGGACAGAAGACATGGTTTGGCTCTGGTCATGGACAGAAGACATGGCTTGGCTCTGGTCGTGGACAGAAGACATGGCTCTGGTCGTGGGCTGCTGTGGGACTGTGGGGCTCCTCGTCCACCATTCCCACAGTAAACGAGGACCCACTCAGGACCAGGGCATGGTCGATGTATCGAGCCAGGGAAAAGTGAATTTTTGCTCCAGGCAGCTGGGACTGCAAGGGCTCATTTAATCCAAACCTAAAAATGTCTTTCAGGGCAATATCATTAAAATCTACCTGATGGCAAAGTTTCGCAAAAGTCCACAACATAGTCCTCGATAGTGTGATGGCCTTGGCGCAGACAAAACAAGCTGGCTGCTGGGTTCATGTTGGCCGGTGTGTTATTATGTAACAAATATCTACTGAAGAGGTAAGCGTAGTGAACCCAAGTGCAGCTACTCTATTAAACTTAAAGACAATAAAACAAAGACTTGACCTTGACTTGACTTTTGACTTGCACTCATCACCAGCGGGTTACAACATTCAATAACAGACTAAGACAATGGAAAACATGAGGGCTTAAATACACAAAGACTGAGGACTAGAGGAGACACACCTGTGAACAATGATCAACTAATAAACCAATGACAACATGAGACAACAGAACACAAAATCAGGGAGCACATGGCAGGATCACATGACAAACCAGGAAGTGCATGACAACAAAACATGACTGTGAACATGATGATAAACTTAAAAACATGAACCATGAACCCAAAACACCCTGTGACACTGCCTATGCTGCTCGATCAGCCCTGTAATTCTAAACAGTCTTCCTGCGAAGTCCTGTTTAAAATGAAGTGGTGCAACACAACTCGATTAAATTAAAACCCATATCAACAAATCTTTTATTAGTGTTAAACTTTGCTTAATGAAGGTCAAAATTGTAGTTTCAAATACAGCTTCAAAGGGCTCTACCCGTTCCCAGCCGAAGAATATGGTCTTGTTGTGAAGAAGAAGGCTGCAACTTTCAGATCGGGCGGGGCTGCACGTGTTGCCCTGCTCATTTTTATTTCATAGGCTTACATGATAGAAAATGTGTTCATAGACCATGTAGAAAGGAGTATCATTTAAAAAACTGGAAAAGCAGTGCAGTTTCACAAAGCCTTCATTATAATACACAGAGGGGAAAAAACAATTTAAAATGTCCTTGAAATTATTGTTTTGCTAAATTAAGCTGGTCTTTAGATGCTAATGCACGAACGACCCCACAACATTGTAGCGACTGGGCTGCATATAATAATACATTTAATTAGCTGAATAGGGAATTAAGGGTATTAATATTTAATTATTCCTAATTAATCATAACTGGTTATGATCAAATTATAAATCTACAAATCACCCAAACGGGGAATACCTAGCCTAGGTATTTAAGCAATATACACTCACCTAAAGGATTATTAGGAACACCTGTTCAATTTCTCATTAATGCAATTATCTAATTAACCAATCACATGGCAGTTGTTTCAATGCATTTAGGGGTGTGGTCCTGGTCAAGACAATCTCCTGAACTCCAAACTGAATGTCAGAATGGGAAAGAAAGGTGATTTAAGCAATTTTGAGCGTGGCATGGTTGTTGGTGCCAGACTGGCTTGTCTGAGTATTTCACAATCTGCTAAATTACTGGGATTTTCACGCACAACCATTTCTAGAGTTTACAAAGAATAGTGTGAAAAGGGAAAAACATACAGTATGTGGCAGTCCTGTGGGTGAAAATGCCTTGTTGATGCTAGAGGTCAGAGGAGAATGGGCCTACTGATTCAAGCTGATAGAAGAGCAACTTTGACTGAAATAACCACTCATTAAAACCGAGGTATTCAGCAAAGCATTTGTGAAGCCACAACACGCACAACCTTGAGGCGGATGGGTTACAACAGTAGAAGACCCCACCCGGTACCACTCATCCCTACTACAAATAGGAAAAAGAGGCTACAATTTGCACGAGCTCCCCAAAATTGGACAGTTGAAGACTGGAAAAATGTTGCCTGGTCTGATGAGTCTCGATTTCTGTTGAGACATTCAGATGGGTGAGTCAGAATTTGGCGTAAACAGAATGAGAACATGGATCCATCATGCCTTGTTACCACTGTGCAGGCTGGTGGTAGTGGTGTAATGGTGTGGGGGATGTTTTCTTGGCACACTTTATGCCCCTAGAAATAAACAATGGTCAAATGGAGTCTTTAAACGCCTCAGATGTAAAGTTATTCACTGTCAAGGTGACGCCGAAATGAATGGGAGTCAATGGAATGCTAACAGCAGGTGATGGTTTAGCAATGGCTCCCCTTATGGAAGGTGCGCTTTCCGGGGGCTGGATTACCCCCTTGGTTTGGAGGGGAGCAAACACTCCTGTCACCATGTTGGGACAGGTGTTCTGCATCTGCAATGCCTGTTTCAGTTTTAAAATCAAGTCATGTATTATCATGATTTCAGGCTATCGAAAGTGTGGGAGAAACAGTAGGCCTAATTTACAAAAGGAAACTCTTAAATTAAAATTTGTTCGACTTTAATCGTCCATTATTAATTTTGGATTAAAGATGCAAAATGTAATACACAAAAACCTGGAAAGAAGTCAATATTTTATTTCATGCACATTAAACTTGTGTATACTTTTTTAATTAAAATTTTGGTATTCAACTTAGCTTTTAAAAATACAACAACCGTTTGTGTTTTATGTTTTTCTCACCGTGGTTAAAAAAGGACAAAGGAATGGATGCAAGGGTCGTGGTCAGTGTACTTTTAGGTTAATTCGTTTTTCAAATTAAAATCAAGTTGAAAAATTAGAAAACGGCTTATTTATTAATTTTTCGTTTTTTCAAAAAAAATAATAAAAAACGAGAATTCAGCTTGATTTTATATTTTAAGGTTGTAGACTAACGTAGTCATACTCAATTCTAGTCAGAATTACAGTCCTCCGCTGCTGGACGGATTCTTAAAGTGTTTAATAAACTCTCATCAAACAACCGGACTAATGCTTTGACACAGATCGCGCTGGGCTGCGTTTCCCAATAGCATCGTAAGCCTAAATTGATTGTAAAAATCGTACGAGTGTTCTTAATATTAAGGTCTGTTTCCCAAAAGCATCGTAAGCCTAAATTGATTGAATAAACAATCGTACGAGTGATCTTAATATTAAGGTCTGTTTCCCAAAAGCATCGTAAATTGATTGAATAAACAATCGTACGAGTGATCTTAATATTAAGGTCTGTTTCCCAAAAGCATTGTAACTTAAGTAGCACTTGAAAATGACCGTAGATCTACTGGATGCCAGCCGAATTGGAAGGCCCCGCCCACAACATTTTTTGCTCGGGTAATTCGGTCTGGACTCGATCCTGAAATTCTCAGGGCGGGCTTTAGACGACGATGGACAGATGATAAACAGTACTGTAATCACGTCATCAAAGGCTTGGGTTCTCCGGAAAAAAATTGCGTTTGGTTGGCAAAATATGTCAATATAATCACATAATCGGGGTCGCTTCAACCCGCGGACATGGAGAAAAACACGGACTTGTCAACACAGTGCAGTTTTGTTCGGTTGTGGGTCTATCTAATTGAGGTCTTTCCAGGTTCGGTTGAAACACGCCTCATAATCAAAGTCCAATGAAGCGGTATCAGACTCATATTCTGACTAGAATTGAGTATGACCACGTCAGGCTACGAGTGCTCTGGAGTAATAGTAAATCCCTAAGTGCATTGTAAGAAGACAGAGCTATGAGGTTACCTGCAGGACAACCGGCGAATTGCACCCAAACATTAATCCTGTCCAATTGTTTTTATGTATCTTCATACATTTGACTTGTTTTTTGTTTGATTAAATTCATTTGGAATAATTCAATAAAGAAATAATAATGAATAAATAAATAAAATAAAAACTACATGGAGACTGAATAAATTAAGGAATGAAAAGGTGCACTGCTGTATATGGACATTCATAGGGATTATATGCTTATTTTCAGTACTACAAATAGCCATTTAAATTTGAAACAATAATACTTCTACTGTATTATTTCATGGAGCCTTAGTCTTTGAGTGGTTCAACAAACACAATGACATCAAACCATCTAAGCATGGTTTGTTGTTTGTTCCCTAGGATTTGCAAAAGACATTGCACAATAGGATAAGGTCCTAACTACATAATGGAAAAATAATATTTTATGTTAAACAAGAGATTATAAAAACATATAATTAGTCATCATGATTAACCAACATTAAACAATATTACCTGAATCATCTGGCAAGATAAATGGCACCAAAATGAAGGGCCTTGAAAACCTCATCTCATCATTGACAGTGTCAATCTCCTCCCTTCTAAAGCCAGCGTGGCCTTCTTGAGGTCAGTGAGCTGCTGGTGAAAGTTGATGTCCCTCTCACTTGCATCTTTAAGACATTTTCTCATATATTTTAGGACATATAGTTTCTCCCTCTCCAGCTACAAGTACTGAGTACAACTACAGGCATTCTCAAAGTGCTGTGATGTTGTGGTCTGACAATTGAAGAAGGAGGCTCGAGCATGATTAGGCTGTTGGGAGAACTGGGAGATGGTAGGTGTCTGCCAATAGGAAGTGAACCCGATTGCTCATGTGAGCATGATGGACCTGGTTCAGGTTCAGGCCCTACTCCTCCTCGGAGGTCAATACCACCAGAAATCCCATCTGAGGCCAAGTTTTGACAGTGCCTTTTCTTCTTCCAGTGTAAGAAGGGGGGAGTCATTGGGCCCACAATGCACCAGTTTTATTAATTGTTAACCTCTGTGGTATTCTTGAGGCTTGCAAAGTCCTGCCACTTCTTCCTGACCTCCTTCCCTGATTTTAATGCCCCTGCTTGCAGTTAGTTTTAAAGCAATATCCTCACAGATTTATTGTGTTTGTTTATTGATATGACTGCCATAAACCTGCTGAAAATTATGTTTGTTTAGCTCCACGTGTAAAATAAAACTAGTTTCCTCTTTTTGAATTTTTAAAAAAACATTTATGCAGCCATTTTGTCTCCACCTAGACTATGTGCTTATATAGATTTTTGCCCTTGCAGCAAATAATAATTAGGCTAAACATTTTGAAATACAAGCGTGTGCTACAACTGCGAGCCATTCTATAAGGTCATTCCAGCACTTGGCAAATGGACAGCGACTCTTAAGTAGCACTTAAAGCAGAGTTGCGTGCGATCGTGTTAAGTGCGTGTTTGTGAATAGCACGTGAAAGCAAAACAAACTTTCGTAATATCGCTCGTAGAAAACGCTCTTAAGTGCAAAGATCCATCATTATCTGGAAACGCAGCCCTGAACAGGGACTAGAAAGGGATTTCTTCTCTATAGGCATGGATTCGACAACCTACGTGCTAGAGAAATATTAGCTGATTATTTCAGAAATATTAACCTACATGTTATTCTGCACGGAACTGTGGAAAAACTGAAAGCAGCATGGGTTGATCTTTGGTTGACCAATCAGCGGAAAGGGGAGTTTCACCCAAGGCCACACGTGGAAATCGAATATTCAAGCCTTTTATCCATTTTCAATCCCTGAACCTTAAAATATAAAATCAAGCAAAAAAAGGAAAAATGAATAAATGATCCCTTTTCTTATTTTTCAACTTGTTATTAAATCGAAAAACTAATGAACGCAAAAGTACCGTTTTTGTTTCCTTTGGGCGTATTTTCAATTTTCAATTTCAATTTGCACAATATAAAAGGTATTGGAAACGCTGAATGTTGTTAAATGGGATGGTCTATCCTGGGATTGCTCTTGTCACCTAGCAACTGTGACAGCTGCCATTTGACCAGCAACAGCAATGTTTGTACTGGACTTTTTTGAAAGGGATATTCAACTATCTGAAAACAAAACAGTTTCAAAACAAGTTCACAACCTGTCTTAATATGCTCACCTTAGTCCATTTACGTACATAATAAAGATTTTATACTACAGGGCTGTTGAATCCTTGAATCTGAAAAAAACGTTCTAATGTGTGAAAGTATTTTCAGGGAAATGCATGGCTAAATTAGTTCAGGTAGGTCTTGACCGCATTACTGTTCCATATCACTTTGCCAAATTATTTCAGTTATTTAAAAGGTCCTTACAGCCAGAACCAAAACCCACAATAACACAGACCAAGCAAATAAATAAAGTAAGCAATATGATATAAATTATTTCCATGTTTTGTCACAAAATTAAGTTTTATTGTGCACGGAAAGCCCATCTCTCTCTCTCTCTCTCTCTCTCTCTCTCTCTCTCTCTCTCTCACACACACACACACATACAATATGGACACACAGTCTCAGAGAAACGTGTTGTCAGCGCTGCTCTGACTTTTATCAGTAAAATAGTAACTCTCTCTCTCTCTCTCTCTCTCTCTCTCTCTCTCTCTCTCTCTCTCTGCAGAGATCTCTCTCTCTCTCTCTCTCTCTCTCTCTCTCTCTCTCTCTCTCTCTCTCTCTCTCTCTGAGCCTAGCCTATTGAGGCTTGGGATTAGATGCATAAGAAATAAGTCCTACACACAAGAGTGTTTTTAAGGACAAAAACCTGACAAATGTCTTGAAATACATAATCTGAACAATGATTTGAGGTGTGGTAACCGTAATATAAATGGAATAATTGAACCTAGGTCATTGAATTATTGAAAAATAATGCACACCCGAGGTGTAATGGCATTATTACCTTGAGTATGCATTCTTTTTTTCTAATAGTTCAACGGCCCGGAGTCAATTATTTATTACATAAACAATTTCATCACCGGCACACAATGAATCCAGGGATAGGCCAGGATGAGATCTGAAAGTGCCTTTGAATTGGGACAACCTTTGTCACACCGCTGTGATGCATTTAGCCCTGAATTGGAAGCAGCCGCGGCCCCACCAAAATATTCATCCAGACATAGACCTGAATTAATAATAAATTAACGAGTTTGTTTGCCCATATAATCTTCATATATTTAGGTTAAGCTTATTTGGCTTGCTGTCTACTGATGCAAGGTACGATGATTCAACTCAAGCTGTGATATACCCCCACAGTGACTAAAAGATTATGTAGGGCAAGGTACCTAAGATAAAGGTGGAGTTTGGGGAGGTGGTGGGATGCTGGAACATCTGAGACTGAGGAAAGGTAAGCAGCTGTTAATATTCTCTGGCTGTTGGCTGTTGATTAGATGGGCTCGCTCGTCCCTAAATTACGTTTATAACTTCACTTATAAATGTGTTCAGCACTCTGCAACAAGTATTTTGTGGATTTTCTAGACTATTTTAAGTCGTAATGTGAGCAGGATATATTAAAATGTAGCTTGTGGATTCAGCAGGCATGCATTTATGATACTAAGTGGGGCAGCCGGTCTCTGAGCCCTCCCTAGTTCTACAGCTCCCCACAAATTTACAATGTAAATCTGTGGTGAAAAACAGAACTGCAGCGTGCTCTCATAGAGAGTGGTGCAGGTATTGTAGCAAAACCCAAGCTAGACAATGGTGAAGCGTACTGATGTTTCCAGAAGCCTTTATTTGTGTTCAGCCAGCCTTGTTTAGAAACACTATTTTTTCCTTTTTTACACGTTTCTTCGTGAAACACCGTAAGAGCTACAGGACAGATAAATAACATAAAGTTAGCTCTTAAAACATACACATTTCACAAGTCCACATTAACCTTACAAATAGCAATTTATAAAAAAAAAATAAAACTTTCTGAGACGTTACTTCTGTCAGTATTAACAATGCTAAAGGCTTATGTTAGCATGACTTCACGTAGAAACACGAGGGATAACAATACAGTTAAACACTTCTTCACAGATGAATAGATTAACTCACATATTACTAACATAAACATGAAACAAATCAAACACATAATACCTTGTTCCCGTCCAGCTAGGTGCTTAAATATCCTTTTACTTATACGATGTCAGAGCAACATGTGATCTTCCTCCATACTTCCGTGCGTACATCTCAACCAAAAAACTAGTTCCCCCTTTAGATGCAAAATTAACGATCCACTAGGAGGCGCCAAATTTACACATTTCTTAGGGTTAGTTACACTCCCACCAATCATGAGTGAATAATGGAACGGTATAAAGTCTGCATTAGGCACAAATGATTTTGACTGAAAAAATGCCTTCCTTGAAGCCTGTATAAACCAAAGATAACTTATGCTAAAGTTGGAAACTTAACTAGAAAAATGTAATATTATGCACTATGGAGGGAGGGAGCAGATTTAGCTAGTCTCCAGCAGCAAAACAAGCTTCTGGACTGGGCGCTCAACTTCGGACACCTTGTGAAGACGCTCCCCTTTTTTGCCAAGCTTAGTGTCACCAAGCCGGATTTTAACTCTCCTTACAAGTCCATCTTTGTCGGTAGTGGTTTCTGAAACTCTACCCAATCTCCACTCATTCCTGTGCACATCCTCTCCTTTCATGATCACAATATCTCCAACTTGTAAATTTCTTCTTGGAGCATGCCAGCGCTGTCTGAGAGCTATGTTGGCAAGGTATTCCTTTCGCCAGCGACTCCAAAACTGTTCTGCAAGGTATTGAACTTGTCTCCACCTTTTCCTGCCATACACATCTTCTCTGAATTCACCTGGGAGGCAAGGCCTGAACAGATTTCATTGTCAGAAGATGATTAGGGGTGAGTGGTTCGAGGCTATGGGGGTCACTGAGGTTGTCAACAGTCAGAGGACGACTGTTGACTATAGCCATAGCCTCATAGAAAAGGCTCGAAAGCATCATTTAGTCTACCAGAGGAAAGGGCAAGAGTGGTCCTTAGAACGCTTCTCACTGTTCTTATTTGTCTTTCCCACACCCCTCCTGCATGGCTAGAATGGGGTGCGTTCATGCTGAAGTCGCACTGCTTCTCTGCAAGAAATACAGCCAGACGGTCTGCATCGACTTCCTTTAGAGCTTCTCTGAGCTCATTTTTGGCTCCGACGAAATTGCTTCCTTGATCAGATTTGATCTGACGAACAGCACCGCGTATGGCGATGAAACATCGAAGGCCATTTATGAAGGCATCTGTCGACATGTCGAGAGTCTCAATATGAACAGCACGGGAGCTAAGGCAAGTGAAAAGAAGGCCGTACCTCTTGTTCTCCTTTCTTCCTTGTTTTGTAAGGAATGGCCCGAAGCAGTCCATGCCACAGAAAGTGAAGGGAGGTGATGGTTCCAACCGTTCAGGGGGTAGATCAGCCATCTTTTGCTCTTCCATAGGTTTGCGCTGCCGTCTACAGGTGACACATTGACGAATGTAGGATGCGACTGCCCGGTTGATTCCTGTAATCCAGTAGCCACTGCGCCTTATTTCATTAATGGTAAGACCTTTACCTTGATGTTTCATCTTTTCGTGGTGATGGGCAATAATCATCCTTGTGATATGATGATCTTTGGGAATGATTGCAGGATGCTTGATGAAGTTGGGAAGAGAAGAGTTGCACAGCCTCCCTCCCACCCTGAGGACGCGTCATTGTGGAGAAAAGCATCAAGCGCGTAACGGATTGCGAGTTGGCAGGGGAATCCCTTTGCTCAGCAGTTTCAACTCTTCTTGATACACATTTTTCTGCAGATCTTTGATTAGGCGATGTTCTGCCTCTTCTCGTTCTGTTACAGTGGTGAGACTGTTTGATCTGTTCTTGCTTATGCGCCTGAGAATGCGTGCAACCGCTCGCGTAGCTAGTGACCAAGAAGAGAACTTGGACAAGCGATCAACGAGGCTCACGCTTTCAGTGGTTTTTGTACTGAGCGCTAGAACACTCTTGACCTCTGGATCTCCGACGGTTAACTCTGGTAGTAAGCTTTATTTCCTTGTCCCATAAAAACTTGGGCCCAGTGAGCCAGGTAGATGACAAAAGCTCACTGGCCGTTAAGCCCTAGAAGCATGGTCAGCAGGATTCTCATTTGTAGGGACATATCGCCACTGTTGTGGGACTGAGCTGAGCTGAATCTTCTGAACACGGTTAGCTACAAACGTGTGAAATCGTCGTGCTTCGTTTCTTATATAACCTAAGACCACTTTAGAATCAGTCCAGAAGAACTCCTCAGCGTTAATACATCCCAATTCCTCCTTGAGCATGTTGCTTATCTTCACTGAAACAACTGCTGCTGTCAATTCTAATCTGGGGATGGTTGTAATCTTGGTTGGAGAGACCGTGATTTTCCTGCAACTAAGGCACAATGAATGTCTCCCTCTTCGTTTTGAAGTCGCAGGTATGAACACTGACCGTAACCCTTCATACTGGCATCAGAGAAGTGATGCAGTTCTGTCTTTGAGACCCTTCCAAATCCAGCAGGTGAGTAGGTGCGGGATATGGTGAAGTTATCTAAGTGGGCTAGATCACTTCTCCATTGTTCCCATTTCGGGCGAAGCTCGTCAGTAAGAGGATCATCCCAGCCAGTACCCCGTCTACATATCTCCTGAAGAATGATTTTTCGCTTTGGCGACTGGTGCCACAAACCCAAGAGGATCGTACAGAGAAGCCACTGTAGATAAAATACCACGTCGTGTTGCAGGCTGCTCCTTAAGGCTGACGTTAAGCTTGAAGCGGTCAGACTCCACATCCCATTGAATCCGAGAGCTCTCTCTGGTGGCAAATCATCAAAAGCGAGGTCCATATCCTTCACGTTGGTTGCTCGTTCGGAGGTTGGTATGCTCTCTAGTACCTTTTTTGTTAGACACAAACTTATGTAGTCGGAGACCACCAGTGGCACAGAGTTCGCGAGCTTCCCTGGCAAGCTGAATAGCATCTTCAGTGTTTTCAACACTTACGAGACCATCGTCTACATAAAAGTCCCTCATAACAAATTTGAGCCTTGAGTGTAGATGTCGCGATTCTCCTTAGCTAGATGTTTCATCCCATAGTTTGCACATCCCGGAGAAGAAGTTGCACCGAACAGATGCACTTTCATGCGAAACTCGCTGGGCTGTGAGTTCAAGTCTCCTTGCTTCCACCAAAGAAAGCGCAGGTAGTTGCGATCAGCTTCGTCCACATGAAACTGATGGAACATCTTTTGAATGTCGCACATAAATGCAACGGGGTGTTTTCGGAAACGTGAGAACTCCACTTAAGTTGTTCAACATGTCAGGCCCAGAGAAGGTGATCATTCAAACTTGTTCCTTTAAATCTGGCTGAGCAATCAAACACTACACAAAGTTTATCCGGCTTCTTCGCATGATGCACACCATGATGGGAATGTACCATTTCTCACCTTCTCTTCCCCGTCATTGACCTGCTCAGCATCTCCCTTTCCGATGACCTCCTCCATGTACTCAACATAATGCTCCTTATACCTCTCATCCCGTTGCAGTTTCCCTTTAAGGTGAAGGAGGCGTGTCATTGCTGAGCCTTTGTTGTCAGGCAAGCTGGGTCTGATTTTGAAGGGCAGAGGCATTTCATAATGGCCATGTATATTTTTCTTTATTCCCTCATCCAGTATGTTAAGGAATGTGATGTCGTCTTGTGACACAATTTTGCTGTCGTCACTGCCATCTTTGAAGTCAGACTCTAAGATGCGAATGATGTCATTAGGAGTTACCGGAGGTAGCTCCTTAACTGTAATTCTGTGACACAGATGAAGTGTGTTCAATGCATCATAGGTTTGCAATGAGCGCCCTACAATACTCCATCCTAAATCCGTCCTTACTGCATAGGGTTCATCGTCATCTCCTAAAAGGACTTGCCTTGGTGCCATAGCTCTTGAGCAGTTGTAGCCAATCAAAAGGCCTACTACACAGTCCTTCAGTGGTTGGATTTCATTCACTATCTCTGCAAGATGACTCCATTGTTTAGCTGTCTCACATGTGGGAATGTGAGAGCGGTTAACAGGTATGCAATCCCATTATAGGTGACAGGAAGATCGACTTGAATTGCAGAACTATATCCTCTAACACGAAGGCCAGAAACACTTTCGCTTGTGAGAATTGTATCCTTACCACTCATAGTCGTCAACTTCAGTTTTACTGGATACTTGTCAGCATTAAGACCATCACTTATTTCTTGGTCAATAAACGTAGTATCACTTTGAGTGTCAAGTAGCGCATAGACAAGTTTCTCAGTAGTTGGATCATTTTTAGATGAAACCCAGACTGGTATCACCATGGATGTGTTGGATGAGCCTTCGCCTGCTACACTGAGTGCCGTTGCAGCAGCACCTCGATTTGTCTCTGGTTTTATTGTAGACCTTTCTCTTTTATAGTTGTCATCATGCAGGGCTGTAGGATGCTTTCCCTTACAGTGATCACAGAAATGACGATGACGGCATTCTCTCACGCTGTGGCCAGGTTTCAGGCATCCATAGCAGAGTTTCTTCTCCTTTATGTAGTTGCGTCGCTCAACCAACACCATCTCAGTGAACTTGGAGCATGAATGAAGCTGGTGTCTATTATCTTGACAAAGGATACACAAAGTCTTAACCTTTCTCTGTTCTGACTTGTGGTTTTCATTTTCAGTGATTGTTTGGGTGGTAAAAACACTGGCCTTGTTTTTCTTCATGTCTCTGACATTTCTCTTCTCAGTACAAGAATCAAATGAGCGAAGGGCATGAAAGGACGTAATAGGATTGCAAGCAATCTCAGCTTCAGTTGACGTGAATCTTGCAAACTCCTTGAAACTTGGGAATTCTTGATTTTCATTTAGGCTTTGCGTGACTTGTCGGTTCCAGCGTAAAGCTGCCCAGTCAGGTAGTTTGTGAACGAGCTTCTGATTTTCTTCACAGTCATTTAAAATGTCAAGACCCTTGACATGAGACATGGCATCTTGACAGACATTCAGAAAATCTGAGAAGCGTCTCAGTCCTTCAGCATCCTTTGATGGAATTCTCGGCCAGTTGGTGAGCTTCTCTCTGAATGCTCTCTGAATTGTGAATGGCTGGCCAAAGCGGATTTAGTTTGTCCCAGGCATCTTGGTAGGCGTCATTGTCATTTCGGTAGAAGTTGCCATCCAAAACCTGCCGTGCTGGGCCACCAACATATTTTTTCAGGTAGTATAGTTTTTCAGCTGGTGTGATTGCCCTTTGGTCAATAAGTGCAGTGAATACTGCCTTCCATTCAATAAATTGTATGGGATCACCATTGAAGACAAATGGTTCAGGAACAGGAAGCCTATTTAAGACCATATTGTCTTGAAGGATCTGAGCGAGAGAGGGAATGTCTGTACAAGGCGATGCATCTTGAGAGAGGGTACTGTAGTTACAGACACATTCTTTACTTCCATGTTCCTTTCTCTTTTAACATAGTTAGCATCCTTGTGCTCTGTCTCCTTATCGTAGATCCTCAATTTGGCTTGAGCTGCCCTTATCTCTTTCTCCGCCTGCAATCGCTCCAACTCACGCCTTTGTGCCTCTAGAGTCTTGCGTTGTTGTTCCTCTAACTCCCTTATGGATTCCTTTTGCCTTTCCTCCTCTAGTAGCATCTGATAATTTGCTTCCTTTACCGCTAGTTCAGCTGCTGCATCCGCGCGCTTTGCTGTCATGGATGTAGTTATGGAGTTGTCGGACTGGCTGTGACTTATCAAAGAAGCTGCAGATCCATAGACAGACTTTGCATAGTCATGACGGAGCAGTTCATGTAGGCGGTGTCTTTCTTGCTGCTCATTAAACTCGCTTTCATCATCTATAGCCCTGTTATAGGCAATGTTGGTGATTTCTGTGGTCACCGATTCACACGTATCAACTCTTCTTCTTATGTCGGTGGAAGGTGTGGTGAGATTTCGAATTTCATAATACATTTTCATTATGTCTTCTTTATCTTTCTTAAGCTCTTCAATGAGAGGCCAGAGCTGACTCTCTGACATATAAGTCTTTAGCTGATCTCTCGCCTTGCGTGTGTGGAGCTTCCACTGCTCGTACATGACATACAGCTTTTTCTCTTTTTTCTTGGCCTCTTCATATCGATGCGCGCGCATCTTCTCTGTAGGATGGCATGTGCGTTCAGAGCGTCTAGGACCTTCAAGAGCATTATCATACTCATTAAACTTATCTTCAAGGTCAGTTGGATTTTTTTAACCGTTTGTTTCCTTCAGACACGGTCTCTCAGATGAGTCTACCATTGTTTGGACTTCGCTTTGTAAATCTTCATGCTGATAATCAGCCATCTGCTCCTCCACCTCCTTCTCATTTCCTGACTCTGACATTTTTACCTAAAATGTTCACCATTTAAATTTAACTCTAATGGCGGAAGAAGACCCCTTAGCAGATATGATTAAGCCCTTGTTATGAACAGCATAAACATTAAATATATCAGAACATTAGTTCAAAAATTGCTAGCACATATTCATTTACATATACTCAAATAACACTCAAATAACTGCAAATGTCACTGAAAATACCACAATAAACAAAGTTATTTTAAGTTCTTAAATCCTTGAGTGAGAAATGTAAATGTAAGCCTCAATAAACACATTTAACAAAGTGAATAAGTGCAAAGTCCAAAATAAAATACATATATGTCCTTGTGGATGCGTGCAGGCATGAGTGTAAATGCAATCACAGTTTTTTGTTGCTCTCCTTGCTGAGCCGGTGAGTATTAAATGTTCAGTCCAAGAAGCAATTAATCCGTTGCTCGCCTTATTGCTGTACTATAGACTGTATAATAATGGGTTAATACTCACAGTCCTGCATCAATGTCTGTGAGTGTGGCTGTACTTGACCATTGCACCGATTCCGTGAGACCGCTGTCCAAAGTAGGTCAAGCACGTCGCGTGAGGATGTCAGCTTGATGAGTTATTGCTGACACCTTGTGGCGATGTAGCAGAAGCTGTAGCCGGCGCCGTGAAGACCCTCCGTGGCCCGTCGTAGACAACAAGTCGTCGGTATCGATGCGGGCCAAGCTCTTACTGTAGCAAAACCCAAGCTAGACAATGGTGAAGCGTACTGATGTTTCCAGAAGCCTTTATTTGTGTTCAGCCAGCCTTGTTTAGAAACACATATCTTTCCTTTTTTACACGTTTCTTCGTGAAACACCGTAAGAGCTACAGGACAGATAAATAACATAAAATTAGCTCTTAAAACATACACATTTCACGAAGTCCACATTAACCTTACAAATTGCAATTTATAAAAAATAAAACTTTCTGTGACGTTACTTCTGTCAGTATTAACAATGCTAAAGGCTTATGTTAGCATGACTTCACGTAGAAACACGAGGGATAACAATACAGTTAAACACTTCTTCACAGATGAATAGATTAACCCACATATTACTAACATAAACATGAAACAAATCAAACACATAATACCTTGTTCCCGTTCCAGCTAGGTGCTTAAATATCCTTTTATTTATACAATGTCAGAGCAACATGTGATCTTCCTCCATACTTCCGTGCGTACATCTCAACCAAAAAACTAGTTCCCCCTTTAGATGCAAAATTAACGATCCACTAGGAGGCGCCAAATTTACACATTTCTTAGGGTTAGTTACAGGTATGACATCCCTTTGTAGGCCAAAACGCGGAAGCGAGTTAGCATTTTAGCACTTCCCATTCTCTTGCCCCTTCAATGGTTTTTTTAATGGGGTTTTGGTTAAATTGTCTCTCTTTGATAAAATTTGGTTATATGGTCTCTGGTGAACACTTACGCAAAAACCGCAAGTACATTGATTAATGTTGTTAAATTAGTGTAATCAGTGAAGTTTTTCAAAAAATGCTTACATTTTTGTCTTTGCAGTCATAAAATAAAGGGAGAGGTTCACAGTCATTTCGAGGAGAACATTCGTCCATACATTGATCTGATTGACACTCTGCGGTCAGTTGGCATTCAAAAGGACTTGGCACTACCGACTATTGCAGTGATCGGAGACCAGAGTTCTGGGAAAAGCTCTGTGTTGGAAGCGCTTTCTGGAGTTGCATTACCAAGAGGAAGTGGTGAGGACTGTAATAATTGTTCATTTTTTAATAAAATTTTAATTTGTTATAAAAACCCTATTTAAATAATCTTCACAAGTTTATAGAAAAGGCTTCTATAATAAACCCATGTAACTGAACAGTAAAATCTAGCTTACCCTACACTGACTCAATGCAGCTGAGGTAAGTCAAAATCGTGTAGGGGTTCAATCTTCAACTGGCTGGGAGGAGCCGCCACTGGGTGGTCATGTGACCCGTCAGTGGGTGGTGGCAGCTGCCAGTCTCATTCTGGGTGGTCACGTGATCTGCCAGTGGGCGGGCTGGTGGCTGCCAGTCTCAGCCGCTGTTGAGCTACAAGTATAAAATGTTCTCTTTCACTCTCGCTGCATGGAAATACAATATATTAATACTATGGATATACTCTTAGGAATCTATTACTGTGTATAATAGACGTTTAAGAGGGGTTTCTCACTATTAAAGCAGTCAATTGAGCGTGATCATGACTGGGTGCTTAATAACGCTTGACTGGCCGCGTCCAACCAGCTGCTGTTGAGCAACGAGTATAACGCGTTCTCTATCACTGAAACTACAATGAAATACATTATTTTATTACTGTCAATATAATCTTAGGAATGTGTTATTGTGTATAATAGACGTTTAAGAGGGGTTTCTCACTATTAAAGCAGTCAAATGAGCGTGATCATGACTGGGTGCTACTGACGCTTGACTGGCCGCGTCCAACCAGCTGCTGTTGAGCTACGAGTATAACGCGTTCTCTATCACTGAAACTACAATGAAATACATTATTTTATCACTGTCAATATAATCTTAGGAATATGTTATTGTGTATAATAGATGTTTTAGAGGGGTTTCTCACTATTAAAGCAGTCAAATGAGCGTGATCATGACTGGGTGCTTAATAACGCTTGACTGGCCGCGTCCAACCAGCTGCTGTTGAGCAACGAGTATAACGCGTTCTCTATCACTGAAACTACAATGAAATACATTATTTTATTACTGTCAATATAATCTTAGGAATGTGTTATTGTGTATAATAGACGTTTAAGAGGGGTTTCTCACTATTAAAGCAGTCAAATGAGCGTGATCATGACTGGGTGCTACTGACGCTTGACTGGCCGCGTCCAACCAGCTGCTGTTGAGCTACGAGTATAACGCGTTCTCTATCACTGAAACTACAATGAAATACATTATTTTATCACTGTCAATATAATCTTAGGAATATGCTGTTGTGTATAATAGATGTTTTAGAGGGGTTTCTCACTATTAAAGCAGTCAAATGAGCGTGATCATGACTGGGTGCTTAATAACGCTTGACTGGCCGCGTCCAACCAGCTGCTGTTGAGCTACGAGTATAACGCGTTCTCTATCACTGAAACTACAATAAAATACATTATTTTATTACTGTCAATATAATCTTAGGAATGTGTTATTTTGTATGATAGATGTTTTAGAGGGGTTTCTCACTATTAAAGCAGTCAAATGAGCGTGATCATGACTGGGTGCTTAATAACGCTTGACTGGCCGCGTCCAACCAGCTACTGTTGAGCTACGAGTATAACGCATTCTCTATCACTGAAACTACAATGAAATACATTATTTTATTACTGTCAATATAGGAATATGCTGTTGTGTATAATAGACGTTTTAGAGGGGTTTCTCACTATTAAAGCAGTCAAATGAGCGTGATCATGACTGGGTGCTTAATAACGCTTGACTGGCCGCGTCCAAATAGCTGCTGTTGAGCTACGAGTATAACGCGTTCTCTATCACTGAAACTACAATGAAATACATTATTTTATCACTGTCAATATAATCTTAGGAATGTGTTATTTTGTATGATTGATGTTTAAGAGGGGTTTCTCACTATTAAAGCAGTCAAATGAGCGTGATCATGACTGGGTGCTTAATAACGCTTGACTGGCCGCGTCCAACCAGCTACTGTTGAGCTACGAGTATAACGCGTTCTCTATCACTGAAACTACAATGAAATACATTATTTTATTACTGTCAATATAGGAATATGCTGTTGTGTATAATAGACGTTTTAGAGGGGTTTCTCACTATTAAAGCAGTCAAATGAGCGTGATCATGACTGGGTGCTACTGACGCTTGACTGGCCGCGTCCAACCAGCTGCTGTTGAGCTACGAGTATAACGCGTTCTCTATCACTGAAACTACAATGAAATACATTATTTTATCACTGTCAATATAATCTTAGGAATGTGTTATTGTGTATGATTGATGTTTAAGAGGGGTTTCTCACTATTAAAGCAGTCAAATGAGCGTGATCATGACTGGGTGCTTAATAACGCTTGACTGGCCGCGTCCAACCAGCTGCTGTTGAGCTACGAGTATAACGCGTTCTCTATCACTGAAACTACAATGAAATACATTATTTTATCACTGTCAATATAATCTTAGGAATATGTTATTGTGTATAATAGACGTTTTAGAGGGGTTTCTCACTATTAAAGCAGTCAAATTAGTGTGATCATTACTGGGTGCTACTGACGCTTGACTGGCCGCGTCCAACCAGCCTACCGCTACCTGTCATTCCAAGAAAATGTTTCGAATTTGTTTGTGTACTGCCGCTAGATGTGACGATTTAACGATTTATTTAATGTAATAGGATAATGTAAATGAAGAAAAAAATAATTGTTTTGTACATTTATACTATAGAAAATGTTTATACTATACAATAATGTATAGACAAATTATAACTCTAAACTCAGATATAAGCTGTCACGAACCATCACCTCATCATCTGCATAGAAAAACTGTCACTCAGAATGCACACATAATGAAGGACATAAAGACATGAGGACTGTAAAGATATTTCACTGGAACGTGGCCTTTATTACATCTATCATGTTCAGTGCGATTGTTATTTGTTTATGTATTCAGCTACAACTGTTATGAGCACTGTCCTTTTTGCTACAATTTGCAATTTTTTAAATAAAAGTATAATTAACACAACATGCTGTTTTTATTTTATTTTTTATGTAAAAAATCGAGGCAACCATGTATAAAACTGGGTAGATAATGGACTAAATATTAATAAATAATGTATACAAATAATATGAATGATTTTATGAATAATTTGGTAATTATATGAAGTTACTAATATAGTAATATTAATGGAAGTATTAGTAACAATGTTATTTATAACAGCATTAAGGTTCTATATAACACTTTCAAAGAATGGTTCTTTATGGAACCTTATAAAAGGGGTTCTATTTAGTACCAAAACTGGTTCTGCTCTTGTTCTGCTCTTGTATTAAGGTTGCCGAAGAACCTTAATACTGTTTAGAACTATTTTTCTTAAGAGTGTAGGTTTTATGCTAGGGGTTGGTTAGGACAATATAGTTAAATGTATTCAATATCATTATTGCTAACTAGTAGGGTTAGGGCTAGGGGTTGGCTAGGAGAATAAAGCCTATAAATTAGGCTTAATCAATTAAACAACTAAATCATAGGGTCCTAGAAATGCAGTTGCGGTCCTGAAAATGAGGCCTCCGGGTGGTATCTGAACTTTTAAAAATAGCCTAAAAGGAGGAGGAGTCTAATGACAAAAGAAGTGGGAGGTGCTTGGCATGTTGCCGCTTCAGTAAGTGCAAAAAATATTTAGTCTATCATTGACGCCGCAATCTGAGATTTTTGAATAAACTTCCCACACCACTTTAAAATGTGGGCTATTCGATGAAGGTAAGTTTCGGCATTATTGGCTAGAAATGTCAATATCGGTGACTTTACCATACAACTTCATTATAATACAAGTCTGATATGATTATATTAGCCTACTTATTGATTCATATTATTGTTATCATTTGTTTTACATTGTTATAAGTAAAAAAAAAAAATTATATAGGGTCTCTGAATTTACATCTCACAAGCCACAATCATGGCAGGCAAGTAAAGTACATTTACACAGGCCTATAGTTTCGAGTCCGATCATGCTTATCAATTTATCTCGTACCCAGCAAACATGCTCCTTTGGGGCCCACATGGGGCCACTGCGGGCAGCCCACTGTGGGCCCAGATACCGGCGTGAAATGCGGGGCACGGGTGGGCCCCGCATTGTGGGGCCCATGTGGGGCCCCAGTGGGACAGCCCAAAGTGTGGGTTGACTGTGGGCTGGCCCATATGGGGCCACTTCGGGCAGCCCACTGTGGGCCCCGATACCGGCGTGAAATGCGGGGGACGGGTGGACTCGCATTTTGGGGCCCATGTAGGGCCCCAGTGGGACAGCCCAAAGTGTGGGTTTTCTGTGGGCAGGCCCACAGTGGGTTACCCACACTAAACCCTCACTGGGGGCCCATGTGGGTTTTCTGTGGGCACGCCCAACTGTGGGCTTGCCCACAGTAATCCCACATGGGGCCCCAAAGGGTTTGCCCTTGCCCACACTGCCCACAGAAAACCCACACTTACCCACAGTGAGCCCTCACTCGCGTGTTTGCTGGGTATAGCCTATGCCAAATTGAGTTTTGGCGTAAATATAGGGGAGAGCGGGCAAAAAACGCTTTTTGACTTTCTCCGTTTCAGAGGGGTTTTTTTCCGACATTAATATGCCTAATTATGTCTAGTACAATTATGTGATTATGTTTCATTTATACAGTGTAGACATGATGGGCATATATATCATCATGGTAAAATGATATAGGCCTATTGGGTCTCCATTTGCCAAGGGATGCACATTCAAATTTCAAAAAATGCTGCCTGAAGTTACGTCAGATTTCATAGTAGAAATGCATTGGCTCCACTAATATGACCAGTGATTGGCTCACGTATCTCATGAGTCATGACCAATTGTGCCATTACCTCAGCTTTGATTGTAAAATGTAATTGGCTCTCATGACCAAATTGTGTCATGCCATATGAAGGACTGAGTGCATGAGTGCGTTCACAGAGCGAGACATTTCCAGCTGCAAAATGTAAATATGCAGTAGGCTAGGCATAACTTTTATTTCAGACAGTACACTGAGTTTTGAAGAAGAGATGAAGCTGAAATCAAATGAATTAATGCTATTGCAAAATAAAGCCACAGAACTGTTGCGCGGCTGACTCACTGGACAGTGCTGTTCATGAATGAATCTTATTCTTTGAACGAATCGGTTGAGTTAATGATTCAATGACTCATTGATATCCACTTGCTTCATTGCCTGAATCAGCGTTTTGAACGAATTGCTTGAATTAATGACTCCCTGACTGATTATTATTAATACAGTTAAGAGCTGCCACCTACTGGGGGTCTTAATTACTTTCATAATCTAAGTATCGTTTAATTTTTTCATTATTTTTTTGTATTTCAAAAGGCTAGGCCTATTCAAAATATTATTTAAATCTTTAATCTCATAAAACTAAAGTCACTTTGAGATTTTCTTTAAAATGTAAAGTGCTTTATAAGTAAAATGTATTATTATTATTAATTGTAATTATGTGTTAATCCTCAGAGCAGCATTAAAACAAATTGTAAGGTCTAAATGCCACTTCAGAATTCAGATGCAGCTTCTAGTTGATACTGATTTGATTGGCAACAGCATATTGTCTTATTATTCTAATTGAATGTGTCAATTAAATTTAAGATTGTTTCATAAAAGATGACAAATATAGGCCTATTTTTAAAAGATTAGAATAATTGCCCTAAAAATTAGCCTATTATAAGCTATATTATCTAAAAACAAACAGGAACAAAAAAATCTAAAAACTAATAGAATAACAACCAAAACAATGTGGTAGTAAGCTGACATGTATATGAAATATATATAATAGACTGCACTGCTGCATATCGATAACCTACTGGTCTGCGCCGCTGGTGTGAGTGTGCCTTCAGGATACGTTTAGGCCTACACGACAGCGCTGTACTAAATTTTGCAAACAGATGACAAGATCACCAAAATATCCGGCTTAATCCCTTATTTTGTGCAATAGTCCCCGGCACGGGTTGATGTTTCGTTGACCAATCAGCGGAAAGGGGCGTTTCATGCAAACACACAAGTGGCAATCGAATATTCAAGCCTTTTATCCATTTTCTATCCCTGGACCTAAAAATATAAAATCAAGCCGAATTCTAGTTTTCTTTTAAACGAAAAATGAATAGGCCTAAATGAGCCCTTTTCTCCTTGATATTAAATCAAAAAACGAATGGATTTGACTGCTTTAATAGTGAGGAACCCCTCTTAAACATCTATTATACACAATAGCATATTCCTAAGATTATATTGACAGTGATAAAATAATGTATTTCATTGTAGTTTCAGTGATAGAGAACGCGTTATACTCGTAGCTCAACAGCAGCTGGTTGGACGCGGCCAGTCAAGCGTCAGTAGCACCCAGTCATGATCACGCTCCTTTGACTGCTTTAATAGTGGGAAACCCCTCTAAAACATCTATCATACAAAATAATAGATTCCTAAGAGTATATCCATAATATTAAAATATTGTATTTCCATGCAGCGAGAGTGAAAGAGAACATTTTATACATGCAGCTCAAAAGCGGCTGAGACTGGCAGCCACCAGCCCGCCCACTGGCAGATCACGTGACCACCCAGAATGAGACTGGCAGCTGCCACCACCCACTGACGGGTCACATGACCACCCAGTGGCGGCTCCTCCCAGCCAGTTGAAGATTGAACCCTTCTCTCAAAATCACATGAAGTGTTGGGGATGATATTAGCAATCAGACATTCAAACGAGATTAGATTTCTTAGATGATCATTAAGTTGGCAGAAAAACAGTAAGTGATTTGCTCTGAATTTTTTTTTCCAGCACCAGCATGTCAGAATTTTATACATTTTGTTGCTGCCAGGCATTGTTAGGCTAAGAAGATATTTAAATCAATGAACAGGTGTACCTAATAAAGTGGTCACTGTATACATTTAAATTGAATGCTAAAATGTACACTATGTAACTTTTTTGTTAAAAATTTACAAACACACTGAAATCTGAGATCTTTCTATCCCTCAGTTGACAGCTGCTACAACTTTGAAGCTTTAAAATATTCATAAAGAGATCATAACATTTTTCTGAAGAGACTCGGTTGCTTTAAATGAGGAGCAGATTTAATTTTATTAACATATAAACATTGATCAACACACAGATCAGAAATGCTAAACAGAAAGTTCAACGATAAGTCTGATGAAAATGATGAATGAATAAATGATGACAGAATTTTCATTTTTAGATGAACTATCCCTTTAAGAGAATGATTTTTTTACTCATCACCTGCACTAATTTTATATTGTTAGTTTTCTTCTGATTGTTAACTGATCTATGTTTGCTATAGGAATTGTCACCAGATGTCCACTAGAGCTGAGGCTGAAGAAGGTTACAGGTGGAGTCAGATGGAAGGCTGTTCTCTCTTACCGTAAGTAGAAAACTGATTTTATGGATTAATCAATAGTTACACTCGATTAGACAAACTGCTTGAAATCTCTATTAATTTCTTAACCTGAAGGGTTTCTTGCAGCTGTCTGTAAGTTATTCATCTTACAACTGAATTTAAACCATGTTGCAGGTCCTACTAAAGCCAGCAAAAAATCGAATGGAAGGGTATCACATTCATCAAACAAGAAATTTGAATTTCGAGATCCTTCATTAGTTAAGAGACATGTTACAGAAGGTTAGTAAAATGGCATTTTGTCAAGCTAACAGTGTGATACTTGAATAAATATAAAAATACACAATGCAAAAAAAATTATATAAAAGTTGTATTAACTATAACCATTTTCATTGATACTTTTCAGTATTGGTAATATATCAATATATAAACACTATATTGCCAAAGGTATTGGGACACCCCTCCAAATCATTGAATTCAGGTGTTTCAATCACTTGCATGGCCACAGGTGTATAAAATCAAGCACCTAGGCATGCAGACGCTTCTACAAACATTTGTGTGAGAATGGGTCACTCTTTAGCCTGACAAGCCAGACCCACATCAAGATGTTTGGTCTGGAAAATCACTGTTGGCAGGACTCCGAGGGGCGGGATAAACAGCTGTCTTTCAAAATCCCCTAGGCTGCACGCAATAGGAAAGCGCTTCAACCAACCAGAGCAACGAAGAAGGTGACGTAGATGGAGCGTTTTCCCACCAACGGAGCTAGTTGATAAATTAAACTATCCGGTCGGCAAAACTCACAGCACATCTTCCTTTTTAAAAAATGACTTCAGTGCAGTTATTTGCTCTTTTCTCAATGAAAAGCTTAACTCCAAATCTTTCAGAGTCGCTGCCAAAGCCGATTCGAAAGACCGCTGTTCAGCAGCTCCAGCCGCCATCTCCTTTGTTTTCAAGCAGCAGGAACCATGCCGTCGCAACTCTGCCGTCATTACGTTAAGCCCGCCCACCGACTCTATATACATGATGTGATTGGCCTGACCAGAGTTTGGTTTTTCCATCTCGCAGGTCTACAGAGAGTTTCTAGACGACACTGCGTATACATTTCTAGGTTAGTCGCTCTTTGGAGCTCAGTGAATTCAAGTTCCAGAGGATAGGTACCGGGATAGGTTGCCACCTGTGCAGTAAGTCCATTTTTGAAATTTGCTCACTACTAGTTTATTTATTTTATTGTCCTTTTGGAAAATCGTTTTGCATCCGTGGCACCCTTCAGTCGACAATACAGGCATGAACAGGTATGAACAAACATAAACAAATTACAACACAACATTGATCATTCCTCTCAAAACAGCAGAATCACCGCCATAAGTGTACAATAACAGCACAAGGATTTATTTAACAAAGCTATATGCTCGAGAATATGAAGGATCTTTGTGCATGGGCAGTTTGACATAACGGCACCATTTTGCTCACTACTAAATATTCCACGTCAACTCTAGAGCAGTGGAGACATGGTCTCTGGCGTGACCAATCACACTTGGAGAGGGGTTGGGCTTGACCCTTAGTTCCAGTGAAAGGAACTCTTAATGGTTCAGCATACCAAGACATTTTGGACAATTTCATGCTCCCAACTTTGACCCATTCCTGTTCCAACATGACTGTGCACCAGTGCACAAAGCAAGGTCCATAAAGAAATGGATGAGCGAGTTTGGTGTGGAGGAATTTGACTGGCCTGCAAAGAGTCCTGACCCCAAACTCGATAGAACACTTTGTGTCTCACCTTGTGAGACTGTGATCCAGACCTTCTTATTCAACATCAGTGCCTGACCTCACAAATGCGCTACTAGAAGAATTGTCAAAAATTCCCATAAACTCACTTCTAAACCTTATGGAAAGCCTTCCCAGAAGAGTTGAAGCTGTTAAAGCTGCAAAGGGTGGGCCAACTCCATATTAAACCCTACGGATTAGGACTAGTTCATGTGCATGTAAAGGCAGGCATCTCAAAACTTTTGGCAATATAATGTGTGTAATGTATATATATATATATATATATATATATATATATATATATATATATATATTAGGGCTGTCACCGTTAACACATGCGATTAATTTGAAGTCCTTAACACGTTAAAATAATTTAACGCAATTAACGCAAATAAATTACAGAATTACGTGAAGCTGCGACATTAACTTAATTTTGTCATGCAGTTAGATGATTAACTCGGGAGTTTATCACAATTACACTGAGCATCTACAGCACCTGTAACCCTATTAGGAGGACATTTCTATTCTAACTCTTTAACCCGATTCTGCTTCTCTGTTTGTGATTAAGCCGTTAAACTGTGGGAAAGTTTTCAGTTATCCAGTAATCGAATTCATTCAAACTGTCCAAAACAGTGCTAATGTAAAGAAGGCCAGGCTGATTATATATATGTGTGTGTACATACATATACAGTATATGTATATAATGTATGTTACAGCCCAGAATGAGCTTGCAGGAGAAGGGGTAGGAATATGTGATGACCTTATCACTTTAGAGGTCATGTCACCAGATGTGTGTGACCTCACACTGATCGATCTACCTGGAATTACCAGAGTCCCAGTTCAAGGACAACCAGAGGATATTGGAAACCAGGTGAGCAGCATAATCTGATTTTGCACATTTCGCATCAAACCAATATCAATCTGGATTTTAACTTTGTCTTTATATCTTGTAGCTCAAAAGTCTGATTATGAAATTTATTGAGAAGCAAGAGACTATAAACATGGTAGTGGTTCCTTGTAACATTGACATTGCGACAACAGAAGCATTAAGAATGGCACAAGAAGTAGATCCTGAGGGCCAAAGAACTGTCGGTAATGAAGCAGATGATCCGCACAACATCTATCATATATCTTTGAGAACCTCTGTCTGCAAATGCACTTTTTACAAAATTATTATTTTTCTTTCTCACAGCTATTTTGACCAAGCCAGACCTCATAGACAAAGGAACAGAGAAGGATATTCTGGAGATTGTTCAGAACAAAGTGATTCCTCTCCGCAAAGGTTACGTCATGGTGAAGTGTAGAGGACAACAGCAGATCGATGATGAGATTCCACTGGAGGAGGCAGAACAAATGGAGAGAGATTTCTTTAAAAATCATGACTATTTCAGGTAACTGAATGAAAAGAATATTTTAAATTTTTGTTTCATAATGCATAGTTTTGTCATTGTCTTTTTTGGTATATCTCTAAACTAACATTTTAAAATGTTGGTACCTCCCATTGGTAATTAAGTACAATATTTAAATATTTGTTAACAACACTTAAGCTTAATTTTATATATATATATATATATATAGATATATATATATATAAAGGTCAATAATTCTCTTAAAATATTAGATAATTTGACCTTTGACAAGGCAAGGTTAGATTGTAAAATGATGTTATGACTCCCCAAAAACGTTATATTTATGAAAATAAATTAATACATTTAGAATTTTAATCAAGAAGAAGAAGTGTTGTTACTGGAGAGGAGAATTCGGCCAATTGGAAGTGGAACCTCTGATTCCCATTGGTTTTCGTCCCGTTCGTGGAACACTGGACCAGCTCTATACCCTCTCCAGGGTGCTGGAGGGTTCATGGGAGTTTGCCCAACCAATCCAAATGTGCTTTGTGGATTTGGAGAAGGCATTTGACTGTGTTCCTCATGGGATAAAAATGGGGTGCTTTGGGAGTATGGGGTCCGGGACCCCCTGCTTAGGGCAGTTCGGCCCTTGTATGACCCGAGCAGGAGCTTGGTCCGCATTACCGGCAGTAAGTCAGACTTGTTCCCAGTGCATGTTGGACTCGGTTCTGTTCATAATTTATATGGACCTTCAGACCAGGACCTTCAGCATGCACTGGGACAGTTTGCAGCCGAGTGTGAAGCGGCTGGGATGAGAGTCAGCACCTCCAAGTCCGAGGCCACGGTTCTCAGTAGGAAAAGGGTGGCTTGCCCGTTTCAGGTTGGATGGAACAGGAGATTGACAGACGGTGCAGCTTCTGCAGTAATGCAGTCAATGTACCGGTCTGTTGTGGTGAAGGTAATTCTTTTTACAACTGTATATTTCTATTTTTTATTTATCTGTTGATTATCATTGTTGGTTAGGGCTGTCTGACTGGAGGTCGGTCACTCTGGAGGAGCTCAGAGTAGTTCTACCTAAAATACTCAGGAGGCGAGAATAACCTTTGAATAAGATTTATTTACAGTTTGTGTACAATGAGTATCAAATAGTTCTTTGTCCATAGTCCGAATCCGAAGGGTAGCTGATGCTTGCAGTTCCTGCCTGAAGATGAAGGCAGGAGCGGAGCCTACCCCCTGATGTATGGACAGGGACCGACCTGGTGGTCGTGGGGAGGATGGGGGTGAACGCCAGTGTCAGTATCTACGAACGTAGTAATGGGTGAGAAAAGAACTTATATACTACAGATGACGAATAATGATTGGCTAGATATATAATGAATGAATGAATGATGTGACATTGGAAACTTCCAGGTAGAACTACGTTAGAGCTTCCATTTCCGTTGCTCCTCCACATCAAGAGGAGCCAGCTGAGGTGGCTCAGGCATTTATTTCAGATGCCTCCTGGATGCCTTCCCAGGGAGGTGTTCCTGGCATGTCCCAGTGGGAGGAGACCCTGGGGAAGACCTAGGACACTCTGGAGGGATTATGTCTCCCGGCTGGCCTGGGAACGCCTTGGTATTCCCCCAGAAGAGCTGGAGGAAGTGTCTAGGGAGAGGGAAGTCTGGGTGTCTATGCTTAGACTGTTGCCCCCTGTGACCCGGCCCCGGATAAGCGGAAGATGATGGATGGAGAATTTGATATTAAAAAAAAAATTCCATTACAACCAAGGTATGCAGCAAAGCATTTGTGAAGCCACAACACGCACAACCTTGAGGCGGATGGGCTACAAGAGCAAAAGACCCCACCGGGTACCACTCATCTCCACTACAAATAGGAAAAAGAGGCTACAATTTGAACAAGCACACCAAAATTGGACAGTTGAAGACTGGAAAAATGTTGCCTGGTCTGATGAGTCTCGATTTCTGTTGAGACATTCAGATGGTAGAGTCAGAATTAGATGTAAACAGAATGAGAACATGGATCCATCATGCCTTGCTACCACTGTGCAGGCTGCTGGTGGTGGTGTAATGGTGTGGGGTTTTTTTTCTTGGCACACTTTAGGCCCATTAGTGCCAATTGGGCATCGTTTAAATTCCACGGCCTACCTGAGCATTGTTTCTGACCATGTCCATCCCTTTATGACCACCATGTACTAGGGCTGAACGATATATCGCTATCGTATCTATATCTAGATATGAACTTTCAAGATATTACTATCGAAAAAAGCAACGATATAGACGATATAGATTTCCCCTTCGCTCGCCCGCCATACATGGCTAAATGGCAGTCACAACAATCAGGCCCTTGAATGCACCGCTAAAGCCAGCGCGCACACACTACCAGGGACGTGGGAACTATATTGTGAGAGGGGGGGCGGCGTTTCCATGGTGACGCGTCATTCCTTGTCACGTGACACACTGCAGCAGCAACAGCGCTGAAAGAATGATGATCTGCTTTTATGTAATTTTTCCTTTTTTATTCAGAATATTCTCAAATGTGTTAGCTATGGCATGAAATATCTGATATTCCGATTGTCAAATACATGCAAGTGGAAGTATATTGTTGTTTAAACACCTTTATAACGATCGCGTTAGTTGAGCTGTATGTGCGATGGGCGCCGCCGTGTTAGTTTATGCCACAGACGCAGTTCAGAGAATCGGATTTGTTGGATTTACAACCTCTATGTTTACAACACGTGAATTCATCCACTTCTCCTGAAATACTTAAAAGTAAGTGGCTGGTGAACTGGGAATAGAATAGAGTAAACATTGAAGTTACTTACACAATGTGTATCTGATATGAATAACACGTGTCAAATTATAATGGAAAGGATTATTATTACCTCTTCCATAGACATCAGTGTGTAATTTATGTTAATGTTGATGACTTGTTCTTAAAAATAAAACTATACATTCCACATTTTTTTTGTATCATGATCTTTTTATTTTTCTGAGAAATGCATGGTTTCACCGAACACGTGAGTCATATCGTATTGTATCGATATCGAGATATCTGGCATGAAAATCGAGATATGAAATTTTGTCCATATCGTTCAGCCCTATCATGTACCCGTCCTCTGATGGCTACTTCCAGGAGGATAATGCACCATGCCACAAAGCTCGAATCATTTCAAATTGGTTTCTTGAACATGACAATGAGTTCACTGTAGTAAAATGGCCCCCACCGTCATCAGATCTCAACCCAATAGAGCATCTTTGGGATGTGGTGGAATGGGAGCTGACCATGTCCATCCCTTTATGACCACCATGTACCCATCCTCTGATGGCTACTTCCAGCAGGATAATGCACCATGTCACAAAGCTCGAATCATTTCAAATTGGTTTCTTGAACATGACAATGAGTTCACTGTACTAAAATGTCCCCCACCATCATCAGATCTCAACCTAATAGAGCATCTTTGGGATGTGGTGGAACGGGAGCATGTATAATACTGTATAGTAGTTGATGCTTTAAAAATGGGAGGTGTGACGTCACATCTGAGATTGACGGCTTCTTTGATTGAAGTTGTCACTGAGGCACCAACAGACTTTTTTTTCTGGATTTTTAGGAGGAGATTGGAGCTTTAGCTTTAATTTATACTTTCGTGCTGCTGCTTTTGGATTAATGCAGGAAACGTGGGTGGAATGAGCCACGACAAGGAGATTCTTTCATAAGCTTTACTGAACTTCTTTCTTCACAGATGTAAGTTCCAGTTCACAGCGCAGACTTGCTCAGTTGATGCAGCTGATAAGCGCTCTTGCTCCGGCACTGACGGCAGTATTCTGACGTGCGATGAGCATGCGAGCTACCTCTCTCAAAACAACAACTAGTAAGCGTAACTTTATGCTCTATACTGAGCGGTGCGTAACTGAGCAACCAATAAGCAACTGGAACAGTAGAGATAACGAAAGGACTTAAAGGGCTAGGCTACTACACTACCCCCCCTCTTTTAGCAGTACTGAGTCCCTTCAGTACGAATAACTCAATAACAGTAACCAAAGCAGTAACTAGAATATTGAAAATGTAACTGAACAGTAAACACCCTCACTTGCTACTTTCTAGTCTCCAAAAAAAAGTGCTCAAAAGCATTTACTCTGAAGTTAAAGTCCATAAGTACTTGCACCCAACTGAAACCTGGAACACAGTAATTTTCCTTTCTTTCTCTTTTAATTATTGTATCTAGCAGGCTTCCAAATTTCTCTTCCTTTGTGTGTTCTCTGTATTTCTTCTTCTTGTCCTTGTTCGACATCAGTCTAATTTCACTTTCTTTTTGCCTACGTCGACGAGCTGCTGGCTGCTGTTTCCCTCCTTTGTCCTGGTCCTCCTCGAGCTCAGGGTCAGAAGAAATGGATTCTGTTGCACTACTAGACTGGGTTGCAAGCTGTTTCGGTTCAAGATGAGGTTGCTGAAGGATAGGATTATCTGGGGTACCATTGCTCTTTTGCAGGATATGGCTCCTTTGGCGCTTAACCCATGCTGGAATCACCTCACAGTCATAAGGTTTGAGACGATCATGATGCATGATTCTCCTGCTTCTTAACCCTTGAACCTCATAAAGTACAGGACCACAACAGGCAGATATCACAAAGGGTCCTTTCCAAGGTGCTTGGAGTTTTGGACTTTGTCCCTTCTTTTTGGTGCTGTCCCTCATATACACAAGATCTCCCACACTATATGTCCTCTCCTGAGCCCTGAGATCATACATCTTCTTTTGACGTTGTTGAGCTGTTCGGAGATGCTCTCTTGCCGTGTCATGTGCTCCTCTTAAGCCTTTTTCCAAATTGTACAAGAAGTCTGGAACTCCCAAACTATCTGACTTCTGCTCTGCTATGCCAGACCACAGATCTTGAGGTTGGTAGACTTCCCTACCAAGCATCAGTCTATTTGGTGTGAATCCAGTAACTGCATGCTGGGAGCTACGATACGCTGATGTAAGGAGAGGAAGATGCTCATCCCAGTTTTTCTGATTCTGGTTCACATAGCAGCGGATCATCTGAAGGAGTGTATGGTTGAACCGCTCGACTTGCCCATTTGAGGCAGGGTGGTAAGGGGTCATCCTTGTTTTTGAGATCTGCAAGAGATCACAGACATTCTTGAATAGTGAACTTTCAAAGTTACGACCCTGGTCTGTGTGCAGTTCAAGTGGTGCACCAAAACGGGAAATAAACTCATAAACTAGTGTCCTAGCTGTAGTTTCCGCCCAGTGGCGCAAAAAGTGGGTATTAGGGCGCATACAGCAGCTTGGGGGCGCCAAAGCGATGGTATAATTTTTTTTTTTTATATAATTCTCTAAATATAGATGCTGTTGTGCATTTCTAAATCATTTCTGTATTTCCTCAATATTATATAACTTTTTAGAGGACTAACAGGCTAGAGTAGGCGCCCTCATAAAATTCCATAAAATAATTTGGGATAATAATGGAATATCATGAGTGGGCGCGTCACCCGTGAGCGCTGAGCGAGCAGGAGTACAGTTGTCATAGTACTATACGCAAAGTTGTTGAAAGATGGATAAAGCAAAAAAGCTGTCGGGGGCTAAAAATAGAAAAATAAAGAGGGAAAATGAGATGGCATGTCAAGGGATGTGACAGCCAAGTGGATAGTGGATAGTGAAAGGCAACAGGTAGGATTTAAAGTGTGGCGTCTGTGCTTGGAGGCTTGCACATATTCATGTTAACAGACCAGCTAGCGTTTGCTAACACTAGGAATGTAGCAGCCAAATGGGGGATTAAATTAAGGCTAGTTTATATGCAAAACGAGGTTGCGGAGCTGAAAACTGGAAAATATAAGGTAGCAGGCCATGTACAATAAATTACATAAGTTTGGAAAACAACTAATGCAAAATAATAACTGGTAAATATAAGGAAGCATGCACAATAAATGACTAGAAGCTGGAAAACATAACTTATGCAATATGTCTGGTTTACCATTGAATCATTAATAGATTTTGTTTTACCATTAGCTGCTGTTCATGTTAGCTGTGCTGTCAGACATGTAGGCTATAGTTACATCTACATCTGTTGGGTGACATGGAAGCTGTTATTACAGGGTCACATCTCTTTCTCTCTTTTAAATGTCTGTTCTATATATATATATATATATATATATATATATATATATATATATATATACATACATATATGTCTGTGTGTGTATGTGTGTCTGCCATATTTGTACTTTTAAAATCCAAAATGTGAATGTAATTTCAACAGCAGCACAACCTTACTGCATAATAGTTGTCTTATCTGATGCCATCACTAGGCTGATTTAAGAATTGAATTTAGGCTGCTATATTTAACAGTGAGTTCATTTCATTCAGGTGTGAGGATGGTGGATCAGAAAGACAGGGAAGGAAACAGGTAGGTCTAACATTAGGTGGAAGTGTAGGGGACCCTTGATACCAACAGATTAATTTCTTAATATTAAATAATATTAATATTATTTCAGTATATATGCACATACTGTATAATTGTGGTTGGCCTACAGTGGCTGATATACGTTAAAATAAACCTTTATTATTTACATCCCATACATAATTATGTCCGGCTTTTTTTGAAGGGGGTTGGGGGCGCCAAAATTGTTGCTGCATACCCCTCTGGCACTGGGTAGTTGCGCCCCTGTTTCCGCCCCTTGGTCTGGAACAGGAAATGCTTCCACCCATCGAGTGAATTGATCAATGATGATGAGAACATACTTATTTCCAGAACCCGACAGAGGAAATGGTCCCAGTATATCGAGATGGATCCGATCCATTGGAGCCCCCGCTTGATAATTTTGAAGCTTGGCTCTCTTAGTAGGTCCTGCAACTTTGCAAGCATTGCAGTGCTGGCACCGCAGTATATGCAAATGTACATCTCCACCCATGCCATACCAGTAAAAACTCTGACGGAGCCGCTCCAATGTCTTACCTTCCCCCAGATGGCCAGACTGTGGTGGGTTATGGCAGGCTTGTAACACTTCTGCTTGCATTAAGGATGGTACTAACAGCAGTAGGGATGGACTGAGTCCCCCAGGCCTCTCCCAACGATAAAAGAGAACCCCTTGATGTATTTCAACTTGCGGCCAGTACAGCCAGTATTTTCTCACAACAGGACTTTTCAATGCTACTTGCTCCTTTGTGGGAAGGATTCCACTCTCTTTCCACTCATGCAAAATTGAGAGTTCAGGATCAGCTTTTGTTCTTGAGCAAGCTGTTCTTTAGTAATGGTTTCTAACCAGTTCACACGTGGGGCTCCACGCAACTCTGCAACTGGCCAGCTCTCTTCCACTGAACAAGTGTCCTTGTGTTCCTCTGTCCCACATTCAATACGTCTTACTGCAAGTGGCACAACGTCGTCAACATCTTCTTCAAACCTCTCCCAACAGTCATGGAGACTTTGGCAGTGTTGACAACCTCCACATGGCAAATCTGAAACATCCTTCCCCGCCTGATAGCAGTTACACACATTGTGAATCTCGCCATTACATCTTGACATCGCATCAGCATTTGAATGGTGTCTTCCAGCCCTGTGCTCTATGTCAAAATCATACTGGCTGAGCACCTCCAGCCATCGTGCAAGCTGTCCCTCAGGGTGTTTGAAACGGAACAACCCGGTAAGGCTATTGTGATTGGTGCGCAAAAGGAACTTCTTACCAAGCAGGTTGTGTCGAAATTGGCGGGTGTAGCAGACAATAGCTAGCGACTCTCGTCTTGTTACACAGTATCTTCTCTGAGCTGGGGTAAGGTGGGTACTTGCGTAAGTGATAACTCTCTCCTCTCCCCACTGGAGTTGTGATAACACTGATCCGATGCTGTGATTTGATGCATCTGTGTCAAGGATATATTTCCCTTCCGCAGAAGGATACCCAAGTATTGGTGCAGAAGTTAACTTTTCCTTGAGCTGTGTAAAGGCATTCTGGTGCCCCTCAGTCCACAGGAACACTACTTCTTTGCGCAGGAGCTCATTTAAAGGGCTGGCCAATTCAGAAAATGATGGAACACACTTTCTGTAGTAGTTACACAGTCCAAGGAATGCCTTTAGCTCATGCACATTTGTGGGTGTTTTCCAAGTTTCCACATCCTTAATCAAAGCTGGATTTGGGTGTATACCTTCACCACTGACCACATGGCCCAGAAAGAGGACTTCATCTTTGAGCAGATGACACTTGGATGGCTTCAGCTTCAACCCATAACTATTTAGCCGTTGGAATACGACTTCGAGATGATCAAGGCTCTCATCTACCCCTTTTACCAGGATGATGTTGTCATCTAAGTAAATCAGAAGGGTTTCCCACTGAAGGGTTTCCCACTGAAGTCCTCAAAGTACAAGCTCCATTGCCCTTTGAAAAGTGCTTGGAGCAATGCACAATCCAAAGGGCATACAAGTGCACTCATATAGGCCATAGCGGGTGATGAAGGCCGTCTTTGCTCTGTCCATTTCATCTACTGCAATTTGCCAGTACCCAGACTGGAGGTCTAAGGTAGAGAAGACACAGGCACCACCAAGAACATCAAGAAATTCCTCAATCTTGGGTAGAGGATAAGCATCCTTAGTTGTCAGGCTGTTCAGGCGCCGATAGTCAACACACCAGCGGACCCCACCATCCTTTTTACGGACTAACATCACAGGTGATGCCCACTCTGAGGAGGAAGGTGTAACAACTCCTGCTTCCAGCATGGCCTTGAGATGCCTTTCCTCTTCCCCTTGAAATCCAAGGGGGGTCCGTCTTACAGGCTGGCGTACTGGCCTAGCAGCTCCAGTGTTTATCCTATGAGTGACAGCTGTTAAGAATCCCAGGTTATCATCTGAAATGGCAAAGAGAAACCTGTATGAATGCAGGAGCTTAACAAGTCGCTGTTGCTGTCCCTCACTTAATGTCCCACTTGAAGCAGCATAAAGGGCTTGGAGGTGCTCAGGTAAGTCAGTGGCAGTTGTCAGTCTTCTCAGTTCTGAATGAGCTGTATTATCACTCTGCTCTTGAAGACTACATTCCTCTTCTTGATATGTGTAATTTGACAAACTCTCATCAGGAAAAGTTTCAACTAAGAGACCAAGGCAGGCTCCTTTCAGTAAGGTAGTCTTGTTGCTGGAAAGATTGCAGAGCCTAACAATCACCCGTTGCTCCATGGTTGTGACAACACTTTCCAGAAGCCACAGTTTCTGTTATTAGGTAGGGCTCCAAAACAGCACAGACACCAGGTTTTGGGTTGTCAACTTCCCCCCAGACAAGACATTCACATTCTGGAGGTAACATTGTGTCTGTCTCCAGGACCACTCGTGCAACATGATAGTCTGTTCCATCACCGCCGACAATCTTAGCGGGAACCAGCTCCTCATCAATGAATACTTTGCCACTAGTGTGGATTGTTACATTTGCAGCCTGCAGAAGATCTAGGCCCAAAAGGACAGAGTCACGTATCGGAGCCACAAAAACTTCCCATTCTGCACTCCAGGTACCGATTTGGAATTTAACTTCTAGTCCACCCTTAGCGCTCATGTCTTTCCCTGATTCTGCACTGTGGAGGCATACTTTTCTAGTATGGCGCTGCCGTGTTCGGTCGCCGTTCAGGTCGCTCCGCTAAGACTTTGCTTTTATTTATTATTCTACTCTCTTTTATTCTCTATTTTTTCCAACGGATCATCTGCTTTGATCTGTTACGACAGCAAAACACTTCTAGAAATTGGTCACCGCTACACTGACCTGTTTCAGGACACTTTCCCCAATCTTCCATCTGTGATTCGCCGGGACGCCGAGTTGAACAATGGCCACTCGAGTCGACGGCGAAGATTCAAAATACACCGCGGGAAACGCGCTGGGATCCGCAACAGACTGAGAAAAAGAGCATTCAGTCCTCCTCTCCCGAGCATTTTGCTTGCAAATGTCCAATCCTTGGAGAATAAGATGGACGATCTTAGAGCCAGGATAAGTTTTCAACGGGACATGAGAGACTGTAACATCTATTGTTTGTCCAAACATGGCTCACTTCCGCGTCCCGATACAGCCGTGACGCCGTCCGAGAACTTCTCTGTTTTTCGGATGGACAGAACAGCCGATGCCGCAAATCCAAAGGCAGTGGAGTGTGTTTTATGATAAACAAGAAATGGTGCGATCCTAGGAACATCTCCATTATTTCGCGATCCTGCTCGCCTCACTTGGAACATTTAACAATCATTTGCCGTCCATTCTATCTGCCGAGGAGTTTTCTCGGTCATCGCCACTGCCGCTTATATTCCACCACAGGCGGACACGGGCTGGCATTATCTGGCCTCCATGATGTGACCAGCGGCTTTAAACAAACACCCCGACGCTGCTTTCATCGTCGCTGGTGATTTTAACAAAGCAAACTTAAAGAAAGTATTGCCAAACTTTCACCAGCATGTCTCCTGCCCCACACGAGGAGCAAACACACTGGATCATTGCTACTCCGCTTAAGAACGCCTACAAAGCTCGTTTACAGCCAGCTTTTGGCAAATCGGACCATGCCGCCATTTTCCTCACACCGAGTATAAACAAAGGCTCGCTCAAGAACCCCGTGAGGAGGGAAGTTAAACGCTGGTCATCCCATTCAGAGATCAGGCAGCTCGATGACGCCGATTGGGACATGTTCCGCACGAGTTCTGATGACGCCAGCGAAGTTCACGGATGTGGCGCTCTGCTTTATTAACACACTGACAGAGCAAGCCACACAAACAATAACTTTAACGCCTTCCCTAATCAGAAACCGTGGGTGGACAGAACAATCCGCGCTGCAGTTAACACACGCACTGCAGCCTATAATGCCGGTCTCCTAACAGGGGATATGAGGGAGTACAAAGCATCATGTTACGCCCTCAGGCGCCGTCAAAGCCGCAAAGCTCCGTTATAAAGACCGAGTGGAATCTCATTTCCAACTCAACGACTCGGCGGATGTGGCAGGGACTTAGGACTATCTGTGCTTCTGGAACTAAATCCTCTGCAGAGGTGAGAGCTGATCCGTTGCTTGTGAACGAGTTAAACTCTTTCTACGCCGCTTGATTGTAATCGCGCCAGCGCGACTCCGCCGAGTGACGTCAGAGAGAGTCCTCAGAGCAGCAACAGTCACGTGATCTCTGTCTCGGAGGACGAGGTTCGGAGGGCACTCAAACGTGTGGATGTCAGGAAAGCTGCTGGGCCAGATGGTATTTCAGGTCGTGTTCTACGGTCCTGTGCTGATCAGCTCGCTGGGCTCTTTACATCCATATTTAATGAGTCCCTTGCCACATCTGTTGTCCCCACCTCCTTCAAAAAATCCACTATCATCCCTGTACCTAAGAACAGTAAACCCTCTTGCCTAAATGACTATCGTCCAGTGGCTCTCACATCTATAGTCATGAAGGTCTTTGAGAGACTCATTAAAAACAACATTTGCTCCTCCATTCCTGACACTTTGGACCCTCTTCAGTTTGCCTATCGTCCCAATAGATCGACTGAAGATGCCATCTCTCACGCCCTTCATTCCTGCCTTACTCACATCGACAGCAAAGTGGGAACTATGTCAGGCTGCTATTTATTGACTATAGCTCAGCCTTTAACACCATAGTTCCCATTAAGCTAACACACAAACTCCTGGATCTCGGCCTGAATTCTTCTTCTCTGCCTCTGGATTGAAGATTTCCTCACTGGCAGACCCCAGGCGGTGAGAGTAGGCCAGTTCACCTCCACCTCCATCACCCTGAGTGTGGGAGCTCCACAGGGCTGTGTGCTGAGTCCCCTGCTCTACTCTCTCTACACCCATGACTGTTTGTCCACACACAGCTCCACCTCTATCATCAAGTTTGCTGATGATACTGTTGTCCTGGGTCTCATTTCCAACAACAATGAGACGCCATACTTGGACGAGGTGGAGCAACTGACATCATGGTGCCAGGACAACTGTCTCTCTCTGAATGTTAGCAAGACCAAAGAACTGATTGTGGATTTCAGGAAGAGACAGCAACGGTCATACTCCCCTCTCATGATCAGCGGGACACTGGTAGAGAGAGTGAACAGCTTCAAATACCTGGGTGTGAACATCTCCGAGGACCTGACCTGGACTGCACATATCCAGACACAGGTGAAAAAAGCCAGGCTAAGACTGTACCACCTGCGCCAGCTGAGGAAATTCAGGGTTTCACCAGCTATCCTGAAAACTTTCTATCGAGGGGCGATAGAAAGTGTCCTGACTCTGACATCCTGACATCACAGCGTGGTACGGGAACAGCACCAGTCATGACTGCATAGCCCTGCAAAGAGTGGTGCGCTTATCCAGGCACATCTCAGGGTCAGCTCTCCCGTCTCTGCAGGACATTTACACCAAACGCTGCAGAGGGAGAGCTACCAAAATCATCAAAGACATTACCCACCCTGCGAACTCTCATTTCACCCTGCTGCCATCTGGTAAGCGCTCAAGCCTGATGGCAAAAACTGAAAGACTCAGGAGGAGTTTCTTTCCCCAGGCCATCAGACTCCTGAACTCAGTCACGTGACTGCACTTCACCCCGCACACACATAAAACATCCGGTTTTAACATTACATCCACATAGTGTCATTGCACTGCACTTTATTCTTATTGTTACTGTGTAACAACCAGTAATTAAACCTGTTTGCACATTATACTTCTGTTTACACATTACATTATACCCATTGTTTGCACATTTTACTTATATATATATATTTTATGTTAACCAGTTAGTTATTTATTTTATCTTTTACTTGATTACTTATAATTCTATGTTGAGTACTTTTTATTCTATTTCTATTTTTAATTTCCTCCTTGTGTTTCTTGTAACTGTTATTTGCAATGTCTATGGAGCAGACCTGTTTACATTTCACTGCCAGTTATATATTCTGTATATAATTATGTATGTGACAAATAAAACTCTTGAATCTTGAGTCTTGAATCTGTGTTAAAGCTATCTGCTTATTTAAGGGAAACTGCTGATACAAGGTTTCTGAGATAACTTGCTTCGGCTCCTGTGTCTACAACGGCTTTCACTGGAATGCTTTTCACAGTTGCATCAATGAGCAAGCTTGGTCCTCTACTTGTAGTGCGTCCCACCTGTGCTGTAGGGGACTGGCTTCTCCAGCTTACTGGGTCTCTTGGGGCAATAATGTGGCTTTGATCCTTACTACTTTGACTGGAGTTAGGTGGTAGGGTTGACAGTCTCCCACACTCTCTGCGAAAGTGTCCTTCTTCGCCACAGTGATAGCACACTCCCCCTCCAACATGGCTGGGACTTGGTGATTAGGATCTGGTTTGTGCTGCACTACTTTGTGTTGGAGACCGCCCTCGCCTCCTTTCCTGATTTGCTTCCTCCAGCTTTCTTGGCTCTTTAGCCACAGAATTTTCTAGTTTCGATTACAGCTGCTCCATCTTTTTCATCAGTAGGTGAAACTGGTCAGCAGTCACATAGTTCTTGCTAATTCTCTCCACTGTCTCTGTTAGGAATGCAGTTTTCTGTGTGAGAAGAGCTAGCTGGTCTGCAGTGACGTAGCTTGGACTATGCACCCTACGTGAGGTTGGTGGTGTTTCAATGGACACGTCGTCATCATCTGCCCAGGAAATGCGTCTAGCTCTGCTCTTTGCATCAACATCACGCCCCATGGTGGCTCGATAATTGTGCTCATGGGGCTCTACAAGTCGTTGAGCCTCCACTAATGAATGAGGATCCTTGTTCATTACTTCATAAGCCACCTTTTGGTTACGAAGCCCCTTGAGGAAGAAGCCTGTGGCAAGTTGGTCTTGCAGATCAAGGTCCACACCAGGGTAGGCTAAGGTGACTAGACGTTGTACCTCTTCTGCAAACTCTGCTGCCGACTCTTTGAACTGGCGGAGTTCTCCCAGCTTCCTTCTAATTGTTGTTGGGGGGTCTCGTTGACCAAAACGCTGAGTAAGCTGCTCTTTCAGAAGAGTGTAGTCTTCTCGAATATGCTCAGGAAGTGAACAGATGTACTTAATTGCTGCCCCTCTCAGACATTCATGTAAATAATCCACCCTGTGGGCTCCACTCCATCCATACTTTCTGGCCTGCCGTTCAAATGGAACTAGAAATGATTCCCAGTCCCCAGTACCATCAAAAATAGCGAGCTTTGCTCTGGGACCCTCTTGAAAAATGGGTTGGCCTTGATGCTGAGGAATGATGTTTCTTTGTTCAACAGCATGAGTAGGTGTCAGTAGCTGGGAGCCACGCTCACTATTTCGGTGTCTAACACCTGTCTCTATGGAGGGGGTAACTGTGGTAGGGCCCGAAGTACATGCTCTCTGTTGTATGACTTCCAGCTCAGCAGCAAAGGGTCCGCTTGTAATGTTGCGTGATCTCTCTGTATTATCTAAGGGAAACGATGAATCGCAGTAAAGCATCCGCCTCTCTCTGACTGTGGGCTGCGAGCTCTCACGGGTGTTTTTTTTTCTTTCTTTTTTTTTAATATAAATATTTTTTTCTTTCCTTTCTTCTTTTTTTTTTTTTTTACAGTCAGTTATCCTGACAGAAACCTTTCAGGAGCATTTGATTTTCTTAATGTCTCTGGCAGTTCAGTGTGATTGAGTCAACAAGGTTCTCATCGGGTGCGGTGACGTCAACTTCAGTCACGCCTCCTGCCTGGTCTTGAAGAATGGTGAAACGCTTTTTATGTGTAAAGTGGTCTTATTTTTTTTATTTTTTTTTGTCAATAACTCTCAAAGATGTCCTCCAGGAGTATTTGTTTTCTCTCTGACCGCTCAGCACTGTAGTTGAGTCAACACTGTTCTCATCAGGTGCAATGACGTCAGCTTACTAGCTCGCATGGCCTGGTGAAGCGCTAACATTCAATGCCGTCTTATTTTGCCAATATCCAATATCATCATGGATTAATTCACAGAGTTTCAAACACATCCAGATTAAATTTCCGCTTCTGACACCAGTTGTTGTGCTGCTGCTTTTGGATTAATGCAGGAAACGCGAGTGGAATGAGCCACGACGAGATTCTTTCATAAGCTTTACTGAACTTCTTTCTTCACAGATGTAAGTTACAGTTCACAGCGCACTCACCAACAGTGTTACATTCATGAATACTCCGGCACTGACGGCAGTATTCCGACGTGCGATGAGCATGCAAGCTACCTCTCTCAAAACAACAACTAGTAAGCGTAACTTTACGCTCTATACTGAGCGGTGCGTAACTGAGCAACCAATAAGCAACAGGAACAGTAGAGATAACGAAAGGACTTAAAGGGCTAGGCCACTGCAATACATTTCCATAACGGTTTATTTCACACCAACATAATGATTTGTTCTGAATCTGCGAGAGTGTGGGTGGACTTTTGATATCGAGCTCTACTTCCTGCTCTCTACTGTGCAGACTCCGGTCCCGAGATCACTACTGCGCAGACTCGGTCCCAAATCTGTGCAAGATGTCAGCACCACATTCAGACCTCCGAAGGCTTCACTTTTCTTTAGTTGAAAGAGAATGTTCTATTTAAATTCATAAGTGATAGACTGCCAAATTATAAAATTACGTTATTAACCGTTTATTGGTCAATTCAAATAAACGTTTCTGTTTAAACTTGATTTCACTTTTGTTTATGTTCCTGTAAAAATTTAGTTTGTTTCAGGTTTTTACCTTGAACCGGTTCAGAGCACTGGTTTTAAGTTTTGTAATCTTTGTCTCACTTTGGGCAAAGCACTGTTTTGATTTTTTTTAAGTATACCCGTTTATCAAGCTATCAACTAAACTAAACCACCTTACAAAAAGTGCCTTCTCTTTTTCTACAGATGCCTCTTGAAGGAGGATAAAGCAACTATTGAATGTCTTGCTGCCAAACTGACTCAGCATCTCGTTGATCATATTAAAGTATGTTTCTAAATTTCCCATCCTGAAAAGTCTATTCATACTGAACATGAATTTAGTTGGATGGATTGAGAAACTAACTAAATTGAATTTTACCCAATTGTTGTTTTTTTTCTTTTCTTTTTTTTGACAGAAATCACTGCCACAGCTCAATGAGCAGATATTAAATCAGTTGTGGGATGTGAAGAATGAGCTCAGAAAGTGTGAGGCTGGACCACCACAAGACCCTAAGGAGGCCAAATACTTCCTTGCTGAAGTAAGATCTCAAATAATAATTTTAATGATGATGACTGAGAATTATTAGGGCTCCAAGCTACAAGATCCCAAATGTCTTTGCCCTGATTTCCTTGTCGTTCCTTATATTTCTGCCCTAAAAATAGCCATACACAATGCAGTTATCCTTTTCACGCCCTGCATTATGTTGTTTAAATAGCAAATGCATTTGTGCCCATGGGCATTCTGGTCTGAAAACAAGGTGTGTTCAGGTGCATTGTTGCACCATTGACCAACTGTTTGCACCATTGACCAATGAAACCTGGTCTAATGCCAATGGCGCAATATTTTTATGTTATTTTTAAAGAGCGTGTTAGTAATATGCGTCTATTAGGCGGGTGCACAATTCATGTACACTCTGCTTATCACACACACAGGGTAGCAGAACACAAACATTATATTAAAAATAAAAGGATTTCTCTCGGGAGAAGCGCTCAGTCTTTCTAAATTCCGTCATGTAAATAGCGAATCCGCCATGGCACAAGCGCAACTGGCTTTTAAAGGTAATGGGAAATGAGACTCTGATTGGCTTATTGCACGTTACGCCAAAAACACACCCATTACTCATTAAGAGAATACTTCGTAAAAAAGTATTCATGCCTCTCCAATTGAATCACCGATCACATACATTTTTCAATTGACCCAACTGAAATTTTTGAATATTATAAATTGTGGCAACAGTCTGTTAACATTGGCTCAATTAGAAATATGTTGAGCCAATGGAAAATTTTATTTTACCAACACTGTAAAAAAATTCAGCTAAAATTTTCTAGTGACTGGTCACATCTACATTTTTTAGTTGGCCAAATTGAATTTCTGTGAATTAATACAATTTAATTCACAGAAATTAAATTTGGCCAATTTAATATTTTAAATTGTAGTAAACAACTGCTTTTCTCACTGTCCCAAAATAAAATAAAAATAATATTAATGACGTTCCCCTGTATCACATCTGGCAAGTGACAGAACAGAAGTTACTTCATTATATAATGAGGATGAGACGAATTAATGGACGAATAAACAAATCACGAGCTTGACGTGTTTGATATTGAAAGGCAATTGAGCCCTGATAGGCAATCTAACGCCACCATGTTCAACGGTCACATGCCGCACATATCACACAAATTACTTAATTAACTTATTTGGCTACCTATTATTTTAGTCATATAAGACATGAGGAAAATAAAACTATTGGCTACCATTAGATAATTATGTGGTAACCGAAAACACACTCATGAAGCCAATGAATGCGCGAACTCGTGATTCTTCTAAATGTCTTTTAAACTTTATACCGGGTCATAAAGCAAAACTCTGGAGAATAATTTCAAACGCCTTGTGACGACTATGAATATCTCCATTCTCTTGGTAATGTTTGTTTTGTTCTGCAGCATCCAACGCAAAATGTCGGCAAAATAGTCTCAATCGTTTGAGCTCCGTTTGTGCTGGTTTGTGCTGTAAAATTTTTTGTTTGTGCTGCTTTGGTTTTTTAAATAGGCCTATTAGTCTTTGAATTATTGGCAATGATGTCACCAGCCCGCCCCATATGCTCCAATTTCACCCAAAATAGCCTCAATCGTTTGTGCTTCGTTTGTGCTGGTTTGTGCCAGTAAAAGTTTTGTTTGTGCTGCTTCTGTTTTTAAAATATTAAAATAATATTTATTGGTCATATGGACAATTTGGAGCATATGGGGTGCTGGTGATGTAATAGTCTATAATTCAAAGTCTAATATTTAAAAAAACGGAAGCAGCACAAATGAAACTTTCACTGGCACAAATCAGCACAAACGATTCAGACTATTTTGGGTGAATTTGGAGCATATAAGGAGCTGAGTGACCTCAGAATGACCAATAAATAGGTTATTTTAATATTTTAAAAACAAAAGCAGCACAAACTATTTTTTTTTCATGGCACAAACGAAGCACAAACGATAGAGATTGAGTGACGTCATCACATATAATTCAATGTTTAATATTAAAAGAACGGAAGCAGCACAAAATAAACTTTTACCGGCACAAACGAAGCACAAACGATTGAGACTATTTTGGGTGAAATTGGAGCATATGGGGTACTGGTGATGTCATCGTCTATAATTCAATGTATAATATTTTAAAAATGAAAGCAGCACAAACAAAGTTTTTACCGGCACAAACCAGCACAAACGAAGCACAAACAAACGAGGCTATTTTTGATGAATTTGGAGAATGTGGGGGGCTGAGTGAGCTCAGAATGATCTGTAAATGTTTTTTTAATATCTTAAAAACCAAAGCAGCACAAAGGACAATTTTTATGGCACAAATCAGCACAAACGGAGCACAAACGAATGAGAATGACAGGTCTGGTACCTTTCTCCAGTCTGCTAGCGGTGCTCCCGCGCGCGCATCCGCATTTGAAATCTCCACATGAGCGGTTTTCCTCGGGCACATTTTGCACATGCACAGTTTTTCGGACATAGGACTTGTTCGCCCAACATGGATTTTTCACTTCGACTTCATATATTGACTGAGCACAATTATGTTCGGTGAATATAATATTTTAATTTTGAGTGAAGACCTTAAGGTATGATTAGTACAATGCATATTTTTGCATGGTGATAATTATTTGGAAGTAACTTATTAGGCCAATATGTAATGATCAAATGTCACTTTTTTTCCCCATTTTTTTTTTTTACAGTGTAGGGACAACCCTTTTATACCATTTTCCTGTCATTTAACTTGCAAAAGTGGATTCGTCCATGTCCTAAGTGCACTTGTACCGTGCGCTTTGTAGACTGTGCTTAGATCATGAAAATAGGGCCCCTTGTATTGTTTCTGTGCTGTCAATTCTTATCCACTGTTGTTGTTGTTGTTTTTTTGCAATATAATGATAATGATAACCGGCTCATGAAACTAATATATTATTTTTCTCACAGACCTTAAAAAGATTCATTGATCAAGTCAAGTCCTTATCATCAGGAGAGCTGATCACTGAGGAAAATTTGTTTGTCCAGCTTCGGGCAGAATTTAAGAAGTGGAATGATCATCTTAACCGTACAAAGATATCCTGTCAGTATATCTTAAATTTTAGGACACATAGGGTCAGATTTACTATGCAGGGCAAATTAGCGTGAGAGCTCAATTCCAGAAAAGTGCAGATTGGAGTGGAAAGTTGACACTTGATCTACTGACGACACGCAAATGAAAGAACACAGAAGCAGTCGGATCATTTCCATAATGACCAGCGTAATCTACCAGTTAGCGTCTGGTTTAAGACATGCTTTTTTGGGGTGGTAAATAATGGCGCCCTGCATAGTAAATCTGGCCCTACTACAAGTTTGAATTTGCTGTTGTTTTCTAATAGTTCTAATGAAAGTCAATTAATTTCATGAGAAATCCATTTTGTTTCTAAACAAGTTAGAAATGCGAAAGAGTTGAGCAAAAAAAACAGAGGGAGGGAACTGCCCGGCTTCAGCAACTACAAAGTGTTTGAAACAATTCTGCAGAAACATGTGGCCACACTTGAGGAGCCAGCCAATGACTTACTTTATACCATAAAAGGTACCATCACACATCTTTGTGTTTACTTTCTGGTTAAAGTGGAGAGCCTCTATTATAAAACCAAAAGAGTAGATCACCAACTGAATGTCTTTAGTTTAAGCGCATGTGGCTGTTTGTCTTCTTGATTTATGTATTTCTCGTGAAGACATCATCATCGGACATTTGACTGACGTGGTGAGCCAGTGTTTCAGGAACTACTCTGTCCTTCAAAACATCACTAAGGTAAATATTGCTTCTGATTAGAGGTAAAGATTTCCCCCTTTTAATCCAGTTTAATCATGTTCTCTTTCCTCTGTACTTCATTTGAATCTATAGGACAAAATCATCAACATTCAGTCAAGTCAGGAAGAGAAAACAGAGCAGAGGATCTCAGAGCTGTTTGAAATGGAAAAGATGATCTACACTCAAGATCCCATCTACTTGAAGATCATAAGTGAGATTACAAATGAGACGTTTTCAGAAGAGCAGTTACCTGTCTATGACAAAGAATGCAAGTACAGTCATATGCTGGAGGCGTATTATGAGGTAGATCGTCTTAGTTTTCAGTAACAAATTGCAGCACAGTGTTCATGGTATGTGGAAGTATCTTAGTATCTTGTTTTCTTTCAGATTGTGGTGCAGAGAATGGCTGACCAACTACCAATGATGATCTCTCTTTTCATGCTGAAACAGACAACTGAGCTCCTGTCTATTGATATATTGAACTTACTGGATGGGGCAAATGTGAGCGAGCTCCTGTTTGAGGACTCTGAGGTCAGCAGAAGGCGCAGAGACCTTCGAGCTCGTCTGGACCGTTTGACAGCTGCTCAGACAGCACTTACTGATTTTATTTGAGGAATCTACTGATTAATGATATAATCTTACGCAATACATAATGCATCTGTTGTTGGATAACATATTATACAAACTTCCATATATATATATTTGTAACAATGTTAAGTTAAATTAAAGCAAGTAAATTTACTTGTTAAACATAGAGCATAAGTTTTATTTGTGAGATTTAAGGAACAGAGTATATTGATATCTGATTATATACTTATAATATATCCAACATAACTAATAAAACTTCAGCATATTCATTTTTATTTCTATTATATATTGCATGATTGTTTTAACCAAATATTCAAACTTCTAACCTGTTTCATCTTATTAATTAACTAAAAGCCTTTAGCCTTGCAACTGAATTAACCTGCATTGAATTCTATTTCTAGAAGAACACAAATACTGATAGTTTACATGTTGTGCAGTCATTTGTATCCACGATAACAACATTAATGGAGATTTTGTTAAAAGTAGCTAAAAGCCTCAGTGCCTTGGCTGCGGTATATCATTTTTTCTCTTTTTTTCTTGATCATTAAAAAAAATTCTGTATTGATTAATGTAATGGAAAAAATGTATTTAATCAATAGAAGAAAATATTATCATAGAGGAGAGTGATTTTAACAATATGTATGAATTTGTTTTAATAATCATTATTGTAGTATGCTTAACATGTAGTTTGCTACATGTCCTTAGAATTTAACTGAAAGGGTTATTTCTGTGTGAGAACTGAAGTTTTACCATGGGTGGAAATTTACAGGAGCACTTGTCTGTGTTTCTGACCTTGTAAATGGTATAAAGGGAACCTGATTGTTTAGTCTTTAGGCCGCTCTCATACAATCATGTGTGGCTGTGCGACAGTGTACTCTTTCCTTGCAAGGAAATAAATCATTCTTTATTATATTCAAAGATTTGTCTCTTGTTCAGTGATTGACTTGAATTATTGCCACGACAATTTTGGTGTCAGTTAAGTGGGATTCCTTGGATGTGCCTTCTGGACCCCGAGAGCGGATAGTGACTGATCATCCTGGACGTTAGAGTCACAGCCTTACCCTGACAGATTGAGGGAGAAGGGCCGACTGCTCTGGGGGTCTGGAGGGTCCGACCACTGGAATCAGAAAACGAACCCGAGGTGGCACGGGAGCTTTCTGGTAAGAGACAGATTTTTGTTGAATTAAGAAATTCAGGGGGAAATAAATGATTATTGAATTTCGGAATGATTTGAAAATTATTTGGTTAAAATTGTACAATTTCTGGATGATTTGGGGGAAAAATATTGAAAATATTGAGAGAAAATATTGAGAGAAAATATTGAGAGAATTGTAAAAAATCTGAATGATTTGGGAAAAATATTGAAAATATTGAGGGTATTGGAGGAACCATAGCTGACAGCTGACTCTGGGGGAGACAATTTCTGGAGGAAATTGTGAGAAGTTTTCCAGGGGGAAAAGTAAAAGACCAGGCGAGGCCAGGTCGGACCGTGCCGAGAGCTGGTCTTAAAAGGATTACAGAGGAGGGTAGTCCGCCCGTCCATCTTGGGTGAAAGATAGGGTCTGAACGGAGACGTCCGACAGACTAAAAAACCTAGCGCTAGGATGATCCACAGAGACAGACTGTCAGGATGGGGAAGTCCCAGAGCAAGATCAAATATGAAGCACCGGTATTTTGTCAAATGAGAAAATTATATGGCCAAAAGCGCATGCAAGGTGTAGAGAAGTGAATTAAATATCATGATTGTCCCAAATGAGGGAACACTGTGTAGCACGGATGGTCAGTTGAAAATAGGAGATAAGGATTGAAGGGCTGTTGTGGGAAATGTGTGTGTGAAATGCGAGTGTTGTGTGAAAGAATCATAGCAGGGAAAGGAAAATGATGTCTGATCACACAGAAGCCGTATGAACTTTGATTAAGCTATGAATATACAATTTGTGATAACTAAATTATGGCAAATGATTTGAGTGATATGATCAGTAACTTGATCAGTCCGGATAAAGATATTGAGACAAAAGAGCAAACGCTGTAAGCAGCTCCGCTCTGAAGCCCGCAAGTTAAAGAAATTTGAAGAACTAATGAAGAAAATGGGCAACAAATGTTTTAATTCTGTTTAGAAAGTTAAACAGCAACTTAACTGGCTACAAATAAAGAGAGAATAGAGAAAAGATTCAAATTGCTTGTGCTTATTCATGGATTAGTAACTGAGAGATTTTACAATTTGATAAACAAATGTGAGGGTTATGAAAAACAAGATGCAAACCATTTTAGGTTTTATTGGACCCTGAGATCTCTTCTGAGACTGTCCGAGTGTTTTCCGCTTTAGGCACCGCCCAGAGACTGGGAACTAGACTGAGATTGGAGAAAAGGTGTTGCTCCACCGGAGGACAGAGAGTGTTTTAATTGTGGTTAGCGGGGCCATTTTGCATGAAACTGTAACCCCCCCACCCATAAGGTGTGGTAAATCAGGCCAACAGGCTAAATCCTGTAAATGAAGCCCAGTAAAAAGAAAGCAACAGAGACAAGATTTACACTCTGTTTTAAGAAGAAGAAAAAAAAGATAGCAATAAGGTTAAGGAATTCCTTTTGAAGGAAAGATATATAATATTTTAATACAGGCAGATGTACAAATTACAGAATGACAGAAAAATGTGAGTTGAGGGTTTATATTTAAATAGTCACTTAGAGAGAGAAAAGAACAAGGAAAAAATAAAGTCTTTAGTGAAGTTTAGTTAATATGAGTTTAAAATTAAAGATAAAGATGATAAAACGTTGAAAAGACATATAAATCAGGTTGAGAGGGTTTTAAGATAAACAAACAATTTCATAAATATGTTTTTGCTCTTCTCACTTTTGCAAAACTCTGAATATTGGGTTGTTGAAATAACTATAGGTTGGAAACCCTATAAGCTGATGTTTTGGTTTCAAAAGATAAGCTGGTGCTGAGCTGTAATAAAACAATTCGCTTATCTGAATCTGGCCCACCATGTCATTTCTGGTGCTGTGGCCTAACTTGAGTAACAGAGACTCAATCTGAGTGGAAATTAATTCAAAATTGATTATAAGGGGCAAAAGACGAATATAAAATTATGATTATTGGAGACTGTCTAATGATAGAGTTTAAGGGAAAATCTCTGATGTTCATTTGAAAACAATTTTATTTTCTAGCCAGATCAGACGCTGAGCTAAAGTGAAGAGTGTATGTTTATGAATGCAGTTTACCGTCCTGAAGGCCTCAGAGTCGCTCTCATTTGATAAAAAGGATGTTTTAAAATATGGTGACTTTTAAATTAACTGAAGTTTTTATTTATGTATTATATGAGCTGGTTGTGTCTAATCTTAGCCTTCACCATGTACAGAACTGATGGCCTTGGTCACAGTGGTAGCAGAACATTAAATTGAATGGACAGTTGTTCTGGCTAAATTCACTGAGTAATTCACTGATGGATTTTAGTGATTAAGTGTGATGATTAACCTGTCTCCATGTTCTACCTATAGTAAGCAGACTAATTGGCTCTGGTGACTCTTGAATGCACTTTCCAAAAAAAGGCTCCAGAAAATATTGTTATATATACCGCTCACCAATAACCGCAGAAATTGAGTGTCAGGGAAGAAAGACCCTGAGCGAAAGAGTTATGATGGTAAGGGGCATTCAAGAGCCGGCTGAGACCATGCAGTGCTTGTCATTTAACTTGTGTGGAGACCAGAACAAAATGTATTCATTTGTATCAGTAAAACTGAATTAATGTTATTATGAGTTTACTTCAGCAGGCGTGATTCAGAGACATGGTGATGGCTTTAAGAGGACGGCTTTTGAAGTTTAAGGAAGGTCTGAAGGACAAAGGTATTTAAACTAAAGATAACTTGAAACAATTTCATAGTGTAACTTATTGGAGATGTTCTAATTTGAAAGTAAAGGATTAAGGTTAATAAATGTAATATTACATTTGTATAAGTTATAGTCTTAGGAGGCTGTTTGGAGAGAGTGAGAGAGAGAGGCTGTAGGGACTGTACTCTGTTATCATCCTGCTAAAGCTGAGACAAAACAAAGCAATGTCAGCTGACTTTTATAAAAACAAATGAATAATGAACAGACATGATCTGAAATTGGTTAAGAGACCATGTAAAAGCAAATTTTGAGAATGAGCAGTTCATATTTACATGTCCTGATTGAATGTAGGGTGTATTTAACCTCTGGAATGAGTGTTTTATCATTACAGACGGGTAAAGTCAAACGACAAACTGATAATTCTGAGAATCTGGTGAAGAGATGATCCAGAACATGGGACAAGCTTTAAGTGGATTGGTATCCAGCTCTGTCCGTTACTGGAAATTATGACTACTTTTGTCATTTAAGATGCTGATGTGAATTAGACTCTGGATTAGTTAAAATTGTAAACGAGCATAGAGAGACAAAGTGACAAATTGGTTAAAGTCACTATTTAAATGATCCAGAGAATCAATCAAATTTATGAAAGGCCAGATGGTGAACAAAGGAATATAACCTTTCAAATGAAAAATTTTATTGTGCATTTTAATCCATCAAATGGAGGTAGGACATTGATTTATATAGAGAACTACAACGAAATGTATGGAAGAAAAAAAAAAAACAAGAGGCTGTGAGGCTTTCTGTGTGACTGGCATTGAGATATGAAGACAATAATATTTTGGATTTCTGTAGAGCAGTAGAGATAAATTGTACGGAAACAGTGGAACTTGATAGAGGAATAATGTGACCAGAGAAATAGCCACAAATATTAATGTTGTAAAAAGATTAATGTGGATTTCTGACAGGATTTCTGAACACCTGAAATCAAATTAGGTTAAAATATATTGAACTACGTAATATGGAAGAAATGTGTAAGTTCTTGGTAAAATTATAACAATTTTAGTGTAAGTGGCAAAGAAAGGATAGTGAGGATTTGTGTCACTGCCACATGAGGTTAAGGTTTTGGTTGTTTAGAACTTACGCCTAAAGAGTACTTTAAACCGTATAACATGACCTGAAAATTAGTGATGTGATTTTGGTATTGAATATGAAATGTTGAAGAAACAACAGACTGGACGAAGGTTGATTAGAATATGATGTACAGTGAGAAACTGGGGACATGAAAGCTGAATGTTTTCTAAAGTATGTTTAGTCTCTGAGTGGTGACTGATGGTCTGGGTGTGTGTGTGTAATCACTAAACGCTTGATAGCAACGAGGTGTCATGTGTTTGGATTTGGGAGATATCACAAACCTAACATGTCGGGAGAGCAGAAACAGGGTTTTGATCACTTAGATATTAACTTCCAGATATTAAATATGGATTCGTCTTTAATTCACTGAAACACTAAAGAATCCAGATGAATATTTCCTGTGATCCCTGAGGGAGAGCACGTTATCATTTGTTTTGAGAAACTCTCTGATTGGAGCTTGTAGCCCTGACAACTGGAAGGGTTTGAAGTCATGTGATAAACTTGATTGGACAGAAGAGGCTAAGAAGGCGTTTGAAATCATGACAAGACAATTGATTGGGTCCCCAACTTTGGGGTTACCGACACCTGTAAAACCGTTTGTTCAAATGGTTCAAAGAATGGATTTATGACTTCTGTTCTCTTGCAGCATCATGGGGACAGACTGCGACCTGTGGGGTATTTTTCGAGCAAATTGGATCTGGTAGCAGCAGGCTTACCGCGATGTCTGAGAGCAGTAGCAGCTGCAGAATTGGGGGTACTCGCATCGAGGGAATATGTGGGGTATTCTGATTTAACATTGATGGTCCCACACGCAGTGTCGATGATACTGCAAGAGCAGAGAACGTCTGACCTATCTACAGCCAGATGGCTGAGGTATCACACGATTTTGCTTGATATGCCAAATGTCACTGTTAAGCGTTGTACGGTCTTGAATCCTGCCACTCTCCTCCCGACAGAGGAGGATGGGGAGGAACATCATTGTTGTGTCACTGCGTTAGAACAGGTGTGTACACCGAGACCGGACCTTTTGGACACACCACTCAAAAAAAAAAAACTGCGAAAATGTCCTTTTTGTGGATGGCTCTGCTACAAGAGACCCACAAACAGGCCTAAATAAGGTTGGTTACGCTTTAACTACAGAATTTGATGTTTTGACTTCTGGCAGATTGCCAGCAAATTATTCTTTCTTTGATATCAGCACTTCTAGACGCAGTAACCTTGCCAAGGCAAGTTGCTATCTGTAAATGCGCAGCGCATACTAACAAACAAGACCTTGTTTCTACAGGAAACTCCAGAGCCGACGCGGCTGCCAAGGTTGCGGCAATGGAAGAAATCGAAGGACCAGAATGTCTTTTATTATCCGAAACAAACACTAATGTTTTGTCTTTGTTACAGAGAAGCAGATTTTGCCATGGGAGCAGAGTAACGTGGCTAAACCGTTGGCAAAGGAACGAGAAAAGGCCTAGAGCAAATCTGAGCCGTTTGAAATTGATTTTGGATCACCATTCAAGGGAATGGAAGGGGTTAAACAACAGCTGTGAACATGACATGTTGAATTACTGCAAAGAAATGTCTACTCTGTTGTCTAAGGTCTATGTGTAGGTTAAGGGACTCCTTTACATGACATCAAACCAGGTGATTTTGTGGTGATTCGGGACTACAGACTTCCTTCAAGAGAGTGATCGTTGATATGAAAAGCAGAGATGAAGAGTATAAATGTGATGTAAAGACTTGAATTTTATTTTTACAAGGATACATTTTTTGATTGTGAAGTTATCAATGAATGATAAAAAGGGATATATTGTAATGAAAAAATGTATTTAATCAATAGAAGAAAATATTATCATAGAGGAGAGTGATTTTAACAATATGTATAAATTTGTTTTAACACATATAATCATTATTGTAGTATGCTTAACATGTAGTTTGCTACATGTCCTTAGAATTTAACTGAAAGGGTTATTTCTGTGTGAGAACTGAAGTTTTACCATGGGTGGAAATTTACAGGAGCACTTGTCTGTGTTTCTAACCTTGTAAATGGTATAAAGGGAACCTGATTGTTTAGTCTTTAGGCCGCTCTCATACAATCATGTGTGGCTGTGCGACAGTGTACTCTTTCCTTGCAAGGAAATAAATCATTCTTTATTATATTCAAAGATTTGTCTCTTGTTCAGTGATTGACTTGAATTATTGCCACGACAATTAACTTCCTTGTTTTGTTTTTTTTGTCCGCATAATAATACTACTACAAATAGTAGCCTATACTATTCTCAGTATTGTGTAAGGCTTCCCTAATTTTTAAGTGTTGTTCACTTTAAACATTTAAATATAACGTGTTGACGACAGACGCAAGAACAATTGAAAATGATGTGCACTACCCTCACTGCTTTGTAAACAAGCCCAATTCAGATGGGACTACTTCGACGTCTGGGATTTCATGTCCTGATTCGGACGGGATTTGGGACTAACATCTCTGTGTTTATTACAGAGATGGGAGACTGAGTGTTTTTTTCTATATGGTTGTTACAGACGGTCATCTGCTGTGCTTGCGTGTATCAAGTATGACGTATGTGTCTTAATTTATAATTTTTTATATAATGTTTCCCTGACAATAATAGCACACCTTAGAACGTTTGTCAACTAATCAAATTCAGGCACTCAACTGCACCTTAGTATATTTTCAAATTTACGAAACAAATAAATTGGAATTTGTTTAGCTTTTCTCAGGGTAACAATTTAGATTTACATATGAAAAGCCTTTTCATTAATAAGCAATGCATCTTGTTCCCAAACAAGTTAAAGAATTGAATGAAGAGAAAATAGAGTTTATCCAGGATTACAGAGGGAGGGAACTGCCTGGTTTCAGCAACTACAGAACGTTTGAAGCATGTGGCCACACTTAAAGAACCAGCCCTCGACTTACACAACGGCATCAAAGGTACCATCACGCATCTTCTTCCTTAAGTTCTTTCTGGTCACTGGGGAGTGTTTACATTATAAAACCAAAGGATTAAATCACAACTTAATGAAATTTTGCTTCCCTTTCATTTAGTCACTCCGAGTTACATCAGTGACTGATGAATGGAGGTTTCGCTTAGAAGCCTATCATCTTCAAGATCTTAGAAAACGCCCAATGGCGATGAAATACCATGGGCCTGCGGAATTTGTATAGCGTAGCTCCGCCCCACTCTGTGGGTATATAAGGAAGTATGCTGGCAATCTCAGTGCCCTGACAGCTGTCAGGCCCACCCTCAATGCTTTTCTTTTCTGAGGTGCATGAGGAGGTCACTCGGTCCTGGGAGTCCCAGTTGTCTTACCGCGACTGTTCGGTGCCTCCTCCTCCTTCTCTGACCTCGGTGGGGCTGCGGCCTAAGGGTACACTGGGGTCACTCCCGTTGAACGCTCTGTTGCGACTCAACTGTGTCCGCAGAGTGCTTCGACATGGTGTGGCAACCCTAACCACCCCTCCAAAGCCTGTAGGCTCTCATCTACTTCGGTGGCGAAGTCCTGCAGAGCTGTGGGCAGGCCGCCACCTTTTAGCACATGCACAAGGGTAGAGCCGACCCAGGGCTCATGGATGAGCTGCGTGTCGCCACCGACCTCGCCCTCTGGGCGACGACCACATGCTCCCTGGTCAGGTGATGTCCACAAATGTGGTCCAGGAGATACACTTGTGTCTTTACCTGGTCGATGTAAGAGAGGCTGAGCGAATTTGTTCCTCTACTCTCCCATATCCCTGGCTGGCCTCTTCGGCGGTGCGGTCATGGGCTTCGGCCAACAGTTCTTGGCAGCCTAGAGGCAGACTGAGGCCATTAAAACATGTACTGCCCCGGTGGCCAGCTGCTTCCACCCAACCCACGGCTCATTCGCCACTCTCGTCCCCCTTTAGCGCCAGACTCCTGTCAGAGCTGACCCCAGTGAAACGTATATCCTTCCCTGGTCTCCTCTGTCAGGGCGCGGAATTCAACCCTGCCCACACCTTGGGACGCTCCCATGCCTCCCCACGTCTGGGCCGGTCATTCTGCTTCGCTGCCCCATTGTGTGTACGCCTGTGGCTTGCACGACCCCGCTGGTTCAGTTCTGGGATCCTAACGAGCTCCTGAACTCACAGGCTCGGCTTGTGATTCAGTTTGCATGGTCTCCTCGCCGGTTCGGGGAGTCCACTACACCAGGGTGGGTGGCAACGCCCCTTTCATGTGTGCGGAGGTCGACACCCTACTGGCAAAGGGTGCGGTCGAGATCGTCTTTCAAGCTGAGATGAGGTTCCGGCTTCCTCAGGCCTGACTTGATTGTACCTAGGAAAAGTGGTGGGTCACATCCATCTCTCGACCTTTGTGTCTTGAACCGAACCCTTCTCAGGTTTTCATTCAAGTTTTACACACCGAAACACGTTTTCGAATTCGTTCAGGCAACACGGAGTTCACATCCTGAACTATCTCGATGACTGGCTAACTAGTTAGGATCTGGTGCTCCGGCACCTCGCCCGCTTTGGCCTTCGGGATCATTTGAGGAAAGAGCAAACCCTCCCCTTGGTAGAGGATCTCTTTTCTCGACTCGGTCGCCATGCACGCGTAGTGCGAACATGCGCAATCAATGCTGGCTTGCCTTCGTCATTTCGAGGGCAAGAATGCGTTTCCACTGAAGTTATTTCAGAGGCTCCTGGGGCATATGGCGTCCTTAGCCACGGTAACGCAGCTCGGATTGCTCATATGAGACCGCTTCAGCACTGGCCTCGCAATCGAGTCCTGAGATTGGCATGGCAACTGGGCATGCTCCACGTCCCAGTGGCTCGGGCCTGCCAGGTATATTGTTGTATCAACTAATGCCTCTGCCACGGGCTAGACGGGTGTTCTCATTTCTCCAATAAGAGGGTTGGAATGAAGGCTGTCTCCTTGCACCCTGAAGATCTATGTGGCTGCTATATCAGCCAACCACAACATTGTGGAGTGGAAAAAAATCCTCCTTGTGCTCCCCTCGTACCCTCTTGGGACCTTGCAGTGGTCTTATCTGCCCTGCAGAGAGCTCCCTTTGAGCCATTGCGATCAGTTAAGCTTAAGTTCTTGTCTATGAAGATAGCGCTTCTAATCGCTTTGGCCTCCTTCAAGAGAGTACCTGGAATTCGGGCTGGCCTTTCTCGCTTGATCCTGAGACCCCGGCCTGGATACGTGCCCAAGGTTCCCACCACTCTGGTGGTATACTGACAACGCGTTCAAACAGGTGCCATTAATACAGGTAACGAGTGGAGGACAGAGGAGCCTCTTAAAGAATAAGTTACAGGTCTGTGAGAGCCATAAATCTTGCTTTTTGGTAGGTGACCAAATACTTTTTTTTCCCACCATAATTTGCAAATAAATTCTATAAAAATCAGACAATGTGATTATCTGGATTTTTTTTCTCATTCTGTCTTTCATAGTGAAGTGTACCTATGATGAAAATTACAGGCCTCTCTCATCTTTTTAAGTGGGAGAACTTGCACAATTGGTGGTTGACTAAATACTTTTTTGCCCCACTGTAACTAGAAGAAGAAGTCCTGTGCTGGATCGCTGGCTGAATCCAAAATCGTCCCCTAAAACCTCAATCACTATTCCCTACTTTAGTCCACTAACACAGTCCACTTGAAGGAGTGAATGAAAACAAGTGAGCAAATTCGGGCAGCCACTGTGTGTTTTTGTTTCATTTTATTATTAATAAAGAAGCCCATTTCTCCTGCGATTGAGTCCTTGTCTTATCCCTTACCTCAAACCTGAAAAATCAGGCCAAAAAAAAAAATGTTTTGTGTTCATTTTGGGAGTTTGAAACAGATCACCAAAGGAAAAGTTCGCTACGGCTGGTTAACACCTTCAAACTCATTAATGTGGGAGTCTATTTTTGTTTTATCTTTGAATGTTGTTGTTTTGTCTATTCCATTTATTTTTCGACTGTGAAACAATGGCCCAGGAATTAATGTTTGGGAAATTACATGTGCAATTTTTTAAAAGGTTAATGTTCTATTGAGTTTGATACAAATAAAATAACCGATAATGTGAGGTAAAACTGTCAGGGTATACAGGTCCTTCTCAAAAAATTAGCATATTGTGATAAAAGTTAATTATTTCCATAATGTAACGATAAAATAAAATTGAATATATTTTAGATTCATTGCACACCAACTAAAATATTTCAGGTCTTTTATTGTTTTAATACTGATGATTTTGGCATACAGCTCATGAAAACCCAAAATTCCTATCTCAAAAAATTAGCATATCATAAAATGGTTCTCTAAACGAGCTATTAACCTAATCATCTGAATCAACTAATTAACTCTAAACACCTGCAAAAGATTCCTGAGGCTTTTAAAAACTCCCAGCCTGGTTCATTACTCAAAACCGCAATCATGGGTAAGACTGCCGACCTGACTGCTGTCCAGAAGGCCATCATTGACACCCTCAAGCGAGAGGGTAAGACACAGAAAGAAATTTCTGAACGAATAGGCTGTTCCCAGAGTGCTGTATTAAGGCACCTCAGTGGGAAGTCTGTGGGAAGGAAAAAGTGTGGCTTAAAACGCTGCACAATGAGAAGAGGTGACCGGACCCTGAGGAAGATTGTGAAGAAGGACCGATTCCAGACCTTGAGGGACCTGCGGAAGCAGTGGACTGAGTCTGGAGTAGAAACATCCAGAGCCACCGTGCAAAGGCGTGTGCAGGAAATGGGCTACAGGTGCCGCATTCCCCAGGTCAAGCCACTTTTGAACCAGAAACAGCGTCAGAAGCGCCTGACCTGGGCTACAGAGAAGCAGCACTGGACTGTCGCTCAAATTTTGCATGTCATTCGGAAATCAAGGTGCCAGAGTCTGGAGGAAGACTGGGCAGAAGGAAATGCCAAAATGCCTGAAGTCCAGTGTCAAGTACCCACAGTCAGTGATGGTCTGGGGTGCCATGTCAGCTGCTGGTGTTGGTCCACTGTGTTTTATCAAGGGCAGGGTCAATGCAGCTAGCTATCAGGAGATTTTGGAGCACTTCATGCTTCCATCTGCTGAAAAGCTTTATGGAGATGAAGATTTCGTTTTTCAGCACAACCTGGCACCTGCTCACAGTGCCAAAACCACTGGTAAATGGTTTACTGACCATGGTATTACTGTGCTCAATTGGCCTGCCAACTCTCCTGACCTGAACCCCATAGAGAATCTGTGGGATATTGTGAAGAGAAAGTTGAGAGACACAAGACCCAACACTCTGGATGAGCTTAAGGCCGCTATCGGAGCATCCTGGGCCTCCATAACACCTCAGCAGTGCCACAGGCTGATTGCCTCCATGCCACGCCGCATTGAAGCAGTCATTTATAAAAGGATTCATGACCAAGTATTGAGTGCATAACTGAACATAATTATTTGAAGGTTGACTTTTTTTGTATTAAAAACACTTTTCTTTTATTGGTCGGATGAAATATGCTATTTTTTTAAGGAATTTGGGGTTTTTATGAGCTGTATGCCAAAATCATCAGTATTAAAACAATAAAAGACCTGAAATATTTCAGTTGGTGTGCAATGAATCTAAAATATATGAAATTTAAATTTTATCATTACATTATGGAAAATAATGAACTTTTATCACAATATGCAAATTTTTTTAGAAGGACCTGTATATTTGACATATATAACTGATATGTCAAATATATTATATTGCTGTCCTCATTCACCAAGTGCTATGATATGCTACCAAAGCATTGTGTAACCAGTTAGCAATGTGGTTTTTATTGGATTAGCAAGTTAAAGCTAGTCAAGTTTCCACTACTAAAAATTTTAGATTACATGATATTTTTAAAGGTCCCGTTTTTCATGTGTTTTTGAAGCTTTGATTGTGTTAACAGTGTGCAATATAACATGTGTTCATGTTTCGCGTGTAAAAAAAAACACATTATCTGAAGTTACTTATCTCTATACCGCTGTTTTCACTGATGAAAAAAGGCTCTGACTAAATACTTGGGGTTTTGAGTCTGACGACAACACGAGGGCGTGGTTTGTTCACAAGGTCAAGGAGCATGCGCCGTTTACATACTCCGGGAAGACCCTGAAACAGCCACAGAGAAGCGACGGCGATCAGGTTACGTGAAGGTTTGTTTAATATTCTTGTTTTTTCAAACTTGGTGTCTCAGGTCATCAAATGATTATTGGTAAAAAAAAAAAGTTTTGTCGAGTGAACGTAATGTTTTGTGCGACTGGCGTCTCAGGTCATATGTGTGGTGTCTCAGGTCATATGTGTGGTGTGACTGGTGTCTCAGGTCATATGTGTGATGTGACTGGTGTCTCAGGTCACATGTGTGGTGTAACTGGCGTCTCAAGTCATATGTGTGGTGTCTCAGGTCATATGTGTGGTGTGACTGGTGTCTCAGGTCATATGTGTGGTGTCCCACGTCCAGGCCCCGGCTCCAGCCCACGAGGCTATACAGGCTCCAGCCCACGAGGCCATCGCGGCTCCAGCCCACGTCCAGGCCCCGGCTCCAGCCCACGTCCAGGCTCCGGCTCCAGCCCACGTCCAGGCTTCGTCTCCGGCTCCAGCCCACGTTCAGGCTCCAGCTCACGAGGCCGCTCCGGTTCCCACCCACCAGGCTGCCCCAGCTCCAGCCCACGTCCAGGCCCCGGCTCAAGCCCACGTCCAGGCCCGGCTCCAGTCCACGAGTCCGCCCCGGCTCCAGCCCACGTCCAGGCTCCAGCCCAAGACCCCTTCGTCCTGCCCAAGAACATTTTTTGGGGGGGCAAGGGGTACATTGAGGCCACGCCGCCGTGGCCCCCTGAACTACGGGTACCGCCATGGCCCCCTGAACTACCTTTACCGCCATGGCCCCCTGAACTATCGTTACCCCAAGGGCCCCTTGAACCACCAGAATCGCCATGGCCCTTGAACTATCATTACCGCCATGGCCGCCCACGGCTCCTGATCCGCCATGGCCGCCCACGCCTCAGGGTCCAGGTCCACCCACGCCTCAGGGTCCAGGTCCACGCCTCAGGGTCCAGACCCACGCCTCAGGGTCAAGGTCCGCCCACGCCCACGCCTCAGGGTCCAGGTCCACCCACGCCCACGCCTCAGGGTCCAGGTCCGCCTACGCCTAAGGGTCCAGGTCCACCCACGCTCCCAGGCCCGTCCCAGCCACGCCAGGGTCCATGTCCGGTGCCTTGGCACGGGCCTGACCCACCATCCCTCCCCCAAGTCCGCCCCACAAGACTTTGGGTTGGAAGTTAATTATGTTTGGGCGTCTGGGGCCGCCCATAGAGGGGGGGATCTGTCACAGGGTGCTTAGGTGTAGGTTCATGTTTCATGTTTTAAGTTTCTCATGTTCACAGTCATGTGCTGTCATGCACTTCCTGGTTTGTCATGTGATCCTGCCATGTGCTCCCTGGTCTTGTGTTCTGTTGTGTCATGTTGTCATTGGTTGATTATTGTTCACAGGTGTGTCTTGTCTTGTCCTCAGTCTGTGTATTTAAGCCCTCATGTTTGCCATGTGTGTTTGTCTGTTATTGAATGTGTAACCTGCTGTCGGTGAGCGTCAAGTCTTTTGTGTATTGTTTAGTCAAGTCAAGTCAAGTCAAGTCAAGTTTATTGTTTAGTCTAGTCAAGTCTTTTGTTTCTTTATTGGTTTTCCACGTCTTTGTTTTACGTTTTGGATTTTGATTTTGTAAATAAAAGCTGCACATGGGTTCTTAAACCTTGCCTTCAATGGATTTATGTGACAGTGTCCTTATATATGGCAGCAAATTGTTTACCAAAAACAGTATGCTTTCACATAGTTGTGCAGTTTGGCCATATGAAAAAAAGCATTTAAGCACATGTGTAAATTAAATAAAAGTAAAGCTTCCATTATTATTTTAGAAATTACATGAACTACTTAATAGGAAAGCTACGAGGACTTCATATAGGGTACACTATATTTCATCTATCACATAACATTTTTAATTTTCCATTGTAAAACAATATACAAAATGTAACTGGCAGGCATTGCATGAGGGCAGGCACTGATTGATCACAGAGTTTATCAGTTTTGTTTTGCATATTCATTTTTTTTCTCAATGTCACAGCTTACCTGAAACACATACTGTTTTCTAGATTGTTTATGTTTTTACAATTTAATTTTTTAAATTGTATTTAACAGAAACTGAAACTTTCAGAATAAAGGTCGAGACAGTATTGTGTGTTTAATGGGTGTGTGGCCTAATAGCAGCAATTTGCAGATATGATAGGATTGTAAAGATAAGTGAGATAAGAGTTTGAGTTTTTTAAACACATTTAAAAAAAGTTGGGACAGGAGAAATTTAGGGCTAGTAATGAGGTAAAATGGTTAAATAATGATGTGATTTGAAACAGGTGATGTGTCAGGTGATTGTAATTATGATTTGGTACAAAAGCAGCATCCAAGAAAGGTCTAATCCTTTAGGAGCAAAGATGGGCCGAGGATCGCCAGTTTGCCAAATAATACGTGAGAAAATTATTGAAATGTTTAAAAACAATGTTCCTCAAAATAAGATAGGAAGAGATTTGGATATTTCACATTCAACAGTGGATAAAATAATTAAAACATTCAAGAAATCTGGAGGAATTTCAGTGCGTAAAGGACAAGGGCGCAAGCCTAAGCTGAACAACCGTGATCTCCGATCCCTCAGGCGGCACTGAATCAAGAATCGTCATTCATCTGTAAGCGATATCACTCAGGACTACTTTGGCAAACCTTTGTCAAGTACCACAATACATAGTTACATCCACAAATGCCAGTTAAAACTGTACTGTGCCAATAGGAAGCCCTTTGTTAACAGTGTCCAGAAGCGCCGCCGACTTCTCTGGGCTCGGAGGCATCTGGGATGGACCATCACACAGTGGAAACGTGTACTGTGGTCAGATGAATCAGTATTTCAGGTATTTTTTGGGAGGAATGGACGCCGTGTGCTACGGACCAAAGAAGAAAAGGATCAACCAGACTGTTACCAGCAACAAGTCCAAAAGCCAGGGTCTGTCATGGTATGGGGTTGTGTCAGTGCCCTTGGCAAAGGTAACTTACACTTCTGTGAAGGCACGATTAATGCTGAAAAATACATCGAGATTTTGGAGCATAATATGCTGCCTTCAAGAAGACATCTTTTCCAGGGACGTCCATGCATATTTCAACAAGACAATGCAAAACCACATTCTGCACACATTACAAAGTCCTGGCTGCTGAGGAAAAGGGTACGGGTACTTGACTGGCCTGCCTGCAGTCCCGACCTGTCTCCAATAGAGAATGTGTGGCGCATTTTTAAGTGCAAAATGCGACAACGAAGACCCCGTACTGTTGCCCACTTTAAGACTTGTTTGCAGGAAGAATGGGACAAAATTACAAAATTTTAAGTGTTGTGAACAGGAATGGCAACATTACAAAATGCTTTACTGTGCCAACTTTTTTTTAAATGTGTTGCAGGTCTGAATGACAGGAAAGGATGCATATTTACAAATGACATGAAGATGACCAGACAAAACATGAAATATTTTTTGTTCATATTGTCTGCAATGAAATACAAGTCAAAGTAAATTTAGAAATCACTTCTTTTTGTGTGTGTGTGTGTGTGTGTTTTCCATACTGTCCCAACTTTTTCTGATTTGGGGTTGTACATGATGTGGAGTAAAATAATGCTAAACACTCCTGAAACTTGGGTTAACACAGATAAGGTTTGTCAAATTTAAAGTTATCAAAGAAGATTTATGGAGGTCAGCATTTTATGCTATGAGACAAAATAGGCTATTGTTTTATCTATGAACTTTGGCATGCCATGTCAACAAACATCTTATCATTAGAAAATGAAAGTGTTTTTCTGTTTCTTTTTTTCTGTTTTCTTTTTTATTTTTATAATGATCAGTAGAAACAGGGAAACTGACAAAGAACTATAGTTGAATGTTAACACTTTGAGCCCTGATTCTTTTTTTTTTTTAAGCATATGCCAATTTAGTTTTAGCTTTCTTGACTTCTTCTGCAGGCATTATAAAATGTCTCCGTGTGTTTGGACCATTCAGAGGTCCAGCATTGTTTTGGACCTTTGGACCTATAGTCCAGTTTGACTAACCCACCTGTCTGATGTGTCAGTATTTTATTTTCATTTTCATTCTTACTGTGGGTGTGATACACTATAAATTCAGTTTGACATAGGAGTTCAACCCATTTTGATTACTTTTCAGCATCATCACACATATCTTTTTGTTTTCTAGAAATGTCTAACTCAAGGCAAGGCATGTTTTCTTTGTTCTCGTCTTCATTTTCTTCAGGCAGAAGCAGTGATAATAATGAAAACATTCATAATTCACCAAATGAAAGGTATGTATACAGTTTAACTATTTTTGTATAAAACATTTATATAAGGCAAAACAAGTTTCTTTTATTCACAATGGTAATTAAAAATGGTTTAGCATAATAAAGAGGAAGACAAACATGAATATGTAAACATCCATTATAAAAGCATTTAAGAACATACAAATTAATAAGAAAAGAAAAAGTTGAAATTTAATTAAAACAAATAAAAGGGAAACAATTGCAATCTGAGAGGTTTACAAATCAAATGTAATTTTTCCTATTTTACAGTTGGCAAGTGAAGGGAGAGGTGCACAGTCTTTTAGAGGAGAGCATTCGTCCATACATTGATCTGATTGACACTCTGCGGTCAGTTGGCATTCACAAGGACTTGGCACTACCGACTATTGTAGTGATCGGAGACCAGAGTTCTGGGAAAAGCTCTGTGTTGGAAGCAATTTCTAGAGTTGCTTTACCAAGAGGAACCGGTGAGGACTGGTTTTACTCTCTTTTTCTTATATGGATATTCAAATATATTTAAACTGAACGCTAAGAATAAGAATTCTTTAGTCAGGACCTGCAGTATTTTAGGTGTCCAAGCACCACTAAGGCGCACACACACCTGTCCGACACCATAATAAGGCATTTTGCATTTTGGATCATAACTTTGGAACCCCAAGGGCTAGAAACAATATTTTCCACTCAATCCTTAAATCAAGCCCTATTGTACATGCTTAGTTTTATGAATTTGATACTTGAGTGGCTAACAACAAATTTGAAAGTCTCAGCCCTTCAACAGAAAGATGAATACTAATGTTGCCCACCAAAAGAAACCCACCAGAGGAAACCACCAGAAAAGGAACCTTTTAAGCCTAATGGTTTTCATCCCTTTTAATGGAAATAAATGCATTGATTTAGGTCATACTATAGTGCACTGACAGTATAGTTTTTTATAATTAATTTACATTGAAATCTGTAAAATGCATAAAGAACATGCATGGACACTTTTTTTGCCCAAGTTGCCAGACCCATTTAAAATAAGAGATAACTTGTATATCTTCTTCACAATTATACATTTCTATGAAGGCATTTATTTTTGTGGTATGAAAAATATACCAAAATACAAACCCTTGTGTTAAACTGCATGCAATGGAGTGTTAATGCACTAATGTTAACTCCACTAATGTTAATGCAACACAGAAATAAATTATAGAAATGAAAAGGGCCTTAAAATAAATGATTTGATAATTAAGGTTGAGCTGCAGATGATATCCTCACATTCATTTGAAATTGTCCTTTGATATCCCATGACATGCGATCCATCTGAATTTAAATGTTGAAAATGAGTCTACACATACACCACACAAATTATGATCAAAACCCTAACTTTCAGTGAAGATTCAAGATGGATCTTTTTGCTATAAAAACCACATCATAAGATGCATTTCAATTGGATTGCTAATCAACCACATGGGCCATTAGTGATTGGACTCCAATGATTGCCGCTTGAAGCTATTTTTATAAAATGCTCCTGTCACATAATTTCCCACTGGTAGTTTTCTTGGTTGCTAACTGATCTGTTTGCTATAGGAATTGTCACCAGATGTCCTCTAGAGCTCAGGCTGAAGAAGGTTAGAGGTGGAGTCAACTGGAAGGCTGTTTTATCTTACCGTGATAAGAAAATTGAATTTGTGGATTCATCATTGGTTGAAAGACATATTGAAACAGGTTAGTACAACTGTTTGCAAATAGTTTTTCTTTTCTTTTCAAGGGCAGGATAAAGTAATAAAGTTAAAGCTTTTGAAAAATAAGTGTTGATTAGAAATATGCAGTCTTTAATACAATGGCAAACTCAGGAAAATAACAACCACATCAAACACAAACAATAACCGATAATGGACTAAATGGAACAGGGAGTATAAGCAGGGGATAATCAGGAACTAAATAAAACTGAAGGACATTTCTAACCAACCTTAACATTTAGCCTACTGTTTCAAAGTGTGGTATACTTAAACAAAAAAGACAAAAAAAAGATAAACTAAACATTTTAATTTAAATTAAATCACATTTTTAAACATTTAAATATTCTTCTTTTATTTAATTATATAATATGAATATTGGCGCTTTATAACAAGGTTGTTTCTCAATTTCAAGAACACAAAGAATAGACTTGCGTTCTCGTGGAGACCGATCTTGTCTTTACTCTCACAAGTCCCCACACATTTTTAACAGGAATCTTTTGAGTGAGAACAAGAAAAGTTTAAAACGTTCAGGCTTCCGTAAGTCATCCATCTGCACTGTCTTCTGGGATTTCTAATGGTTCAAGTATCTTAAGACAGCATTGCATCCTCGATTATCAAGAACACATTTAGGTAATTAACATACAACCTTGATAATTTTTGAGAATTGGAATTAAACATTGGCAGTTGATGATGACGTAGAATGAGTACACAAACACACAAGATTGCATAAGAATGCATATTGAGAAATGTCCCAAGTATCTCTGCAGAATGGGCACTTTTTACCATCAGCTTGTAACCCATTTCAAACCAGTGCTTGTTTTTCTAACCAGCTTTCTTAAGGTTACTTTTAGCACTCGTAATATTTTGGCAATTAATAATATGGATAGACTCTATACATTTCAATTACCAATTCGTTGCCAAAATGTTTTTTTTTACAGCCCAGAATGAGCTGGCAGGAAATGGGGTAGGAATATGTGATGAGCTCATCACTTTAGAGGTCATGTCACCAGATGTGTGTGACCTCACACTGATCGATCTACCTGGAATTGCCAGAGTCCCAGTTCAAGGACAACCAGATGATATTGGAAAACAGGTGACCAGCATAATCTGATTTTGCACAGCCACAGTACCACACCAGTTTAAAAAAAAATGTCTTGTATTCATGTCTTGTAGACCAAAAGTCTGATAACAAAGTTTATAAAGATGCAAGAGACTATAAACCTGGTAGTGGTTCCTTGTAACACTGACATTGCAACAACAGAAGCATTAAGAATGGCACAAGAAGTAGATCCTGAGGGCAAAAGAACTATTGGTAATGTAGCACATAAACCACACAACACTTAATATCTAATATACCCAATATGAGGGCCTGTATCAGCAAATACAGATTTTACAAAATAACTATTTTTCAATTTTTATTTTCATTCAGCCATTTTGACCAAGCCAGATCTCATAGACAAGGGAACAGAGAAGAACATTTTGGCCATTGTCCACAACAAAGTGATTCCTCTCCACAAAGGTTACCTCATGGTGAAGTGTAGAGGACAACAGCAGATCGATGATGAGATTACACTGGAGGAGGCAGAACAAATGGAGAGAGATTTCTTCCAAAATCATGACTATTTCAGGTTACAACCTAAGTATATAATTTAACTTTGAATAACTAAGATTACAATTAAAAATGTAAACTGTGTTGCGTCATTGAGACTAGATGTGCCTTTTACTTTGTTCTCCTTACAGAAAAACCATGTGAATTTCACATGTGCAAAGACATGTAGTCACATGTGGGGAAACATGTTTAATATAAACGAAAATCATTTATAAATATCCAGTAAAACTCAGCTGCAGATCCAACTGGCCACTGCATCACAAATTTCATCCTGAAGAGTAACTTTTATTAATGTTATTTTGCCAAAACACAGGTATGATTTTTAAAAGGCAGCGGCAATAGATTCTATTTACACTAAGTGAAAATAATGATATTTAAACTGTGTAAATAGCTGTAGATTGTATTTACTAAGAGAAATGGCATACTAAGTGAAAATAGTGATATATTCTATTTACACCATGTAAAAGTAGCATTTCTTTGCAATATATGTAAATAGTAAAGATGATATTTACTTTATTTTGACAGATAAATACTATTTGCACATATTGTTGTACATTAACAGGATGCAATAATAACATACTGTGTAAATTATTATATTTATTAAAATTATTACATGGATGCTGCCTTAATAGGACAATAAAAGGCCTCCCTACACCTACCCCTAACCCCACCCAATAAATACTTTTATTATTATTAAACATTTAGTTAGGCACTTTATTTACACTTTTAGAACATTTTCTTAATTTTTATTGAAAGTAAATGCCTTTCCGATGTGATATGTGTAGAGAAAAGGGAGAAGACCGAGCTCTGGAAAAGGCTGATTTGAACCCAGGTCGATCGCATAAAAAGCTAGATCATTAAACCTTATGCTTTAATGACTACACCATTGAAGATGTTCAAATATGTGTGTTTTAAAAAAAAATCTTGTTAGGCCCAACCAGGAATTGGTAGGTGGCGCTAGTGCGAATAGCACTTGCCAACAAGGCACTTGGTGTAATTAGACTGCATTTACTTTACAGAGGCCTCTTGAAGGAGGATAAAGCGACAATTAAAAGTCTTGCTCTCAAACTCACTCAGCATCTCGTTGATCATATCAAGGTAGGTTAATGAAAGTTATAAGACCTATTTTCATTAAGTATCAGTTTTTTTTAATGAATATGAACTACCTTTTATGGCAGCATGAATTGCAATTAGACTGAGATCCTATGACCACACACCACTATGACTGAATGTTAATATTTTGTCTGTTAGTGGTTAGCGTTTTTCATGCTCTTCATAATTATAATTTATTACGTTTCTTTTGTTGCACCTCATATACAGTGTGAATAAGGCCCAAATTCTAAAGATAAAAATGGCATGGCTCATTAGTTTTGAGCCTAAATCTCTGTTCATATTCATATATTTTTTAATCACGTTATCTATTAAATTCACTGTGCAATAAAAATTGACAATTCAGATCTGCATCCATATTAGTAATGCCCAACTTTCTACTATCCAATCAATTCCTGAGGGCGAAATCAAGTTCCGACCTACATTTGTTTTCTTATTCCAGAAACTGTTGCACTCGGATATAGATAACAATAGGGAAGAAAAGACTGTCACATTTGTTTCATGCCAACTTTGAGCATTTATTGTTTTCCATAAGTGTTTTGTTTATTATTGTTGTTTTACCCACCTTTGTCAGAAATCACTGCCACAGCTCAATGAGCAGATAAAAAAGCAGTTGTGGGACCTGAGGAATGAGCTCAAAGAGTTTGACGCTGGACCACCACAGGATCCTAAGGGGGCCAAACAATTCCTCATTGGAGTAAGAACTATTTTGACATCTTCTTGCTTTCTCAGAATAATTATTAGAGATCAAAGCGCCTATATGTGTTTAGTCGATCATTTGAAATTGATGTGTTTGCAACATGAAGTCATGGCCTCCATGGAGTGTTAAAATGTTTTATTGCACACTTCTCCTTGGATTACCCCACTTAAATCAAGGTTAATTTCCCATGCTTGGGAGTGCTAATACATTTTGAGCAGTGTTTGATGTTTGTTACCAATACAGCTGTATCCACTGCATCTGTTCTTTCAAAAATGCAGTTTTGCTAATCTTCTCCACTTCCAAACTGCTTGAGCCCTGATGATTGCTGCTAACTAGATTCACAGATTTGTCTCTTTTCTGTATTTTGATTTAGATATTCATCTAGATGTGCAATGATATCCTCTAGGGAAGTGAATTGTAAGGAATGTACAGATTATTGTTCTGATTCCACTGCATAGTTCTGGTTCCCTTTCAAAGTGGGAACCAGAACTAATACAAACCTTAAGGTAATACTGTGAACCTTTTAGGGGTAAAAAAGGTATAAAGATGTCCTTTTAAGAGTACTGCCCTAGTGACAAGCGGCTCTACCCTTAAAGGTAAAATTTTTGCACCTTTTTTCTGACAGTGTGTATAAGATATCACTTTGTTGGAGCATGTTTGACTCCAGAGGGAGCTTATATGTAGAGGCAGGCCTCTGGGGCCAGAGTAAGGCTTGGAGTAAGGGTTTCCAGGCCTGGTAAAAATTATAAACTGCAGAAAGTTTGTGATCCAAATTTTATTGTCTGCACGTCTCCTGTGGACAAAAGAGTAGATAGGGATACTGTTATTCAGGTACCCTTTTATACACTTTATAAGGTGTAGGAAAAGTTACAGATTAACAACAGAGTTTTTTGTAATATTTGTTTTATATTATTTCTCAATTATCAATTATTTTCTCATCCAAATGGGTTTTCCTCTTCCTCAGGAAAACACTTCTGTTGTATAATGGTAATGTAACTTTAAATATGCTCATGTATCAAATCATCTCTTTCAGATCTTAACCAGATTCAATGATCAAATTAAGTATTTGTCATCAGGAGAGCTGATCATTGAGGGAAACTTGTTTGTCCAGCTTCGGGCTGAATATAAGGAGTGGAATGATCATCTTGAGGGCACAGAAAGTTCCTGTCAGTATATTTTCACATTTAAGAAACAAATAAATTTGAATGCACTGTTGTTTGGCTTTTCTCAGGGTTACAGTTACATATGAAAAGCCTTTTCATTAATAAGCAATGCATCTTGTTCCCAAACAAGTTAAAGAATTGACTGAAGAGAAAATAGAGTTTATCCAGGATTACAGAGGGAGGGAACTGCCTGGTTTCAGCAACTACAGAACGTTTGAAGTGATTCTGCAGAAGCATGTGGCCACACTTAAAGAACCAGCCCTCGGCTTACTCAACAGCATCAAAGGTACCATCATGCTTAAGTTCTTTCTGGGCACTGGGAAAAGTTTCCATTATTAAACCAAAGGATTAGATTACAACTGAATGAAATTTTAGTTTAAGTACACCTGAACTGAGACATTTGGGTCTGTTTGTTGTTTTTGATTTATGTATTTTACCTGAAGGCATCATCATCAAGCAATTCACTGATGTAGTTAATCAGTGTTTCAGGAACTACCCGGTTCTTCTAAAAATCACTACGGTAATTATTGCCCCTAATTAGATGTAAAGAAAAGTATAAAATATGTCCCCTTTTAATCCAGTTATCTGTCTTCTGTACTTCTTCACTTGATGCTACAGGACAAAATCAACAACATTCAGTCAAGCCAGCAAGAGAAGGCAGAGCAAAGGATCTCGGAGCAGTTTGAAATGGAAAACATGATCTACACTCAAGATCCCATCTTTATAAAGATGTTGAATGAGATTACTGATGAGACATTTTCAGAAAAGGAGTTACCTGTCTTTGACAAGAAAAGCAAGTACATTGACATGCTGGAGGCGTATTATATGGTACAGCTTTCTATTTTTCAGATGGGTTTTTTCAGAGACTGAATGGGCTGCGTTACTTGTTGAAGTAATTTAGTAGCTCTTTGTTTTCTTTCAGATTGTGGTGCAGCGAATGGCTGACCAACTGCCCATGATGATCTCCTTCTTCATGATGAAGCAGACTGCTCAGCTTCTGTCTACTGACATGTTGAGTTTACTGGACGGGGCAAATGTGAGCGAGCTCCTGTTTGAGGACTCTGATGTCAGCAGAAGGCGCAGAGACCTCGAGGCACGCCTGGAGCGTTTGAGCACTGGCCAGAAAACCATGAGCAGTTTCGAAAGATACGCTTACTAGAGAATATTACCTAAAAACTATAACATTTGAGAGCTTAATCCATTCAAATTTCTACAGCGTAGGAATTGATTTGAACATATTAACCAAACTTAGTGATTTTTCTATAAGGTTATTAGCCTTGCAAAATAAAATGTACTTATATTTTCCATCCATTCATGCCTACATCGCTTGTCCTATATCCAGCGTATAGCGTTAGCTCTGGCAGGGCACGTTAGTCAAGCTCACATCAGCTGATCACGTCTATATATAGGAATACAATGCCTATCACACAATGCATAAATATATATAAGATCCTTTAATATTATCAGCTGCTATCGCATTTTTCCGGAGCTATTTACCCTCCTCCATCTCCAGCTCCTCCACTTTTCAGTCAGGATTTGGCATCCAATTCCTCCTGAATCAGACTAAATTCCCAAATTAGGTTGTACATTTTAATATTGACATTAATGCTATCTGCAATACATCATTGCTTCTGTTCTGTTTACCGTAGGGGATTCATCACTGCTCTCCCTGCTCTTATCCATGCTAAGCTTCATGGATGTGCAGGGAGTTCTTGCCCAGAACAGAACCATACCGCTAATCTAAACTATATGCTAATTGTCTATCTGTTCGGCGATAGTGATCCTGACAGAATTAGGGTTAAACATAAGATTTGGTAAATTTACCATTGCATTCAAAGTTTTATTTGTAAGATCTACTGACTAATAGAGGGTATTATCATTATCTTAAAACATGTTTGCTATATATTTATACATTTTTGTAATTGAATTAATAATGAAATATTGAAACTTGTAACCATTTAAAAATATTTCATGGCAGAACAGAAATATCTTTGGTTGTTTTCATCCTTCCCACAAATGTAGTATGACTTGTAAATTTATTTTTCTGCCCCATAATTTTCTTTAAAGTTAAAAATGTATATTTGTTGCGATATGCTCAGTGAATAAATAAAAGTTTGTTTACACTGATGACGTTCAGTCAAAAGGCATCTTACTTGGCCCTGTGTAAATCCATCATCAGTTTGACTTATGACATCAGAACAGTAAGTTCATTGTAGCTCAGTAGGTAGGGTAGACTGTGTACAGTTGGAATACTTTTTGCTTTTTACATTACCACATAAAACCTCAAACATTTAATTGTTTCGGTACAGCTGAAACAGTACCCTATTAAGTTCAAAACACTTTAATGCTCTAAAATGGTCAAACCAACTCATTTTAAATGTTTAAATGTATTATATTAAATATATCTCTGCAAAATAATTGTATTTCAGCTCTTCACTTCATTCCTGTTCTTTATTATATACAACTCATAAGATTGCTATTCAGTAGAACATTTAAGAGTTAAATAAGAGTTAAATCACTGAACACTAAAAGAGGTACTTTACCACTTGCAGAAAGGGCTTTAGTTTCAATAAAACTTAGAGTAGAAGTAAAACTATGCAGTAGAAAGGCATTTAAAAAAAATCTGTGATACCTGACAAGAGAAAACAGAGAAAAAAAGGCTATTGTCTTCCCTTTTGCCTAAAAAGATTGGAAAACTTCAACACCCAAAATACACTGGGCATATCGCTGTCCAAAGCCACTCCCAATCTGCTATGACTTGAGTTCTATACTGCATTTCTTTAGTAGGACATACTTCTTAGCAAACTTTTTTTAGTGGGCATGAGTTACTTTTAGTTTCCAGTGTTGTAGGCAGCAGCTGATGAATCATAAATATGGAGAATTGGAAAATCTGAAAAACCTCAGTGTTTGTAATCAACGTTTCAAATGCAATGACTACAAACACAGTTTTTTTTAGGCCAAACAAAGGAGAAAAACTGAACTCTGGAATACCCTCCTGGAGCTGTCAAAATTCTGCCGGAGGATTCCTTTTGCTGACAAAACATTTCTCAGACAAAGAGGGTATTTCAGAAAGCAAGGTTAACTACCGTCACATATACCCTGAACTCTTGGTTGATTAAGCCAAACCTTGTTTACTCGAGGTATGCAGGTTCCAAAAAAAAAAAAAAAAAAAAAACGGTCCGGAGGAGCCACGGCTGGTCTGTACAGGCCACCAAAATATTAATCAAAAACATAGACCTATAAAAAATGAATCAATAATAAATTGTAATTGTGATCTGCTCTGCTATGCTTATTTTCACGGCAACCTTACATAAAACTTGCTCCAGACCAAGATGATATTGTAAGATGTAACTTTGTTTTCCAACTAAGACAAAAGCTGAGATCAAACACCTTGCTATAAAACAATAAAACTCACAAATCTGGAGAGAAGATCTCAGAGAAAAAGTGTAGGACACTGCCTTGCATCCCCCCTCTCCCTACTCCCTTCTCCCTATTCAAGTCAAAGAAAGTCCTCTAAGAATGTCTATTTATGCTGTCTGTAAATATACTTTTTTTCCTTTCATGTTTGGTATTATTTTAAATGTATCAGTGCGTTTGGCCTCAATTTCACTGCAGTCACTAGTAGTTTGAGAAAGATTGAAAACTTATGAGAATTATGTTCTCCTTTTTTAGTGGTGTGTCTTCAAGAAATCTGATCCTCTCCCCGAAACCAGGTTTATGTGTAGTAAATATTTACATCCATTTTGTTCTGGTCTGGGTATTTAAGGAAATGTGGCATTACCTCAGATCTGTGCTCAGGATAAATCAGACTGAAGGCCCAATAGATGGAGCTTGGGGCACATATTTTTGCGACCTTCTGATTTCTGACTATCACTACCTTAGCAAGTTGCAATTTCGTGACTATAAGAAAATTCTGTCTAAGATGAGAACTGACGAGTCTGTGTCCGTGAACACACGAACAGCCGGAGTGTGATTCAGTGCTGGGTCCCTAATGAGCGGATTATTGAAAGTATGGGATACCCAGAATAATCAAAGATCTAAATTAATAATTAACCAATATTGATAAGTAGCTCCTAATTAGAAACACAATATAAATTGAATAATCATATGAAATTGGAGTCTAAGTAAAATTTAAACTAAATTCTAATAAATTAAGTGACTTTCATAGAAATGCTGAAAAGGCATACACACATTATACCTTCGCCCATGCCTTTGGATTCCATCGATGGGTTGATGGGTGGTCCTTATAATAGGCCTATCAATCTTCTTCAGCTATGTGTACCTATTCTAATCTGCATCCGGTCAATACTAGTTTGCATAACTGTTCTTATTAGCGTATCAAATTAATTTGAGTAAAAAAATCCTTTGGTTAAAAATGTGCTCATGCGAATAGCATTCATAGCGGTTCTATTATGTTGGTTTTATGTTTGTTATGAGAATAGAAATGACTTTCTTTTCCACACTGCATGAAATTCATCCAAAACTTGTAATACTCAAAATAAATAAATATTAAATGATGGCAATTGTAAGATAGTATTTATGCGTGTCGTGTGTACTTAAAGCCTGTCAATCAACATTAGAGCACCACCCTCAGGCTGAATAACACAAGGACATAAAACCTCAGCCAAGAGTCTGTTCAGCGATTAGAATATAAAGCTTAAAAAATGTTTATCATAAACTAGCCTTAAGACCCAGATGTAACTGTTTTCGTTTTCAGTTGCTGGTGTTCAATAGATAGTTTCCTTGGTTAATTTGTTAATTTACCCTAACACCTGTTCCTAATTCTGTTAACCTCTGGTACTGTCGCATGACAGGATTGTCTGTCAAAAATGACAGGATTTTTTGATTATTTCAATAAAATGATTGTACTATAATTTAGTTAATGTTTTTTTATTTAATATTTTGTATTTTTAGGGGATTTTATGGTACTAAATTATTTTTATGCACTAGTTAACTTTTAAGTCCTCCATTTATTCACTTTTTTCTTAAATAACCTTGAATGCTTTGGAGCACAGATTTAATTTGGTCTCTTTTTAAAGACAACACATGGCAGATTATAGCTCAAGTGAAAAAAGTGAACCCTGTAAAAAGAGTTATACAATTTTACATGTATTGGTATTTTTAATTTTTATATGAAAAATATACTTTTCAAAACATGTTTTACTATAAAACTTTGAGATAATCAAAGCCATAAAACTAAACAAGCTGTGTTAATTTTTTTTTTTTTTTACAAAAACAAGACTTTTTTTTAACACCAGTGGGTTAATTTTCTCTCCTATAAAGTTCTGTCTATTAATTGTTCCGTGTTGCCAGTGCTTAACACGTTCATTACAGCCGCAGCAATTTGTGACACCAGAATCTGGCCTAACTAAATATAATGATCCCACATATGAAGATCGAGAAACTTAGAATTTCTTGGCTCCTTCCTTTCTTCTTCCGCTCTGCTTTTCTCTGCTTATTGATAATAAATAACATTGATATTTTTCACCCCCAGCTTTTGTCTGTTCCTTCAAACTGGTATATCAGTTATGCAATATATATTTTTTAATCTTATCTTTTTCCTCTCACACAAGGCACCTGTTATTTAGCAGTTTACGGGTGGCACCGAATTAATATTGTGAGTTTTGTTCATACGTCACCTAAGGTGAGTTTGAGAGTGTCCGATTAATTTTTCCTTCTTAAACTATGGGTCACCAGCCAGTAATTTAACCATGACATTAGAAAACAATAAAAACTAAACAAATACATGTAGATTGAAGGGAGTTTGTCATAATCTGAAGGATTTGTGAGCCTCTTCTGTATTATCAGGAAGACACAAGTGTAATAAAAAATATTTTATTAACAAAAAGATGAACAAGGATAATCAACACTACTAAATGAATAGCACAAATTATATGGAATAAAGTGCATTAGATGCATACACCGATCAGGCATAACATTTGTGTTGATCCCCCTTTTGCTGCCAAAACAGACCTGACCCATCAAGGCATGGACTCCACTAGACCCCTGAAGGTGTGCTATGGTATCTGGCACCAAGATGATACCAGTAAATCCTTTAAGTCCATGTTGTGAGGTGGGGCCTCCACGGATCTGACTTGTTTGTTCAGCACATCCCACAGATGCTCAATTAGATTGAGATCTGGGCAATTTGGAGGCCAAGTCAACACCTCTAACTCATTGTTGTGCTCCTCAAACCATTCATGAACCATTTTTGCTTTGTGGCAGGCGCATTATCCTGCTGAAAGAGGCCACAGCCACCAGGGAATAACGTTTCCATGAAAAGGTGTACATGGTCTGCAACAATGCTTAGGTAGGTGGTACGTGTCAAAGTAACATCCACATGGATGACAGGACCCAAGGTTGCAGCAGAACATTGCCCAAAGCATCGCACTGCCTCCGCCGGCTTGTCTTCTTCCCATAGTGCATCCTGGTGCCATGTGTAAGGTAAGCGACGCACACACACCCGGCCATCCACGTGAAGTAAAGAAAACGTGATTCATCAGACCAGGCCACTTTCTTCCATTGCTCCGTGATCCAGTTCTAATCCATACTATGGGAGTCCATGGGGTCCATTAACTGTGTGGTTACCCATATTATATCTTACTTTGTGTTCAGCAAAAGAAAGAATTTCATACAGGTTTGGAACAACTTGAGGGTGGGTAAATGAGGACGGAACATTTTGGGGTGAACTCCTTTAAACTCGATATGGTTTATGAAGGGCATCAATGTTCTACAGTTCATTGCCGTTAAGCGAGTATAGCCTACAAGCACACTACTGCCATTTGCATTCGGGAACCCTATCCGAAAAACCCCAACCCAAACATTTGTGTTTAAAACTGTTTTGATTTTGATTTCTCAGAAACACTTTGTTTTTCATTATATTTATAACAGACACCCCAAAACATGATCTCACTGTAAAAAGTTAACAGCGCAGAAGGAGGACATTAAAGGACTAGCTGGGGAAAGTGCTGGCAATATTTTATCTTATTAAAATAATTTTGTCGTTCTTATAATTCTGCAAACTCCTTCCTCTTTACCACTTGTGAGAAGTTCTGATGATATTTGAGCTAAGGGGTTAAGTAGCCTATTGATAGTAGAGAGTAAGAATCTAGGGTTGTCTTTGTTGCGGTCAATTCAACTAATAAAAAAAAGGAGCTTTTCTTGCATTCTCTTATTGTATTATTTAACATTTTCAGATGAGTCTTATTGTATATCATGGTGAACTATAAGCCTTTTGTGCTTCCATTGCCTTTTTGCTCTCCTGGAGTCTCTTAATTTTACGATGGATGTTCTATTTTTCCATATTTAATTGTCTCAGAGACATGAGCTGAAGGTCGCAGCAGAATCAGCAGCGATATAGCGCTTATTGACAGTTCTCTTATCATTCACAGTATTGGAACTGAGATTTAAAAAAAGATACAATAGTGGTCAGATATGGCAACAAAAATTCTGGGGGTGGATGATCGTTAAGCCACATGAGATCGCCAGTTCAAGTGTGTGCCCATGTTTGTGTGTGGGGCCAGTTATATGCTGCATAAGGCCAAATGAATTTAATAACTCTGTGAAATTAACAGTCAATGGATCAGTAATTACATCATTTTGGAAATTAAAATCACCAGAGATTAAGACAATAATCAGAGTCAGTTAAAATCCTAGAAAGCAGTTCTCCAAGATCATAAAAAAAAGCCTTTTTTGTGGCAAGGAGGATAATAGAGGACTAATAAAATAACAGAATGTTCACTCTTTAGATGCACTGCAAGGTATTCAAATGTTTAAATTTATTCAAGAAATATGTTGACAATTTGACAGCACAAAGTAGTTGCGGAACTCCACCACCCTTCTTACATACTACACACACATAGGCTATAGCCTAGCCTTTTTATAAATATACTTACAATATTGGAGATAAAATAGTTGAGTAGTTTAAAAGATAATTCTAATAAATGTTTATTAACTTCACTTCCATGATGAACGTCTTCCGCTAATCGACTCGACACCACCATCTAGCGATTTGGCTGCGTAGTGCGTACTCGCTGAACGCCAACGTGAGGCTACGGCGTCCACAAACGGTCAATAGCCTTTTTTTGTCATACTAATTTCCTTGTTAGGTACAACAAAATTGCAGAAAAATACAACATGAACTCACGAAAGGAATATTTCTTTAAAACGAGTAGGATAGATTGCTTAATACTACTTTTTTATACTAGTCAAATAGTTATCTGTGGTTCTTGACCTCGATTTTCTATTTAAAATAGTCGTAACGACAGCAAAGACAATTTGCATGTAAGTTGACAAACTGGATTTTACAACTGCGTTTTAGCCAGAATTCTAAAGAACGAGTTATTCAAGTTGGACAGAACATACCTTTGCACTGCCATTAGTCAGCCTTACGAGTCTAAAGTCTAGACTAGAGCAACCGTATTAAATTAGATCCGCTGTGGCAAGGACAGAGATCAAATAATAGATTGGTATGGTGTGCTGAATAACAATAATATTGTCTACACATTCTTAAAGTGGATCTACAGCTTCTGTGAGGAGAGCCAAACATAACATTTCAGTCATGATATACGTTAGAAGAGGTAGGTTTTGCTTCTCTTTGCTCTCTCTCTCTCTCTCTCTCTCTCTCTCTCTCTCTCTCTCTCTCTAATGTTTCTCTCTCTCTAATGTTTCATGTGTATATTGACATTTTTATTTCTAGTTGGTCCCCTTGTGGTACACAGGAGACAGAGAGGCAAAAGTAAGTTATGCTTTTGAAGACATGCTAGATGTCTCGTTCAGTGCAGTGTTTACTTTCCTGGTTAGATTGTCTTCTATAACAATGCAAAAGCAGTAGAGCATTTGGAAAGTGACTGAATGCAAATGTTTCCTTACTTTGCATAGTTGGCAGACTATAGAATATTTTTGTGATGCCACAGCCCTTCTTGACTTTTTATTTGTAATGTACTTCTATGAAAACCAACAGCATGTAAATTAGGTTGAATTGTGCATATGTTCACGCTGATAAAAAAATGTTATGTCTGCTTAAAGTGGTCTAACGGGTTTTGCGGCATGACAGCTGCTTGTTACTGGTTCAAAGTGGTCTACATGATCTAACCAGCTCAATCAACCAGAGCGATTTCATCCCCATAATGACCATAAATGATCAACATGGTCCGGAAAATATGAAAAAACAGTTTCCATCTGAAAAGTAAATTTAGAAACTTTTGTTCCTCTTTTGCAAGGATGCTGTGCAAACATTAAATCTTACAAAGATATTACAATAATTATTTTTTAATCACAATTGCTTTTACAGAAAAATTGAAATTTGTTTTCATGCTGGTTGCCCTCATAATATCCGTAAGCCTTGTCCTCAAGCTCCTGCAGATGAATCCTGAATTTACAGTATCAAATGTGATGGGTGAGTAACTGAAATAAGGAATATTTTATTCTTCTTATATATATATATATATATATATATATATATATATATATATATATATATATATATATACATACATACATAAAATGTATGTTTTATTTTTTTATCTCGACCAGAAAGGTCAGTGGAGGAAGCAGTTTCTGTTCAGTCGAAACCTGATCACAACGATGATGGTAAGCAATTACTGAACAATATAGTGTGGTACAGTGCAAAAAAAAAAAATGTTGAAAGGCACACATTTACATAGGCTATCTATTTCTTTTTGTTTTATCAGGTCCTAAAAGCAAATGTGGCCTCCCAAAACCATGTCCTGGAAAAGATTTTGCCTTTAGGATTCACAGCGGTGCAACAAACAGCGTTGGGCCACAAATATGCTTTGAGGGGAAAATGTAAAGGCTTTGGAGTTGTCAAATTTAAGATCTATACTTTTACTGAATATTTAAACCAACACCATAAGTGCTACAGAATTTAAACCAGTTCTGCTATTTTGTTTTAGGATAATAAAGAAAGACACACGTGGTAATTGGCTAGGAATTAATATCGCTGTTATCAATGGTAAGTGTGTGTGCTCTTTAAAAATAACAAAATCTATAATTTAATATTATTCATAATTTAGTTAAATAGATTTTAATATTATTCATATTTCGAAATATTTTAGCAATATATATATATATATATATATATATATATATATATATATATATATATATATATATATATAATGTTCTCTTTCTTATTCATTAAAAATTCAGAAAAAACAGGTGAACACATCAAGACTGGCAGCTTCAATATGTGGACCGGAAGTAGGTTGTATCTTGACTTCACTGCACCATGTTGTTCAGTATTTCTGCATTATAAATTATTTGCATCTCAGTTCACATGTATGTAATAAATAAATATTTTGTTGTTGACAGAGGTTGAGGATTTGATAGAGTTTCTTAAGTCAATCGAGGATGGTTCTCTTGTGTTGATAGCAACTTTTGATGACCCTGCCACAAAGTACAGTTTCTTTCTCTAGTTTCATCATATACTACTTGCGCACTTGTGCAGCTAATGATGGTGCTGTCTCCTCGTGTCATGATTTGTATGATTCCTTTATTATAGACTTAATGATGAAGCAAGGGCACTAATTGCAGAGCTTGGCAGTTCATATATTTCCCAAATCAAATTCAGAGATAACTGGCTCTTTGTGGGAGGGAAGAAAACCATGACCCAAGTATCTTTTGAGGAGGTAACAGCATTCCCAAATTCACCCATTCATGTCCTCAAGTTTGTGTAATGAAAATACTTTAATAATGCATGTCTCTCTATTTTTTTTTTTTTTTTCAGCACATGAAGAATGACAAGGAAACAAATAAATACGATACCTGGCCAGAAATGATTGAGATGGAAGGTTGCATACCAAGAATAGACTAATATATTTCTGCAGCACAATTTGTTCTGTTAAAAGAACAGTTGCCAAGTCATGTTTAAACCAGGCATCAGAAGCTTTGCTTGGCTGATGTTATTTTTCGCCCACTTTTGTGGACATATTTTTAAGTTACTATCGTAACTATGGTGTCTTTTTTTTAACAGGTTGTCCTGGATTTTATAATGTAATACAATAGTTAGATTTTTTATTTTAAATATTATTTTGTTTTAGGGTAAAATGTATTTTTTAAATACCATTGTAAATCAATTATAGTTAATGTTTATATTGTGGTATTCCTATGGTTTATTTATGATGTTGAACTGTTTTCGTTTGTCTGTATCCTATATAAAACATTACTGTTGTGTGGAACTCTGGGTGTTTTCTGCTTGTAACACTACTTTTGCTGATTGGTTAGGTCAGGGGTTTTCACACTGATGCCAAGGACCCTCAAATATGATTGACCTTTTATGAGGGACCCCCATCCTAAAATCAATCTATATATTTTTATGTATGAAAAAACATTTAAACTGTTGTTTCCCAACTTAAAATGGCTTTACTTAATGTTGGATGTATAAACCAGAAAAGCACATATTTGTATAAAGAACATTTTCAATTATTTACAACAAATAAGTGTAAGCAGCTTACCATACTGCATTAAGAATACTGCCTTGCAACCCCAGTGAGCAACATAAAGGGGATTATAGTTAGAAAAACTCACTAGAAAGATACAAAGCAAACATACAATTCTGGAAATATGTATACGGCGATAAATGGCGAATTGTCTTTTTATTCTCTGCAATTTTCTGGGGACCCTTCGTTTGAAAACTCCATGAGATTTAAACCTCAATAGGCGAGAGGGAGAAAAACAAACAACCAAAGCATATGCGTAATTTGTGCGCATCGTTGAACTCCGAAACCACACGAAGCCACTCCCATCACCTCATCGCAGATTCGCAGTATGAACAGCGTCAAGTCATGGACCAAAATGGTGAGCTACAAGCTAATGGAAAGAAGTATTTTACTGCGCTTTCACGTTTTAAATACCCCAAATGCTTTCGAGTGAATGGTAGTCACGTGCCAGTAAAGCAGCTAGGCCTGGTGCTATTTATACGATGCTGTGTATATTGTTAGTAACGCATTAATGGATGTATTCAGCTAGCCGCTGACATGACCAACTAGTGCGGGTCCAGCAAGTGCCAGATTCAAATAAACACAGGAGACGTTAACATTGAACTTCCATATATATTTTTAAAAACAGTTATATTCATTAGTTACTATGTGAAGTTGTGTATAAGCTTTATAGTAAGACTGACTCTCTGCTCTTCGTTTTAAAGTCACTGCCCCTACTAGAGTTGGTTAATACTAAGTTTACAGCACAGGTCTCTATTCCTTTATTTCAGGTATTACATTATGCTAATATCTTTCTGCTTGAGTGAATTTGTCCATTTCCTCCTTTTATGAAGTGTTCATTTCTAATGTTAATATTGTAGTTTTAGTATTGTGCTTGCTAGTGTGTGTGTTTCTTATTAATGATATCTTGTATGTTTCCTCAGATAATGACCTTCAAGGAACTGATGGTTCGGGATCCCTTGGAGGTCTTGATGTTCGCAGACAGATCCCAATCAAGTTACTGTCTAAACAGACGATAAGAGGCAAGCCGCCTGCCCGCCCTCAGCGTCCCACCACCAGACTGCCCTCAAAAAGCGAAGAAGGTTGGTCTTACTAAGTGGATGCAGTACAGTGCAAAAGAGTGTGTTATCACCTTGTTCACACTACACTTAAATCTGGTGTGTTTCCACATTTTATCTGATCTTTAGGGCTGACCGTCAACGTGCAAGTGATGAAATTATATATGTCTGTTAAGGCATATTTTAAATGTCCGGTATATTTACATTGGCTCGGTATCAGCTGATATCGGATAGTTATTTGTGTATGTTCATTTATCATATTTTGTGACCTTTGATGTCTAATATTCACTTAAAGTTACTTTTTAAAACATGTGTAATTTAATAACACTGTTAAATGTAATATTGTTGTACGTTGTAATACGTTGTGATGCCTTAATTCAATTGAAGCATTTACAATAAATTTTTATTTATGTTTTTGGTGTTTAAAAAAACATATTTGTTCATACATAATACTGGACATTTGTCATTTAGTGATAACATGAAAATAACGGCTTATCACATTAGATAATTTTAATAGCACTGCATCCCTGTTTATGTCTTTTTTAACTTTAACTTTTTAACTGTTACTTTTTTGGACTATATAAAACAATGTGGATTTGAGTTGGATAAACCAATAAATCATAATTTTGCTTGGTCTGAATAACACCGTGGTGCTGACTGAACAAAAATATATTTTTAAATAAATACATTTTCTTTATTTATTAACTTAATTGTGATTTTCAGAGCCTTTCAGCTATAACCAAGAGGAAAGATTTGAGTGTAAATCTGGAGATGCTTATGGAAACCAGCGCAGATTTCCTCAGCCGATCTTCTGGGATTACAAGGTTACACATTTCTCATCAATTATTAAAAAAATTATTATATTTGTGTAACAATAATTTTGTAATGAAGGAAATATTGAATGTTGTGCTTATTTCCTCAGCTCAACTTGGTAGGAGTAAAAGATGACACTCCAGTTCATTTCTGTGACAAGTGTGGCCTGCCCATAAAGCTCTATGGGCGAATGGTAAAAAAGATGTTCAAGTCCCTAAAACACACTTTATACTGCTGGATATCTTGTTTTGATGCTTTTTTTTTCTTCTTTCAGATTCCCTGTAAGCATGTTTTCTGCTATGATTGTGCAGTGCACTATGAGAAGAAATGCGACAAGATGTGCCCGGGGTGAGTTTCTCATACATCAGTTTGTTTAGGTGGATTGTATCTTGTTTTTGGTATGTTTGAGGTTCAAGTTATGCTTTTAAAATCACACCATATCCATTCATGGTATATAAAGTTTGGAAATGGTGTTCCTCTAAATGTTGCCTGTAGGGGTGCAAGCAAATCTGGAAAATGTAGCATGTTCTGTTTCCTTGGTAATGTCTGTAGGCATAAGAATAGGAGTATGTCAGCTGACTTTATGTGGTTCAGATGCACATGCTTGTCTTAAACGTCAAGTGTTGTTGTGGGAGTTATGCTATAAAGAGTGGACAGATGTTCACTGTGGCAAGGAAAATGGGAAAACTAGCAAGGAATTGTTTTCATTAGAGATTGTATAGTCATATACATTTTAATTTATACTATTAATATGTGACCCTGGACCACAAAACAATCAATAGCCAACAATACATTGTATGGGGCAAAAGGATAGATTTTTCTTTTATGCCAAAAATCATTAGGATATTAAGTAAAGATTGTTACATGAAGATATTTTCCTACCATAAATATATCAAACATTTATTATTATTAGTAATATGCCTTGCTAAGGATTTCATCTGGATAACTTTAAAGGCAATTTTCTCAATATTTAGATTTTTTTGTACCCTCAGATTTCAGATTTTCAAGTGGTTGTATCTCGACCAAATACATCAATGGAAAGCTTATTTATTCAGAGGATGTATCATTTTCAATTATGACTGATTTTGTGGTCCAGGGTCGCATATATCATATATATCAAAACTTTTTTATTTCCAGTGTTAGTTGATAATATTGAGCTGTTTACAACAGACGTTTTCAACTAAAAACAGGAAAAAATGTATTTGTTTTGTCCATTTATTTTTCACGACAACAGCGTTAGGGGCCTTAACGCAATCTTTTGAAAACGGGTTTTATAGTGCAAGTTATTGAAAGCGATATTGTTATAATCTCTTGTGTAAACTACACATATGCGAATTTGTGAAAACTGTGACGTCATGTGTATGCGTATTACGTGTTCAGAGTCTACAGGTGAGTTTTCTTTACAAAGTGACATCTCCAGCTACTGGCCTGTCGTTTTCGCGGTGTGAACGGGTATCATTAATTTGGCTCATCCAGTCTAGTTTTCACTGTCCATTAAATAATGTAAAGCAGCTGTTTTTGTACTGATGCCAGAATCGTATTGTGAAATTAGTATTGTGGCAATAAATAATAAGGATTTATGTTGATATTGTCCAAAATTTTGCCTAGGGTGTTTCTAAACTTTTAGAGGGCAATGTAAATAGTAGAGCCTTTGTTCTTTGTTGATATAAATGTCCTCAGATATAAATAGAAGAGTAATAGTTTGTGTATCTGAGTCCACTTCCCTTACTAAATCCTAAGTTCAGTTTGTCCCTCTACAGCTGCACAGACCCTGTCCAGCGCATCGAGCAGTGCCAGCGTGGCTCCCTCTTCATGTGCAACATTGTGCAAGGCTGCAAACGCACCTACCTCTCACAACGAGACCTGCAGGCCCACGTCAACCATCGCCACATAAGGGCCAGCAAGGCCGGAAGCTCTCGCCCGGATCCACCACACCCAACGCTGGCCTCTGACCCACCAGACCGCTTCCGGTTGCCACCACCTCCCCACCTGTCTAAATCACACCCTCTGATTCCTTCCCCACTGCAAGGCCACGATACCTACAATCATCCACCTCCATCCTCGCCCTCCGATCTGGGGCCTTCCCCACGGCCCCTCCCCCCGGAGACCTTCCGGATTGCCACCGTGACCACACGGAAGCATAGCAACCTCATCACAGTGCCCATTCAAGATGATTCGGGGAGCCTGGGCCCCTCTCCCCGTGACACCCACCCACAGACACCTCCCGGCCTGCCTCCACACCATCTTCCCGGTGATTACTCCAGCCAACCAGTGGTGTCCCACCCGCATCACATAATGCCTCCACCACAACAACCACATTACAGGCCTCCGCCGCCCCACCCCCTCTCAGCATGCCCATGCAACACCCACCGCAAGGCTCGGCCACACCTCACATGGTTTACAACCAGGCACCTCCCATGTCAACACCCCCCCACCTGGACACATCATAAGCCAGATGCCCCCCTACATGAATCACCCTCCACCAGGTCTGATTCCCCCAGTCAGTGCCCCCCCTCCACACCACTACAACCCAAACTCAATGCCACAGGACCAAGGCACTCTTAGCCCACCTTTTACCCAACCAGGTGGCATGAGCCCGGGGATGTGGCCCAATCCAAGAGGACCCCATCCACCTCGTATGCAGGGGCCACCACCACCACAGGGACAGATGCCAGGGCCTCACCACCCTGACCAGTCACGATATAGACCGTATTACCAGTAGCACCCTGCCCGTGTAGGCTCTATCAGACAGTTTGAACATAGATAGCGTCATTTCCAACTTGGTACTGTTGACCAAGCTGTGTGAGCTGTTTGTTTTCTGATATAATCATCCCCATTGCTGGCAACTTTTTGTACTAATGTTCCTCAGTCAGGGTGGTTCTGTGGAATTATGAACATTTATTTGGTTGGGAGAATTTAACAGTTTAGTTTGAAACGTTTACATAATGTTGTACCCAGAAACTGCAATAAATTAAACTTGTACACATGAATTTTATATAGATTTTTAGTTTTGAATTTCACTTTTGGGCACAAAGATTGAAGCTAGGTAGAGGGATACACCCTCATGTCATTCCAAACCGGTGTTGCTGACTTTCTTGTGTAGAACACAAAATAAGATATTTGGAAAATATTTTAACATAATTGTTGGTGAACTACTCCTTTAACAATTATCATTTGGATATCATTTGGATTAAAAAAATGCAGTATGTAAAGAAATATATTGTTTGTGTGTTTAGCGAATATACTACTAGTTACACTGAGATTTTTTGTGTGAAACATTAACATTTGTGAAAGTCTATAATTGTTGTAATTTTATGATAATAGAATCATTTTCAGAACGATTTTTTTAACTAATGAACGATAAAACCATTTACAGCCAATCAGAATCCATCCACAGCATTTTTTTTACAACCTTGATTAGATTGGTACAAATATTGCCCTTCTAAAGTTAGCCACACTTATAGCAAATCAATAATTCTAGACCTTTTCTCAGAATTAATTTTATTTAGCCAATTTTCCCCAATTACTTTTGCCTAACTTGTTTTAAAGTTATTTAGAATCATGTTCCTCTCAAGAGTAACCACAGGTGTGGAAATCTTCCGCTAATGATCGATTCATTTTTTGGAATCTTTTGTATTTTAAGACATGAAACTCTTTTGTGCAATGTTTTGCTCTACGTGCTTGTAATATTTTCCTTTACAATAATGGTGTGGCAAAATACGTTTTGTGGCTGCTTTATTCAAACCAGAAGATGTCCTAAATAACTTGTTTCCACAAGGGGGCGTACTCCACCAAGGTTTGCTAGATCACTACTATTATAGAAAACAATGTTTTATCTTCTTTGGATGTACATGTAAACTAAATTCCATTTCATGCAGTTTTATATTGTGGAATGAGAAAGAAGAGTGGAACATGAAATATATGTCCTTGGGATAGACAAAAGCTATTTCAGCACTTTTTTTCAAGAAATCATATTTTAATAATTTGAGTAAATATGTTATTGGTGTTTATTTATGGCTGAGATGTTATGTAATAATGTACGTGAAAAAAGGCAAATAGGAAGGCCTACAGCTAAAAGTGTTTAAATAGACTATGGAAATGTTAAGAACAACCCAGGCCTGTGTGTGTATATTACGTTTTAAAAAAAATTTATATAAATAATATGCACACTTTTTTTCAAATATATATATGAAACTTTAAATTATGAAATTAAAGAATTATAAAGCAAACTTACATTTTGTAAAACAAGAAAAAAAATGTTTTACTTTATTGTGTCAGTATTTAGAAATACATTATCCTTTATCAACCTTTAAATTAGAAGAGGGGGAAATACAAAGTGAAATTTGGATTTAAGAAATGTTTAATTGTTTACATTTAAGTTTAAAACTTTGTTCTTCAATATCCACGAAAGTAGGTTATTCGGCTGAGCTCATTGGGTATTTCAAAAGCACAATGCACGAGCAGGTCCATGCAAATTGTTGTGGGAGGGGAGGGAGAAGAGCCTCTTACTCATTAAAACTTATCAGTGCAGCTCTGGTCCCGGCTGCTCTGCACACAGAAACATGCCTTGACCCAATGTGCACTTTCACGTTACAGGAATGGTTGGAATTTTGCAGAGTGCAAACGTTCTGGATCGTTTGGACTAATTTACTCAATGAGATGCGCGTGAGCCATGGAATTAGCAGTGATATGGATGTGCTTTGGATTACTTATTCATCTTCCACCGTTTGGATGCTTGGATTTACATCTGTCGGAAGCCCTCCAGCCTGGTGCAACACTGGCAAATGTATCAATCGGACCAGAATGGACGTACATCATCGACAGAAGTCTCACAGATGAGTCTTTACGGCACTTTCTAAAAATCAGGAGAAGTGATGGGCTGGTATCACTCGCGCGCAAAGTTGACTGCACTCGTTTACCGAGAAATCCCGTGCCACTGTATTTGCGGATTCAGTCTCTGCTTTCCGAAAACTTCATACTGCTTCATTTCAATACATTCGTTCATGGACAGAACTGCTTCAACAAACACAAAAGGAAACATCATAACACAGATGCCTATATGTATCTATTGACTGGGTATGAGACATGTTTTTCTTTGGATTCTTTGCCCATAAACATTTACGAACGTTTACCTGTATCCATGCGCAATTCTCTGATGTTTCGTGGTAGGTGCGTGGAGAAAGACCAGCGGCATGTTATTTCCTTCACGAGTGCGAACCTCTGTTTACCTCAAAAGCAGCGAGATGAAGCGAGTTTGCTTTGTTTAATGCCTAACTCACTGAATAGCTCTTTATTTGTCAAGGTTAAGTTGCAATTAAGCAGAAAACACATTGAAGGGGAATTAGACCCGTGGGCTAAACGTCAAAAAAGAAACGTGAACTCTGCTCCTCAGTTCCAACTGCCAAGCTACCAGGTATCAGTGCCCGAGAACGAGCCCTCGGGAACGCGCGTCATTACCCTCAAAGCCTTCGACGTGGATGACGGAGACGCCGGTGTTGTCGAGTACGATATGGAAGCTATTTTTGACAGCAGATCTAACAACTTATTTCAAATAAACCCTGAAACTGGCGGTATAACTACTCTACAACCTTTAGACAGGGAAGTTAAAGACACTCATATGTTCAAAGTTACTGCTACTGATAGGGGAACCCCCAAAAGATCAGCTATCGCGTACCTCACTATCACAGTCAGCGACACTAACGACCACGCGCCAGTTTTTGAACAGAATGAGTATAGGGTTATTATTCGAGAAAATGTTGAAGTAGGCTTTGAAGTGATGACTATTAGGGCAACAGATGGAGATGCCCCTTCTAATGCCAATATGATTTATAAGATTGTGAATTATGATGAGGTGAACACTTGCTTTGAAATCGATCCAAGGAATGGCTTGGTCAAAACCAGAGTCAGACCAGACAGAGAAGTCAATTCTCAGTACAGGATTATTGTTGAAGCCAACGACCAGGGCAGAGAGCCGGGTCCACGTACTGCAACAGCCACAGTGCACATCTTTGTAGAGGATGAGAATGATAACTACCCTCAGTTTAGTGAGAAGAGATATGTAGTTCAAGTTCCTGAAAACATAGCCGTGAATTCACAAGTAGCTGTGGTGAAGGCTACAGATAAAGATGCCGGGAATAATGCAAAAGTGCATTACAGCATCATAAATGGGAATATAAAGGGACAGTTTTACATCCACTCCCCTACGGGTGTCATTGATGTCATCAGCTCTCTAGATTATGAGATGATAAGAGAGTACACACTGCGAGTGAAAGCGCAAGACGGAGGGCGGCCACCACTTATTAATGGCACAGGTATGGTTGTAATCCAAGTGGTGGATATTAACGATAATGCCCCCATGTTTGTCAGCACACCCTTTCAGGCCTCAGTGTTAGAAAACATTCCTGTAGGTTACTCAGTGATACACATTCAAGCTATCGATGCTGATTCAGGTGACAATGCTCATTTGGAATACAAGCTGACTGACACATCACCTGGTTTTCCGTTCACTATCAATAACAGCACCGGATGGATTACAGTTAGTTTCGAGCTGGACAGGGAAACTACAGAATTTTACAGTTTTGGTGTTGAGGCCAGAGACTGCGGGGTTCCTACAATGTCATCTTCAGCTAGTGTAAGTGTCACTATAATAGATGTAAATGACAATGTCCCCACCTTCACGCAGCACATGTATAACCTAAAGGTCAGTGAGGATGCAGCTGTGGGCACCAGTGTGATTACCGTCACAGCTGTAGACAGGGATGTAAACAGTGCTGTAACATACCAAATATCTAGTGGGAACACACGGAACAGGTTCGCCATCACCAGCCAGAGTGGAGGGGGACTTATTACTTTAGCACTACCTTTGGACTACAAGCAAGAAAGGCAGTATCTCCTAACAATCACCGCCTCAGATGGTACTCGCCATGACACAGCTCAAGTCTTCATTAATGTGACCGATGCAAACACCCATCGACCAGTATTTCAAAGTGCTAACTACCAGGTTTTAGTGAGCGAGGACCGGCCTGTAGGCTCAACTGTTGTGGTCATTAGTGCCACCGATGAGGACACAGGTGAAAATTCCCGTATCACTTATCTAATGGAAGACAATGTGCCACAGTTCAAGATTGATCCTGACACTGGTGCCATCACGACTCAGACTGAGATTGACTACGAAGATCAGGCCTCCTACACGCTTGCCATCATCGCCCGTGACAATGGTATTCCCCAAAAATCAGACACCACCTATGTAGAGATTATCATTCTTGATGCCAATGACAACGCACCCCAGTTCCTCCGGGACATATACCAGGGAACAGTGTTTGAGGATGCACCGGTATACACTAGCGTACTCCAGGTATCCGCTTCAGACAGAGACTCAGGATCTAACGGTCGACTGAGCTACACCTTCCAGGGAGGGGATGATGGCGAGGGGGACTTTTTTATTGAGCCTTACTCTGGGATTATCAGAACGGCTCGCAAGCTTGACAGGGAAAATGTTGCAGTGTATAACCTCAAGGCGTTTGCAGTGGACAGAGGAGTGCCCCCTCTTAAAGCAGCCGTAGACATTAATGTATCCGTGTTGGATATAAATGACAATGCGCCTGTGTTTGAGAAGGACGAGTTGTATATATACATAGAGGAAAACAGTGCCGTAGGGTCCACTCTTGCCCGTGTAAGTGCCACAGATCCAGATGAAGGTACCAATGCCCAGATCCTCTACCAGATTGTTGAGGGCAATATTCCTGAGGTCTTCCAGCTTGACATCTTCAGCGGAGATCTAATTGCCCTTACTGACCTAGACTACGAGACCAAGATGGAGTACATAATAGTGGTCCAGGCCACTTCCGCACCACTTGTCAGTCGGGCCACTGTACATGTCCTCCTAGTAGATGTTAATGACAATGACCCCATTCTACAGGATTTTGAGATTATTTTTAACAACTACATTACCAATAAATCCAGCAGCTTTCCCACAGGAGTTATCGGGAAGGTGCCTGCTCGTGATCCAGATGTGTCTGACAAGCTCCTCTACACATTTGTTGAGGGAAATGAACTCAGCATGCTGATTCTCAATCAAGACACAGGGGAGTTAAAGCTGAGCAAGGACTTGGATAACAACAGACCACTTGAGGCAACAATGAGGGTAACGGTTTCAGGTGAGACTCACATAATACTACATAATTTGGGAACAATTTTTGTTTCAAAAAGTTACAAGCATTATGTGGCGAAGTATTGTGTGCAGTGGTTAGAGGATTTTCAAAATCTGCTTTGCGAGTTGCCTTGTCATAGTAGAAGTGGATTTGTGCAAGCTTTATTCTTTTCACGGTGTGTTAATTGGATTTCTTTGATGCTCTTGGTGATAGTGATCTTCCTCATTGTGTGCTTTTCTCTTCTGGTGGGTTCACAGTCCCTGACTATCTAAATTATTTTCACAGCCTTACTCTTTCTCTACTTATGCTCAACAATATGCATATTTGTTGGTACTCCCTAGTGTGATCAACTGAGCATATCCATAACAATTAATATGCATTTTTATTTGCAGCAATTCTGAAGTGGGCATCCATTTATACGTTTCTTGTTTGCAATATATTATTCAATGAATATGAGATAATTGGAGATACATTTTGCATTTCAAAAAGTTAAGGAAAAATAATTTCTGTTACTGAACAGTTTTTCCAGTATCTTATTGAAAACATATTCAATTTTAATAATTTGGTGCTTGCCAAACACAAGTTACTTCCTTTTTATAAAACAACTTTTAATGAAAAAGTATTTTCTTTATAGTTTTGTTTGTCAACTCTGTTACAGATAAATTAGGCCATGTGAAGAAATAACATTGGTAACACAGTTTGATGGTAAAAGGATTGACAATTTTAAACTTTTTAGCCCAAAACTCCACTTGCTAGCATAAATGCTAAGAGCACATTGCACTAATGAAATCATGATTAAAATATGTTTAAACAACAAACTGTGTGATCAGTGATAAATTCTATTTGGCTTTTGATATTGTGGACAATTTTGACGTTTTACAAAATAACTCTTGGCGTAAGAACTTTTTAGATTCAAATATTTTCTCAGGGAGAGCACACATACCTTTCAGTGCTTCCGATCTTATCAGTGAGGGAAAGTGACATCATTTCCTGTATCTTACATAGTTATGGGAGATAATTCCACCAATTTAAAAGCATGCTGACAGTAACAGAATTGAGCAAGATTTATGGGCACACTTTTTTATAAAACATATTTTAAAACCATTTTTAATGTTGTAGAATTAGGGAAAATGGTTATTTAGGGCTTTTATAAATGAAATTTTACCAAAATAATACATGATGAGGATAGGCTACATGTTGGGGAAAAAAAACACTGACTAATTCGGACAAGAAGAAATCATGGTTTTCAGCTATGTAAGACATTTTGGAGACCAAATGTACCTGCAATTCTAGAATCACCCCAAATGACACACTCACACTCTATCAAAGTCTCTTCCACTCGGTACAGCAATTGTGGTTTTATAGTGAGATGTAATTGTTTCTAAAACTGGTACTCTCCAACAATTTTCAAATTAACGTTTGTGGATCTTCCCCCACATTCCTCAGATTCATCCTAGAACATATTCCAACTATCATGCACTAACATGAATAAAAGTTAGTGAACAGTTCTCCCTTTGAATCTTGTAGAAATCAAATGTCATTCTTACTTGTCAGGTTTGTACATTTAATGTACATTTTCCCAGGAGCCAAAGCTCACAGAATGTCCTGCCTATTAGACAGTGACTGATCATGTGTCAAAGGAGGTTTTGACTTGACTTATGATTTTAAGTCTTTATTCACATTCTGCACCCCCAGGCTGTAACATGCCCCAAGAATAATTTAAGAAAAGTGAAACAAAACAAAAAAAGCTAAAATATCTGAAATCCATCCATAAGCTGAAAACCATGTTGCATGTCCCAACAAGATATGACGTGATATCAGGATTAGAAATGATGACCATGGAGTGATAGCTTTTTAATAGATTCACAGTGATAAAACTTGTTTGTCTTGTATAAGATGTCACATTTGACAAGAAAATGTTGGGGATTAATTGAAGAGGCTTTAAAGCTCCTATGTTGGCACGGTACAACTAGAGTTTGCTTTGTGTTGTTTTGATTACTTCTGTTTAATTGTTGTCACAGCTTAAAGAGGATCAGGATCAGCCAGTTAGTAGAGACACCCCTCTTCCATGTAGTTCTAGTGACACACTGCCACTTAATTTGATTCTGAGAAATGCCATGTTCCGCTGTTTAGTGGGCAGGCAAATAACTTCCAGTACACAGTGACAGTGGAGGGAGACACAAACATGCAGCCTTTGATGAATAAAATCCTGCTTTTGTTCATTATAAACATTATGCATATACTTTTTTTTACCATGTTTTATTTTTAATATACATTTTAAATACATTTTATAAATTCCATTTAGTACAGTCGGGCAGTAAAAAAAAAAAATTATATATATATATATATATATGAGGAAATATGTTTGACGATAAAATGGCAAGAAATGAAATGGCTTTTTTCATTTGTTCACATGTTATTTTGAAATAAATTGACACTTTATTAAATGTGCAAAGAGAGAGAGAGAGAGAGAGAGAAATAAAAAGCAGTATCATGTTAATCTTATTATTATTATTCCCTGAAATTGTTCGCTTCGAATGAATGCAGCTTTAAGCAAGTACACTGTAAAGTTTTTAAATCTTAAGTATTTATATGAATCATTGTAGCATCTGCATTCATGTTGAGTCAGTGGATCTTCTCTTTCCTATATAACACCTTATTTCTGTTATTTTGCATCATTATACGTTCAGTCAATAAACTTGACCCAACCCCAGCGGTGCATTCCATTCATAACAGTGCATCAAGATAACTTCATAAGCCTTATCTAGAGCGCTTTTGGATTTTGTGTAGATATCTAATTTGAGGGAGTGAGCTGCTAGGGAAGGACCATCTGTAGTCAATTCTTCAGTCAACTTTTGATCTACAGTTTTATTTTAAAGGTAGGACACTTCTCATAATCTTTGATCTTTTCATCTTTATCTTTTGAACCTTTGATGTATTTCATCCATCCCCTTTTCGTCTAAGTGAAATCTCACGCAGTGGCTGATGCAAAGCGTGTGGTGCACACATTTCTTCCATTGTTGGCAGTGCATATGTCTTTATCCTTATTCCGGCACGTTCTAAATCATCTTATGTATGAAACCGTTATCTCATATCAGCGTTTCGAAGCATCTAAACCATGCATGGAATTTGTGAACTTTTCAAAGAAAAGAAGGGATCAAGCTGTTGGTCAGGTGACTTTTGACATAGACCGGCATTCCAGGTCCATGCTGGTTTATGTAGGTTAGTGCTGGTCTTGGTGGTGCACCAAAACATGCTGCTCAACTAAGAAAGTCTTGGATAAAAAACTAAATATGAGACAATATGTTTGTCAAGAAATTTTCCTTCCAAAATTCCAATTTGGCCATTTGTCAATTCCTTGCCAATTTTTGGGGGGTTGACTTGGAAAGATATGATAGCATCTCTAGACCAGAAAGAACAATAAACTCGCTGGTTAAGCTAGTTAAGAAGTCTGGTGGGGACCAACATCCAAAACACAACATATTCTGATCTTTTCAGCCGGGTAACTCGCGCTAAGCAAGCTGATCTGCTTCTTAATCCTCTGGTAATGGAACGAAGCATCCCATTGAGTTCCCTCATGGACGTCCTCTGAAGGGAGTCTGGGAAAAAGAGTTTTGAAATGCTCTGGCTCTCCGTTGTTGTTACCATGGAGAATTGGGGAGCATTGTGAAGCGTTTTGCGCCAAGCTGGGGGTTGAAGCACGGGCCCCTTTTGTGAAGTGGGGTGAGAAGGAGGGTAGGGGGTGAAATGTGGGGGGCTTCTTAAATTCGAAGAGGAGGGAGGCATTGTCCACATGCAGATTTCTCTCAGTGAAGACAAAGCTGTTTGTGTGTCGAAACCTTAAAGGGAGGACACAGCTGAAAGAAGAGAGTTTTTTGCTCTCACTTGGTGTCTGTCTGGTGAAAGAGCAGAGATCGGACATGGATCAGAACAAAACTTGTCAGTCAGGCACAGTCTGTTGTGACTGGTGTACCTGCGTGACAGTACAACAATATTCCCGATCACATCACTTGCATGAAGTAGATTTTTTTATATCAAAAGACAATGCGTGGTAATGATTACAGAGTTTGTGTTACTCATAAAAAGAGCTTAGCAGAGTACTGTTCTTCAAGAGCTGTACTTAATTTCAAGACACAAACCGTTGCCATTGGACACCAAAGACTATTTTACAAAGAGTCAGGAATGGTGTATGGAGGTTTTTCATTGGACTGCACGAGTACAAAGGGCAAACTGGGCATTATCTTCTCTAACGCTAAGGCTTTGCTACTGAATTCCTTCCTTAACAATGAAATGAAATGATGATGCAATCGAGGCAAAATCTTTGTTTAATCTTAAGAATTTTATACAGCTATTACAGTTCTCCCAAATCAAAGTTTTAAAGCTATGTCTATAAATTAAAGGTATGTCATCATTTGCTCACCTTTTTTTCATGATCCTTTTTTTTGTGTGGAGTACAAAAGGAGAAGTTCAGAAGAACATAGAAGCTGCACTTTTACAAGCACACAGTGACCAGGATATGGCTCCTAAGCTCTAAAAAGGTCAAGAAACATTATAAAAGTGGTCTACGACTTGCACTACTGTTGAAAATGTTGAGGTCAGTAAGATGTTTGGTAAGATGGGCTTTGAATGAGCTCATCTAATGCAGAGTAATGATGGCGGAAGCTTCCAAGTTCTCAGTATTTGGTGGTATCTGCATTTTGCTGCATTTTTACATAAAGGGTTTTAAAAGCATATAAGGTATTAATATTTGATAGAAGTGCTTCAATCCTCGATACAGATGCTAATGCATAACCAAGTAGAAGCACCTTCATGTGTGTCTTGGCCTTGGGCAACATTAACAGTTCTACCCATAAAATCCTCACCTTGCAGGGCTCCATTTCACTGTGCTCCCCTCTGTTTTATGTATGTGCTCGGAGGGATCAAAGCAGACCTGCCACCGATGATGTTAACAAGAATCACAACAGATTCATGAGGGAGGCCGGCCGAGGTGTGGTCTCCATTATCAGGCACTTAGACCATGCACTCTCTAGAAAGAAGCTTTATTCATTAACTTAACTTCTCAAAGTGCAACTTACCACATTCCACACAAGCCATGCCAGGGCAAAAGCTTTTAATAGGCCTTAAGAAGGAATGTGGGGCTTGAATGGAGCATAGATGTGTTGAACAAGCAAGAAACAAACAAAACTGTAAACTGAAAAGTTTTGAGCGACGTAGAATGTTAATGTAGCATGCTGTCATCGATGATCACAGAAAAAAAAAAAAATTATGTATAAACTAATAAATAGCTATATACTGATGAAAATATATGAACACCCATGAATATGTACATGGGACCATATCAGTTTTTCAAATATTTTTAATATATGTTTTTAATTGGTTATCAGTTAATATTGAATATTTAATTGTGCAATAGATTTTCCCCTATTTTTACATTTCATATTTGTCATAATTTCATTTTTTTTGTCTTACTTTTGACTTGTTGTGATCATTTCAACTGTAACCAATTATTATTTCATTGTAGATCATAATTATAGCTTAATGTAATTATTTCTGTCATAATTCTCAGTTTATACTTTTTATCATAATGATGACTTTTTATACTAGAATTTTTTTTCATAAATATCTTTTCTTGTCCTTTTATCATAAATGACTATAATTTTGACTGATCTCATACATTTGTCTGTTTATCTCCTGATTATAACTTATGTCATAATTTGACTTTATCTCATAATTATGATTTACCAAAGCATGATTTTTTTTCTCATGTGGTTGACTTCCATATGAAGTCCTCTTAAAAACTTTGGTGAATATTCAAAAGGGGACACAGCCCTGCCCTCGCTGTCTTGTGCACTCATTAGCCCCTCTCTCAGCTGTGCCTATTGTGTGATGGGCACCAGTTGGCTCGGCTTCGCAAATATTTAGGTCAGCCATTAGCCGTGATGTTGCTGTGGCCACTGCTGGTGAAGCAGGACATGTGTCTTGGCGTTGGCTAACTGATGCTTTGGCAGGAGTTTTTTGTCAGTCCCTGCTACTGTTGCACAAGCCAACTGCCAATCAGCTGTCTAACTGAATGTTCCCACATGCTTTTGAGACGGATTTTAAGACAGATGACTGAAAAGAAACAATTAAGTCTGATGTGTTTGTATTCCGTATTTTGTATTCTCACACCATGACTCCATATTTAAAGCATTAGATCATACAGATATGAAAATTCTGTCATTATTTACTCAACCTCATGCCATCCATACCCATATGGCTTCCTTTCTTCCTTTAATAGAATGTTCACATTGGTCTTTTCCATACAATCAACCATAAATTTAGTCTGTATGAGTTATTTGCTGAAAAACTTTTGGTTACCCTTTATAGTCATACTTCAGTTTAGGATCCAATTCTTGAAACTAAACTTTAAACTTTGAAACTTTATAATGTGTCCATCCATTATAAAAGTAATCCATACGGATCCAGGGGGCTTATAAAGTGCTTGAATACAGAAGGCAGTCTGGTGGAAGCTAGATATTTTACATTATGACGATTTAAATATGGATATTTTTATTACTCAGACGCATCAATTTGCCTTTATTAACCCCCTGGAGCCGTGTGGATTACTTATATGATGGATGAATGCACTTTTTGGGCTTCAAATTTTGGGCTGCCATTTACTGCTATTATAATGCTTGGATTAGCTAATATGGTTTCTTTATAGTTATATTCAAAGTTATCGTTCTTGGTGTAAATGGACCTTAAGTCATTAATGTTAATCAAATAACAAAACACAGAGATTAAATTAATCTATATTTAATGTATACAGTGAACACTATAGGGTTATTTTACATTTAGGACTGATTATTACGTCTGTACCTGAATACATACACTACAGTTACACTATAGTTACCATGATTGTAATTAAAGTTGTACTTTTCATATGCACTTTACAATATTACTATCTCATACAAATTATTAAAAGCTGTCATGAGTGTGTATGGAAATTGGCCTTTAGACTTTTCTGAATTTCTGATTCATGCCATTCACATAGTAGTTGGTAACCAGGAAACCGAGGTTGACATTAGCTGTAGAACAGTTTAAAAGTCAGATGATAACCTCTAAACTTCCCACTGTGTTCGTTTGCAGTTCATCTCCTGCGAGTAAGTGTCTCTAGAGTGTGTGTTTAAGCTACACTGAAGTATTATCTTTGCACAGACTGTTTGGCCTTTTCCCTCGGAAAACACAGTGCCGAAAAGCTGCTCTGTGTGTTTGCCTTCATTCTCAGATTGTTCGCAAAGAAAACTGAACATGACACTTGCTCTTTACAGAGGCTGTAAACACTGTCACAGCTCAGTGGTCTTGCAAAGCAGTTTGTTGCCAAGTGAAATTGTGAGTTTACTTTGCTAGTGTCATAATTTCCGCAGTCAGTTTTGAGGGATTAGTTGAACCTGGACTTCCTGTGACACGGTGCTATCTAAGTTATTCCTTTTAAACGAATGATCGTACAATGTTTTGCTTTGATTTCTTGTTCTGCAAACTCTGAAATCAGTTGGTACAATTTCTGTTCTGGACCACCCACACTTGTGTATGATATTTATATTAACACTTTTTGATTGTATAGACAGATTTTATCGACTTATTCTTTTGTACAAGCTTTTTCCTGGAGAGGATCCAAGATTACAATTTTCAGAACGATCTGCTTCACTTTTTCTGGTGGGAATAAGGTTTTGCATTTTTGATGACTATGAAGTTTTAAGGTTTTCTCTTTTGTGTGATGCAAATTTTAGTAGTGATGATAACTACAGTTTTAATAATGAACTACTGTAGTGATGTCTGCAAATATAAAGTGCTTGGATCACTTTTCATCTGTACTATGGTCTAATGTAAAGTGTCTCGGTAATATTTTATTATATGCCAGAGTGTTTGTTATGTATAGCAATTACTGGTAAGAGAGTCAACAGAGAGGGAGAGAGAGACTTAATGCATTTCAGAGTGGCCAAAGTTGGGATATATTGCACACCTCATTAAAGAAAAGACAAAAACACAGGAAACCACTTAGCATGTACATTACTGCTTTCTCCATATGAGGATCAGATTTCTGGCATGATTTAGCAAAGTTTACTAAGCATATTTAAAAGAAACTTAGTTAAGTAGTTTATGGGATTATTGAGTATTATGAACACAATGGTGCAGGATGTGACCTGTTATAAGCCGTTCCCCTCACAGAAACGTATGGGAAAACTTTGGTTAGTATGTGACACATTTGTGATTTGCCAAGATTGCAAGCTTGCCAGAACACTGGAGGAAATAATTTTTAGGCTGTCAATCAATTACACAATTTAATTAAATTAATTGAATTAATCAAAATCATTAGTTTCAAAATATTTTCTACAGTAAAAAGGAAATATATTTTTAAAATTACCAATCCTATTATGATCACTAATATTATGCATGTTTTTATATATTTTTGTAACATTTGCTATGCTATTTAAAAATTAATCAGTTATAATAATGGGAATAAGAAAGGTGATATTTGTTAAACTTAACTGTTTAAATGGCACACCAATAAGAGTAGTGATTCACTTTGATTGCAATAGAAGTTCAAACATTGTGTTTTGTGCAAGTATAAATTAATATAATTGAATGTGTATGCATGGCGTTTTTGTGTGCATGTGCAAATGCGTGTGCGTGCAGAGAGGGAAACTTCTTGTTGTGTCTGCAACTGCGTGTCTGGCTTAGCTTGACAGTATGTGAAAAGACAGTGTAACAGAGTGGAAACATGTCCTCATTGTCCTGCAATTATAGCTCTCTCCATTCACATGTCATAGGGGCTCTTTACACTAGGAGCACGCAATTGGTACTAGAGAATACACTGGGCCATGAACAATGCCTGTCAAACAAAAGGACAGAGCAAATGTGACACAGTGGCCAGATGTACAACACAACGCTTAGACACTTTTGCTCTTAAATATTTGGTAATGATAAAGTGGGGATAAATGAAAAGGAAGGTGGATTTTTTTTTCTTCTGCTGGCCCAGTCGGGCAAGTAGTCTGCCAACATAACATCAGAATAAGTTATTAATATTTTTCTTGTAAATATTAACAACAATAGCAATCATAAAATTAATTAGTTTATTTATCATAACATTATTATTATTGTTAATACTACTACTGTTACTAATACTACTACTACTAATCAGTATTAAATATATTTTGTGCAGTATTTTTGTAGTATCAGATACACTATAGTTTGTCAGCTCCAGTTTGTATCCAGCCTCTCATGGAGACTTCAGATGCCCCAACACCTGTGATGAGACGACTCAACGCCTGTGATGAGACGACTCAATGCCAGCTTTGTTATGGCCTAAATAAATACATGATTGATTAACTTTTTCTAACATTTTTCAATGTACATTTATGAAATGCACTTTCTGTAAAGCTGCTTTGAAACAATGTGTATTGTGAAAAGCGCTATACAAATATATTTGAATTGAATTGAACTATATTTCCAAAAGTTTTGGGACAAATTTTTGGCCATTCTTTTAGAAGCGCATTTGTGAGTTCAGGCACTGATGCGGGACAAGTAGGCCTGGCTTGCAGTCTACACTCTACTTCATCCCAAAGCTGTTCTATCAGGATGAGGTCAGGACTATGTGCAGGCCAGTCAAGTTCCTCCACACCAAACTCATTCATCCATGTCTTTATGGACCTTGCTTTGTGCACTTGTGCGTAGTCATTTTGGAACCGGAAGGGGCCATCCCTAAACTGTTCCCACAAAGTTGGGAGCATACAGTTGTCCAAAATGTCTTGGTATGCTGAGGCATTAAGAGTTCCTTTCACTGGAACTATAGGGGCCAAGCCCAACCCCTGAAAAACAACCCCACACCATAATCCCCCTTCCACCAAACTTTAAACTTGGCACAAGGCAGTCAGACAAGTACCATTCTCCTGGCAACCGCCAAACCCGGACTCGTCCATCGGTTTTTCAGACAGAGAAGCGTGATTCGTCACTCCAGAGAACACGTCTCCACTGCTCTAGAGTCCAGTGGAGACATGCTTTACACCACTGCATCCGACGCTTTGTATTGCACTTGGTGATGTAAGGCTTGGATGCAGCTGCTCGGCCATGGAAACCAATTCCATGAAGCTTGGAGCTTAAAGGCCAAATGAAGTTTGGAGGTCTGTAGCTATTGACTCTGCAGAAAGTTGGCCATTTCTGCGCACTGTGAACCTCAACATGCACTGACCTCCCTCTGTGATTTTACATGGCCTACCACTTCATGGCTGAGTTGCTGCTGTTCCCAATCGCTTACACTTTGTTATAATACCACTAAACAGGTGACTGGGGAATATTTAGTAGTGAGGAAGTTTCACAAATGGACTTATTGGACAGGCAAGACTGGCAACCTATCACGGTACCACACTTGAATTCACTGATCTCCTAAGAGTGACCCATTCTTTCACAAATGTTTGTAGAAGCGTCTGCATGCCTAGGTGCTTGATTTTATACACCTGTGGCCATGGAAGTGATTGGCCATGGAAGACACCTGAATTCAGTTATTTGGAGGGGTGTCCCAATACCTTTGGCAATATAGTGTATATTATATTACTGTATTCAAATAAGTATCAGAATAATATATTTATATTTTAAAAAAATGTTAATCAACAAACCTTCCAAACTTTTTGATGACTTTTTGAGGTCACCATTGATGTATTGTTATCTTGACAGGAAGTTGGTTATATTGCTATTCAAACAGCGTGAAGTGTTTGGTGAACAATCACATTGGAACATGAATTGAGCTCCATGTTCAAGCATGTTCTTAAAGTTCATCTCACTCACAAGAATGTAAACTTACCACCTGCCAGCTCCCGCTATGGCATTCATGTCGGGGTAAACATTAATCGAGGCCATCAATGTACCTTTGTGTCTTCACAGATGGACTCCACCATGTCTCAGCCTTCTGCACCTTACGTGTGACCATCATTACGGATGACATGTTGACCAACAGCATCACTGTTCGTCTGAAGAACATGTCTCAGGAGCGTTTTCTCTCCCCTCTGCTCTCACTCTTTACAGAAGGTGTAGCAGCAGTCCTGTCCACCAGCCCCGATGGCGTCTTTGTCTTCAACGTCCAAAATGATACGGACGTTAGCGGCAGCATTCTCAACGTCACTTTTTCGGCCCTGCTCCCGGGTGGAGCTCCGGGACGTTATTTCCCATCAGAGGAGCTGCAGGAGCAGCTGTACCTTAACCGCACCTTGTTGACGTTAATCTCAACTCAGCGCGTCCTGCCGTTTGATGATAACATCTGTCTGCGTGAGCCCTGTGAGAACTACATGAAGTGTGTAGCCGTTCTGAAGTTTGACAGTACGGCTCCCTTCGTGGCATCCAACACGGTTCTTTTCAGGCCCATACACCCTGTGAATGGGTTACGGTGTCGATGTCCTGATGGTTTCACTGGAGACTACTGTGAGACGGAGGTGGACCTTTGCTACTCAGGCCCGTGCCAGAACAACGGGAAGTGCCGCAGCCGAGAGGGGGGATACACTTGTGAGTGCCCGCAAGATTTTACAGGTCAGTATCTGTTAATTATGCTCTTATTTTTAGATTATTAGATTATAATTTATTTTATAATATATATTTATTTTAGGATTATCTATCTATCTATCTATCTGTCTGACGATCTGTGTGTCTATCTATCCGTCTGTCTGTCTGTCTGTCTGTCTGTCTATCTTTCTATCTATCCATTTCTTTGCATTTCTTTCTTTGAATTCACTCAATTAATTTAAAATATTTTTACATTCAAATTTCGAATTGTATCCTGTTGGCTACTTATATTCAAATTCAGGAATTTAATTCATAATTAAATGGCATTGTCAAATAAATTCAGCCCAATAAATTTTACCCATTTCATTGCCAGCCAAGTGAAAATTGCATGTCTGATTGCCTAGAAAAGTAATACCACATATCTTCTCAACAAACGGCATGATTTGAGGTATTATTATTGTCAAAAAGTTGCTTGCTGACGTTTAATGCTTAGGGCTAAAGGGGTTTGGCCCTTACCCAAAATCCAAGCAGTATTTGGGCTAATAGTGATGTGTGCCTTTGGAAACACAGCGGATATCAATTATCTGTATTTTTGATATAGTATGGATGATTCCAAATTGGTTGCAAATTGTCATCTTCTCGGTACCTCAGACTGGTGGGAGCGGCATTAGTTTTGCTTCTGTCATAACTTGAATGGAGATACACTCTTGTTGGAAGGAATTATCCTGTGTAAGTCTGACAGCAGGAATTGTATCCAGACCCTCAGTCCTGAGGTTCGGAGTTCCCGCACTGGATCATTCACTTTGACAGCTTCTGTCTGTTTGTCAGCTCAGGTTTCTGAACTACAGTAAAGAGTAGTGAACCTCTGCCCTCTCAAGCCCTCAGGTAGTATGTGGTCATAACTAGAGGTGTTGACAGTGGCCTCTGTAGTTCCTCTCATGGGTTTCTCTCATTACAGAGTAATGTATCCCTGTAATTCCTTCGAAATGAGGGATTATCTGACCGACATTTGGATCATTACCTCTTTGGAACCTCTTTTGTTTGTCCCAGTCGACATAGTTCCTCTGGGCCCAGATCTTGTCAAGGTAATGGCAGGTACACAATAGTGCGCACACCGAGCTGGCCTGGAATCAGAGATACAGCATTACAAGCGCAACAAGGTAAAGTCCTCCAAGCAAACCTCAGATGTTTGTTCTGCTGCTCCTGCATTTGTCGGGATAGTGATGGATTTTTGGAAAGATTGTTATCGACTTGTTATATTTCAGCTATGTGTTTTTCATTAATTGAATTTTAATATGATGCCCCTAACACAATCTCAGAATAATTTATTGTGATAAACATCAAAGGAACCCTCTGGCAAACATCTACCTGTAACAATGTGAAGAATGTCACTTTTGCTCGCAGCATCTTCCAATAGCGAGCCGTCATCGATTCATCCCAGATCTCATGACACTTTATGAAGTTAGTGGAGCATAACAGGTGTCTTACAGACCACCAGGGCTCTTTCATTGTTCTTCTGTTGCTTGGCTCTGGTCCTGTTTCTTTAGAGTATGAACAAAGGTTAGTCAGGGTCAGTGACCACAGCAGCCTGCCTGGAATCACTAAGCAAAGAGGACATGGTGCTCAATGCTCTCTCTCTGAAGCTTTCTCGTTTGGACAGAACTGGAAGCCTTTGTCCTGTTGGAACTAAAACTAAGCTCACTCAAGTGAATGGGTTAGAAGGTTGGGTTAAGGGAGCAAGTTTCCAATTATTATCTGAAATTGAGTTCCACGGCTGCATTGCACTTAGTATGTGTCAGTGGACGTATGAAATGTGTGTTTGTTACTTAGCATTAATGGAATGACCGATCAGCATCCAGAACATGAACTGTCCATTATAATAAAGAATTAGTTCACCCAAAAATGGAAATCCTGTCACTATTTAGCAAACCATAAGGTGGAGTGTGTCAGAATTTAACAACTTGAAATTTTGTCTGCAAATTCTGTCACAGTAGAGTCTTGTAGATTCTTAAAGATAAAGGTCAATAATATAATGATCAATAAGTTGTGACATGTTTTTACATTGCTTTAACTCATCAAAATAAGTTCCAACAAAGTTCAACTTTTTTCTACAGTTATACATGATTCAACTCATTTTTAAGTTTAATGTAATTTAAGTTAAAATGACCTAAAGATCCAAGTTGAATGTACTTAAACCTTTAAGGCAGCAACTTTTTTTTTACAGTGTCCTTTATTGGCATCTATGGTTCCATGAAGAACCTTTTTTAAATTTGACCTCACAAATCATTTTAAGGTTGAAATTCAACAAAGAATGTTTGCTATTTTCATCTGTCACATTGACAGACCTATGTTCACACAGAATCACCTTGGCAACAGTCTTGAGTCTTGACAATCAACTTTCACACCACTCACATTTTCTTCAGAAAACATAAAAAGTAGTTTGCTGTAGTAATGTTTCTCTGGTGTTTTCTTTTCAGGAGAGCGCTGTGAGGTGAACACGCGCTCAGGCCGCTGTGTCCCAGGTGTGTGTAAGAACGGCGGCAGGTGTGTGGACCTGCTGGTGGGGGGTTTCCTCTGCCAGTGTCCTGACGGCGAGTACCAGAAGCCCTATTGTGAGATGACCACACGCAGCTTCCCTGGCCAGTCCTTCGTCACCTTCAGAGGCCTGAGGCAGAGATTCCACTTCACCCTCTCCTTCATGTCAGTAAACCCTCTAGAGTTATGCCATCTATCACTTCACCCACCCACCCATCCATCCATGCACTTACTTCTCTAGCCAGCAATGTCTATTAGCCAAGGGTTATCATTATTTTTTATGACTATTAAATACTGTTAAAATAAAAAGATAATATGATAATAAATAATTAATGTTATTAATAAAATAATATTACCTTAATACTATTAAAATAAAAATATATTATAATAAAAAATACAATGATAAATGTTATAAATAACAATATTTTAATGCTTTTAAAATGAAAGATTTTATTAATAATACATAAAATGTCTTTCATTAAAATACTTCCCATAATAAACAATATAATTGTACATATTATTAATAAAATAATATTTTTAATAATTAAAAAATATAAATATCTTATAATAAATAATACATCAAATAAATGTTATTAATATAAATAATTAAAAAACCTATACCTATATAAAATACCTTACAATAAATAATATGATTAATTTATTATTAAAAATAACACATTTAAATTGTAATACTATATTCAAATTTATTTTACATTTTAGTTCAGTTTTAGTTAATATGCTTCAGTTTAGTTTTTATTATTTTGACATATTTCTATTTAGTTTTATATGTATTTCACTAGTTCACACTTACATAGAATTTATAGAGAGTAATATTAATTGCGTATTTGGCGTGCTGTCCGGGGGGGGAGGGCTTCGAGCTCGGATTTTGGCCCGAACCCAGAGTACCCCCCCGTATGTAAGTGGTTTAGAACTTAAAAGAAAAAGAGCAGAATGTGGAGAAGGGGTGGTGGAGGGATGCTGGAAAAACTTTCAACAAAAGGGAGGTGAGATGGCTTCGTATATATACCTCTTTTGTTGATTGGCTGAGTACTCTCCACCGGTGTCAATTATCTGACATGTTCCTCCTGAACCTCGTTTAGTAAAACAGCATTTAATGTCACGTTTAGTTCATTGCGCCTGATGTGCGTGCAAATGTTCTAAGGGTAAACACCTGTATAACCTCTACCACATCTCCTCACTTTCCCATTATGGCGTTTATTAATTACCATGTAACCGATCTAGCAAATTAGGCACCGGTGCATACCAACCACGCAAGTTCTTCTCATGCCAAACATGAAAACAGGATGCTGCGTGCGGTGAGGCATCTTTGTTCAAACTTCCTGTGAGTCTGCCCCTTTGCCATATGCTATCTGACACCTCTCCCTGCAAAAATCCCAGGTGCCCTCACCACAGGGCCAACTGAGATACCAGAGGTTGGCAAACATCAGAGTGTCAGTTTCCCCTGTCCATTACAGCGTCATTACCTCTAGCTGTGTCTCTTGGCAGCTTTTATCACTTCCTTTTCCTCCACTCCCTATCTTTTTTTATTCCTCTGTCAAGCATGCATGTTTTTTTTGTGATTGATCTAAGGATGTTCCTGGGCTCTTGATCTGTGGACCAGAAATGAATATTCATTCAAATAGAATGTCTGATGAAAATATGATAAATCTGACGTAAAAACCCGCTTTAAGAAACTTTTTGAAGTCGCCTGTGGATCTAAGTTTACACTTTGAATTGAACAAGCTAATTGTTATGCATTAAGGTTTGAATTGAACAAGCTAATCATGATGCATTAAGGTTTTGATTATTATTATTATTCGTAGGTTTGCTACCAGGGAGAGAAACGCCCTGCTGCTGTATAATGGCAGGTTTAATGAAAGACATGATTTCATTGCGATTGAAATTGTTGAAGAACAAATCCAGCTGACTTTCTCTGCTGGTAAGTTGACTTTCATCTCTAATGACACCATTCAATGACTCTGTATTTTCCCTCCAAGATAATTTATTTAGTTTAAATATAAAATGTATTTAAAATAATTTAAAACATTTTTTATTTTTGTTTTGTTTTACAAACAGTACCCAACGGTTTTGTTTAATAAAAGTACCCAAGGCATTTTTTTTTAATAATTGTTTGTTTGTTTGTTTTTTCTTTGTGAATATTGTTACCTACACATATTTTCTTATTTTCTAATTTCGAGTTTGTAAAATTATTATTATTTTTATTTTATTTGTTTTGCTCAATTTACAAACAACTAACTGGTTTTACCTTTATATATTAAAAAAAAATCAGATATTAAAATACATTTTTGTGGGGTTTTTTTGTTGGTGTTTTTGTTTTGTTTTGCTCAAACTACTAACAACAAACTGCTTTTCGATTTGAATCTCAAAAAAGCCTAAGAGTACTGGATACTCATCTACTTTTTTTGAGTGTCAAATCTCAAACATTAGTGTATTTGTGCATCCAGAGCTGTGCCAAAGGAAGCAGGTGGCCAAAGAGCATTAAAACACACTTCCTCTCTCTACCTGTTCCTTTGTTTTGTTAAACCTCACACATCAACAGCAGTTACTGTCTAGTCACTGTGTGTGAAATACCATGTCCCTACCAGGTCAGAATTGTTTCCAAAGGAAACACGATAGTGGAATTCATCCCTAGTGTCCTAGTACGAGCAGATGCTTGTTACGTCGTACCGCAACACTGAGGGTCACCAGTCTACATGAGCTGAGAATAAAGACAGTGAAAGGCATTTCCTTCACTGTCCTGGAATGTAAAACATCAAACAACACAGTGTTTCTGGTAAATTATGAACCCTCAGAGGTCAAAGGTCCGTCCCAGCTTACTGGCCATCACTCTACTTAATTAAGTTAGAGAGAGATATAAACAACTAAGATATTTAGCAGTGTATGCACTGAGGGAAAGTGCTGTCATGGGAGGTCCTGACAAGCCATTATCTCCTTGATAATGATTTACTTATTTTGTCCACTAGACTGGAAAAAATGCCACACATATTAAAATACTGAAGGTGCTTTGGAGCCATTTAGTTCGTTTGGAATTTAGTTATTTGGGAATTTTATTGTATTGCATATTGTGTTAAGCTATATATATATGCAATGTGATTAACACTAGCAGATTTACTGAAAAAAAATGGTTTCCTCTTCCCTGTTTTTTCTGTTTAGGAGAATCTAAAACCACAGTGACTCCATTTGTAGCTGGTGGGGTTAGCAATGGACAATGGCACACAGTACATCTACATTACTACAACAAGGTAAGTAATTTGTACTGAACACAATGAGAATGGCCGGTCAATGTAGTTCATGTTTGGAAAGTCAATGGACCTAATTCAAGCATTAGCAAGATTAATTGCTGTTTACATCATTCTTAAATTATTAAGTACATAATTGCATTGATTGTGCAATGCATTATTTAAGAATGGTTTTATGAAGAACTGCTTGTACTTCATTCAGTATTTGGTCTTATGCCAGCGAAAGTCAAAGTCGCGTGTTTCTTGATGAGATCATTGCCTCTGCTCCCATATTTCATGAAGTAAGACACATGATATCAGCGGCATCTCTAGCTGTATCAAAGTTCACAGCATCTTCTAAGACCTCCGGTCAAAAGAAACATCTTGTATTTCTAATTCTTTTATCCTGTTTAGTTTTTAGACCCTCATATTTCATTCATCACTGAAATGCTGCTTTCGAGATGTTTAGGGCATGTGTAACACGCATGTGTCATGTGTCACGGCCAAAAGCCATTTGTGTCTTCTCTTTTACCTGGGTGTCTTATTACACAGCGTCTCGTTTTTAAGAGTATTTTGTAACCCATAGTGTTAGTATTATTTAATAAGGTGTGCAATTTTTTGTTCTTCGTGTTTTGAAGCAAGTAGTTCTCAAGTTTTTTTGTTGTTTGTTGTTGCTCAATACCTCAACATATTGTAGTTAATTGCTCACGAGCAATTAGTTCTGCTTGAATGCATTAAGCTCTCATTAACCCCTTCTTATGTTCCTAAGTGACCTTAGTAACCTTATTTACATGCTGCCTTACTTTAAAACAGTATCTACATCTAAGTGAGTCTGTGTCTCAGTATTCCTGGATTTAATCATAATGAAGCTTTAGAGAATCCCACTGAAGTCTCTTCAAAAAGCAACATTCGTCCCTTAATCAACTTGCAATGTTTCTCAAAATTTCTCAAAATGTTTTTTTTACCTCAACCCAAGTTGCACTAAACGGATGAAAGGCCAACACAAGTTTGAAATCTCATTGAGACCAATGGTTGCATCAAAAATGCATACAATGTGTAGCGTGCAAGTAAGCGAGTGTGTTATTGGATTGGAGCAACATTTATCAGACTCTAAAGCCGTCTATTTAGATTCAACCTCCCCACCCCCTCCATGCGTATGTCGTGTTTGCTCCATTGTGGCTATATCTCCCCCTTAACCCTGTCATTTAACATGTCCAAGTTCAATATAGACTGATCAGGAACACAGACAATAGCAGACCCCCTGTTGAGTTAATCTGGGACTACAATGACGAGTTTCTAAAAGCACCAGATGGCACACGTTTTTCTCTGCTGCACATGAACATAAAAACACCTGGCATATTATTGTAAATCTCCCGAATGCCAAAAATAAAACCATGAAAGATAACCTTACCATATGATATGGTTGTGGTGAAGTAAACTGTGGTAAAAGTACTTGATATAACATAGAGTTTTGTGTTGACCCTTAATACTGACATCTGTTTCTTTTTTGATGTCCGAAAGTTTCTAACAAGATTTGGTTGAACTGTCTGCCACACCATATTGTGAAATGGTGTCTCAAAAACTATATAAATCACTTCTATTTGACCCAATTGATCTTCGCTTTTCAAAGTTCAACCTATGTGTTATTTTGTCTGTAGACTCGAGTTGTCTTTGAAGACACTTTCAGATATTTACCTTGAGTAATAATAAGCAAACACAACAGGGCGCAGCTGTAATGTAGTGATGCTTTGAAGTGTTAGGTCTCTTCATTTTAAAGTGTCTCAGCTAGTGACTGCCTACTGAGATTTTTTACAAACAATTTTTTAAGGTTTTCACCAAGGCTGCATTATTGTATCAACATTTTAATATATATATATTTTCTGCATCATTACCCCAGTCTTGAGTATCACATAAAACATTCTAATGTGCTGATTTGCAGCTCAAGAAACATATCTTATTATTATCAATTTTGAAAATGCTGCTTAATATTTTTGTGGAAACCGTGTTCGATTTTTACAGGATTTTTTGATGAATAGAAATAAAATAAAATAAAATAATTGGGTTAAATGTTTGAGTTTAATTTGACTTTGGTAAATGCTCATGATATAAACCATTTATGAAACGAAAACAAAATCAATTGGCATTGGCATCAGTGTATTTCTACACTTTGTACACCAGTTATCAAAGCTTAGCATTTAAAAACTCATTGCATTTATACATATTTTGTATGTGGAGGACATTTGAAGCTTGACAATCAGGTGACATTTGTTTTATAGTCCTCATGTGATTAAGAAGAATCATTAAATACCTACTTGTATTTAAAAAGTATATTTTTTGAGCTATTACAGTGGCTTTAGGTTTTCACTGATCCCAAACAGAACATATTGTTGCCTAACCTTTTCTGACTTATAATACATTTGTTTTCCTATCTGAAACAGATCACTGATTTTATGAGTTTTTTTAAACTGAATAGCACATTTGGAATGGAAAAAAACTCACGTTTAGGCCCCCAGAATCCATGAACCATTGTTTTGAACTTTGAAACAAAAAGGCTGATGAGTTACAAGGGTGGAGGTTAATAGCCGTTGTCGGGATTTGTGTGCATGCATGTTCCTGAGGGCATTGAGCTTGACATTGAGCTTGTCATTGAGTTCATTTTCATTGTTGGACTCAAGACAGGATTTCGGGATCGTCAAGACATTTCGATGGAAGTGGATCGTTATTATGAGTGGCAGACGGTTGAGTTGCGGTGACTATCTAAGGGTCGTCAACACTCTGATCCTGAATAAGTTTTCTTTTTGTCAAGTTTTTTTCTTACAGATTGGCGTGCACCTGATAAAAACTGTAATAGAGACGTACGTCCACTTCAATAGCAGTAGAAACATGATATGTGAATGGTATTCGGTCTGTTAAAGGTGTCTCAAAGGTGTTTTTTTCACCAGGTTTTCACACCATTTTTAAAACTAATTGAGTGCTGTTGACTGAGAAGTCAGCTTTAGGCAGTGAACGGTTGGATTTATTCCATGACACTTGCATCAGAGTGTAGGAATTCTCCCATTCATAGATTTCATTGTTGACCAGTTTACCAGTCCAATAATTTGCAATCATTTTGCAATTTATCATCGTTGTTGTTCTGGTTACATAGACAAATACTTTAGAAACATTACTCTGTTTTCGCTCTCTTTCATTTCAGAAAAGGCTAACTAGATAGACAGCTTGAATGGTGAACGCAGCGCTCTAATGAACTGTCTTCAGGAACGAGTGATGTTCACATCACATCAAATGTCGCTTGGACATTTTTTAACACCACAGGGCAGACATCAAAGATCAGCTCAACACATCATATGCACCACAAAATCAATTTGAATGAGCTGAGGAAGAAATTTTTTTTTAAATAAAACCTCTTGCATGGGGGAAGGGTGTTGCCAGATGATAGTACAATTTTTGGCTGTTTTGTGGAAACCGTTTGTGTCTCTGGGGAGGTTTTACATGAACTGATGTACTCTCTTTGTCTGGTATCTCCTCTGTGACAGCATCTCGTTGGCATAATCCAATTAGATGAGCTGAGAAGGCCAGAATGTCACCGAGTGGTAAACAATCATCTCATGCTGTGTGTTAGAGATTACAGACAAACAAGACCTAGTATCTCCAAATTCACAAAGGTGTGAATGGAAAAGTTGCTCAGATCCACAAACTTTGGAATTCTATACCAGGATTTAAGACAAAGGTTTATTAAGACATGTGTGATCTTCATTACATTAGATGATGGGTTTTTAAAGGATTAGTTCACTTTTTAAAAAACTTTTGCTGATAATTTACTCACCCCCATGTCATCCAAGATGTCCATGTCTTTCTAGTTTATTTGTGTGCTCAACAGTATTGAAATCCAAGAGATCATATATCATTTTATTGTAATGCCAGAAAAAAATAAAAGTATACTTCTATTATGTCTAGAGTAAATATGATACATTTAAAGTATTGCAATTTTTCATTGTATAAATGATTTTCTTAGTACAATAAAATACATAGATGTTTTTATATTTAATGAAATGTGTGATCCTCAAGTATCTGTAATTTAAAAGATTAGTTCACTTTTAAAAAAACTTTTGCTGATAATTTACTCACCCCCATGTCATCCAAGATGTCCATGTCTTTCTTTCTTCAGTCGAAAATAAATTAAGGTTTTTAATGCAAACATTTCTCCTTATAATAGACTCAATGGACCCCAAACGGTGAAAAGGTCCGAATGACAGTTTCAGTGCAGCTTCAAAGGGCTTTAAACCATACCAGACTATAAATAAGAGTCTTATCTAATGAAACGATCGGTCATTTGAAAAAAAAAAAAAGTTTAAGTTTTATAAGCTCAAATGTTAGCCTTGCTCTGGTCTGTGATATATGTACATGACGTCACATAATACGCAGTTACGTTGAAAAGGTCACGCTTGCCGTAGGCGGAAATAACGAGTCAGTGTTGAACGTGCACATACTCAGTCAAACAGCGTTTACAAAAAAGGGAGTTAAAAGGTAAAACAACGATGTCGGACGATTTTGAATCCTCCTTCCGCTCATTTGAAAACACTGACTCGGTATTTCCGCCTACGGCAAGCGTGACCTTTTCAACGTAATTGCTTATTACGTGACGTCACGTACACATATCACAGAACAGAGCAAGGCGAACATTTGTGCTTATAAAACTTAAACTTTTTATTTTTTTTATTTTTTATGACCGATTGTTAGATCGTTTCGTTAGATAAGACCCTTATTCATCGTCTGGTATGGTTTAAAGCCATTTGAAGCTGCACTGAAACTGTCCTTCGGACCTTTTCACCGTTTGGGGTCCATTGAGTCTATTATAAGGAGAAATGTTTGCATTAAAAACCTTAATTTATTTTCGACTGAAGAAAGAAAGACATGGACATCTTGGATGACATGGGGGTGAGTAAATTATCAGCAAAAGTTTTTTTAAAAGTGAACTAATCTTTTAAATTACAGATACTTGCGAGGGATCCCCTTTCATTAAATATAAAAACATCTATGTATTTTATTGTACTAAGAAAATCATTTATACAATGAAAAATTGCAATACTTTAAATGTATCATATTTACTCTAGACATAATAGAAGTGTACTTTTATTTTTTTCTGGCATTACAATAAAATGATATATGATCTCTTGGATTTCAATACTGTTGGAGCACACAAATTAACTTTGTATTAGAATTCAATTTTAACTTAAAATTTAAAGACACAACTTTTTTTATTCAAGCCCAGTATAGGCCGTCTTGGAATCCCTCATGGCCCCTCTGAGGAAAAGGTTGCAGTGGTTGCCGTTGACGACTGTGATGTGGCCATGGCTGTGCATTTCGGGGGACAGATTGGGAACTACAGCTGTGCGGCCCGCGGTACCCAAACAGGCCAAAAGAAGTAAGTGTTTTCTTAAAGTAAACATGAAACTGCTTTTACAACCCATTTTACTTCCAGAGTGTGGCGTATTTAGTGAATCAGGATAATCAACAAGAAAAACATATCTATATTTTAATTATATTATTCAATTATTTTAATACTATTCTTTTATTTTAAGATTATTATTATGCTACTTTGCTATAGAAGCTTGTTTCCACCATGGAATAAAAAAAAAAAGGCCATTGCAACTTTTTATCTCACAATTCATACTTTTTTCGCATTTGTGAATTATTAAGTCAGAACTGAGAGATATAAACTCGCATTTGGAAAAAAAATGTCAGATTTGCTAGTTTATATCTCACAGTTGTGACATTATAACTCGCAGTTGTGACTTTATATCACGCAATTCTTAGAAAAAGTCAGAATTGTGAGATAAAAAGTCACAATTATCTTTTAATTTTTTTATTCCGTGGCGGAAACAAGCGTCCATACATTGCTTTATTGACAGCAGCACTCTAATAATAATAATCAAAAATATATTCAGTGCTACACCTGGACACATTTCTAGTCTAAAGAAAATCTAGTCTGGCCAGTACCTACATTCTTTTTTAGCATGCTGTTTTTTGGGAATATGTGACATTGCAGAAGTAAAATTGGTTGCAGAAGCCACAAAATATCAAGTTTTTAAGGAACTCGTGTAGAGTTTTCATGTTTGTTGTGATCCCTCCCTGATAAGTTGGGCTCTCCCTGTTTCTCTCCTTCTTCTCACACTTCCTCTGTCTCCCACATTCATTCATTTTCCACCATCTAAAGTCCTCAGGGCATGATATTGTGTGCTGAAAGGGAGAGTGTGACGGGACAGAGGAACTTGAGTACACGAAGGCATGCTAACCACCGACGGGTGTTGAATAGCTGATCATTACAGCAGATTACACAGGATTCTGCTTCTCCTGTTACACTCCATTTTTCCCCTAATCTCCATCAATCTGCACTCTGTCTCATGTCAAACAAGTTTTATGGGCTCTACAATGGAAACACACTCCCAGCTTATCAGCGGCTGGGATTTGCCATTGTAGGCTAATTGTCTCTCTGTGAGGAGAACAGAGAAGTAAGAGATGGTGGAGCTCCATCGGAGATAAGTGGAGATATGGTCCGTAAAGCCTCTGAAATGCAACTGCTAGGGTCAGACCATATGCTTGCAGTAAGTGCTGACCCATAAACCTACAGATTTATGTGGATTTATGGGTCACAATATGAATTGTAGATTAAACAGTCTGGTACAATGTGAAGCCCAGATGAGAAGCTATATGCTGTAATACAAAACCACAGCATATCTGGTGACAATAAAACAGAAAAACACAAATAAAACGAAACAATGTTCTGAATAAAAAAACATGTAAACACACTCCTAGCTCTGCATTTTTTTATGTTCTAATGATTATTTCTTTCTTGCAGACCCTCTTTTGAAAATACAAGATATTTTCCATAATCTGATAACCTTTCTATGAATGATAGATTAAGATGGATATGATCTTTGCTGCCAGATGTTGGCATAATATAATACTGGATAAATACTATTTTAAATGAAAAAAAAAGGCTATGAAGGGCATTAAATGCAATTTGTTCCTGTCGAATATTGCAAAACGTACAGGCTAGGAGAAACATATTCACCCTTTATTCAAATATTATAAAAAGCATAATGTGTAGTTGTGCTTGGAGTCACTTGTTTTACTTGTGTTAATACATTGAAACATAATTTTTATTAATTTTGTAAACAATATTGAAGCAATAGCTCACCCAAAAAAGCTGTCATCAATTTTTCTTTTATTTTCATCCATACTTTTTGTTTTCTTTGAAATGAGATGAATGAGGGTTGAAAGGATTGGGACAAAAAAAGTGCAATAAAAATAGCCACTCAACTCATTGTCGTCTATTTGTTGCCTAACGGGCCTCAAGGCCTAGATATCTCAGGATTTGAACACACATAAACATAATTTAATTTTCAAATGGTATATATATATATATATATATATATATATATATATATATATATATATATATATATATATATATATATATATATATATATATATACATACATACATATTATTATTATTATTATTATTATTATTATTTTATTTTTTATTTTTTTTTATTTTTTTTAATGCAGCTGTATTATTTCATAATGAAAAATGTTTGGGACAGTATTTTCTATTCTTGGTTTCAGGAATCTTTCTGTTTGTGTGCAGGTCACTGGATCTTACCGGACCTTTGCTCCTGGGTGGAGTTCCAAACCTCCCTGAGGATTTTCCCATACAGAACCGAGACTTTGTGGGCTGCATTAGGAACCTGACTATTGACAGCAAGCCCGTAGACATGGCTGGCTTCATTGCCAACAATGGCACCTCAGCAGGTTAGAAACTATATAACAAGGGTTCATATCATGACAAATCAAATATTTGTTTTGTACATTTCAGAGTACTACAAAAACTAACCCAAAACTTCTTCCTCAACTCTCCAAAAATGTGATGTTAGAAAGAATGTTTTTCTTTAGCTTTTCTGAAGCGGTCCATTAAGTTGTCAAACTCTAACCCTTAATATTTAAAGTGCTTTTTCCCTTTCTATTCAGGTTGTGCAGCAAAACATGACTTCTGTAGTCAGATTGTTTGTCAGAATGGAGGCGTATGTGTGAATAGATGGAACACCCACACCTGTAACTGCCCATTAGGCCATGGAGGAAAGAATTGTGAACATGGTAAGATAATCCTCTCTTTACTAGTCTTTTCTATATATCATTCTTCCTTTGACTTGATTTTGCTTAATGGACACAAACACACAGACACGCCTATCTATCTATCTATCTATCTGTCTGTCTGTCTGTCATCTAATCTGTGTACACAAATCCAATGACTCATACCTGAGACAGGAATTAATCTATCTATCTATCTATCTATCTATCTATCTATCTATCTATCTATCTATCTATCTATCTATCTGTCTGTCTGTCTGTCTGTCTGTCTGTCTGTCTGTCTGTCTGTCTGTCTCTCTATCGTCTATCTATCTATCTATCTATCTATCTATCTATCTATCTATCTATCTATCTATCTATCTATCTATCTATCTATCTATCTATCTATCTATCTATCTATCTATCTATCTATCTATCTATCTATCTATCTGTCTATTTGTCTGTCTGTCTGTCTGTCTGTCTGTCCATCTATTCTTCTCTCCATCCAAGTTTTTTTACACTGTAAACCCAATTGAGTATGTGCATTATAATCACAAAGAGTCCCCCATAACGGTGAATGAATATTTGAAAGAGCGAATGGGGTTGCAAATGGCTTAACATTTTCAGTGAGCTTAGTTTGACCTAATTTCTTGGAAGGAAACCCAGTTGAACCCGCATTTTCTATTTATTTTTGCTTATCATTTGGATGGAGGGATCACACCATGTAATGAGCCTTCAAAAGAACATAAGTCATAATACCGCCAATGGTAGTAGATCTAAATCCCTCATGTCACTCCAAACCTGTATCACTTACTTTCTTCTGTGGAACGCGAAAGCAGATGTTTTGAAGAACATTCAGGCTACTCTTTAACACACAATGAAAGCATCATTATATCAGGGCCTCTCAATCTCCATAAAGGACTCTAAAAATCTTCTTCCCCGTTGTAGGTCTAAAATCTCAATTGAGGAAAACTGAAGTGAAGTGAACTATGAGTATCACTAATATTATTGTCTCACTCCCAGGGTTGGGTCTATGATATGCCACTTTTATTTCCATAAGTTCAGCCCTCGCATTGAGAAAGTAAAATATTTGCCCTGAGGAAACTGATGTGAAAGAACGTTTCACATTCCTGATTAAGAAATCTCCTGGATGACTGGGAAACATTCCTCCCTGAATGATAGTTATTATTTGTGCCTCAGGACAGAAGGGAATGTCTAAGCGTTTCCCTAAGTGTGTGTTTGTTTAATTGAACAGATTTCAATTATCAATAAAACAACTTTTTCTAGTCTGGATGTCATCTAAACTGTTGTGTGATGGTCTTCTTTCCACAGTTATGCCCGCCCCCCTGCATTTCGATGGTCATGCGCTGGTGTCATGGAGCGAGACCGATATTACCATTGCCATTCCCTGGTACATGGGTCTAATGTTTCGCACCCGAAAAAGCACAGGCGTTCTGCTACAGGCCAGTGCAGGAGAGTTTTCCAAGATTAATCTTATGGTGAGTATTGTGTTTCAGTAATCCACCACGTCCAATCTTGTTTCCCATGATATATCTGTTTTAATGAAGCAGATAAATCAGATACATGCTCTCATCCTTGTTTGTCTTAGATTTCTCATCTTCTTACTTTGTGTTTCCAGGTGAGCAACAGACACCTTCGGTTCCAGGTGTTTCTGGGTGTAAGACGTGTGGCCCTCTTAGATTTTCCTCAAGTTTGTGTGGACAATGGTGAATGGCACCATGTGCTTGTCGAGCTCAAGAGTGGAAAAGATGGCAAAGACATCAAATATATGGCTCTCGTGTCTTTGGATTATGGCATGTTTCAGGTATTTTATCTCTATATTTATTTATACACCTAAGTCTGGTTCAAACACAAATGATGTTTATTTAACTATGGGAACGTGGTGCTCTGTACACATAGATAAATTCAATTAAAACTGTTCATACTGTCACTAGTTTATGTAATTAGTCTACTCCCATTCTTCAACGCTTGATGCATTTAGTGGGAATTTTTGTCATTTTTCTTTCTAAAGAGTAACACATTAATCATGTCCATCAAATCTCAAATTATTTATTTTGTTTAACCACTTTCTGTGGTGGAAAAGCTGGTGATGGTAATTATATATTTTTTATTTTTTGGAACAGGGTTATTATACTCAAATAAATCTAAAATCATAGAAAAAAACTTGGTACTTGACATAAAATAAACCTTGAAATATAATACAATACAAATTGTATTGAATGAAATACAATATATATAATTTGTATGAATTTTTTTTATTTCAGCTAATTTCCAAAGCAGCATTTCTCATTTTCATTTAGTTTAACATGATGTACTAACATAACTTAAACTGATAAAATGACAAAAAAAAACTATATAAATTACTAAAACTATAACTAAAATGAAAATGGAAAAAAATAATTAAGTACTAAACTAAATGCTAAAAACTATAATAGTATCTCAATGACACTAAAAACACTATTTTGGAATAAAACGAATTTGTTACTGTAACTTTTATGTATTAAATACTAAATACAAAGCAATAATATAATATTTTCACACTTTTTACATAATTTGACAAATTATTATAAATTATACATAAAATGACAAAAAAAATCATGCAGAGAAAATATTGCACACACAACTCTTAGTTTGCATAAAAATGTATATAGAGGACTTTCATGCTATGAAGAACAACTATGTTTGAATAAAATGTTTTTGTGTATTTTATTATTATTTAATATTACTTTTAGTTTTAAAATTGTAATACTTAATATGTTTATGATAGATTTTCTATGCATTTGCTGCAAATGTAAATGATAAGGGGCGTGCCATCACCCTAGATGAGTGTCTCTAGTTGAAGAAACACCAATGAAGGAATGTGCTTCATGTTCTGTATGCATGAGTTTAAGATATGTATGATATTGTTTTGATGTATAGAGGACAGTGGAGATCGGTAATGAGCTGCCTGGTCTTAAACTGGGGAACTTGTTTATTGGGGGACTGCTTAAGAAAGACGGCACTGTGCAGGAAGGATTTACTGGCTGCATGCAGGTAAATCTCACATACAAGCACATTTACATTGTTTAAAGGTGTGTATTGATTTATTTACATGGTTATTACATATGGTTATCTCATAGGGTCTGCGAATAGGTGAGACCTCCACCAACACTGCCAACATTAACATGCGACATGCGACACGAGTCCGGGCTAAAGACGGATGTAACGTACCTGATGCCTGTCTATCCAACCTGTGTCCAACACACAGCCACTGCAGGGACAACTGGGCATCTCACACGTGTGTCTGTGAGCCAGGTAACACCAACAGTGCTACAAAGGAACTAAAAAGTTTTAGAGTAGTTATATAGTCAGGTCTGAAAGGTTGAGACCACATTTAATTTTAAATTAAATGTGGTTTATCATTACAGCAAAAGGAAGACATACACTATATTGTCAAAAGTTTTTGGACATCTGCCTTTACATGCACATGAACTTTAATGATATCCCATTCTTAATATAGGTTTAAAAATTAGTTGGCCCATTCTTTGCCACCATAACAGCTTCAACTCTTCTGGGAAGGCTTTCCACAAGGTTTAGGAGTGTGTTTATGGGAATTGTTGACCATTCTTCTAGATGCGCATTTGTGAGGTCAGGCACTGATGTTAGATGAGAAGGTCTGGCTCGCAGTCTCCGCTCTAATTCATCCCAAAGGTGTACTATCAGGTTGAGGTCAGCACTCTATGCAGGCCAGTCAAGTTCCTCCAACTCGCTTATCCATGTCTTTATGGACCTTGCTTTGTGCACTGGTGCGCAGTCATGTTGGAATAGGAAGGGGGCATCCCCAACTTGGGAGCATGAATTTGTCCAAAATGTCTTGGTATTCTGAAGCATTAAGAGTTCAGTTCACTGGAACTAAGGGCCCAAGCCCGACCCCTGAAAAACAACCCCACACCATAATACCCCCTCCAGCAAACTTTACACTTGGCACAATGCATTCAGGCAAGTACCGTTCTCCTGGCAACCGCCAAACCCAGACTCGTCCATCACAGAGAAGCGTGATTCGTCACTCCAGAGAACACGTCTCCGCTGCTCTAGAGTCCAGTGGTGGTGTGCTTTACACCACTGCATCCCACGCTTTGCATTGCACTTGGTGATGTAAGGCTTGGATACAGCTGCTCGGCCATGGAAACCCATTTCATGAAGCTCTCTACGCACTGATCTTGAGCTAACCTTAAGGCCACAGAAGTTTGTATGGTCTGTAGCTATCAACATGCACTGACCCCGCTTTATAATTTTACGTGGCCTTCCACTTCGTGCCTGAGTTGCTGTTGTTCCCAATTGCTTCCACTTTGTTATAATACCACTAACAGTTGACCGCGGAATATTTAGTAGTGAGGAAATTTCACAAATGGACTTATTGTACAGGTGGGAACCTGTCACGGTACCACACTTGAATTCACTGATCTCCTGAGAGCGACCCATTCTTTCACAAATGGAATTATTGCACAGGTGGCAACTTGAATTTATTGAGCTCCTGAGAGCGACCCATTCTTTCACAAATGTTTGTAGAAGCGTCTGCATGCCTAGGTGCTTGATTTTATACACCTGTGGCCATGTAAGTGATTGGAACACCTGAATTCAATTAGTTAATTAGACTTTTAGGCCTTGTGTACATAAGTTAAGATTTCAGTGTCTAGTTTTATGAATCTGACACAGACCCATTTTCTCAGTCTTTTTCTCTTTTCCTTTCCCCCAGGTTACTTCGGCAGAGACTGTGTGGATGCGTGCCTCTTGAACCCCTGCGAACACACTTCCTCCTGTGTTCGTAGGCCCAGCACCAAACAAGGCTACAGCTGCGAGTGTGGACACAATTACTACGGCCAATACTGTGAGCGCAAGTGAGTATCTCTCCTTCTCTTTGGTTCATTCATTCATTCCTTGCTTATGTGTTAGGGCTCCAAACAAATCCCTAACCCTAAAAATGTGCATGTAACTTGTTCTAAATTGTTTGTTGGACATGAATGATGTCTCAAATTATGCATGTTATGTTATTAAGTAGACGTATGCTGGTACTTTTCTAAATGATCAGACGTACCATTTTTGTCTGATTGATGATAAAAAAGGGGTCATGTTAGTATTTGAAGATATGGTTCACCCACAAATGATATATTCTCATAATATTCCAAACCTGTATGACTTTCTTTCTTCTGTGGGAAGTGGAATATGAAAGATATTTTGAAGAATGTTTCAACTGTTTTTTGTCCAGACAATGCAAGTCAATGGGGTTCAAAACAACATTGGAACCCATTAACTTTCATTGCATGAAAAAAAAAAGAAAACACTGGGACATTGTTTAAAATATCTTTGTGTTCTGCAGAAGAAGGAATGTCATACAGGCTTGGAAATAATTACAGAACATTAATTTTGGTTGAACTATCCCTTTAATGTTTAGATTTGGTTAGGATTAAGAAAATCGGTGGACTTTTAGTTAAAGCTCAGTACATGCTTTAACACGCTGACTGACAACAGCTTTATTGTCTGATGGTCTGTTTCATGAACTGCCAAGGTTTTATAAGTGGCGAAAGCTGTGATAGCAGATGCTGGCAGTATTTGTGATGGTATTGTTATGCTGATCCTTTAAACCTGGTCTTTCCTTTAATTCTGGTAATTCCACGTCCTTGACGCCCACACTGTAACGCTTTTATTTGTAATGCAACAAAGTAAAGTAAAGCTCCAACTGTTGGAATAATCCAGTACTTGGTGAGTCTTTCATCCATTAAAGATAAACTGTTCTTTAGCTGAATCACTTTTTTGAAAGAATCACCATTTTGAAAAAGTTAATTTGAACAAAGTTAAACTTTTATTTTTTTTATAAAAGTTAATTTTATCAAATTCTTACAGTCATTTGACATAATACACATATAATGGTAATCCTCTCTCCCATAATTTTATACACATTCATAATCTTTAAACTCCAAAAAAATAGATAAAAGAATTTCCATGAGAGGAGAAAAATAATAGGATCAAATATGTTCAAAATTATTTTGTTTCTGTTCCTTTCTTTAACCATGACAAGATTCTCATGATCACAAAGGAAGCGAGCTTAGAATGATGTATTGCTTTCACACAAGCAATTTTGTGTTTGCCTCGCAGTCAGAATCCACTGCTTTGATTTTACAGTGAAATTTTATGTTCAATTTCAAAGCAAATCCTTTTTTCCCCCACTCTTCCAATCAGTCTCAGCCCCAATTTAAGCTGTTTTGAGTTTCATTCGGTATAGTTTGAAGTTTAAACAGCACTATTGCATGATTTTATTTTTCTCTGTCATCTTTTTCACTCTTACTTTGACGTGTGCGCACACACACAGAGGGGATCAACCTTGTGCCCACGGCTGGTGGGGATACCCGACCTGTGGGCCCTGTAACTGCGATGTCAGCAAAGGCTTCAAAAGGGACTGTAATAAAACCACAGGAGAGTGTAGCTGCAAGGTAAGCTGCAAGTGATCGCATGCACTAGACTCTCAATATAATGAAGGGAAACCACTGACTTCTAGTTTTTGTAAAACAATATAAATATAAACTGGACCATGTGGCTTTTAATGTATTGAGAACACTACTGTACAAACGTTTGGAATCTGTAAGACTTTTTGTTTTATGCTGAATTTATTTGATTAAAAATACAGTAAAATACTGTGAAATAATATTACAATTTAAAATAGCTGTTTTAAATTTTATTATATTTTCAAATTTCATCTATTCCTGCGATGCAAAACACAATTTTCGACATCATTACTCCAGTCTTCAGTGTCACATGACACTGAATCTTTGTGGGGTTTTTTTGTTTTTTTTTACCAATACAGAGTTCAAAAGAACAGCATTTATTTGAAATACAAATCTGTTGTAACATTAAAGGGTGTGTTCACCCTTACAGTTCAGTTTGCTTGGTTCATCTGGTCCGCTTAGCATTCACATGGGAATTTTAACACAGAACCGAACCTAAAGACATAGGGATATGTTCACAACCTGATTGGTTGGCTTTTATTATGTATATTTCGAGACAGGAATTACCGAACATCTGAAACAATGTTGTGTGCTGGGCTAAATGCACATGTTGAATGTGCGTAGCCTGAATTTGATAGTATTTTGACCAGATGAGAACTCGTGAAGAGCTTATGAAATGTGTGAAGGAGTCAAAACAGCGGTAGGAATCCCTTGGTCACACACAAATTATGAGAAAAAACTGGTATGCTTGAGCATCCTGTCCTTTTTAGGGTCGCATCCTGTAACATCAGGCCCTGTTTTGGTTCGTATACATGTCTTTGGTCCGTGTTGCATTTACATTTCATTCGAACCACACAGTACGTTTGGAAGTGGACGGGTCTCGATCCGCTTGTTTGGGGCGCTCCAGGGTTCGGATGGCATTTATTTTCAAATAAACTGCACTTTCAGGGCAGTCACAACAGGGTTCGTTTTAAATGGACCAAACATGCCAAGTGTGAACACTCCCTAAATGTCTTTAATGTCACTTTTGACCAACTTAATACATTTAAAAAAAGTATCTAAGTGTATATTATTATACTTTGGTCTCAGGTCCATGCTCACAAGATGCCATACTTTCCTCCTCAATTTTCCAGGACAATTACTTTCGCCATCTTGGTGGGGACACTTGCTACCCGTGCGATTGTTTTCACCTTGGAGCACATTCGCGGACGTGTGATCCTGTAACGGGCCAGTGCGCCTGTAAGATGGGTGTGGTGGGCCGTCAGTGCAATCGCTGTGACAACCCCTTCGCAGAGGTGACAGTCGGGGGATGTGTGGGTATGTTTGCTGTCACCTGAACAGGATAGCAGTTAACTGTTGTTGAGCTCATTTCAAAACTGGTTACAAAATGCTTGACAATGTCACGGACAATTGAATAAATATGAAAGCTCTTTACGATTTTAGCTTGCATATGCATGCACAGTATGATGAAATGTAAGTGTAATACACTCTAATCATAAGCAGAATGCTTTCAAGTCGGCAAGAAGTACCTGTACTGACTGTGGGATTTATTGGAGTGGAAATAATAGGCATTTGTGGCTCATTAAAGGGATAGTTCACCCAATAAGAAAAGTTCTGTCATCATTTACTCACCCTAAAGTTTTTCCAAAACTGTATGACTATGAAAAATGTCTTATTTTGCTTTTAGCAGAAGAAAGGAATTCATACAGGTTTGGAACAAATTAAGTGTGAGTAAATCATAACAGAATTTTCAGTTTTGGCTGAACTTTCCCTTTAAAAATCCTTATCATTAAGACATAGCCTTGTTAGTGACACTAAATGGCATCTGCTTTGCCATATTGTCCTTTCTCTCTCTCACTCTCGTCTCACTAGCATTTTTTTGTTATCTAGTGGTTTATGACGGTTGTCCTAAAGCATTTGAAGGCAGTATCTGGTGGCCCCGTACCACGTTTGGTGGCCCTGCAGCCACAAACTGCCCCAAAGGATCCAGCGGTGAGTCTAGATGATTTATACTGTCCTTAACTAAATCAGGAAGTTACATAAACTATCAAAAGTTTGGACGCACTTAAATGAATCTGAAACTTTAGATTTTTGTAGATAACTATATAAATATATAGTTATATTTAAATAATTTACTTTATATAATTGTGTTAATAAGTTAAATTACAATAGTAAAATTCTTGTTAAAAATACATAATATATTTTAATGATTTTTCTGTAATAAAAAAAGGGAAAATTGTACTTGTGTGCAAACGATGAAGATGTGTGCAAACTTTTGACTGTTAGTATATGTAAGCTGCCAGTGTAATTTTCATCATTTGATTTATTTATTGTTGAATGTTGTTTGACAGGCACAGCTATCCGTCATTGCAGCGATGATAAAGGTTGGCTTCCACCTGAGCTCTTCAACTGCACTTCCCTCAGCTTCTCAAAGCTAAAGAAAGAGGTTTGTGATTGGTTAATTCAAGTTGGAATTGTAGTACTAAATTGTGGACTGGAATATTAAGCATTCTACGCCAGCTTCCACAATCCTAGAAGTGACCCGTGTTTCCTCTTTTAATTGTAACTTAGAGTGTGGATCTACATGCTAATGCTTCTCGAATGGATGGAGAAAGATCAAGAAGCCTTGCGGGAGCTTTGTACACCGCCACCAACCACACGGATCATCTCTTTGGAAATGATGTGAGGACTGCCTACCATCTGCTGGCCAGTGTGTTAGAGCATGAGAGTCTGCAGCAAGGCTTTGAGCTCACCGCCACTCATGACACCGATTTCAACAAGGTATAGACCTCAAAGCCTTCACAGCATCTTCAAATTCAAGCTCAATCTAATGGGTTCTGCACCTCAGAGTATGATAGGAACAGGAACATTTGAATTTATAAGCTCATCTTTAAAGACAACTTTTATTGGAAGCAGATCTTAATTGCTTAAATTGGTAAAGGTGGTTTTTGGAACATTGTAACTGATTTGTTGCTGGTCAATAGTGACCTACTCACTCAAAATGTTTTAACCAAGATGGTCTACTTGGTTGACCTCACCAGTCTGATCAACCATCTAAACCAGGTTGGACCAACTAATGACCATAAATGACCCGCTTTTACCAGTTAGAAGGCATTTAAAACCACTCAAATTGAATATTTGAAGTGTATGTGTGTGTTTTTTTTTTACCCATGGTGGGTGGGTATTATCCAGTATTAATGAACATTATTCTTTTTGTTGTGGTAGAACATTATTAAAGCTGGAAGTGCCATTCTTGACCCAGTCAACAAGGAGCACTGGGAGAAGATACAGCGCTCTGATGGTGGGACGGCACTTCTGCTGCACCACTTTGAGGAGTATGCCAACACTCTGGTACAGAACGTGAGGAAGACCTACCTGAGACCCTTTACCATCGTCACTGACAACATGAGTTAGTATTGCATTCTCCATCCTGTATCTCTGCTCTGCTTGATTTGATACATTTTTAATATTTACTATTTTTCTACACATTCAAGTTGTTGCATTAGATTTCCTGGACTCCGCAAATCAAGACAAGGTTCCTCGCTTTCAGGAGGTTAAGGAGGTGTTCTCAAAAGAGCTGGAGTCATCTGTCCTGTTCCCAAACCTGCTTTCCATGCCGAAAAAGAGCAAAGGTTTTCACTTTGAAACGCATTACTTTATCCCCCAGTTTCTCAGACAGGGCTTAAGCCTAGTCCGCGACTAAAATGCATGTTTGAGCTGTTTTGACTGCAAGCAACGTGCACTGACACATCTTAAAATATGTCAGTGCCATTGTTTTGTCTCAAGATGCACACAAGTAATGTTTTTTTTTTTTCGAACACACGTATTATAAAAGATGCTTAAATGCCCAAATTTAACTAAGGCCTAATCCTGTCTTAATCTAAGCCCTGTCTGTGAAACCAGTCTAATGGTTATAAGTAATAGTCATGGAAATGATCTAAACTTTCTTATGTTGTATTACACTATAGATGCTTTTACAACAGAGCCTCCAGCCCAGATTGCAGCAACTGAGTCTTTCATCAGCGAGGTTGGCTCAGATATTATGGATCTAACACCGTCCATTAAGAAAAGACGCCATGCAGAACCACTTGATCCACCTGCTGTAGTCATGGTGATGATCTACAGGTCTCTGGGGCGGCTCCTTCCGGAGAGCTACGATCCGGACCGCCGCAGTCTTAGGTAGAACTTCATACAAACATCAGGCGTCCTTGACCAGGACATGCAATGCTATCGTATATCATATTAAAATTCTTGTTGATGTGCTAGCTGATATATGTTTTCATTCTGATAAATAGCCAATATTAAAATGCTATTTTTGTTTAAATAGATTTTAAATAAAATACTAAAAACTTAAACCAATCATTTTAAATGCAACTAGAAAATTTAGACATTATAGTCTACAGTATGTAAAATGGATATTCATCTTAAGATTTTCTAAAGATTATATTCAGCAGTGTTATTAAATTCTTGGTGTTTTAAAGATTACCTTTAAAGTCCCTGTAAAGGCAATTTTGAGATTTGTTTCTAAACACATTAGAAATGTTAGAAATGTATTGTTGAAACACATTACAAAGACTGAACTGTGTAGTACTGAATTCAGAAGTTAGACCGTTAAGAAGTTTTTCACCATTGCTGTTTTCCGGATTTTTTGGGCGGGGTTAAAACGGTGGCTCGGTGACGCACTGGAGTCACTGAGCACATGGCCCCTCCCCCATAACTAGAGTACAGTCGCAATTTCGCATCAGTTCACCCGCTAGATTTCGAGTTACTGTCAGCACCGTTAGTTACTACAGCCTACAACTTACAAAACAGCCTACAAAACAAAAAAAGACGATCTCAAGAAGAGGTGAATTAATTTTGTGAACAGCTACCTTGATGGAGTGCTGACGATCACCACCAACACCGGCCTCTGCAGTGTCTTTACACCGGATAGTTTTACAAACTTTCATTGGCAACAACTGGGATTCACTGATAATCCGCTGCAGAATGGGGCCGAACCGACTATCTCCCGCCCCGACCTTCATCCTCCCGTCCCGCCGACATCTGGTGCCGTCGTGACTCGTGAGCTGTACTTTGAGTGTTGTTGTTGTCTTGTGTGTTTACAGTCGCTTTCCCGCGAGTGGGCGTGGTTTCGGCGCCGACAGCGGACACGCCCCCAGCGTTTGAGAGCAGAGAATGCTGCTTATTTTTTCAAGATTTCGATAAGATATTTTATGTACTTAGCGGGTTTTTTTATGATTCAAATTTGGCTAGGTGGTTAATAACACATTTATCTGTGGTGTGAGCAACTCAGAACACATGTTTAATTTTGACTTTACAGGGACTTTAAGTGAGTGTTAAAAGATGGTAAATGTAATCTGAATGAAAAAGGACACAAGCATTTAAATGATCATTTTGCTAAAATTTTTGCTTCAACATGGTAAACACATCAAATCATTTCTGTAATACATTTTAATTTTAATTTTGCAACTTATAAAGCATTAAAATATATGTTTAAATTATATGTTAAATCTAGTGTAGGAAATAGCAAATGTAAATAAAGTTTTCAATTTGAATTTCAATTTTTTTGCTCCAAATGTTGCACACATGGTATGGAAAATGTAAATTCATAGGGTTGGAAAAGGGCTTCCATAAACTATAAATATCAGCCAATAACCAATATGGTACCAATATAATGTGTATCCCTAATGCCAATATCAATATATTGTTCATTTCAAATGTATTTAATATATATTTTTTGTTGTAAATATATTTGGTTCTTTACACATCCCCAGACTGCCCACTCGTCCTGTCATCAACACACCTGTAGTGAGTGTGGTGGTCCACAGGGATGGAGAAGCCCTCCCCACACCCCTTCAAAGACCCATCACCCTGAACTTCAGGCTCCTGGAGACCCAAGAGAGGACCAAACCTGTGTGCGTCTACTGGAACCACTCCATCCCGTGAGTCCTTAATGAATGAATAAATGAATACAATATGTTAGGGAAGCTCTGCTTATGCTATGATTGCAGAATACTTCATAATTTTGTATATTTGTGTGTCTTTCCTGCTCTTATTTGATAGGGTTGCTGGTGGAGGTGCCTGGTCTTCTAAAGGCTGTGAGCTGGTCTTCAGGAACTCGACTCACATCAGCTGCCAGTGCAACCACGTGACCAGTTTTGCTGTCCTGATGGACATGTCCAAACGAGAGGTAGGAAACAACCGTCTATTTTGGTTTATATGAAATTTTAGTATACAGCCAACTAACTTTTTTGAATGCTGTTATCTCATCCATAGCATGGTGATGTTCTTCCTCTGAAAGTCGTGACCTACACCACAGTGTCCGCCTCTCTGGTGGCCCTCCTCATCACCTTCCTCCTGCTGGCCATTCTTCGCAAGCTGCACTCCAACCTACACAGCATCCACAAGAACCTGGTGGCCGCCATCTTCCTCTCTGAACTCATCTTCCTCACTGGCATCAATCAGACCGACAGTCCGGTGAGCAGCATGCAGAGTTATATTATATATAATATCAATAACATAATTTTATTTTAACCATCTTGTTTCTGTGAGATACTAAACCTGTTTCTTGTCTGCTTTGTAGTTTGTTTGTACAGTTGTGGCCATTCTGCTACATTATTCGTACATGTGCGCATTTGCCTGGATGTTTGTGGAGGGGCTGCACATCTATCGCATGCTGACCGAGATGCGTAACATCAACCAGGGACACATGCGCTTCTACTACGCCATCGGTTGGGGATTCCTGCTGTTATCACTGGTATGAAACTCAGGTGCTCATTAAAAATGTTTAGTATATGAAACCCCCTCCCCAACATTTTTTTTGTAGTTCTTGTGGACGGTTCAAGTGTTAAAGGTGCAGTAAGTGATTTCTGAGAAACGCTGTTGAAAGTGGATTGGATGAAGTACCACAACAGTTTTGTAGCCAATCAACAGTAGGGGGCGTGTCCAGTTATGATGGGGGAGGAGAAAGAGGGAGATTGAAAGAAAGACTGTAGAAAGAGAGATGGCTGAGAGGCATTACAAACGAGGAAAGGTCAGAGGTCTGGAAAAAGAAGGGTTATTATGACCAGGCACAAGCTTTAGTACACGCGTTAATATTAGAAACGCTTTCCAGCGCTGGAGAGACATAAAGGCCCCGATATACTTCAAGTGAAATTGAAGAACGAACTAATGTGATGTCATTTAGAAAAAAATCAGGCCAAAGGTTTCCCGGAAAAGTTTGCTCCGGCTGGTAAACATCTTTGTCCTACCATTGGTCCGTATCGATTATGTAATAGAAAGGTGTCATCTTTCACGCTGAAATCTTTTCCAGTTCATTTCTCCTGTTGAGTCTGTTGAGGTCAGACATATGCGAGTGAAAACATGAACTGACTGGAGAATCACTATATAGCAGAAAATGAAGTTGTACTTCTGATGAAACGAGATACTGACACTGTTTTTCATGTTTAATACGGTAAAGCTGCTTGATTTTAAGCAATCCAATTTTTAAAGTGCTATATAAATAAATGTGACGTGACTACTAGAGTGCCAGACTGCAGAGCTCGTGCAAACAATCATATCCACGTTGCTATCATCAATCTTGTTGTGTGTTTATTTTGTTATTGAGAGGAAAGCACGCAGCACATATTTACATATTCATCTAACTTTCACTCTCAGCATTGTGGGCGCATCAGATGTTCGCTAACAGTATATCGCTAGTCACGTATTTCAAACTTCGTTTTACCTCTAAGCGAAGAACGAAAAGAAATTCGCCATGAGAATATCGAGGCCTAAGCGGGAAGGCCGGAAAACCGACACCATAAGGTTGCATTGTTTTTCTCTGTACGTGAGTAACACTGGTTTACTTTGCTTCAGCTATGATTAAGAGACATGCACTCTTGCATTGAGTTTGTGCATTCTGGGGGCGGGGCAATGTAATGAGGTGTGTGTTTGAGTTGGTTTTTAAATAAAACTGTGTTTCTCAGAAATCACTTACTCCGCCTTAAAATAGGGGGGTCAGATCCCCTAAACCATGTAATTCTCATCTTGCATGTACACTGTTGCTTATTATTTTTCTGTTGTCAGGTCTGGCTGTGGGTTTGGATCCTCAGGGTTATGGAAACCCTGACTTCTGCTGGCTCTCTGTCAATGACACTCTTATCTGGAGTATCACTGGACCAATCTCCATAGTTGTGCTGGTCAGTTTAATCTTATTTAGCACAGTGAAAATTTTCCTTTAATTTTATTCTCCCGTCTTAAGTGTTTGTTTTTTTTCAACAGATAAATATACTCCTAATTGTTCTGGCAGCCAAAGCCTCATTTGGACGGCGTCAGCGCACTGAAAAGTCAGGAGCAATGTAAGTTCAGTGAGAGTTTGGTCAAACTGAACAATACTGAAATACAGAAGGCCTGAAGCAGGTAAAAGACAATCTTTTTCAACATACTCCTTTGGTCTTTTGCAGCTCTGCTCTCCGAGTGACCTTCCTCCTCCTGTTGCTCATCAGCGCCACCTGGCTGCTGGGTCTAATGGCAGTCAACAGTGATGTACTCTCCTTCCACTATCTTTTTGCCACCCTCAGCTGCCTACAGGTACATATAGTCATGTGAATAATGTACACGGTTTATCAGAACAGTGGGATTCTTGTCAAAGTTTTTAGAATGCCTAAAATATAGATTGGATTCAGAGCCAAGGTAAAGTAAACCTGTATTGACACAATTGTATATTATAATTGTCAAATTGTAAAATAATATATACAGTACCAGTTTTTAAATGATCTGAAATAATCTGAAGATGACTCTTCTGTCCTCCCAAGGCTGTGTTTATTTGATTTAAAAATACAGTAAAAACAGTAATATTGTGAAATGTTGTTGCAATGTAAAATAAATGTTTTCTGTTTTAATATGTTAAAATGTAATATATTTTGTGTGACGGTAAAGCTGAATTTTCAGCATCATTACTCCAGTCTTGAGTGTCACATGATCCTTCAGACATCCTTCTAATATGCTGATTTGCTGCTCAAGAAACATTCATTATTATTATCAATGTTGAAAACAGTGCTGCTTAATTTTACTATACACTACCATTCAAAGGTTTGGGGTTAGTAATATATATATATATATATATATATATATATATATATATATATATATATATATATATATATATATATATATATATATATATATATATATATATATATATATATATATATATATATATATATATATAAATATAAATAAAACATTTTTAGGAAGGATGCATTAATTGATCAAAAGAGACAGACATTTTATATTGTTACAGAAGATTTCTATTTCAAATAAATGCTGTTCTTTTTACATTTCTATTCATCAAATAATCGTGATACAAAAATGTGTTTCAAAAATGTATCACGGTTTCCACAAATATTAAGCATGCAAAATTGCTTTTCAACATTGATAAAAATAAGAACCATTATTAATAATTGAGCACCAATAATAACTGATAATAATTGAGCACAAAAATCAGCATTTTACTATTATTTCTGAAGGATCATGTGACATTGAAGACTGGAGTAATGATACTGAATAAAAAATTACATTTTAAATAATATTAAAACAGAAAACCGCTATTTTAAAGTGCAATAATATTTCACAATATTACAATTTTTACTGTTTTACTTATCAAATAAACAGCCTTGGTGAGCTTAAGAGACTTCTTTCAAAAACAAGTATATTCAATATATATACAAGTACTGTTTATACAAGTCCATATTTATACATACATACATATATATGGAATTGGATTGCTCTCTTAAACCAACATGTATGCTTGTGTATTATGACAAATTTCCATCAGTGTAATTATTCAGTAATGGATCTTTCATTCCAGGGCATTTGCATCTTCTTTTTCCACTGTATTCTCAATAAAGACGTGAGAAGGAACCTGAAAAGTGTCTTTACAGGGAAGAAAGTACCAGCTGAAGATCCCAGTACAACACGGGCTACATTACTCACAGTGAGTTTGACACATTAAAAAGTTAATTAAAAATGTAAAAATTCACATGCGGGTACAATTTATTTGGTGATGGGATGTTAACAGGGAATGTCGTCTCCTGTCGTTTCTAGCGTTCTCTGAATGGTGACGTCTACATGGAGGATGGAGGTCTGTACCGGACCACCATCGGAGAGTCCACTGTATCTCTAGAGAGCTCTGTTAGATCAGGCAAGAGTCACGGCAACAGCTACCTCGTATCCACTCTCAGGTAAAACACCACAAGTGAATCATGATGAGTTTCCATCTGTTAACTACTTTAGTTAACATTTCATTTGAAATATGTATGTGAAAGATCTCCACACCTCCACCTTAACCCTTTTAAAACATGAATCATGTTTCCTTTGAACTTCTGCAGACCTTGGTTTTTCTCTCATATATGAATCAGGTTTCTGCAGTATGCCCTAAATATATTGGGAATTATGAACTTGTATGAACTTGTTGAAGTGTTTGCCTGCAGCTGTGCTGGCAGCTGTTTAACTAACCTATTTGCACCAATTATTACCTATTACATTGTGCATAAACATCTCAAAGGAGCATTCGGTTTTTAGGTCACTCAACTGAATATCCTTAGATGCGACTAAGTACATTATGACTATCAATGGGGCCACTTTAGCCATATTTATGACTCATATTTTTTAACCATAACCATTAGGCGTCCTAATTCACAGCACAGTGAAGTGCTGTGAATTATGGATCCATGGATCACATGGATCTAATGTGTATTGATTCATGTGTTTGATCTCTCAGACACACATTCTTCTTACTGTACCGGTAAAGCATATGACATTTATTTTATTAGCTAGTGAATGAAAAAATCCTGGTTGTCGTATTTGTCATTGGCAGCTGCTGCATCTGTGAAGATTTCACTATCAACTTACTGTCATTAAATAACTTTAGTCTGACTCCACTTAATATAATGAAGCAAATTCACAAAATTCAATACATAGTTTTAATGTTGTTTTCACACAGGGAGAAGAAACACAGCATATCGTCTAATGGTGGAAAGGTGGGACATGATGAAGGAGACTTGTCGCTCTTTTTCCACAAGAGTAAAAAGGCAGAAGGTGAGGGAAAATACTCTTAAAAACAGAACATACACAGCCCATTGAAGGGTCAACTTGTGTCATAATGTCTTTTTTTTACATTTTGTCCAAATCAGGAACTTTATAAAACAGCCTTGTTAAAAGCTCTTCTGTTATTTAATAGTCAGTAGGAGAGCATCAGACAAAAAAAACAACAAAAAAAGACAATGAATTATGGGTAAACTAGAGCACTTCTGTGATCAGAGGCTAATTTTTCTGTTTCTATGCAGATTCGGATTCGGACAGTGAGCTCTCAGTGGATGAACACAGCAGCTCCTACGCTTCCTCCCACTCCTCGGACAGTGAAGATGAGGCCAGGCACTCCAAGACCAAATGGAATAACGAGAGAACGCCCATCCACAGCACTCCTAAAGGTGCCTGCAGCCTCTTCTGTGACCTCTGACCTGCTGCTTTTTTACATGGTTTATTCAAGCAAACACTAACAATAACAAAATTCATTTTTAAATTTGGATGTTAGATAACTGTACCCATTTGCTGTTCTGCAGTTGATGCCGTGTCTGGTCATGGGAAGCCATACTGGCCTCAGGAGCCGCCCACTGCCAGTGAAAGTGAGGAAACGGGGGGTCCAGAGAAACTGCGGGTGGAAACAAAAGTGAATGTGGAACTTCATCAAGGGAATAGACTAAACCAAAATGGAGATGTGTCACAAAGTGAGAGTCCACCCAGTCAGCCAAACAGCAACCAGCTACCCAGAAGAGGTGAGCAACAACACATGTATACATATAATTTATATTCAAATAAAACAAAAGAATGAAACCATTTTAGTACTTTAAATGTAAAAAACAAATAATATAATAGTGTAATATAAAAAATAATTTTAGCTAATAGGAAACTTATAATAATTTGTATTAATAATAATGTAATAATATATACATTTAAATATTTTAAATATGAGGTAAGAACAAATACTAAACTTGGTTAAAGGAACACTCCACTGTTTTTAGAAATAGGGCTTATTCAACTTCTTTCCTACATTTAGATATGTGGCGGCAAATGCATTTTTGTCTCAGTGCATGCATTGTTTTAGTTTGGCAGGGTCGCCGCTAGCTTAGCTTAGCATAATGAATGAAATCCTATGTTGCCAGCTAGCATGTCCCGAGTAAAAGTGATCCCAACCCCCCCCCCACCTAATTACTTCTACTTGGGCGCAGAGATATCACGCAACACATGAAATCCCACAACTTCCGTCAACATACATTTCATGTGTTGCATAATATCTTTGCGCCCAAGTAGCAGTGCTTCGCCTGTGCTTCACCCTAATATAGTCCCAAGTTAATATCTGCCTAGGAAATCGCCTAGTCTTAACCTGCATCGCTATTTGTATTCGTTGTGAATACGCAGGCCACAAGAAGGAATTAGCTGGGGGTTTTTATTTTTTTAATCACTTTTACTCGGGACATGCTAGCTTGCAACATAGGATTCCATTCATTATGCCAAGCTAAGCTAGCGCCGACCCTGCCAAACTAAAACAATGCATGCGCTGAGACAAAAATGCATTTGCCCACATATCTAAATGTAGGAAAGATGTTGAATAATCCCTATTTCTAAAAACGGTGGAGTGTTCCTTTAAGGTATTTATCTGACAAATTTATTTGGCAAAAACTGCAAGCTACAGGGGAAAAAAGCATACTTTGAATACAACATAATTAGTTATTAATATTTTGAAAACAGAATTGTGCCTATATGTGAATTTCATTACATTGTGCCTATATGTGAATTTTCATTACAAAACATAAATATCTTTTTCATTTATATATTTATATATATATATATATTTATGATATATAGTTTGTATATATACATTATATTATTTTAATTATGTTATATTATTGCTTCACTTTTATTAGGCATTTTAAAGAACAAGATCACGTATCCACCCCCACTGACGGACAAGAACATGAAGAACCGCTTGAGAGAGAAGCTCAGTGACTACAACCCACCCCAGATCCCCCGTAAGACTCCATCGGTTGGGTCAAACGAAGGCGTTCGCTCAGGGACTGAGGCCAACAGCATCGTCATCAAGCCACCTCCATTACCGCCCCAGCCTGCACCAAACGGGATCACTGTGGAGCTCAGCACGAGCCCCGTCACCCTGGCGGACGAAGAATTTGATTCCGAGTGAGTTTGATGTCAAATTCTGATCGTTCAAATTAATTTAATCACGTTCTGAATGTAACACCACTCTGTATTTCTCTTGTTAGTGGCAGCAATGAAACTTCAATCTGAGTCTTCATCCTGACAGACGCAATGAACTTGAAAAGGCTTGAAGTATCAGTGTCTGTCTCCCTACTAGTATTAAAGCACAACATGGTTCTTCTCTGAAGTAGTATTTCTATAGGATCTTTTAATAAAATGGCGTCTGGGTGCTCGGTATCCCAGCATTCCAAAGCACTACTTTGCCCAAGTTCTACTGGACGAGGACCGAAAACATTTCTGCCGTCAAATGGATAAAGTTGATCTGGAGCTACAAAAATAAAGACTGATATTAATAAGCTTTTGTACAGTTTATTCCAGAATTCATCAACATATGACTTATGATGTGTAAGTAATGTTTATAGTTACATTTTGTATTTTAGACGTAATAGGGTTATTTGTAAAATTGTAAATTAGGGTTTCATTGTGTTGCCAATACTGAATATTTATGTTTACGACTTTTGTTTACTGTGGTATTTTTTTACAGCACTGTTTTGAATGTTATGTTTTTTTTATATTGTGCATTTTTAAGAACTACCAGTCGTAGCTTAATTTGTAAATTTGTTGAAGTTTTCTCACCCCCCAAGTCATGTTTCATGAATTATTAGTATGAAAATCCCATCATACACATTGTCTGTCATTGGGTTCAGTGGGCAGTGATTTTTACAGTGATTACCTCTGACAGTATTTTACAGCTTATGTTCAGCATGTTTTAATGTCTCTGCCAGTGCTGTACATAGAAAAACAGTGTTTTATAATGTTTGCTCTGCATCTAAATTACCAACAGAGAATCAAAGGATTCCTAAAGTGCCTGTCGTCTATTTTATAGCTCTGCCAAACCTCTTGTGTAAATAATATATAGACTGAGAAATTCAGGGACTAGTTTTTACTCATATTAAAGGTCAATCTATGTGAAAGTGATGTCAGGTCAGTAACCATGTAATCTGTAATAATATAGAAGCATTATTGATCTGTAGTCCTTAAGTGAACAAACGTTATCGTCACATTAAATGTGTATCCATGAAATACCTCCATTACTTTTCAAAGCTCGTAGATTTTAGATACCAGCATGTAAAATACGGTATTTATATTTGTACTATTCGCACTGATAATACATTTGAATGTTGTAAATAAATGAATTTAAAAGGTTTAATTAAAACTTTGGAGTATTTTTTTTACTTTTGTTTTGCTATTATGACATTTCCTTCGATTTCCTCACAATATAAAGTGTGATTAATTCATAAAATGTGTTATTTGCGACAGTTCGGATGTTAAATGGTGAATACATTGAACTGTCGTTGAGCGCCACCTAGTGGACACACTCATCCAGCGATCAATGTTAACTGCAGTGCAAACACTCCAAAAACGAGTCAAACCAGACCTGTTACATATCTGTCTAGACGAATAATCACGCCAAAACACGTCCACTTCAAAAAAATCACAGATAAAATACACACCCTCGCGTTTTTTCACCCTCGTATGTGTATATGACGCATAAACTTTAAGCATGGATTGACAGAGTTATGGGATTAATGTCCACCTCACTTGTTGAGACACAGAAGTCCCTCTGTTGTTGCCCTATTTAAATATTCTAAACACAAAGACTAAATTAAGCACGCTGACTTCGTTCACGAAGGAGAAATATCTGAGTGCGTTTTTGCCTGATAAGAGACGACTGTCAATTATCGGCCCCTTTAAGAGCGTCTGTCGCTGTCATTGACGAAATTTCCTGGTGTGAAGTGAGTCTCGCTGGATATCAACAACAGATGGAAACAGACCCCCAAATGATGATTTGCAGTTTGAATGCGATTCTAATCCGGAATATGGCTGGAAATAACATCTGACAGCTAAGGGAGTCGCATTGGTAGATCAATGTGTCTGCTCGGGCATTTTACGCCGGATTTCTCTTCGAGCTGGTAGCAGGTGGTGACGGAGCGGGGCGAAGCTCGAATATTCATGCCTTCCTGTTAATGAAACTTAATTACGGATTCCGTGCAAGGTGGGTAAGAAACTTTCTACCCCTTTCTGTTTGATAATCCCGCGGCGGGCGGGGCGCGTGTTATAATGTATCAGACTGAAGAAGAAGCTTTTGTTACATTGTTGCGTTTCGAATCCTCAAACTCATTACAGCGCGCGCGACTCGCGAGCGAACGTGCCACATTGTTTGTAGTTTTGTGCAGCTGCAGCACGTTTTCTTGACATGTGTTTATTAATAAATAAATGATGTGGCTTAATAATGTGACAACCGCTCCTAACAGTCAAGACGAGGTAAGAAAACGATTTAAAATATTTACACGCACACGAAAGCCGCCATTCTACACGGCATCGATCTGTAAAATGTTTCATAGTGACGAAAGGCTTTTTTAGGTCAAGGCATTAATCGGCAATCTATTGATGGTGCAGCTGTGTCAACCCTCGATGTTTTATTAATGGGATTCAATTTGAACTACACGGTGAGGTGATGAAGAAGATGCAAAACCCTGGAGCAGAATGCTTGGCATTGTGCTAGCGAGGATTTTTATTATTTAACTAGAAATTGCAATACACGAGGAATAATGCAAAAGGGCGCTAAACATCGCTGAAAGATCGGCTACAGTAATAGGGTGCGGAGGTTGTGACAATAGGGGCGGATGGTGTTTGGAGACAGTATGGGGGAATGGAGATTGCCACAATGCTAATAGGAGGATGTAAAGGAAGCACAGATGAGCAGCCTGACTGCTGAACTCGCCAATCGGGAAAGTGAAAGGGGAGTCTCCCGTTGGTGTCAGTAAAGAGAAAATCGTTTCGGTAGTCATGGTGTTTACCTATGATGTAATTGTGATGGGTTGTTAATGTAGAATTACAATAGAATGGCGTCTTGAATAGAATACAACAATAATGGAACGTTGTTTTCTTTTGTAAAGCATTTCGCCATGCTAATAGCCTACCTGGCCATTCCCAGCTAACGGGGATATTCTCAAAATGTTGGCTAATGTTCTGGCAAGGTTTTTAGAACGTTGCCTAGGTTCTCTCAAAGTTATGAACACAGAATCTTCTTGTAATGTTACTAGAACGTTTGTTTTCTAGTCTTTAAAGGGATAGTTCTCCCCAAAATGACACTAATCCAAGCCTTATAATGGCAGTGAATGGCAACCCAAATTTTGAAGCCCAAAAAAGTGCATCAATCCATTATAAAAGTAATCCACACAGCTTCGGGGGGTAATAAATGCTTTCTGAAGCAAATTGGTGGATTAAATTGGAAAAAAAAATCCAATTTAAAACTTTATAAAGTAAAACCCGTATTCAATTTACAAAGAAAGTGTAAAGCCTCTTGCAGTTCAAAGCAATTGCGCTACGTCCAATGTCATGCATCAAGAAGCTTTTTTGTAAGTTATATATAGAAGGTGGTCTGGCGGAAGCTACATATTTTTCTTTATAACTTTAATTATGGATATTTTTCTTATACAAATGCATATATTCTCTTCAGAAGGCCTTTATTAACCCCCTGAAGCCGTGTGGAGAACGTTTATAATGGATGGATGCACTTTTTGAGCTTCAAATGTTGGGCTGCCATTATAATGCTGCCAGGACATTTTTTAATATAACTCTGGATGTATTAATATGAGCGCAGTGGAATAATAAAAGTGATCAACAGGATTCATATCCAAAACGGTAAACATGCACTGCTTTGTTTTCGGTTTGTGTATCTGCAGCGTTGGTTTCCCTTTTTGAATGATGAATATGTCTGCAGACAGTTGTCTCATTTACACGCAGGCGCAGAACGCACATGCTAGTTGCCAGTCGGCTTAAGTTCTCTCGGCGTGTTCAAGTGCAGCGTTTTTGCTCCATTGGAGGCAACAACACAGTCGGCTTTCATCAGCGCAATTACAACAAAAGGTTGGGACTACAACACCTTTTTACCGGATCTTGTGAAGTCACAATGTCACTCATTTAAATAATTCCCCTTCCATTGAATACGCAAAAAAGGGACGAAGCCTTATTGAGCTGCGCTAGAGAAGACGAAGAAGACAAATTGTTTTAGTCACGTGTTGTTGTCGTGTCGAAGAGACACTTTTTTTTTTTTTAACCTCAATTCCAAAATGCTTTTGTGTGGCCTTATAAGGCGGACAAATTTTAAAAATTGTTTATTGGTGTGCTGCACATTTGATGGATTTCCAGAACCTAAGATGGTACAATGCTGGCTACGCGCCAAATTTCTTTTTTGACATGGAGCAGAAGCCACTTTGTGGGGACAATCAGTTGTTTATAGATCACAGCCTGTAAGTATGTATTATTATTTGTTTGAAATTGCCCCCTATACACTCATTCACTATTCTCACTATTACTCCACTTATATAGTTCACTTGAAGGTGTGAATGAAAACAAGCTTTTGCGTAGTTTGTGCTTGCTGTTTAATAATCACTTGCCACTTAGCAAACTGGCAGCTCTTGTAATAGTAATGAAAAGGTTTGTCTTGAACTGTCATGGAAACTATCTTGTATAAACATGGGCCTTCTCTAGCTGTTGAGTGTGCATCAGTTATACATTATTGTGGTGTATTTTGGGATTGAACTTGTGGTTGTCCCCTCAAATAGTGCTCTATGTAAAGGGTGTGGGGGTGATTTCGGACACACAGACTTCACTTGTTTTATTAGCCTACTGGATGATTCAGCATTTTTGAAAGAATCTCTTTAATGGTCACTTGTCACCACCTACTGGTGTAATGATGCAGTTGATTCAATCTTTATTTGAAGTGTCATTACTTTCAAAATGTGATTTACTGTATTTTGATTGCTATCATATGTTTATATCCAAACTATAAACTTATTTATTTTAGTATTGACTTTATACCAGCACATCTGTGTTCATTTGAATTGTTACAGAAATAGTGATTGTGTGTGTGGTTGAAAAGACTGTTTGTGAAGCTTTTTCATACCTATACCTATTCTGTGGCTCAGCTGCAGTGCCAACCCAGATCTGAATGTTTGCTGAATGTTGTCAAAGGTTTAATAGACACAGGCAAATTGCTATCATAAAGGAATAAGTTCGCATGGGTGTTTAGATTGCAAACAAATCATTTGCATTGCTTCATAAAACTACTGGAGTCACATGAATTAAAACATTTTTTTATGATGTCTTTACTAACTTTTTGGGACTTGAAAGTGGTAGTTTTGTAGGTGGTCAATGTAGGAACAAAAAGCTCTATATTTCATTTTAAAAGATTTACATTTGTGTTCTGAAGCTGAACAAAGCCTTATGGTTTTGGAAGAACATGAGGGTGCGTAATGACACAATTTTCATTTTTTTAAGGCTAACCCTTTAAATAGAAAATAAAGATTTATAAAATTAGTGTTATTTTTAGCTAAAACAAAAACTTTGTTTTTCATTCATTTAAATAAAAATGAAATAAAACACTTTAAATATTTAAATAATATTACATATTTAAATAAACATTTTAAAACATTATTTAAAACTAAAATCTAATTAGAAATGTCACCCATGGCAACTAAAATCAAATAAGTTGAAGTACTGAAATTACTAAAACTGAAGTAAACTAATTAGGTCATTCCAAGATTGAAGATTGAAAAACATTTTATTTTGATCTTTTCTTTTGAATCAAGAAGAAAGCCAAAATATTAAATGTACTGGATGAGTATTAATTATGTAATTCAATATAGGTAGGTGGGGGTCAAAATACAAATTTTCTCCTGAGATTTGTGGCCTTTAGAAAGATGGCAGACTCATTATTTTATTTTTACACAGATTGGTAGGTCTGTTAGCAAAATCCCGTGACTTTAGCAATCCTTGTTGCATTATATGGCAATGGTGACAGTTCAAAAATGGGAAAAAGCACTTTTTTTCCCCCCAGCAGTTTGCATGCCTATAACTCAAAATATTAAATATCCTAATAAAATTTTAGATTTTGGTTCTTAACAAACTTTTCTTTTGTTGTCTAAATTAAGGCCCTATGTTTTCCTATTTTTATTTTACTAATGAATAATAAATTGTTGAAACTAGAAATGTTTCCCTCAAAACAGTTGCATGAACGTTGTCTGACTGCCAAAACTGTTCTTTTTCCAAAGTTTGCTTGCCTCTAACTCAAGAAGTATTAAAGAATCTTATCTTAATATGATTTTAGAATCATTTTTTTATTTTGGCAAAGTTTTCTTTTGGAATCTTAATTTAGGCCCTATATTGTTCAATCCCATAGATATAGGACTCTCAACACAGCTCTATGTCCAAATTGTTGAATATTACCAAATTTCAAATGTGGGTCATTTTCTTTAGGTGAAAATTGTATTTTTGATCACCTGGTGTAATTTTAAGGTAAGCTGTTGGTAAATGATTTTCTTATGAAACAAAAGAGAGCAAAGCAAGTTTTACTTTAGGCCTGATGTAGTACTCTTTCACAAGCAAAACTTTTATAGCAGGAGGCCATGATTAGATTAGATATTTAATACCCTGTCATATTTTCTCATAAAATGCTGCCTTCTAATGAGTTTAAACATCTGACAAATCTAGATATGCGTGATATGTACCATCCGCAGATATTTCCGTTTCCCTCATGAGAGCTGCACGAAACGTCTGCTTATTGTCAAAAAAGTCCCTTTCTAATTCACAGGAAGCCAATTTCAGTCTGCTTAAGAACAAGACGGTTGGTGTTAAACCTCAGTCCTGTCGTTATCATGTACAGCATGTTGTCTGAGCTCTGGAAGTGAAATTAGAACTCTGTTGGAGGTTTTGAGTGTCTAGGCACGCATACGGCCGCTTTGTTTCCAGGCCTGCTTTGTTTGCTGTAAGGTCAACTAACTGCAGGGAATGCAGAGTTTGGAACACCAATAGCTTTATTTTGTGCCCCAATGTGGGCCTTTGGTTCCTGGAGTTTTTTTTGTTTTGTTTGTATATATAATCCAGTTACATGTTGCAACACTGTGTTGGTGTTTTAGCCTCAATCTTCCCAGGGAAATTGTTGCACAAAGACATTTTAAGACATTGCCTGAGGAAGAGCACAATAGTTCATGATCTGTTTCTTTCCATTAGGTTAACAGCTGAAATGTCCTGTTTCCATTAGGTAGCAATTAGCACATATTAAGATTAAAGATTATTAATTAATATTATGTCTTTTATTTACGCACTCATGTTATTCTAAACCTGTATGACTTACTTTCTTCAGTGGAACACAAAAGGAAACATTTTGAATAACGTGCTGGTTGCTTTTTTTCTGTACAGTTACATTCAATGATGAGTGATCTTTCAAGCTTCAAAAAGAATGCAAAAGCCCCATAAATTATCATAAGTGTCATTTATATAATGATAAATGACACTTAAGGAATATTGAATTATATCAACGCTGCACCTTATGTTCAAGTTCTAAACTATACGAATAAGCCAATAAGTTTGTTAACGGAACACTCCTCTGTTTTTAGAAATAGGGCTTATTCAACATCTTTCCTACATTTAGATATGTGGCGGCAAATGCATTTTTGTTTCAGTGCATGCATTGTTTTAGTTTGGCAGGGTCGCCGCTAGCTTAGCTTAGCATAATGAATGGAGTCCTATGTTGCCAGCTAGCATGTCCCAAGTAAAAGTGATCCAAACCCCCCCCCCCACCTAATTACTTCTTGTGGTCTGCGTATTCATAACGAATACAAATAGCGAAGCAGGTTAAGACTAGGCGATTTCCTAGGTAGATATTAACTTGGGACTATATTAGGGTGAAGCACAGGCGAACCACTGCTACTTGGGCGCAGAGATATCACGCAACACATGAAATGTATGTTGACGGAAGTTGTGTTTCGTGATATCTCTTTTAATTTTATGGCTAATAACTGATAAATAATTGTTGTTGTTTTTTATTTAACCTTTTTGAAAATTAGCAGTTTGCTTAATTACAGTTAACAGTGTAATAAAATGTGTTTTTAAAGATTGTTTTTAGTTTTAAAGTACCTTAGCCATTATCTAACGCACGCTTAAAGTTAGTGGAAATGAGAATGTATGTTAAATAGCCAAGACTGACCTATATGGACAATATTTACAGATTCTTTTGAGTCAAATCTTTTCAATGAAAGAAGCAGTCAATTCAATTCGCAAATCCTGTCTAAAGGATTTACGTTTACAAGTCATACGGATTTGTAATGGCATGGAGGAGAGTATCTTTTACTTATCACTTTTAGATAGACTTGAAATGTCCTCACACTTCAAACCTCTACAATCAAAACTGGACACGGGTCTCACTGTGGGCCAAAATGACAGTGAGGATCATGGGGCCTCTGACCCACATACTGTACAGAACAGGGTGCTGGCCCACACTAGTCCCACATCAGCTGATCTCTTTGAGATTGTAGCATTCTCACAGCGAGTTCAAGCTGCCCAGTTCACAGACCAGAGAGCCTATTATTGTGTAAGCGAGTTACTGACATTTGCAATAATGTCTGGCTTCTGGATTTCACTTGGACAATAAGATGAAGTATGTTTTTCGTTCTTAATGAGTGAATATTCATATCATGGTACTTCATATTCAGCATGTGCAATGAACATATGAAAAGCCAGGACTTTGTCTAAATGAGAATGCTATTTATCAAGGTAGTATTGTGCAATTTGTACATTTCTTCATCGCTGCACAGTTTCATGTCACAATGACTTAAAAGCTGCTTTTGTCCATACAGGGTTGCCAGCCGCCATGTTAAGATAAAGACACAGATCTCTGTGTTGAACATGCTAAAGCGATTGGATAAGATAAGGTTCAGAGGACCGAAGCGAGATGAGTTCCTGGACCTTGCCGAGTCCCCCAACGCATCTGACAGTGAATGTAATGACGACATCCCAGTAAAACACAGAAGCTCCATCAAAGACACAGAAGAGCAGCGAGACCCTGTAAGTGACATTCCTTCATTTGGGGAAATATCAAGGGAGAATCTGTCAGAAAGTGCTGAACACATTTCTCTGTAGAAAAATGTAGAGATGCGATATGATACCTCTATTTTGAAGATTTCATAACACCAGTCATAGAAAACATTCATATCAAACACAACAACAAAAAAATAATGTATTTTGTGTTGTCGAAGTTGATATTGTGGCTTTTTTTATATGGCCAGACACTTGCATGTGGCATTTATTTTATTAACATTTTACCAAAATCAAGCATAAATGGAGTTGAGGTTTTTGACCAGCGAATTACAGATTTTTGGACATGCATGTTTTGTCCTTATAACGTCCGCATCTGAGGCAATAAGTGCATCTCATTACATTTTCATCAACTTATGGTTTATAATGTTCATTGTAGCGCTTGGTTTTTTTGCTGTTATGTGGCCAAAATCTCATGTTACAAAAGATAAACAAAAGGCACTCTTCTCCGCTCCTCAAATACATAAGTAAACACTGTACTTATTCAAAGAACCTGTTCTTTACCCTTGCACTGCAAACAAGCAGAGATGTTCAAACTGTGTGCGAGTGAGACACTTCGTTCACGATTGAGGCGGGCGGAGTTATGAGGCTTTACTGACAGTTTGAGTGTCCATTGGTTAAATGTTTGCAAAACCCTCAGACATACATAAGTATCAATAGTAATGATTTATGAAAATACAATATTCATGTAAACGCCACTCTCAGCAGTGTGGGCGGAGTGGACTCTAGGGATATTCGCTAACAGTAATACTGGTCATGTGTTTTGAACTTTTTTACCCCCTTAGCAAAGAATGAAAATATTCATGTATTTATGCATTTACAGTAGAAGTCTATGTACAACTATTGCATGGTAGCCCATAAACTTCCACTCTACTTGCCTAAATAATTTTTATTTTTGTGTTATTTATATAGGAATGTATTGGCTAAATGTGTTTAACTGAATATTAGAAAAAAATACCTTTCACGTTTCATGCACAGATACTTGTAGAATAGCATTATTAATAATGGTAATAAAACAGCACGTATTCCCCTTCACTTGCTTCCAGGCTGTATTAAGTTCCTGTTCTTTGCATTGCATGAAGAGGCTGTCAGACAAATTCCCTAAGGACTTTCAGCCCAAACATCCATTTGCTTGACTGTATTTCTTTCTGTATAAATGACCTCTTCCTGTTGTTGCAGCTGAGATTTCCCTCCATCGTTCACACCCAGCCTTCCAAATACTTCTAAGGCCCTAGTCTTAGAAAAAAATCTCTAAAGAGTTTTTGTAAAGCTGCAGTATCTTTTCTCGTGGATGTTTGTTACTGATGCCGCTCTGTATTCAGCACTGACCTTCGATGTTTTACATGAAATTTTACAAGAAAAGAACTGATTGGAAAGCACGGTTTGAGAAAATGATGTTATTAAGAGCTTTCATATAGGTCGGTCTCGTCCAAGCACGTTTTCAAAGAAATTGCATTTGCTGCTTATAATTTGATAAGCACAGGGAAGCTCACCTAAGAGATCTGCTGTGTCTCTCTGCAAGCTTATGTGCTGGTCACCATGGCCGCACTGGTGTCCGGTCGGTGACTAGAGCCGTGATTTGTAGAATCCTGGTTATGCTGAACTTCTACGAAGACGATGCTGTAACGTCTCTGGCAGGCTGGAGCACAGATCTGTAAATGTCTTTTATGGGAATCCTAATGGACACTCATTTATTTGACCGTAACGTGGACATATTCTGTGTTGTTCTGGCAAAAACATAGGGTTTTTTTCTTTAATGCGCTGAACAGTTTGGATATTTTTGGGCTTTTTGGCTTTTCATAACATGTTGGCTCAGACTAGTGGAAAGAAAACATCCAAAATACTTTATTTGTGTTATTTTTTTGCACTTTATCTATTTGTGTCTGTAGATTTAAATGGCAATGAATATTTTTATAAGCATGTTTAATTAGATAATTTCTCATTTACCTATTTATGACATTTCAGAAAGCAAATAAAATTGTGCAATTTTTAAACTTGGAAATTATGGTGATGGATAATCATTTTTGTTCCTATGAACCTGGTGCCTTAATTGAGAGTGAGCCTTCATGAACTTCTGAGCTTCTCATAATTTCTCCGATTTTCTCCAGGCTGGTTCAGGGACTCTCACCATGTCTGCTGCTCCCATCCAGGACTACAAAATGTGTGATTCAGACCGACTCAATGAGGTCAAAGGTCACCTGGAGATAGCCTTACTGGAAAAGCACTTTCTTCGTGAGTAGCCCAGAACATTTTTACATGGTTACATCATTCTAAATTGTCATCACTGCTCCCCTGAAAGAAATACTCTCTACTCTCTTACTGATTTTGCAGTTCTTTCCTTTGGGATTTCATACATTGTCATTTTTAAGCCTGAAGTCTGTTCTAAAACCTTGCAAGTTGTATCGCTGCCTACTGTCTGCATAGTCAGCAGTCTTTTAAGGGAGCTGTCATGGAACTGGTTGCATTGACAGTCGACTCATTGAAAGTGGAAGCGGTGAATAGTAATCCTAATATGGCTAGCACCCACTTTCAGCAATTCAGTTAGGACTGTACATTACCCAATTAATATTCATGAGCCATGCTATGAATTTTATATTTAATACAAATATAATAACATAGTATATGTATTTTAATAAAATTATAATTATTGTAAATAGTTGCTTTTAGTACAAATTTTAGTATTTAAATACTCAACATATCATATTTAAATATTTTATAGCTAGGGCCACACCTTTAATACATTTGAAATTCTTTACCTAATTAATATTGATGAGCCAGGCTGTGATTCATTATTTATTAAAAAGGTAATAATACAATATTATAAACTTTTTTTGCAATATTTAAAGATTATAATTTTATTAAAGTATATATATATTTTTTTTTATTTCAACCGAGATTTATTTTCCTCTGAACTTGCTGCAATGCATTTTGGGATTGCATACTTACAATCACACCTATGATACCTTCATTTATGTCTTATGTTTTTTAAATATATGTTTTAACCCGGATAACCAGAATTTGTTAGAAACAGCTCTTCAGGGAAAAGTGATTTGTCCTCACAGGCCTCCAGATCTGCAATATATCTCAAGCTAAATGGGCAATGGCTCACTGTGTCTGGATTTATCACCCTGGGCAGTGGAGTGAGATCATTCTCATTAGGACGGGAGCTGCCTGCACCTTACAGCGATTAAACCCACCATGTATATACTGCTGATCCCGCTCACCTGTAGCACTTTTCAATTAGTGAGACTCTCAGAAGCAGAGATTAGCCCTCCACTGGGGTTCATTCACACACTCTCTCTCTCTCACACACACACACACACACACACGCATGCACGCATACAGCAGAAGTTTTCTGGATTCTCATCTTTCTTTCTGGATTTGATTCTCATATTGTTTCCCATATGATAATTAATTTTCCCTATATTGGCTTAAACAGAACATTTTAGATGTGCATTACAAGGTTGGGAGTGTCTGGTCTATTTTTAGACTCTGTGTGTGTGTGTGTGTGTGTGTGTGTGTGTGTGTGTGAGTGTGCACACGCGTGCATGTGAAATGCCCTCGAGCACTGCAGTACTGGAAAGCAGCAAAAGGTCAGACCTGTGCCGCCAAACCGTTGCTGGCCAAAAAAAAGCCGACTGGACTTATTAATAGTTTGTTACACAACAGAAGCCTCTCCACTCAAAAAAAGGCAAAACCTAATGAATGACTGGCTTTGACTTAGTAACACAGCGTAAAGATGATTTAAAACTGTGCACGATGATGCTGCAGGGTTATATAAGGTGATGTCAAACATTTTGATGCTTTTTGTGTCTCTTCACATCTGGACTGTCCTGTAGATCAGTGGGTTGCGACCCGGAAATGTAATTGTATTTTATATATATATTATAATAAGTTATTATAAGTATATATGTAATATACAGTATATTTATAAATGTATATGAATTTATATTTTCATTGGATAATAATGATTAAATATATTTTTAATTGAATAATGCTATTTAGTATTTGAATAAAAAAAATTAACATTAGCGCTGCAACAATTGTCCTCCGAACAATATGTAATATGAAGCCTATGAAAATCAATATAGTGAATGTATCTATGTAGGTTATGCTGTACATTATAAGCAAAAAGAGGTTAAATCATTCTAAACCTAAAAACAACTGATTGCTTACTATTTTAAAGCTGACATTTAAATGACTAAATTAAAAATGATGATAAACAACTAAATCACAAAAACTTATTCGTGGCATGAAGAACACGTGCACATTCACACATTACTGTTCTCATAAATATCATTACTAGTGTTACATGTATATTTTTAAACCTATTCATAATTTCTTTTTCTAATTCATAATTTTAGTAATTATTGGGTGTTATTGTATATGTAAATATACAGTATGTGCATGTCAATTTAGCGCCCAAATATTTCACTGCTCAATGCTCAGTGCATTACATAAGTGTAGTACTATTAATATTTATGACAGTGAAATGAATAAGTCCAGAGCTTTTGAGCAGTTTACTTGAGTAGCATAATTCCTGCCGACGTTAATAGATGCCAGTGGCCAGTAACAAACGGTCAAAACTTAAAAAATCATAAGATAGATCTTCATATACTTCTATCCCTCATGTTACTGTTCTTGGATCATATGATGTGACCTCTTTGGAAGCCGCAACTGTCTCAGGTTTACAATAGAGTTGTGCTGACTGCTAGTCACTCCCACAGACAGAACATACAACGCAAACATGCACACTGTCAACACGAAAGACCTTCATTGCTAATGTTCAAACATATCATACTTATCATCATTTTATTTCCCATTCAACTTTCTGGAGGAAAACGGTGCTCTAGTTTAAAATGAGTAGGTCTCATATTCATTATATCAGACAGCTCTATGATGAGCTAGCATTGGTCTGTGGTTTTGTGTAGCCTTCACCATTGTGTCCATGGTCTTTTTGGCAGAGACGGGCATGGCTGATTGTGTGAACTATGAAAGGAGGCTGTCAGTCAGAAAAGCTTTCATATGGTTAATTGCTTCAGTGTAAATGGGCCATTAGATGCTATCTTTTTTTTCTAGCCTTTTTTGCTCTTGCAAGTTAGTGTGAGCTGAGGCTGAAGTTTGTATGTCTGTCAGAGAGCGCAGTCAGACCGCACAGAGGAAGGACAGTAGGCCAAGATCCAATCGGGCAAACACATCCAACATGTCCTTATCAAGCTATAAAAATGAGGTTTACATTTCAAATTCCTTTCGCATAGTTGCTGTCTGAACAATGTCCTGATATCTTCTGGGTTAACTTTGCAATCACTTTATCATATCCTTATTCTTCTTTTCCCCATTCTATTTGGTGCTGCTAGTGGCACAGAGATGACACTTTCACCTTTAACCTGAGTGTAACAGTAACCAAAGTACATTGTGACTAAGCAACTCTTAGTTTTGTTGCACTGAAATTCTATTACATTCGACTTTTGACTTGCGGGTTATAGGTTTACAGTTAGTTACAATTACGTTTACAGTAAGTGGCGTTTGAGTTCAGTGTCTCCTCTCAACATTGCAACATTTCAACAAAAATATTGTTCCAAGACTGTAAGTGCTTCTAGCATGACAAGGATTAATATCTGCTTACGTGATTATTTCTGCCACATTTAACTGTAAACAAAGGGAGGTTGAGTTTGCATACCAGAACATGAAAAAAACTCATACAATAACACAAATCTAGCAAATGTTCCCAAAAGGATTATTCATGTAAAGCTCCTAAACATTTCCTTTGCACGACATGTAACAGGATTAGGATATCGGTAAGTATTCTGTGGTTTGTTCTTGTTCTTTATTATGAATAGTAATATTATTTATTACTATTTATAATTTTGTACAACTAGATCTAAATGTGCTTGCCTTCTAGTTGCTTGACAATGAACACGCTGTAAAGTGAAGAATAGCATCATGGGGGGATTAGATCAGGCTATAAATATTCATTTCGATCCATTGTTTTATCATTGTGAACAGCTTGTTCAGTCCCTCTGTCCACTATCTCCGGGTTTAGCGACGGCCCCTGGGGTCTTGCACTGATCATCTGGATTCAGATGTCTTCTCTTTAGCACACCTGCCCTTGAGTCAGCGGCAGGGGGTCTTTATCATGACTATAGCGCCTGTGGGAGATTCAGGGACTGCTGAATTATAGATGAATATGGGCTTGTGTTCCAGGCAACCTTGAAACAGGCATTGTGTGACGTAGAGGGCAGGTGGAAAAACTACTCTGCTGCACGAGAGTCTAGGCTAGAGGCAAAAGTTTTCAGTAAACATGCTCTGGAGTTGTTTGTTAGAATCGTGACTATGTATTTTTCCTTTTGTTAGATCAAGGACGATCTGTCTCTGCAAGCAGCTACATGTTTGTTTGACTCGCGAATCTCAAATCTTCCTCTGGTTCCTCTGCTGAGCATCCTGTCCTGTGAAAGCGCTTCATTGAGTGTCGTCTTTACGATTTAGGAGGACTTCATTGGTCATGTGTAGGCCTGAACTTGCACCCTCAGGATTCAGGGTTTCCACAGAATTCGAATTCTGTCATTAACACGATGGTACACAAATCTTTAACTGAGGTGTTTAGTCATTTGCTTATTCCTCTCACAACAGCATATTGAAAGGGTTTCGATTAAATGCTGTGCATACATAGAGCCTAGTGATTTCTCAGGACATCTATTTATGATATCTGTCAGGTGCTAGGAAGTTTTATACCTTGTATGATATTTGAAAATATGCTTTCAGCAGCTTTAAATAGTATTGTATTAGTACAATTATAGTATTTTTTCAGGATTTGTTTTCATTTTGAGACGTTGTTGTAAATAAAGAGAATAGTTATACAGTGTTTAAACTGTGTCTGTTGTTTAATTTCATATCTTTTATGATCCTGCACATAATTTGGACGTGCATGCTTAACATATTTTACCATGACCTCTATTCCAATAAATTTCCCTAAATTTGGAACAGAAAATATAGAAACATTTGCATATTATATGTAGGCATGGTCCTGAATGTCTTCATTTCAGCTTATTTAGGTACATTAAACTGAAGTATTGTACACAGCTCTCTTAATTACAGAAATACTTATATATTTTAAATATAATTGTATTATAATATAACACAATATTGTATCACTTTGCTGTGACATCTCTTATTTTAAATAAAATATTGATTTAAAATAATTTCATGTATTTGCTAAGCTATATAATAAACAGTCAAGTCCCCTTTATTTCTATAGTGCTTTATGCAATAGAAAGGGTTTCAAAGCAGCTTCACAATAATAAACAGAAAAGTAAGAGAACTATGATGCAAACTTTGTCAAATAAGAGTTTCAAATTCTGCTGTAAAGCAACTGTAGCAAGGTAATAATGTCATTATTTAGCTCAGTTCAGTCTTGATTCAATTCAAAGTTCATTCATTATGAAACGAGGTTAATTCAGAACTACTCTACAAAAGACAAAGTGTTTTTATTCAGCTCAGTTCATTTCAAGTTTTGTTCTCATCTGATAGTATCAGTGAAGTCAAATCAATATTACTAAATATAAAGTGCCCCCAAATCAGCAAGCCAAAGGAACTCAAACTCCATCAGGTGACCGAAATGGAGATAAAAACCTCGGGGAAAACCCAGGCTCATTCTGGGAGGCAGTTCTCCTCTTGCCTAGATGAACATTTAGCCAGTATTGCTAAATAAACCTCAAGAGAGTGATACAAGATCCTGATCATGCTGTCAGGGTTTATTTTGCAGCAATGTCCAGCTGACTCCTCTTTGTATTACTTGGATATTTGATGTCTGTGACTAAAGAGACCTGAAGCTTGCAGCTTTTCCTGACGTCAACAACAATCTCCCGAGTCCTTCAGTCATGCAGTTGAACTGTTTTCTTTGTGTATTGCTCACAGAGGAGGAGTTGAGGAAGCTCAGAGAGGAGACAAATGTCGACACCCTGAAGCAGGAGCTGGAGAAGGAGAAATCGAAAAGAGTCGATCTCGAGCAGAAAATGAATGATATTCTCAGATCCAGGTATGGGAGGTGATGCTTTTCCACTGTTTCCCACAACAGCATTTGGCACATCTATTGTATATAGCTTAATAAATATGTTCCTTTTTAGTTATTGCTATATTTATTTGTTGTTAAACCTTCTAAACAATAAGTGTGCTTTGTCCAGACTAGAAGATTCACCACCTCCACCTCCAAAGCCACAAGTCACTTCAGTCAATGGAACAGGTAAAGTTTGTCCTCCTTTATAGGTGTGTAGAAATCTTGAGACCTGCCTACTTATGCTTTCAAATCTATAAAAGCGATACATCATATTCACTCATGCATTATTGTTAGAAAATTAATATCTAAAGCCCAAAGTATACTTCAATGTAATTTGTAATCAGGAGGGTTCACAGACACACCGTCCATGTGCAGCCCAATTTTGGTTTCCACGCGGACAGTGGACGTATAGCGTCGCATGTGTTGAGCGCTTGAAAACAAAGTCCACTAAATAGTGCGCACACGTCTTTCCACACTGTTATTGAGTTTTAGCTGGTTTTGAGACTGACACATTTGGCTTTACTCTTGCTATTTGTGTTCTCATATGGAGATGGTTTGGATGTGCGTTGTGTAATTACTATTTGGGGGCACACAGTCCCTCATTTAGAATAATCCGTATTCATCAACATTAGAACGAGATTGAATTGCATGCGCACCTGTCCTGCCTGAAATTTAGCGATTTTGTCCTGTGCGCTTAACAACACTTTACACACCAGAGCCCTTATTTTGAGGTTCATTTGAGGAGCATGAGCATCGCTTCATCTGATTGATATTGGTTTTCAGCTTGTGACAATCCCTTTCTTTCATGCTTCAGTTATTTTATTATATCACAGTTCATTTTATTTTTTTCATCTTTTTCATTTCACTTATAATTAAACATCCCTTGAAATTGCCCAAAAAAGGCCAAACAAGGCTTCCTCCTCATTTCACACTGTACTTTATTCCTGAATGTAGTGTCACTTTCTATGAGCCGTTTGTTTTAAATTAACATTTGTGATTTATGCTCAATTGACAGTTGAATTCTGAGAATATTGCAGCCCTTTTTAGGTTGTAGATGTTTATATTGTGACTCAGTTAAATGTCTGTAATGCTGCATTGAAGTGCTGTGCTGTTTTTGAACTGATAGGGGACAAACAGAAGGAGACTTTAAGCTCTCGGCTGTGGAAATGGCTCTATGAGCGCTTTGGTGTTTATATCGAAGACTTCCGCTTTCAGCCTGAGGAGAATACAGTTGAGACCGAGGAACCACTAAGTGCTAAAAGGTGACCAGCCCAAATCAAGCCTCCTTTTGTTTCGTTAGATTAATAATTTACAGGCTTTGAAGGGAGGTTGAACAGAGAACTGCTCAAGCCATGGGTCATTCCAGTTATGCAGTACCTTTTGAACTCTGTAAACCCTGGTCAGACTCATACTCTGGTCAACTATACTAAAATATTTCTACGTTATTTAAACAGTATTAAATTATACTATTATTTATATATATTTAACTTAAATCCTGTACTAGAGTGCTGCTTTTGTATGTTTGACTGAATTATTTGCTGTGCTGAATTATTGTTTTATAATGGCTATTGTCAATTTAAAACTGAATAAATTTTTATCCAATATATTCAAATGTATATAATGAAAACATGAAAATGTCCTGTATAATATGAATAACCTGGATGTCATTTTGATGCTAGTGGTGATTTTAAAACCCATTTTGGAATCAGACTTTTTGTTAGGTTTTTCTGAGTTTTTATACTTTTATTTTTTTTATTGTATATTTTATATATCTTAAATTGTTGTAATGTAGAGCTGGATAGGACGTCTTTACATACAGTCTCAATTTTCGTGCTATTTCTGGCTTTATAATTTCACCCTCCCAACGGATCTCATTAAATAATTAATTGTCTTTTCTCCTCTTTGCAGATTAACTGAAAATATGAGACGACTCAGTAAGTGTTTTCGTACTGCAGCCCAAAAAAACACCCCTCCAAGCCATAAAGCTAAATATTTGAATGGGTTGCAGCCCCATTTTAATTCCCAATCAGCCTGTGTTTAATTCCCATCACCTCTGCTTTGTCACTGGCATGAAACTGACTGTGTTCTGGTCTGTGTGTTGCGTGTGTTTTCAGAACGGGGTGCTAAACCTGTAACTAACTTCATGAGGAACCTTTCTGCCTTATCCAGCTGGCACTCTGTCTACACGTCAGCCATCGCCTTTATTGTGAGCACGGCCCACCACCCACACAAACTCCTCAAACACTATTCATCACTGTTTATCATGTGTATGAGCCACCCGGTCCAAAGTGTCTGTTTTACTACCATAATTGCAATAAATAAAGCGTGTCGCCAAGCTCGTTGTCTGTACCAGATTTGGGAAAAACCCGCCTCAGGTTAAACTGATCTGTTACACTGTTTAATGTTTATTAGGTCAGTGTGATTTAAAAGTTGGCTTATCTTAAGATACAAAAATGTAGATAAATAGTGCCACCTCATGTTTCTGTATGGTGGCTAACATGGTTTCAACACAGAGACACGCCTGATATGCCATCCTTCATTTTAATGTCTTCTTCCCTCTCATCTTTTCCACAGATCTATATGAATGCTGCCTGGCATGGCTGGGTTATCCCCATGTTTCTATTTTTAGCCATTCTGCGGTTGTCCTTGAATTACCTCATAGCAAAGTACGTCTGACATAATCTATCACTGGTTCAATTCACAACTAGTTCACAAACCCATGTGCTGGTTGCATGACATGCGATATGATCAATAATTATATATCCCTTTAAATATTATTTAGCATAATAAGATTTTAAAATGTTTAATGTTTTCTATGTTTACAGTTAAATTATATAATTTAAATAAAGGCTTTTTTATACTAAAACAGTTCTGTCTTTATATTTTCAGGGGTTGGAGGATACAGTGGAGCATTGTGCCTGAGGTGTCTGAATCAGTGGTAAATATTAGCATCATTTCGACTTATTAACGTCAGTAAATTTGCTTGATTAAAGCCTCAATGCTTCATTTGTGTTCTTCTTTTTATTAGGAACCTCCAAAGGAAGATCTTACAGTCTCCGAGAAGTTCCAGTTAGTATTGGATGTCGCACAGAAAGCACAGGTAAGTGAATTGTAAATTTGTTCTAGCTGTGGTGGTGTAATGCAGACACCTTCATTTTGCTCCACACATAAATCTGTTGACGCACAAGTGATGTCTCTACACAGAATCTATTTGGAAAGATGGCAGACGTATTGGAAAAGATCAAAAAGTGAGTATGTTAGATATGTTGTTTTGGGGATTGGTGGTATGACTGGTATACTGTGTAATTGTTCAGATTGTTCATTTGGTTTTAGCCTAAATTGTTATCATCTTTGGGTGTTTTGGATTTTATTTTATTTTTTTACTTTTGTGAACTAGTTTTTGGACCGATTGCAAACCAGTGCAGCAAGATTCTCTGGAGTCTTGATTGTCGATAATCAGCCAAAAAAAGTTGAAATTTCAATTCACGGTCTCTAAGGGCCACCAAAACATTAGAAGGGATTGGAGTTACTTTTACCCAAATGGCTACAACTCGTGAACTTGGCACAAGCTCAAAGCTCAGAGAGCTCGTTCTGTGGTCACATCCAAAAGCATGCAGAGACTGGCCACTTGGTGGTGCTATAACATGGAAAAAACATAAAAATGGTTATAAATTACGCAACCCTAAAGGCTAAGTATACACCACTTTTTACGCATACGCAAGGGTTGGCATACAGTAGAGCCAGATTTTAGGCTGCATAAAAACTTTTTTTTGCAGTATTTACATGGTTGCAACTCGTGGAGAGAGGTTGCTCAACTGCGCATGCGCTGAACGCCCATGGACGCGTACGAGTCAAAAGCAGTATACTTTGCAAGGCTGTGCATTTGACTGTGTGCATACGCTTGCATATTTTTAATTAAAAATTAAAAAAATTAAAAAAAAATTTGCACATGTCTACGACATTCATACCACATGGTAGAACTCCTCATTCTGAGGAACTTTGCCTCTAGTTCAGTGGTTTTCAGACCTGTCCTGGAGGCACCCCAGCACATTTTGTGTGTCTCCCTCATTTATCACACCTGATTCAACTCATCAGCTCGTTAGTAGAGACTACAAGAACTAAATTGGGTGTGTCTGATAAGGGAGACATACAGAATGTGCAGGGCTGGGGTGCCTCCAGGACAGGTTTAAAAACCACTGCTCTAGTTCATGAAATATTGGATTTTTTTTTTTAAACAACTTTTGCGAACTAGTCCTAGTTCTCGGAACTCTTTAGGTCTATAAATATCTGAAAACATGTTGAACTTTGGCCTTTAGATAGCTATAGGTCATTTAGAAAATGGGTGTGGCCAAATATACTCCAATGCTTATAAATCCTAAATGAAAACAAAGAACTTCATGAAACAAGGTGAGCACATGCGACATATTCTAAACACGCGTGCAATGCTTTTTTTAAGCATGCTTTTATGGAGATCAGACCATGGGTGACGCTATAACTGTTAAAAAGCATTATAAATAATATATTTCCTATGGTAAATTGCCTGTATTGGCTGTAAATGATATTTTCCATGTATGCTCAAAGTGGTTACAGGCTTTCTAAATAAAGCATCTTTTAACAAAAGTGCTTAAAGGCCTTAAATAACCCTGTTAATTGCTGCTTGCAGCTATATTTATTATTATTTATAAAAAAAAGTATTATGTTATAATGTTGATAAATTACTCATACTATGATATTGATAAGATTTTGGTAGTACTGCCTATATATATGATACGGTATGTATTGCATTGCAGTCTGTTCATGTGGGTGCAGCCTGAAATCACACAGAAACTGTATGTTGGTTTGTGGATGGCCTTCATCGTTTCCTGTTTGCTGCCATATAAACTTATGGGCTTCATGATTGGTAAGAAATTCAGTTTGACATGCAACAAATAATATTAATGTTTTTTTTTGTCTCTAATTTTCATGTATTTGCGGTTATTTCAGGGGTCTATGCCGGCATCAAATTCTTTATCATTGACTTCATCTTCAAAAGCTGCCCGAAATTGAGGGACAAGTATGACACACCCTACATTGTATGGGCCAACTTACCCACAGACCCACAGCTCAAAGAGCGTAACAACGCCACACTGAGCAGACGGGTGAGTGAAACTGTTTGCATGCACAACCTCCTTGTTCCAGTTTCAAAAGGCTTGTAAAATATTAATCCTGATTCCTTTTTGTCTCTTTGTGAGGAGGAACTCATCAGTTATGACTGAAAATGAGCTTCCTCTTTTAGTTAATAGCATTTATTTAACCAAGATACAACTCTTGATGACAAAAATAATACATAGTAATATAATACAATATGTAATTCAAGTGTGTCCTGGCCAAGCTGTCAAAAGAATATATATTAATTATAATAGTCATTACATTACAAGCCTTGAATATGAGTTGTATCTTGGTGCTAGTAACATCTCAAAATATACTTAAATGTAATTTCAAATAAGATTTTAAAAGAATTAAACTAAAACGAATAAAGTGGAGGGCAGATTAAAACTTACAAGATGGTTAAACATGAATTCAGCCAATGGAGGATGTGTAATTCCTCTTTTTCATTAATAAATGGCAGGATTTTGGTGTGTGTGATGGTCTGTCACATGTTTATTCTGTTATTTTTCTTCTCTCAGCTGTCTGGGTTTGAAAAGGTAGGGATCTAGTGTGGCCTTTGGTTTGACAACAGTGCCTGTGTTTGCCACCACTGGCTGGTTCTGCGTGTGTGTTTTATATATTATTATATATGTGTGTGTGTGTGTGTGTGTGTGTTGTCAGGAATATGCAGTATAGCACTGACAATGTCTGTTGGCAATTGGATCAAAAACTGTCAAATTAAAAATGCATCATCTCACTAATTTGCACAACGTATATGAACAAGATTGTTAAAAAGTACCAGGATGTGTTTGATCCATCGTCATCAGACAATGTGATAGTGTAGAAATCCTGTGTGTGTGTGTGTGTGTGTGTGTGACATGCGGGGTTTATATCTGAGAGGTTCTCAGCTCTATGCTATAGTTTAGTGTAGAATAATAGGTCTAATAGTATTTTGAAGCAGTGACTACATTAGATCAGTCAAGCATTACATATTTTAGCAACAAATGACACTTTATGGAGACATTTGTTGAGAATTAAAAGGAAACTATCATCCTTTTCTATTTATGCACGACTTAAAAAAATGTTTTTCCCGTGATTATATAAATGTCTTGTGTAGGTGGCTAGGAAATCTGAAAAGCTTGGCTCTTCTGGTGTTGCCACTTTGTAGTGTTTACTTTTCAAAGCTAGTTTACAATAACCTCTCAGAAAATGGAGAGGTAAAGTGGTGATCAGATTAATTATATTAGAAAATATGCATATCGTTACTTTAAAAACGGTTGATTGAATCATGTTGCATATTATGCGCTTGTATGACTTTAGGATCTAGGATCCTGGAATTGGCTACATTTAGTCAGTTTGTATGAGAATTAGTCAACATTTCTTTTGCGGATGTGTTGTATTTGCAGATGTACTCTCTATGCACGATGAAGAAGTTTTCTGCAAATATAAGGTTTCTTCAACTGTGGACACTTGTCCTGTAGATTTCTAGAAAATAAAGTCCCTTAACATACACTTTTCTCACTCTCAAAAGTTTATATAATTTGTCTACTAACAATGTCAAAAGTAGTCATGCATGATGATTAATATTGTCATAAATAGTTTTCACACTATAGATGTTAAAATGGTTTAATTTTATTCTGTTTATAATACCATAGTTCTATTATTATTATTATTATTATTAGATATGTATATGTTTAATTTATTTAAATGATAAATCTCTATAACAATAATAAGAATTAATAACAATAAATAATAAAACTATGAAAGTATAAACAATGAAATAAACTATTTTAACATCGTGCGTGTGCGTGTGTGTGTGTGTGTGTGTGTGTGTGTGTGTGTGTGTGTGTGTGTGTGTGTGTGTGTGTGTGTGTGTGTGTGTGTGTGTGTGTGTGTGTGTGTGTGTGTGTGTGTGTGTGTGTGTGTGTTACAGTAACAATAAATATGTATTTATTGTATAATTTATTCATGTATGTGAAATCTTTATTATTATTATTATTATTATTATTAATTATATAAAACTAAATAAGCAATGTAAAACTGATGGCATAAAATAAGAGTGAAAAAGAAGCATGTATCATGCGTATAGATTTGTAAAAAATTATATAAATCTATAAAAACATATAGATGTTTTATTGTTATCAGTTTTAACAATAATAATAGAACGTATCATTATTATTATTATTATTTATGGATTTGTATAACTTAAACAATAAAATCTATTCATAAGACTATTATAAAGTAGCATAAATAAATCCTGATGGCATTAAAAAGATACCAAATTTTATTGTAATTACAATATTAATTATTATTCATTTTATTAATTTAAAATGTAATTAATTATATAGTGTATAGTATATATATCAAAATACTATTGTTATTTTTAACATAAAGCAACTCCTACGACTTAAAAGTGCCTGTAGTTGAAGAAATGCCCATAAACATGTATCAGATGACATCTGTCTTGCTCAGCCCCAAACTCTAACACATACTGTAAAGAAACTAATACCTTGGTCATATGGTAGTATGCTGGTGAGTGGTAATACCTATGATAAGTGGCTGTTTAACTTCTGGCTTTGAGCTTTGCACTAGTCCTCAGCACCCTCCAGGCATCCCTCGCTACTGTTTGGCATCCAACCCAGAGAACTGAGTCTGTCACCAGGAGCCCACATGCAGTTGAGCCACTGACCCATCATTCACTGTGCTATAGGTCAACACTGCTGCTTGGCTCAATGGCATTCACTGGTTTTATAACGATTGACAAGCTTCCCCCACATGGGTGCTGTTTTTTGGGGCCCTAAAGTGCTGATCTAGGATCAATTATGTTCTTTATCTGGTGAGGAGTTCAAAGATAGCATTGATCCTTCATTGGCACACAGGAACCTTGCGGTTCTGGGGCTTTATTTACACGTCCTGCTCCTAAATCAATCATTTTGCTTGTTCCTCACAGCAGATCCAGCCGACGGTAGCACGTGGCGCTCAATCGGCTGGAATGTCATGCGGGATTGGCCGTGAGGAGGAAAGCGGACGGGCCTACAACACCAAGAGAGGGCCGTTTCATGAAGTCTTCAACTTGTCTGAAAATGAGCGCCCCCTGTCAGGTAGGACAAAAACTGCGGTAGCTTTGAACCTTTCATATGTACTTGCTGTGTCGTTTAATTGTAAAAGAATGTGTGATTTGATCCACAGTGTGCGAGAACGGATGGCGATGTTGCTTGATCAACAGGGACAAGAAAATGCCAACTGACTACATCCGCAATGGTGTCCTCTACGTCACAGAAAAGTATGCATGATCAGATGCACCTGTACTGCAGGACAGCAGTATGCATATCTTAGTTTACTGTTTTGCAGATGATTAGTTTTTGGGGCTTTTTCAGAATTTACTCCAAACAAAGGTGTACATGTTTTGTTATATTTAAACAATAAGGCACAAGAGTTCTATAAGAGCATTGTTAGGCCCACTGCAGTCCCTCCTGATAAAACAATGCGTCTGTATTTTTAGTTACCTGTGTTTCGAGAGCTCCAGTTCCCGGGCGGCCTCCTCGAAAAAGAACAAAGTCATCAAGCTGCACGACATCACAGATATTCAGAAGGTCTGCCAGATGTTTTGCGGATGTTTAACTAGTTTATATTAAGTGCTTAGTTTCTAATTGTATTCTCTACGCTGTGTTAACAGTACAAGGTGTTGTCAGTATTGCCTGGATCTGGGATGGGGATCTCAATTACAACGCCATCCACTCTAAAGGTAAGTGGCCAGCAACCAATGGACAGAATATTAGAAAGCATGTGTATATATATTAGAGATGCACCGATACTAAGTTTCTCCAACCATACCAATAGTCGGTTATTCCGAATGATATCTGCTGATGCCAATAATGAGATTTTCTTAAGAAACAAAAAAATCTCTCCCAAATAATGCTGCAAACTATATCGGGAAGCCTCTCATTTGGTACTTTACTATAATATCAGAGGTTAAAAATAACAGAGCTCAAACTATTATATTCAACTGCTATTTATTTTCAGATATAATAATTACACTCAAATAAAAACTGAAATGTTTGTTGCACATAAGGTAGTTTTCATAAACGCTTGTCTTCATGACAAATTTATTGGAGCATGCATATACAGGGAGTGCAGAATTATTAGGCAAGTTGTATTTTTGAGGATTCATTTTATTATTGAACAACAACCATGTTCTCAATGAACACAAACTCATTAATATCAAAGCTGAATATTTTTGTAGTTTATTAGGAAGTAGTTTTTAGTTTTAGCTATTTTAGGGGGATATCTGTGTGTGCAGGTGACTATTACTGTGCATAATTATTAGGCAACTTAACAAAAAACAAATTTATACCCATTTCAATTATTTTGTTTACCAGTGAAACCAATATAACATATCAACATTCACAAATATACATTTCTGACATTCAAAAACCAAACAAAAACAAATCAGTGACCAATATAGCCACCTTTCTTTGCAAGGACACTCAAAAGCCTGCCATCCATGGATTCTGTCAGTGTTTTGATCTGTTCACCATCAACATTGCGTGCAGCAGCAACCACAGCCTCCCAGACACTGTTCAGAGAGGTGTACTGTTTTCCCTCCTTGTAAATCGCACATTTGATGATGGACCACAGGTTCTCAATGGGGTTCAGATCAGGTGAACAAGGAGGCCATATCATTAGATTTTCTTCTTTTATACCCTTTCTTGCCAGCCACGCTGTGGAGTACTTGGACGCGTGTGATGGAGCATTGTCCTGCATGAAAATCATGTTTTTCTTGAAGGATGCAGACTTCTTCCTGTACCACTGCTTGAAGAAGGTGTCTTCCAGAAACTGGCAGTAGGACTGGGAGTTGAGCTTGACTCCATCCTCAACCCGAAAAGGCCCCACAAGCTCATCTTTGATGATACCAGCCCAAACCAGTACTCCACCTCCACCTTGCTGGCGTCTGAGTCGGACTGGAGCTCTCTGCCCTTTACCAATCCAGCCACGGGCCCATCCATCTGGCCCATCAAGACTCACTCTCATTTCATCAGTCCATAAAACCTTAGAAAAATCAGTCTTGAGATATTTCTTGGCCCAGTCTTGAAGTTTCAGCTTGTGTGTCTTGTTCAGTAGTGGTCGACTTTCTGCCTTTCTTACCTTGGCCATGTCTCTGAGTATTGCACACCTTGTGCTTTTGGGCACTCCAGTGATGTTGCAGCTCTGAAATATGGCCAAACTGGTGGCAAGTGGCATCTTGGCAGCTGCACGCTTGACTTTTCTCAGTTCACGGGCAGTTATTTTGCGCCTTGGTTTTTCCACACGCTTCTTGACTGACTATTTTGAATGAAACGCTTGATTGTTCGATGATCACGCTTCAGAAGCTTGGCTATTTTAAGACTGCTGCATCCCTCTGCAATATATCTCACTATTTTTGACTTTTCTGAGCCTGTCAAGTCCTTCTTTTGACCCATTTTGCCAAAGGAAAGGAAGTTGCCTAATAATTATGCACACCTGATATAGGGTGTTGATGTCATTAGACCACACCCCTTCTCATTACAGAGATGCCCATCACCTAATATGCTTAATTGGTAGTAGGCTTTCCAGCCTATACAGCTTGGAGTAAGACAACATGCATAACGAGGATGATGTGGTCAAAATACTCATTTGCCTAATAATTCTGCACTCCCTGTATAATTAACAGCAAATAAGCTCTTCTCTAGTGATCTTTATAGCTAACTAATGAACACCGGACAGCTTTCCTGAGGTAAATGCAAGGTTAAGTGACAGTTTTTATACCTTCTGATATTCATGCATGTTTTTTCATGCTTTAAATTGTATTGAAGCTGCTACTTGAACTGAGGCGCTACAGCGATCTGCCATGTCACATTTAAGAGCATCAAAAGTAAATAAATGTGTAAATAAACGTAAGTGCCATGTCGGATGCAGCTTGTGGGTATGTATATGTTTATATATGTTTATGGATGTGTACATATGCATGCGGGTATGTATGTATGTATGTGTGTGTGTACATACGTATGCAAGCTGCATCCGACATGGCACTTGTTTATTTTCACTCAAAGGTGGCATAAGTGACAAAAAAATCACATAATGTAATACATTACATTTAAACTGATTACATTTTTTTTTTTAATTGTATTTGGGGGAATGAGACATCATATTCTGGCTACACAGAGAAGAACAGGCTAAGAGCATTTTATAAATTAGTTTATTACTTTTCCTTCAATAGAAAATCAAGATATTTTTTTTTAATTTATTTTAGCAGCATAAAAACTATTTATTCATGCTAGGTATAAATTATATACAGAAAGTGAGCAATGAAGCACTCCATGACTTCATGAGTTATGATTCAAAAACTGAAGCTCTCTACACTACAAAATGAATCCCTCTCTAACATCGTATCTGCACTTTGTTTTTTATGATGAGAGAATTTTCGAGAGTGCAGAATTCAGTCAGAAGTAAACTCTGATATTTTCCCCGGTGACCAATAAAATGCCTCTGATTGGCCATTGCATTCACAAGCTTAACAGAAGCGTGTGTGATTGGTTATAATGCTCAATGCTGGCAGAAATATGTTCAAAGAAATCTGATGCAACATGAGCAGGTCTAAATGTAATGTTTTTCAAGAAATGTGTTGCGTCTGTCTCAAAAATGAAATTTTGTGGAAACCATGTTAATTTTTTCACGTCTTTGATGTATAGAAAGTTCAAACAAACAGCATATCTTTGGAATGGATTTTTTTCTGGTGTATATGTATACATTCTGTATATTATATACATATTGTTTACATACTAAAACGCACGTGTTAATACTGTATATGCTAAATATTGTAATGAGTCATTGCACACAGGCTTAATTATAACTAAATTAAATTGAAAAGCTCTCTGTGCAGCTTTTTTCTTTTCTGTAATATTACTTCTACTGTATAATTATGTACTTGCTCTCTGTAGTAGGATATTAAGGTGATATTTTTCAAGGTTGTTTACACAGTTCAATTCCACCCTTTCACCCTGCCAGGTTTCTTTGCACATTGTTTTTTCTGGCTCCAAACCATGGCACCACAGTGAGCACCAGAGGCAGCTGTTTACCACTGTAGCTAGGTAACAAAGAAGGTGCCAAAAAAGGACAAGCTAGCAGGCTAATTGTTTAGCTTGCACACTAACTGAAATAACTGAATATGAAAGGCTCCCTGTATTCATAGCATTGGTTAAATTATATGAAATGTGATCTAAAAGACATCATAAGCGATTCTGCTGGATTTCTTGGCAACAAACTGAGTGTCCATGACGTGTTCTTTCAGCCAGTAGAATCGCTTCTACACCGGATCGCTTTCATACCAACTGCGATTCATACTGGAGTCCATGCGAACCTTATTATGACATCAAAATCATCAGTGTGAAAAGCGCACTAACTGTTTAGTTTCTTGTCTCTTCCGCAGCCTCTAGTGTTTGGTGCCATGATTCATCGGGACGAGGCCTTCGATGCCATCAATACTCAGTACATGAAGATCGTAAGTTCTACAGCAGCTCCCGCAGTCACAAACCCAGAGACATAGCTGGATCAACATATGACGTAAGGTAGTCCATAAGGCAGCCCTAACCTTACTGTAGCACTAACCTAACCGCTATATGGAGAAGATGGCTTCCGGAAGTTGTCCACCCAATCTCCAACCCAAAACGATGGATTTGAGGAAGAGAAACTGCAAAAAAAAAAGTTTTCATATTCTCTTTTAGATTACATGTGAGTATTAGGAAGGGGTGTTTTATATAAAGTTCTCTCCAATGGCGTACTATAATCTTACACAAGTGTTTGTCAGGATGGGTGTTATTTTATAAGGTTAGGTTATGGTTGTGCTTCTTACTTGTTTGTCCTGTGTCCTACAACAGCGAAATTCCACTTCAGAACAGGAGCTGGTACTCCTCTGGGTGATCCGTGTGTAGTCCGACCATATAACCGTCTCTCAGAGCTTACCGCCATTTTCACTTAATTGCATCACCGCTGGCCTTGCACAAAGAAACAGCACTTAGTGTTGCTGAGAGCTTTTAGATGTGATTTAGGAGGGAAAGGAACAGACTTAACCGTCAACCGAAATCCATACGCGCAAAGCAGCTCGCTACTGCCGACCACACCGTTCCTTGGGACGCGCCAACTTTCTCTTCATTATTTGTGATGCTTGTATTAACTTGACATAAATACAACCTCACATTTTAAAGGAGTAGTTCACAGAAAAAGGAGAGTGTATACTCATGTTGTTTTAAACTCATATGACTTTATTACGTAAAACACAAAAGGAGATTTTTAGGCAGAATGTCCAAGCTGCTCTTTTCACCCCCAAAACGAAAACTGTCAACATTTACTTGCACTCATGTTGCTTCAAACCCATGTGATTGTAGGGGTTTCTCCTTACAATGAAAGTCAATGGGGTCTGAAACAGCACACCCAACAATCATTGTATGGAGAGAGGGAAAAAGGCTTTTTAAATACTTCCTATTATCTTCCACATAAGTCACACAGGTTTGAAGCAACATTAGGTTGATTAAATATTCAAATACTTCTTGGTATTTTATCCTCATACTGGTTTGGATAAACATCAGGTTGGATAAAAAAACTTTTATTTTTACTTAAAGCACAAAATGATCACTTGTCTTGCTCATTAAATGAATGTGCACAAATAAAAGACACACTAAGCAGGAATTAGCTGGTCATGTTAATATATAAATTCTCATTCCTCGTCATTTAGCCCTGAGATTTAAATATTGCCTTTTTGAATATGATTCTTAGTTTACTAATATTGTGTCCCAAAATAATATCTGATTACTGAAAAAACACAGTCTAATTTCTCAAATTGTGTAATATGTTATGATTCTTCTAAAAGTGTGCGTAGGAGAACTCCAAACTAACATGATACATACAAAGTGCTCCTTTTGTTTTACTCATTCATAACATTTCTGTTTGTAACTTTTGACTATGCAGATTTTAACAGCTCCTTTTGGATTAAAAGCAGGTCTTTTCTTTCTTAAGAGAGATGAGAGTCTTATAGCATGTCATGATTTTCTGGTTCGTTTGTCCCTGACACTTTTTTTTTTTTGCTTTTCTAATGTTTATGCATTTCAGAATGTGCTGTGCTAAATTGCACTTTAGACAGGCACTTCTTTTTGTTTTATCCGTTTCGAGCCTTGTTTCTCACCTGCCTTATTCTGCCTTATTTTCTTTCTTTCTTTAGAGCCATTTTCTACTTGAAATGTTCTTTCTTCAAATCATTTTGAGTCAGTATATGCCTGTTGGAGTTACACTTTGGACTCCTTGGCTGCTGTTTACCATAGATTTTTAAATGGCACTTTTTGACTTAATATATGGCCACTTATTTAGTGGAAGATCATTTAGTTAGAATAAATATGACGGTAATATTGTCTGTGCAGATGTATTTGTGAAAGCACATGAATAGTGCACATTGGTTTTATTCATTTCACCTTTTAACATTTTTCTAAAATCAAATTCCATTAATTATTGATTCTTGAAGTGGAGAAATTTACCACCGATAATTGTCATTTTGCCAAATAAATGTGTATTGTTGTTTGCACTGTTTCTGTCCCAGAACAGTTTCGTTTACAGACATTTATGTTCCACAATAGGCTAGTTTGATCCCTGGAGTGACAGGGGCATGAAAATTAGCCTGTTTTGCCTGTGATGAATGTTGAAGGAGCTGGAAAATCATAGTTTTTCAATGCCTTGTTGAAACATTTTATTCTTTTATTTTGCATTATAACACATTTCTTCTTCCAGCTTTAAGAATTTGATTATTGTTCCCTGGAAGACGTTGGCTATAGCATGAAAGGGTGTTGTTTTTGTATTATTTCCCTCAGTGTATTACTCTGTTCAAGTCGTTTTACGTTTCAGTCAAGTATCCATTTAGTTGGTTGTATAGCACACAGTTGTCACAATTGCATTTACATTGGTACGGCCACTCAGCGACTGGGTTCAATAGACTTTGCAGAGGAAAAAAGCTAATTTGGTAAATTGGAGTCATAACTACTCAGAGACTTGAGTAAATCTGATATGCTGAATGTGACTGGATGTTTGTTTATCAAACATTTGTATTTACACTGGATGTACATGTCTGGTAAACTCTTTCCTGCTTTCCTCTGATTAGTCTTCATTTGGAGAAGAAATAAACTCGGAGTTCTTTGTAACCTTTATTGTTTGTGATCTTTATTTCCACCTGTTGAGATGCCAAACCAAATGTCAGTTTTAATGTATCAGAGTGCCCACAGATAGTGTGATGTTTCACTAGAGGGCACCAAATGAATGAGCTCTCCACAACTGTATCTGTTTCTAATGCTAATAGGGAAGCTTGAGATTTAAAGTGCCCCTTTTATGCCATTTTAAATGTTCCTCGTTTTGTTTTGGAGGTCTCCTAAAATGTTTACATTAATTCTTAATTTTCTCATAATATACATCGCACATCACCTAATTTCTCAAAGAGTATGAAATGGTTTGTTCGAGGATTTAGTCTCTCTAAACCCCTCCTTTCTGAGAGCATACTCTGCACTGATTGGTCAGATTGCCCAGTCTGTTGTGATTGGTCTGTCGCTAACAGTGTGTCAGAAACGAAACCTCTAATACCATATCTGAATTTCAGCTCTGGAGGCTCCCTCTGCTCTTGAATACACAGTGATACAGAACGATGGCATCGGTTTTACCACATCTATTCAAGCGCCTGTCTTCATCCTTTGGAAGTGCATGCAAAGTGGATTTGCTTTAGCAGCAGAAAGTGGTGTCTTCTCAACATGTCAACAGCATGAACCAAACTCTTCCAGGCTACAGCTACAGTTTTTGAGGATCAAAGTAGGCGTTGTTTGCGATTACAATGATGACTATAGGCTGGCATTGTGCTAATTTTTACTATTTGAAAGCATAGTATGGGCACTTTTAGCAAATTAAATTTTTTTAAATGTTTTTCCACTGGAATGCAGTGTTGGGAAAAGTTACTTTGAAAGTAATGCATCACAATATTGCATTACTCCCTTAAAAAGTAACTCTTTTAAGAAAAGTACTGCATTGTTGGGCTGGGCTTTCTTTTGTTGTTTTTTTATAAGAAAAAAGTTATATTTTGGGCAAATGTAACCAAATTTCCCACCAAAATTGAAATAATAAGGCTGAAGGAAATGCAAATTTATATTTGTACAGTAGAGGGTGCAGCTCAAACAAACTTTTCAGCTGTGCCACCATTCTGAATTGCAGAAGAATGGGATGCTTCAACACTTTAATAAAGCACCAATAAAAACAAAAATACTAAAGTAATTTTTGCTTATGGTTTAAATGAATCATCAGCAGCAAGTGCATTGGTCAATAAAGTGAGATTTAAATGCAGATTAAATAAATTAAATCTTTTTTTTTTTTGCAAGTGCAGATGAGTAAATACGTGCTCACATTTAGTCTAAACTACAATAACCATCATGTTTACACAACTCATCTGCACTTACTCCCAATTTTTCTCAACATGGGGACAGGGGAGCGCAGTCAATAAATGTAAACTTCCGTTACTCATTTCAACTCGGATAACTTGTTGTAAATTTAAAAGTAATGCGTTACTTCACTAGTTACTGGAAAAAAGTAATCTGATTATGTAACAAGTTAATTGTAATGCGTTACCCCCAACACTGCTGAAAGGTGACATCTCACTACTAAATTCTTTAATTTCATTAGAAAAATTAGTTAATCTATATCTTTATCATTGCATTAAATGCCTTCAGTCTGATTTAGGTGGTATAAAATGTGTGAGCGACTTTCACATTGTTTTATGCAAACATCAGAAACCTGTGGTCTGGTTTAGTCTTAGAACTCGAAGTGTGTAACTTCTAAATGTAATGATTATAAAGCACCTAAAACCATCTAAAGCTCTTAAGGTGTTGTCACATTTAACATTGATAAATTGTTAACTACAATAAGAATCTACACAATCAGAAAATCCATTTGTAGCAAAGGATTTCCCCATGCACATTTCGCAATGGGTTTTGTTTGGCCACGCAGTTAAATGAAAGCTGATTGGTTTGAAAGTGACTTCTGTGTTAGCTGTGTTTTTCATTATATCGCTATTGACAATAGACAGTGAACTTTGAAATACGGGTGACCACAACTTTAGAAGAAAGCTTGCAGATCTTATTTAGTCTGTGAAAGGGTTTTTAGTGGCGTTCAAGCAATTTGTCATTAATATAAATAAACAGAGTCTAAGAGAACATTTCCAACCACTTTCTGTCTCACCAGTTTGCCTGTTATAAATGCATGAATCAGCTGAATGAGAGAGGAGAACTCCAGTCATAGATCGATTGTTTTATAGCTCTTCATTAAAACTTGCTATTGATTGATTCAATGCAGACTAATTGCATGTATTAGGGGAGGTTTTCCAATATGGTTCTTCAGAAAGTGCTAGAGAGCTATTAATACTAGCTGTAGTTCCTGGCAGTCCAGAGGGATACTTGTGAAGCTGGATACAGTTTCAGCTGCATCTGAGGGTCAAACATCTGTGTCTCCCAGTACAGTATTACTGAGAAGATTGAGAAATGATGCACACAATGTTCAGCTGTATCGCGTGCGTCAACATTCCAGCTACGGTATCAGTTTTATTACAGAGATACTTAATGTCAAGAAATGATATTTACATATGAAAACCCTTTTCCATTGAATTTTGTTAAAAGCATTCATACACTTAAGGAATGATTTCATGCCTTTGTCGGTTTTCATAAATTTTCCACAGTTTTAATCCAAAAAGGTGTGCGTATGTGTGTGCGTGTGCATATATACAAACTAATATATACAGATGCTGGTCATATAATTAGAATATCATCAGAAAGTTGATTTATTTCACTAATTCCATTCAAAAAGTGAAACTTGTATATTTATATTCATTCATTACACACAGGCTGATATATTTCAAATATTTATTTTAATTTTGATGATTACAACTGACAACTAAGGAAAATCCCAAAATTTAGTATCTCAGAAAATTTGAATATTGTGAAAAGGTTCAATATTGAAGACAGTTGTCCAAAAGACGATTATTGACACCTTGCACAAGGAGGGCAAGACACAAAAGGTCATTGCAAAAGAGGCTGGCTGTTCACAGAGCTCTGTGTCCAAGCACATTAATAGAGAGGCGAAGGGAAGGAAAAGATGTGGTAGAAAAAGTGTACAAGCAATAGGGATAACCGCACCCTGCTGAGGATTGTGAAACAAAACCCTTTCAAAAATGTGGGGGCGATTCGCAAAGAGTGGACTGCAGCTGGAGTCAGAGCTTCAAGAACCACTACGCACAGACGTATGCAAGACATGGATTTCAGCTGTCGCATTCCTTGTGCCAAGCCACTCTTGAACAACAGACAGCGTCAGAAGCGTCTTGCGCGTTTGTCTCTCGATAAAGACAAATTTAGCATTACCTTTGGAAATCAGGGTCCCAGAGTCTGGAGGAAGAGAGGAGAGGCACACAATCCACGTTGCTTGTGGTCCAGTGTAAAGTTTCCACAATCAGTGTTGGTTTGGGGTGCCATGTCATCTGCTGGTGTGGTCCACTGTGTTTTCTGAGGTCCAAGGTCAACGCAGCCGTATATAAGGAAGTTTTAGAGCACTGCATGTTTCCTGCTGCTGACCAACTTTATTGAGATGTTCTTAATTGGCAAGCAAACTCACCTGACCTTAACCCCGTAGAAAATCTATGGGGTATTGTGTAGAGGAAGATGTTATGCCAGACCCAACAATGCAGAAGAGCTGAAGGCCACTATCAGAGCAACCTGGGCTCTCATAACACCTGAGCACTGCCACAGACTGATCGACTCCATGCCACGCCGCATTGCTGCAGTAATTCAGGCAAAAGGAGCCCCAACTAAGTATTGAGTGCTGTACATGCTCATACTTTCATGTTCATACTTTTTAGTTGGCCAAGATTTCTAAAAATCCTTTCTTTATATTGGTCTTAACTAAGTAATAATCTAATTTTCTGAGATACTGAATTGGGGCTTTTCCTTAGTTGTCAGTTATAATCAAAATTAAAAGAAATAAACATTTGAAATATATCAGTCTGTGTGTAATGAATGAATGTAATATACAAGTTTAAATTTTTGAATGGAATTAGTGAAATAAATCAACTTTTTGATTATTATTATTATCATATATTTTTTATTATCTTTGATTTAAAATTCATTTTTAAACCTGTTTCTGCATAATGGTTCATCCACACCACTAGGTGCCACTGTGAGCCTAAGATGAATGCATAGTGCAACAAAAACACTGAATGTACTTTTAAAGGTTCATGTTTTAAGGTTCAAGTATAGAACCAGCAACATATTAGGCTGACTCATTTTCACTATAAAAATAAACAGAAATGAGAGGAATGTAAACCTCCAGTAATCCACAAATAAAATGGACATTACGGAAGATCTCCTTTGTTCATTCACATTCAAAACCAATACTTTCATGTTGAGCAGGACTGCAGACAGCCAGACGTGTGTCTGAGACTAAAAAGGGCAAGTCTTCATCAAGGACTGTAATCATAATCCGGAAAGAGACAGGACAGGAACAGGGCATGCAGAAGAAACCTTCCAATCTTCCGGATCTCCAATCTCGGGTTTCACCCTCCCCCTTGCTTCATGCCATGGTCGCCTATCAGCAAAAACATGGTCATCACACTCAACTGACACCCTGCTAAAATTGGTGACCATCAAACCCCAAGAACTGGCACAATGCCTTGCAGTCGTATTCACTTTCTATGGAGGAAGCCTTGATCTGTAGCAGCTTAAGGTGTTGAAGTCAGCAACAACTTAGCACTGTCTCACACTATAAACCTGCTGAGCTTCAGTAGCAGGTGTTTCTTTGCCTGTTTTGACAAACACATTTTTCACCTTAAATGTAGTAATTAGGTGTTGTTGCAAACAATCTATCATGCTCCTTTTAGGTCACAGTAGAATAAATACATGAAAACGGAATAATAATGTTTAAGAGGATGACAATTTAAAAGAAAATCTCTCAAATCAACCATCATATATGTCAGTCTGTCACGTCTGACTAAGAGGACATAGCCATATTATCTATAGAAGCTGCTAGTTAAGTCTTATAGTTACAAAAAAAAATTAAAGATTCATTTTTTATAAGGTATACGTTTTATTTAGAAATCAAACAAATAAAATGTACATTAAATTATATAATATGTAAATATTTTAAAATATAAATTATATTTAAAAACAATTTTTATATTTTATTTTATTTCAGTTTTTCTTTAACGAAAACTATTTCAAATGTTTACACTGTAAAAAATATTTGTATGATTTGTTATCACAACATTTTTACTTTTGTCAAATCAACTTAATGATAATTCATGTGGTTCAGATAACAATATTTTGAGTTTCTGTGATTAAACCAATCTCTTTCATTATATGAACAAAAAAAAATAATGCAACAAGGTTACTTTTTTAAGTTAAACCAAAAATATTTTTTTACAGTGTTTTACATTATCAAAACTGCTCATTTGTCACGTGTGGAACTCAATTTTCATTCACTTTGGTTGTCCAGAAAAAAAAAAGTAGCCTGGACATTGGCTTAATGACATGAGGGTGAGTAAACGAAATAATTTTAGAATGACCTATCCCTTTAAAAAAGATGTTACCTCACATGCAAATCAACTACTGAGCCAAAACATACTTGTTATGTGAATGAGTACAAATTTGTCCCACTACACACACACACACACAAGTGTTTTTAAGGTACTATCACACACGGGGGATGGTGAAAGCTCTCTGTTGGACAAGACTGTGTAATATGAGTTAATAAACTAAACAGAGACGTTCTCCGAGTTCATCTGAGCTTTATTTAGACACAGGAAAGACTCTTATACTAGTAAACACAACTGCACAGAAGCAGGGAGAAACTTTCATTGAAGATTATCAACACCACATTAAGATCTTTGAAACTTAAGGGTTGTCATACCTGAAAACATGATACATTTCTTGGATGTACCATTACACCATTACACACAAGATGGAACGTGAGCACAGATTCCTCGGGGTGCCTGACGGCATCTGAACATTACAGGAATTCCATGCTGACGTTTGGGTGTGAATTGAATGATGATATCTCGTCCCATAGGGCTGTCCTTCACTCACATGACCAGTGCTGGTGCCATTTATTAAGGTGGCATGTTGCATACTGTCAGCATTTTCCTCTCATGGGAATCCCTGGCCTTTCTGCCTTGGCTAGAGAGATTTTCCTGTTCATCTGGTATCTCCAAGATTCAATCTACTGTTACTGATTGCTTGGAAACGCCGCACTGATTTATCATGTCTGTTTAAATCCATATGCAGAGTTATTTTTAATGTTGGGAGTGGTAACAGTGTTGTGTAATTTATTAATAAAGACAGAAGCACATCAGCAGCTATAACCAAGTTATAGTGATACTCAACAAAATGGGTCACAGACTTCTGACAGATATGAAATACCGTACAATACTAAATAGAAATCATAAAATACAACTACGTAACTGATAAGATAGTAAAATAACTTGGCTTTTGGAAAGGATGAAAATATACTTTCAATTTCTTTTAAGAGGCAGGTCTAAATAAACTTTTGGTAACTTTTTGGTCTTACTTGGTTATATACTGATACAATAGTTTGTCCAGTGTTTGTTGCATGTCTTAAAGGGGCCATGACTTGAGAACTGAAGAAAACAAACAGTTTTCAGAACTAAAGAAATATAAATCATCATTGCAACTTTGGCCCCGCCCACTGGTGTGTGTTAGTGAGATGACGAGGAGAGGAGTGATACAGGTAGGGTGAAAATAATCAATTTTGTCATTTGAAAATAAATGATTAAATTATTTAGAACGTGATTTACAGTCACTGGAGCTGTCAATCAAACAGCATGAGTTTAAACAGGACTCTCACCAAAACTCATAATGATCAACAAATCTCTTATTTACATTGTGTTTGCACTGTTAGTTATGATGAAAATGATCATTTGTGAGAGTGCAGAAATCGAGTTGCAATGATGAGATCACAGCATTCATGTGCTTAACATGTCTGTGATCAGCTACAATGCTCATCACTGCAACCTTTCATGCCACAATCTAAATATAATGCTGTAATCAACACTTCACAATAAAACATGCTAAAAGTTTCACATGTAATATGTAGCTATTTCATATGCAAAGATGTTAGCCAATCACAGCAGTGGGCATTTACACTGAAGTCTCACGCCTCTCAAAACAGTTCAAATCAGAGGCTAAAATCAGGGTAGGAAAAATGCCTAAATTATGACAATTTTTTAATTAAAAAATCATACTAACATTATAAGTGCACCACAGGAAACATTATAAAACAATAAAACAACAAAGTTCATGACCCCTTTAAGACCCATTTACACCAAGAATGATGTCCACATCAGCAGATGATATTTGTTTTGTTTATTTTTAAGCGCGCTGGAGTTTTTCTGTCTGCCGCTTTCAATGATCAAGCTCTTTAAATTTGATTATTTTCACTGTCAAAGTTTCATTATTCATTATCTAGAAAAAAAAATTGTTCTGAAAGTGATTCCAACCATTTCCTTCATCTTTGACATTATCGGTTAAGCTGTCACTATTCTCACAGAATTTGAGTGATTATTAAAACTTTATAGTTAAAGTTACAGTTATCATCCTTGGTGTGAACAGGCCTTTAGGCTCTTTTTAACCCAAAATTGTCAATTTTGTTATTTGACCTATGCAAGTAATTTTGCATATTGATGATGAGAACCACCAATAGCCTATAGATCAAGGTCCATGGCTGGCTCTGCTGAAAATATATCAAAAGATATCAAAAGCACAGGTCTAACAAACAAGCAAAAGCACATAATTTGAACCAAGACAGCTGATCCAACTTCCAGCACACAGGTGTTGGAGGTGTGGCGATTCACTCTCTCGCTCTTTCTCCATATCAATCAGCACCAATGAACCTGAGGGATGATCACATTTCTATTTGGGGCCTCATGGTGTTAGTTGTAAAGTTGTACAGTGTAACTGCTGTAATGCCTCATCCTCTGCGGAAGCTCAGGTGTCAGTCAAGCCAGCACTTTTACCTCTCAGTTCAAGATGGCCCAGGCTGGAGGAGCACTGAAAAAGTTTTTCGGTGTGAAGTAAACTGTTTGGAAACATTTCTGAATTTGAAAAACATTTGTAAATTGATCATAAATGGCTCACTTGGGGGTCAGTTGTTCTGACTTTTATATGCTATTTTATTTAGACCTTGCCTATATATTTAGAATTTTAAAAATGTAGGCTACTTGATAAATACAATGAACTAAGACATCAATCTCTTCAGTCTTCAAATTACGGGTAACTTCGTGCCAGTAAAGTTCAAAACCGCCAACGCGCATTGCTTCAGTGTGCCAATCAAAGTCAGCCCACCCTTTGCTGTCTCAAGCAGTCTGAGTGCTACTATATCTGTTTAAGCTCTCGGCTGAGCATGTTGTGAGAATTACTTCTATTCCCCTACACCAATAAACCAGTTTTAAAAAGTAGTAAAGTTTTAGAAGTTAGTTTAGGGCTCGATCTCCGTCAGGCTGGAGCTATCGGATCCAAACAACTGGTGGAGTGGCGGAAAGTCGCGGAGGAACAACAGGCAACACTCTCGGGGGGCAAAGATGTCCCGAGAGAACCACGAGAACCATGAGAGCGTGGACCACGCTGCCCCCTTCCAGGACGTCTGCGAAGTGGAGCGTCCTGAGCAGGAGTGCTCCGAGCTCGTCACTATCAACATTTCGGGTCTGCGTTTCGAAACACAACTCAAAACGCTCGCAAGATTCCCGAACACGTTGCTAGGAGACCCGATTAAAAGGATGCGGTTCTTCGATCCGTTGAGGAACGAGTTCTTCTTTGACAGAAACAGACCGAGTTTTGATGCGATCCTGTATTACTACCAGTCAGGTGGGAGGCTTCGAAGACCCATCAATGTGCCGGTTGAGATTTTTTTGGATGAAATCCAATTTTACGAGATCGGCGATGACGCCGTCCAACATCTCCGAGAGGATGAGGGTTTGATTAAAGAAGATGAACGGCCCATGCCGTCCAGTGAGTTAAAGCGTCAAATCTGGCTGCTGTTCGAGTATCCTGACAGCTCAGGGCCAGCCAGAATCATCGCAATAGTATCTGTGATGATCATCCTGATATCAATTGTTATCTTCTGTATAGAAACTTTGCCGGAATTTAGAGAGGATGATCGTGTGTTTAATAACCACCTTGCGCCGAACGGAACGACTTCAGGAAAAAGATCGAGCACATTCACGGATCCGTTCTTCTTGTTGGAGACAATCTGCGTGGTTTGGTTTTCCTTTGAATTGTTTGTCAGGTTTATTGCGTGCCCAAGCAAAGCCGCCTTCTTCAAAGACATAATGAACACCATAGATATTGTGGCTATTATTCCATATTTCATCACTTTGGGGTTAGACCTTTCTGAGGCCGAGGCAAGCTCTCAACAGACCACGTCTCTCGCTATACTAAGAGTTATCCGCTTGGTGCGCGTCTTCAGGATTTTCAAACTCTCACGGCACTCCAAGGGTCTCCAAATTCTCGGTCAGACCCTGCGAGCGAGTATGCGAGAACTTGGACTACTGATATTTTTCCTTATCATCGGCATTATATTGTTTTCCAGCGCGGTTTACTTCGCCGAAGTGGACGACCCAGAATCGTCTTTTACCAGCATCCCTGACGCGTTCTGGTGGGCGGTTGTTACCATGACTACTGTTGGATATGGCGATATGTATCCCGTCACCATTGGAGGCAAAGTTGTTGGATCGATGTGTGCCATTGCAGGAGTTCTAACAATCGCCCTGCCGGTACCAGTAATCGTGTCGAATTTTAATTACTTCTATCACCGAGAGAACAACGAGGAGGAGCAAGTGGAATACACGCACGTAACTTGTGGCCGCCCGTTACCTTTGCTATGTGACCGGCATAAAAGTGACAGTAAACCCTCTCTCATGATATCAGAGAATTCAAATGATGACGACTGTAATTCATCGAGCATATCAAATTTACATCCATCAGAGGAACATACAATCAAACTCTCAGATGTATAAGAAATCCAAAAAGAGCTTATATGTGAGTATTACATCTAGCTGTGCATTACATTGGGGGGGTTTGTTTCTAGAGTTACTCTAAACTACGTGACATCACAATATTGAATTGAATTCTAAATTAGCCTGTTCCTATGTTGAGAGAAGGAGCTTTATTTAAACTACACGCTTTTCTTTTTCTTTTTTTTTTGTAAAATATTTGTCCACTTGTTCAAGTGGACTGCGCCACTCAAACTTAACTCTTTCCCCGCCACAGGGGCGCTATGACATCTTCTGTTTTTAAAGAGTAATGAATCTCCTCATCAAACACAGGAAATAAGCAGCAGAAACAAGCAATGGCATACTTATGCATATGGGTAATTCTATTTTGCAGGTACATTTGGTCTCTAAAGTCATTATTTTGTTCTGCTTTTTTCAAATGGTTATATTTTTAATTATTTCATCCTTCCCTCTTGTCATTTTGACCTGAAACAAACAAACAAAAAAAAAGTAATTTTAAACTTTAAAAAACTGAGTGATCCAGATCCGGAGTGATCCAGAACCCTAGGACTATTGTCGCCCTTGAACCACAAATACACAAAAGAAAATAGACGGGATTCAAGGAGTTTTGTGCTTGAAATTTAAAAAAAGCATCAAATCAATTTGACTCCCATAGGAATAATTGGAATGCAAAAATGCTTTACACATAGAAAACCCTAAAAATGCTCAAAACCAAGTGTGAGGGAGGGATGAGGGTTATTATAATAATTTGTTACTCATTGTCATAAATCACAAGATGTTGCAGGCCATGACACAATAATATTTTCTGTAAAAAGTATTGTGTATATAGCTGAAAATCATGATTTTCTTGTCCAAATTAGTCAGTGTATTTTTTTCCATCATGTATCTTTGTATAATCAAAAAATATTTTACTTTTCTTTTGGTAATATTTCATTTAGTTTAATAATAAAAGCCATAATTAGTCATTTGCCTAATTCTACAACATTAAATTGTTTAAAAAATTAAAAAACTTTTATCTTATAAAAATGTGTCAAATATAAATACATCTTATGTCAATTCTGTTACCGTCAAACTCTGTTGCCATGGTAGAGTAACAATGTTGACAGTATGTAACAGAATTACCAGTAACAGAGTTGACATATTGAGAACTATAAATAAATCTCTTCTTTTTTTGTTATAAGTAAAACAAATAAAATAAAATAAAGCTTAATTATTAAATTAAGTTTTCAATAAGATACTAGAAAGAACTTCTGTTAGTGAAGAGTTTTTTCCCCTTAACTTTTTGAAATGCAAAATGTATCTCCAATTATAGAATCAAAAACATGTAAAATGCGATCATCAACATTAAACAGCATATGAATCAAAATTGCCTAATGTTACTGAATAAAATGTTGACCCAGGACGAGGTAGGCCTATAAAACTCTCTCTCGAGTTCTCAGCTTTTTGCTCAAAATGTTGCTTTTTAATGAAGCTTACCCATATTCAAGTGTTTATAAAAAAGGAATGTCTTAAGCTAGAATAAAGCAGAGGGTCTGTTCTTTCTTTTGATATTGCATATTCATATATTTACACAACAAAATATTCTGGGGGCCATGAAACGTTTGTGAAAATTATCAACAAAAAAAAAAAGCTGGCGGTGGCTGGCAACTATTTTCAAAAACGCAGACGGGGAAAGAGTTAAAAGGACCAACGTGATATTATGGGTATCGATTGCCCCCTTGCGGCGGAGTTAGGGCTCTGTCCTACAGCCTGTAACCTGTTTAGGAAGACAAATGTCACATTCACTGATAGGTGCATGTCTCCTTATCTGTCACCACCTTGATATTACTTCTACTTGCAGGATGCAGCAGATGTATGAAGGCATTTCTTCTCTATAAAGAAGACAGAAGTACATATTATCTTCATAAACATGCAATATGTGTGCGTCTGTAGACGGTGCTGATACAAATCTGATACAGTTAACTTTTTCCATTTAACCACTGATGTGCATAACGCAAATACATAGCCTATGTGATATTATATATCAGTGTGACGTTAGTGCGTCAAGATAAGCTTTCAAATTTAGCCAAAATATCAATGAAATACAAAATTAATGAAGGATATCAAAACAAGTGAATGTAAAAAAATGTTTACTCACTGCTTTTTGTAATATATTGTATATTTGTAATTTAGAACTGATTTACATATTATGTAAAAATTGATTCAAGCTTTGTCATTGCCTTATGAGATATTGCTCTTAAACTCTCTGCCTTGTGTAATCTGTGTGCTTTAAAAATCCAAGAGTTGCTCTTTGCACATGTTGCCTTTGCTCAGGATGAAATGTAAATGAATGGTCTGACACTTGTTACCTTAACATTTGTTTTGGTTAGTTAAACTAGCCACATGACAGCATCAGACCAACAAACAATTTTTCTAACACATTAATGAGGTATAATGAACTTATTTTTGGTAAATAAATATTTTGTCACATTGATAATCAAAGTTTGTTTGAATTATTTCTCTTGATAAATTACCAGTTTTACTGTGTATTTGTTGGATATATATATATATATATATATATATATATATATATATATATATATATATATATATATATATATATACTGGTCCTTCTCAAAAAATTTGCATATTGTGATAAAAGTTCATTTTTTTCCATAATGTAATGATAAAAATTAAACTTTCATATATTTTAGATTCATTGCACACCAACTGAAATATTTCAGGTCTTTTATTGTTTTAATACTGATGATTTTGTCATACAGCTCATGAAAACTCATCTAAAAAAATTTGCATATCATGAAAAGGTTCTCTAAACGAGCTATTAACCTAATCATCTGAATCAACTAATTAACTCTAAACACCTGCAAAAGATTCCTGAGGCTTTTAAAAACTCCCAGCCTGGTTCATTACTCAAAACCGCAATCATGGGTAAGACTGCCGACCTGACTGCTGTCCAGAAGGCCATCATTGACACCCTCAAGCGAGAGGGTAAGACACAGAAAGACATTTCTGAACGAATAGGCTGTTCCCAGAGTGCTGTATCAAGGCACCTCAGTGGGAAGTCTGTGGGAAGGAAAAAGTGTGGCAAAAAATGCTGCACAATGAGAAGAGGTGACCGGACCCTGAGGAAGATTGTGGAGAAGGACCGATTCCAGACCTTGGGGACCTGGAAGCAGTGGACTGAGTCTGGAGAAACATCCAGAGCCACTGTTCACAGGCGTGTGCAGGAAATGGGCTACAGGTGCCGCATTCCCCAGGTCAAGCCACTTTTGAACCAGAAACAGCAGCAGAAGCACTTGACCTAGGCTACAGAGAAGCAGCACTGGACTGTCGCTCAAATTTTGCATGTCATTTGGAAATCAAGGTGCCAGAGTCTGGAGGAAGACTGGGGAGAAGGAAATGCCAAAATGCCTGAAGTCCAGTGTCAAGTACCCACAGTCAGTGATGGTCTGGGGTGCCATGTCAGCTGCTGGTGTTGGTCCACTGTGTTTTATCAAGGGCAGGGTCAATGCAGCTAGCTATCAGGAGATTTTGGAGCACTTCATGCTTCCATCTGCTGAAAAGCTTTATGGAGATGAAGATTTCGTTTTTCAGCACGACCTGGCACCTGCTCACAGTTCCAAAACCACTGGTAAATGGTTTACTGACCATGGTATTACTGTGCTCAATTGGCCTGCCAACTCTCCTGACCTGAACCCCATAGAGAATCTGTGGGATATTGTGAAGAGAAAGTTGAGAGACCCAAGACCCAACACTCTGGATGAGCTTAAGGCCGCTATCGAAGCATCCTGGGCCTCCATAACACCTCAGCAGTGCCACAGGCTGATTGCCTCCATGCCACGCCGCATTGAAGCAGTCATTTCTGCAAAAGGATTCCCAACCAAGTATTGAGTGCATAACTGAACATAATGATTTGAAGGTTGACTTTTTTTGTATTAAAAACACTTTTCTTTTATTGGTCGGATGAAATATGCTAATTTTTTGAGATTTTCCAATTTTTTGAGGAATTTTGGGTTTTCATGAGCTGTATGCCAAAATCATCAGTATTAAAACAATAAAAGACCTGAAATATTTCAGTTGGTGTGCAATGAATCTAAAATATATGAAAGTTTAATTTTTATCATTACATTATGGAAAATAATGAACTTTTATCACAATATGCTAATTTTTTGAGAAGGACCTGTATACACACACACACACACACAGTAAAACCACAAATTATTCAGACACCAGATATATTTTTGTTCTAGTGGGTTCAGGACACTATATTTAATTTATGTAAGGATAGCAAAAAAGTAAACTGTGACATTATACCCAAATTGGTATCTAACAGGTGACAGTTGATTGGTTGATTGTAATCCATTACACACCTTTCTATAAAGGTTATCTGACATTATCAAGATGAATTAGTCATGACACAGTTTAACTCTGAGTTCTTGTCATATTTTATTACCATTTTGGTACCAAATGTACCAGTGTGATATTGTGAGAAAATGTTGGTGTCTGAAAAAAGGTGTCTGAATACATTTCGGTTAGACTATATAACAATGAAAGAAACACTTGCAGAATAACTAGATTGAGTTGGGTGTCCTTTTTAAAGAAACTTTTGGAATGGAATGAAGTGGAGGCATAAATATTATGTCTCCAAATCAAGATGAAGTAATTTGGTCATGGTAAGTTTAAACAGAGAGATGAAACACTTACAAAACTGCACAATTACTCCATCAATAATGTATAACAGGTGGGATCTATGACACTTCAGACAGCTCTGATTAATGACTACCGATGCATTTATGTTGATTGAACTAATCACTGCTCACTGAAAGTAGGCCTACATGTATTGAGGGGAAGTCATTGAACGGCAAAGTGAGAGGAGGAAAGGGCTGCCCATTTCTTATTCATGATATTTAGCAGTTAAGAGCTCACTGCTGCTGTTGTTGCTGTTCTAACAGTGCCTGCCTGATAATAAAAACTGCTGTGCTTGTACTGGATGGATGTTCATGATTTTTCTAAAACAAATGAAATGAGTAGATCAACTCAGATCAACTGGATACACTGTCTAAGTTTCATAAGTCATCGTATATATTTTAGCCTATATATGTTATGTATCTTTTTATTCAAGCTTTTCCCTCTTAATTAAGTCACGTATTGTGTTATATGACTCTAATGGGAAGATGTCATGCACAGATCAATCGTTGCTGTGGTGTTTACATCGTTTAATGGTGTTTGTATGCCACCTACTGGTGAATTGCAGGAAATACCGTCTACAGACGTGGAGTTGTGTTCATTTAACTAAGGTTAACTATTTTACATTTATATTATTTATTTTCTTTTTCTTCCTTAATTAAATTTATATATAGGCCTATAATTGTCAGTGATGTTTAGTTTATTAAATACAGTTAAGCTTATTTAGTTTAAACTTTTCTGTAATTAGCATATATTTCCAGTTTCTGAAGTTTTAGGGGTGCTTAAAGTAAACATATCTTGGCTGTGTATCTATACAGTGATTGTAAAATAAAAAATAAAATAAAAATAAAAAACAATTATAGGAATTGTTGTCATCTTTAAATGTTGAAGTAAATTAAAGAAAAACATTTTAGATTGTTTAAAATGAATATTTTATTAATATTACAATATTATAAATACAATTTCTAAGGACCTCGGAAAAGCAATATCTGAGGAATATTCATCGCTCAAAACGAAAATAGTTGGCGACTTGAAGTAGTAAAAAACTTTTAATTAATGGCTAAACCTGTTTTTTTTTTTTCAGAAAACTGCACAACATTTTTCCAAACGTGAATACAAATATTATTTTTAAGTAACTGCCAACTGCATCTTAAAATGATACATTCTAAATGACCAAAATGTTAAAACAAGTGACACGAATTAAAACATTTTATTCAAAAATCCAGTTAATTATTGAGGGAAAAATATGACATTTTTGGACGGGAAAGCCTATAATTGGCATATGCTTGAAAGAGCTCTAACCGAGGTGCTGCAAAAATCGCCGTCCATCCAAGTACATACACCCACGTTATTCTATAAATATTCCAGCCCCCGCACGAACACGCAAGGAGCTGCACGGCTTTATAACTCTTTTGGGTGGGAAAAAAGTCGCAGTATTGCATGAAGATGAGCACTTTAGAGAAGTCGTCTTTTTATTGTGGTTATTGGTTAGTGTGGTCAGTTAAAGTATCTGTGCACATTAGTGCTCGGCGAATCAGATACTGCGCCAGTGTTGGCACATAAATGCTCTCGCGCATTGCGTGGACAAGCACTTGTGGCCACGCGCGGTCTGCATTGCGTCGAACCCCTCCCCCATACTGTCCTACCCCCCTCTCCCGCTCCTCGTTCTCCCATGTGCAATACAGTGCAACAATATGTTGGGCATGATTAAGGAATTATTCCCTCTCCCCTTATTGATCCCCGCTTTAAGAAGCCTTTCGCTTCCATACCCCCCTGTCAGTGTGTCCAGATAAAACAGACCGCTCGTCATCTTGTCTACTCGTAAGAGGGAAATTTTGCTGATGCAGTAATGTCTGGAAATGGTATGGTTCGCTTTTGCCCCCTTAATGTATCTCCCGCCTGAGCTGAGCTGCAGCATTACAATTTCTCATGCAGTATAAGCCATTTACACCAAGGTGCCGCCGCACGAGCAGAAGCGGAGGGAGGACGTTGCGGCTTCATGTTTTCTTTTAGCTTTTTCCCCGCTTCTTGTCTTTTAGTCCTCGTTTAAATTGAATGTGAAGCTTTGTAATACATCTCAAAGCCATATTTATTTCATTAAAGCATCGCGTGCGAATGTCGTGAATCATTTCCATTATGGATGTGACATGTATGGACCGCAACCGAGCATTTTGAAAGTGAGAAGATGTGAAGAACCTTTTACAAGGGCATTTTTTACAACAAAAGGGAATCGAGGGTGCATTACTGACAGGAGACTGCCGGCAGAAGACGCATTCCTTCAGTAGCAAGGTGAGCACTATAACTGCCTGTATCAGCATGAAGTGAAAGTCATTTTCATGTTTTCCTATCAACTGATTTACTCAATCTTAGATCTGAGCTATTCAATAATATGTTTCCATATGTAGTGAGAAGTAGGCTGCATGTATGTGGTGATGGAGCAAAATTGACAGTGTGACACCTAAATGAGCATAATGATTCAGAATTGTGCCCTTAAGGCTGTGCACTTCTGTGATGTATACATACAATAACAAGTAATAAATAAATAAATAAGTAGTGTGAACTTGCTGAGCTAGCAAATATCGCCGCTGTTCGATCCATTTTTCTCTGACTCGGTGACAGAGGCAGCCGTAGTGGATGCAGCGGAAAGGAGCGATGGTCGAATCAGTGACAACCGCAGTGGGGCCACACTGAGGAAAGAGCAAGTTATACCCTATACCCGGGGGTCGAGCTAGATTTAAGGCTCTGGAATTGGAGAAAAGTGAGGAAAGCGACGCCTTGGCAGGGCAATTGGATGTCTACTCAATTAAATTAACTCCTGCGGAGCTCCAACTTTGACCTGCAGGATGACAGTTGTGGCTGGGGACAACATGGACGAGACCTCTGCCGTGCCAGGACATCCGCAGGACACGTACCCCCCTGACCACGACGATCATGAATGCTGCGAACGGGTGGTCATCAATATAGCGGGGCTGCGCTTCGAGACCCAACTCAAAACTCTCGCCCAGTTTCCAGAGACTCTCTTAGGTAACCCAAAGAAACGGATGCGGTATTTTGATCCCTTGAGAAACGAGTACTTCTTTGACAGAAATCGTCCGAGCTTTGATGCCATCCTCTACTACTATCAGTCCGGTGGAAGACTGAGAAGGCCTGCAAACGTCCCATTGGATATGTTCTCGGAAGAAATTAAGTTCTATGAACTTGGGGTCGAGGCGATGGAGAAGTTTCGTGAAGATGAGGGCTTCATCCGTGAGGAAGAGCGGCCCTTACCAGAGCGTGAGTTTCAACGACAAATCTGGCTTCTGTTTGAGCATCCTGAGAGCTCGGGGCCAGCCAGAGGAATTGCTATTGTATCCGTTATGGTCATTTTAATTTCCATTGTCATTTTCTGTTTGGAGACTTTACCTGAACTGAAAGAGGACCCTGCAGGGCGAATACAGACTATAGGTAACACCACCTTCTACTATAAACCAAACATCCTGACCGATCCCTTCTTCATTGTAGAGACCCTCTGTATCATCTGGTTTTCATTTGAATTGATAGTGCGCTTCTTTGCTTGCCCGAGCAAAGCGGCTTTCTTTAAGAATATGATGAACACCATTGACATAGTGGCCATCATCCCCTACTTCATCACGCTGGGCACAGAGTTAGCGGACGAGCCGGACGGAAAGGAGGGAAAGGGCGAGCAGGCAACATCACTGGCCATCCTCAGGGTGATCCGTCTGGTCAGGGTGTTCAGGATCTTTAAGCTATCCAGGCACTCCAAAGGCCTTCAGATTTTGGGGCAGACCCTCAAAGCCAGTATGCGAGAGCTTGGATTGCTTATTTTCTTCCTCTTCATTGGTGTCATATTGTTCTCCAGTGCAGTGTATTTCGCAGAGGCCGAGGAAAAAGAGTCGTACTTCACCAGCATCCCTGACGCATTCTGGTGGGCGGTTGTGTCGATGACCACAGTAGGCTATGGGGACATGGTGCCAGTGACTATAGGGGGCAAGATCGTGGGTTCCCTGTGCGCCATCGCCGGTGTGCTGACCATCGCCCTCCCCGTGCCTGTCATCGTGTCCAACTTCAACTATTTCTACCATAGAGAAACCGAAGGAGAGGAGCAGGCCCAACTCCTCAACGTGAGCAACCCGAACATCGCCTCTGATTCCAACTCCAGTCGTCGCAGCTCCTCGACCGTCAGCAAGTCCGAGTACATGGAGATAGACGGAGACATAAACAACAGCATCGACAACTTCAGAGAAGCCAACCTCAGAACTGGCAACTGCACTATCACTAATCAGAACTGTGTGAACAAAAGTAAGCTGCTAACCGACGTCTAGAGACACAGTCAAAAACTCAGTCAAGTACTGACTGGTCACATATGAATGCTTACTTTACCTCCTCTCGTGAGCCCTTGCAATGCGAATATCTTTACAATGCAGACGAAAGAAAAATACTACACCAAAACATATAGAACACCAGGCAGATGATTCAGTATATACTTAGTCTAATACATTTCCAAAGAGGATGATTCAGAAAAAAAGCCTCCACGAGCACCTAGCTAACGTCCACAGGCATCGAAGGACTCTCGACGACGGATTACTAAAAAATCACGCATGGACTGCAGACTACATTTCAGCAAGCTGCACACTGCATCCGGGAAAGTGCATAAAAGACCAAGTGCAGTGTTCCGTAGGTGGTCTTCCCCAACTGACCAGCAAAGCACCTTATATGAACAAGACTTATCTTCTGCTGGGATGCTACGGAGGCCAAGGTCATCGCCTCATGGACATCCGCATTGCTGCTATTTTCCAGCAGATGCTGTAATTTAGATATCACCAAGTGATTAAATGCCATGCCCTTTAGATATAAGACAGCACAATGCCGAAAGAGGAGCCTCATAATTAGCATGTTTAGATTATCCTCATTTTGATATTGGCATGCGTCGGACATTACCTCATGACGATAGGACATCTGTTCCTGTTTTGCTTTTCTTTTGCATTCGGTTCCATCAGCTCCCCCTCTCCATCAACCTCCTTATTTGTCGCCATGAAAAGTGCACTAGTGTGTCATGATTTGAGATGCTTATCATTTAGATGTATTTAAAGACTGAATGTTTAACCTTACGGGAAACAGAATCTTAATGATATCATAGCATGTCAAAAGAACCTGCATTATGGCCTACTCAACTAAGGTACTGTGTATCCTAGTATATTTAATGCATGACATCGGTATAACAGCTTGTTGCAATTGAGATACCTCATAAGGGTGTCGTTGTTACAATCAGGGAAACCAGGGACGTCGATTCCTTGACATTTTCTGAAATGTGACAAAATATATATGCAAGCCCCAACGCTGGGATGCAAACTTTTCAATCTAAAAAGTAGTCAAAGACACAGAAAAAGAACTATCAAGATACTATCAAATGCATATACTCATACTAAGCGCACCTGTTAAAAAAGTAATATAACTTAAATAGTGCAGTGCATGGGCATTCTCTCTCTGTTTGAGAAAAAAAAAAAAAAAGACAACTGTGGGCAATTATACTTCACGCTTCCATTTTGCGATCAAATTTAGGATTTACGATATAAAAAAACTAAAAAAAAACTTTAAAAAAACGCTTACTTTATCTTAGCAGGATGCAAAAGAGAACATGGCAGATTTACTCATATTAGTTGCTAGTGCCTTTGACCCTCTCAGCAACCGGACAGGTGAAAGTGCCTCAGAGTAACTGGAGTTTTAGGCAGGGCAAGGGAACAATATCTGCTCTAGAACTGTCATAATGTATGTTGAGGCTGATCATTACAGTGTATTCGGAGTGCTTTTCATTTTCGTTGTTGTTTTGTTGAACGTGACACGTGGTTGTCAGGCACAAACTCCAACGTTTTCTGTTTTCATATGACAGCTGAGCTTGAGTATGACTTTCACATGACGGGACCTTTTAGAGTTTTTCGATCTGCCTTTCGTTGTGGTTTTGATTATGTTGTGCCATAATAAAGAGTCTACCTCAGTGAGGTCGCCGCACAGCTCACTGCAGAGCAGAACATGACATGCATAACAGCCTGTGAAGTGTGATGATACGTCAGAAATAATACACTTAGTGTGCCCTAGAATTAGCCTTTTTTCCAAGCACTTATAACAAACGCAACAATGCGACCGCCCCTGACCCCACGTATATGTAACGCTCCATTGCTAAGCACAATCAACATTCACTTTGGTTCTGTTTTAGTCCTTTTTTTTTAAAAAGAGAGAGATCTGGGAAGAAACAGCAGCACAAGCTTTCCTATACCACAGGGTGTAAAGTAAATTTGAATGTTTATGTCTACTTAATGTTAAAAAGTCATGTTTAGCCCATTAGTATAGCAACCTCAAATTAAGACAACCATATGCACACAGGTACTGTAAATTACCAAATTGATTTATCGAGTGTTCTGATGACTTAAACTGTAATGTGAAATCTTGTGTTCATGCTAACGAGGGCTATTTCGGTGCATAGAGCCAAATGCGAAATATTCAAGTTTTCCATTTCCCTTGATAATTAAAAAATGCCCATGATTAAATTAGTCTTTTGGGGTGTAATTTCATTTAACAGACACAAGCAAGTCTGCTAGAACAGCTCGTAAACAAGTTGCCTGATCATGTGACCTTTATTGATCCTTGAGGTGTGACTGTAATGAAAGGCAAGCAGCAGTATTTTACCTTGGGCAGTTTCCTATGGTTTAGTCACCTCTGCTGTAGCTCTGTGTCAGGAAGAAGTATTCAGGGTCTTATTAATGTGTTTAGAATTCATTAAAAATGGGCTTAGCTAACAAAACAAATCATGGTGTTACTTTTTATCTAGAATTACCAGGCTACAAATATTTTAACATGGTAAATGAAATAAGGACGGACTGTTTCTACTGGGCATGTGAGTGGTGATCAAACCCTATGGTGCTATGCATAATCCTATATTTAATAACTACACCATAAATCATAGCAATAGGGATTAAGTGTATTGCAGGACTGTCCAGAATGCTTATTTTGATATTTACCAAGGGCTGTGGCAAACAAACTTTTGATAAGAATAGAGATTTTAGCAAGCAAGTGGGCAAACGATTTCCACCAATGATCCTTTTTCATGTACTTTATGTTGAGAGAATATAACAGAAAATAAGGAAATGTTCCTTTAAGTGGAAGTGTTCCTTTTTTTCCCTATTCAAGCAAATGATGTTAGTACTGTAGGACTAAGAAGTTAGAAATTATGGCTTAAGAGGTAGGGCTTTTATCAGTTGAGTCTGCAAAGGTGTAAATCCATAACATACTACATGTTTTATTTCTTTTTTACTTATTTATTTGGTTGTTTGCATCGCTCAGAATTTCCTAACATCAAGCTGAAACCTTATATCAAGAAGGGATGAAAGGTCAAATACACTGTAGTGGAGTAAAAAAAAAAAACATAAACGACTGACGTGCCATCATAACTAATACTTAAAACTAAGTTACCCGATGTGAAAGCTGGTTATCGAAAGATGAGGAACCCTATAGGTTGTGGCCTTTTTGGAGGATGTTGCAGACATACTTATTTTCTTCACCTGCGTGGCCTCGTCTAGCTATATTACCATGTTATGTCCATGTGGCACTATAGTTAACTGTGCTATAACAAACCCATGCCCTTGATAAAACTACAGTAGACTCACACACGAGTCCATAAGACAAGCCATTTACAAATATATAGGAAGATTATAGCTTGTATTATCGATATCATGAAATAACTAAAGTAATGGCATTAGCATCGAAAATGTACTGTACATTGTACTTTTTTAGTAATAACCTTAACTCCATACCGCCATACCAAACCAAAACTCAACAGCAACCTAGCAATTGCAAAAATCTGCATGGTGTATGGAAGACTGCATGAGCTTAGCCTTTCAAAACTGAGGATCAACTATATTCTGGTTGCATCATTTTTTTAAGCCCTTGCTGTCATTTGTTCCTAAAGCCATCTTCATTATTTATACGCCAGTGTTATTTTTGTTCCCTTTTGTTTTAGGAAAAATTCTTTAATCCGTCAAACTCCACTGATCAGATTTCCGTATTCGGTTGATTTCTTTCGGCTTCATTTGAGATTTTGCTGTTTGCTTTCAGGATGCTGAATGATATGGATTATAATGTCATGGAATGATGCTTTTGACAAAACATTCAATTCCGCCAAAAAAAAACAACAAAAAAAGCAGGATACCCAGTCATTACTGACCATCTCAGTTACATGTTTATGTTAGACAGATGATGACTCCATGTTAATGGTTGTTCCATGTACATCTGGTCAAACTGTTCATGTCGTCTTAACATGTTTCTGTACGTTGTTTTTTTCTTTTCTTTTCTTTTTTATGCTAAATTATTTTTTGATGTACATTGACAAAGGCATGGTCTGTGATCTATGCAAGGGTTCTTTTGTTTCTTATGTCAAATATGATTTGATCATACATCCAAATCAATAAATTTTTAATTATCAGCTGTCAGGTGTATATTACTGGTTTTTGGAGACAGTGGCTGTGGTACGTTTTGAAATGCTATAGCTTTGATAAATAACTTTTCATGAATGCACAACAATTTTGTGCCCCATTACTTTTCTTTTTGCAAGCAGATGCACAAATAGCTATAGTTTAAAACACATTAAAATAGTCATAATTTTAACAATGCTTAGCAGTAAAAACTTTTATCAGCTGAGTCTGTAAAAGTGTATTTCCATAATGTTTTTTACTTATTTGGTTGTTTTTCTTTTTTTTTTTATCTTGCATAGATTTAATATAATAATTGTATCATAACCTGTTGAAATGATATTCAATGCCTAGCAGTAAAAAAATATTTTTAAATGATCAATATATTTTTTTAAATTATGAAACAATTTTAATGGCCAAAAGTTAATGTTTCTTCACATAACAGATATTTTATGATAAATCCTGTTGCTGCATGATTTTCTGCATTAATGTTACATAAAAATGGTGACATGCAGGAAGTGACATCATTTAAACACTTGCTGTATGACTTGATGACAAGTCGTTTTTTTTCCAGTTGACGATATTTGCCAAGATCGAACATTTACCCAAATTATTGTAATTTTTAAAAAATTGTTTCAGTTTGTGTTATGATTATAAAATGGCTCAAATAAGGGTTTTAAAGGGATCACCCAAAAATGAAAAAACTGTCATCATTTACTCACCCTCATGTCGTTCCAAACCTGTAAGATATTCATTCATCTTTGAAACACAAATGAAGATATATATTTTTTTAATTATTTGAGAGATTTCTGTCCCTCCATTGACAGTCTACGCAACTACCACTTTGACGCTTCAAAAAGTTCACAAAGAGATCGTAAAACGAATCCATATGAATCGAGCGGTTCAGCCCAAATTTTCAGAAGAGATCAGATTGATTTTATTGAATTTGACACTAATCAGTCAACATAAACAGAAGCATTGGTGATTCACATGCTTGAGCTTCCTTTTAGCATATCTGATGTGTGCGTTGATGACTGTTGACGATTTCATTGTCCATTTGATGAAAAAGAAGAGTTTGAACCCTGTTTGTGGAAAGTGACAGATATTCAGTCATGATGAATATCCTGCAGTTCAGAGCTGAACACTGTGTCCTTAGTTCAAACTTATCAAAAACATCCTTAAGCAAGGTGACAAAAAAGTGATCATAATGATAATGAGGATGGTCTGTGGGGCTTTCTGTGTGGTTATTGTAACAAAAAGCCCTAGTCATCCAGCTCACACCCAACAGACATGACAACAAAAGGATGTGAACGGGCAGTTTACATCGTCAACAAGATGCCTATCTCCTGCTTTCAATCCACCTACCGCCCGCTTTCCTTTATATACACGCACATCAGGCACATTTGGTTTCCCTTGAGAGTTCAAAACATGATATTGGAGTGGCTTGTGCTTGGAGTACCCTTGCTCTCTCCTCCTCTGCATTGCCCTCTGGAGCTGCAGCAGTCCTCTGCAGGCTGGAGCTGGGGTGGGGTGAGCTGGCGTCAGGCCCAGTGCAGTTCCTGAGGCAGAGACACACACAAGCAGCAAGCTCTGGCCTCCTGTGTCTCATGCTTCTGTCCTGTCCTGTCCTGACCGACCACATGCGTCCTAGTGCTAAGGATCTGAGAGTGATCTGCGTGTGTTCCCTGTCATAAAACTGTTTTATCTTGTGATAAAATCGTTCATATGGATCCTCCAGCTGGGCCATGATGGAGCTGGAAACTCTTCCTCGCAATTAACAGCGGCTTCAGTCTGGGTGATCTCTGCCGTCTGCTGCGCTGATTGAGGATTTCTCAGTCACAAAAACAGACCGCCCTAATGGAAGCCCCACGATACAGTAGATGTTATCTGAGGTCAGACAAGGTTATTGGCTTGAGTGCAAAGTCAGTGTCCTTCGATCTTTTAGAGAATAAATACTTCAGGGCAACTTTCTAACAGGGTAAAGCATTGCATTTTTAGTTTTTTATTAGAAAGAATATATACTTTCTAAAAAATTATATACTAAATATATACATATGTAAAATAGGTATATGTATTTAGTATTTTTATAAAATTATAGTTTGCAGTTTCATCAGCAGAAGCCAGGTTAAGAATGTCCGGTTAAGTTACCAAATATGGTTCTTCGCCCGATAAAGGGTTAAGTCTCACAAGGAGTTTGCAGGCCGCGCTCCCTCTCCACCAGACTATCGTACTTACAATTGTCCCAACAGTTATACTGTTTTCAAAGTCTAACCACGTCATTGCTGCAAGGTGGATGATTCTAATTGGCTCATAGAAACAACAAGTCCAGAACAACAAGTACGTCTCATCTCTTAGGATACCCGTAATCCATCTCCAATTCTGATCTGTAACACAGAATATGGCACACATACCGACACACAGTCTCTTTAAGGTTGGAGTTTGTTGAGCTCCAGTTCTTTCCCAAAACATACTGATAACATGTGCTTTCTCTCAGTGAAAGGTACAGACAGTAGTACAGGCAATATTCATCTTGATTCTTTAGTGTTTTAGTATAAGGAAATATCAAATGAATAAAAAATAAATCAAATGAAAGACAAATCCATATTCAATATCTGGAAGCCAGGCTAAGTGAACAAACACTGTTCCTGCACTCCTGTCAGGTTAGGGGTGTGTGATACCTCCATAATCCAAACACACGACAACATGTTCTGAAATCAAGCGTTTAGCGACACATCACACATCCCTAGGCCAGATCCTCGGTCACTCCTCGGAGACCAAATACATACTTTAGAAAACATAGAGGAAGAAACAAACATAATAACTGGAAAAAATCATCAGAATCATCATAATAATATAGGAGGATAAATATTGAATTAATGCTTTGATTATAAATGTAATTAGGATATATATATTGAAGAATCCAACCTTTCAATACAATATAAAATACAATAAATCCAGTGCTTTAATACCCATCTTGGAAGTTGCCCCAAAGTGTATTATTATATTATATTATATTATATTATATTATATTATATTATATTATATTATATTATATTATATTATATTATATTATATTATATTATCAAAAAATGTTTTCAAATAAAATACAGCTAAATAAAAGAGACAATAGATTTTACAAAAAAGATTCAACTGTGTTTACAGGTCAAGAGTATTTTTCATGTTCACATTTGTGTGTGCACACGCTGTCACATGTTGTTTTATAAATACTTTACCATTTGCTGAATTAATTCTGAAGGGAACACACACGCACACATACACACAGAGAGAGAGAGATGTAAATACTCATAAATCAGATGGAAAGTCGGGCTAATGGGACTTTGCATTTCCCTTAGTCAGGCCTCTGGCACGTTCAGTGCTGCTAGTCACTCCCTTTAAAGACGGAAACTCTGCGCAACTCAATACAGATGAATCATGCATATCCTGCTGTCATCATGCAATACCTTTCCTGTATCTGAATGCAACATTAATGTCCTGACGAATGTACGTCTTTCAGATCTGTTTTGTGTTTTCGACAAGCTTTGAATGATCTGCGAGCATCTGAACACTGCATCACTCAAGGCATTGTTCCTGCATGTGTGTTCTGATCACCTGATAAAGCGTTCTCCCTTCTCTCACTGACTGCGCTGCTCTGAAATCAGATGGTCGCATCGGACTGCGTAATGCAGATATTAATGCATGCATCAATCTATACATCCACCCATCCATTCATTCAGTCAGTCTGTGCCTTTCCTTTGGCTCACTTTATGGTTTCTTCCTCTTCGCATTATCTCTGTAATGCTGCCGTCAGCTGTGTTTAATAATTAAAGGCATGTCCATCAATTCGTCCATCTTATGTAAACTATGCACAGTGCTCTTTGTCAAACCAAGGCCAGTAAAAGTTGATGCGCCGTATGGATGGATACAGTAATAGCCCTGAACATATGTTCGGTGGTTTGGGGAATTGGAATTGACAAGATAAAGGGAAAAATTAGCACTGTGCTTTGTTTTTGTTTTTTTGTGAGGTAGCATGTTTTATGCTGTCCATATGCATATACGGCACTTGCATCAGCACATGCATGTATCAGTCAGTAGCTACATTAAGTGTGCTTGTGCAGTGCATATGCTGCTTCTCTCAGGTCTATCAGTCAGTACATCTACCCTTTTAATAAGTTGCAGTGGCTGAGCATTGGTTGACCTCACTGTTCCCAGAATACAGATCACTCCTTACAGCTGTGTCAGCCTGCGGCACTGAGGACGGGAGGAGACTTTGAGTCATCATCCATCACCATATATCTACAATCTACAGCTCACACTGTCATTTAAGTTCCATCAGACTCGTTCGAGAGGATCATCTGTTTGTTGGTAATGTGATAGAGTCAGTGCACAGAAGTGCTGTGATTCCAGTCATTGTTATGTGTCTGCTGGTGATGCACGCTATATGTTCACTGCAGTTATGATTTTAGAGAGAGAAATATTGCACAGCGGTTGATTATTGTTGACACTGATGTTTTTACAGTAATGGCATTTTTATTGGGGAAAACATATTCAAATACTTGTCAATAAGTGCAACTCTCCAACATATTTCATTTCATCATAGCTCTTTAACCCATTTTTTTAAAATAAAAACAAAACTAACAAACAAACAAACAAATTCTACTAAGATATGATTTGCTTTACATTAAGAAAGATTCCATTTGTTAACATGAACCAACAATGAAAAAAAAAATACTTCTAAATGATTTATTAATTTTAGTTAATTGTTAGTTCATGCTAGTTAATGCAATACCTAACATTGTCAAATGGGACCTTATTGTAAAGCGTTATCAAAATATCTTTCATGACAATAAATGTTTGCATATTAGCCTGCAATAATAATAATAATTATTATTATTGTTGTTATTTTTATTATTATTAATTATCCTCCTTCACTGATTGTGCTGCTCTAATAATAATACATTTAAGAATAATATTTTATTATTATTTATTTATTTATCTATTTCTGTCATTATTAGAATCATTATTATCATTATTTACTATATTATTCTTTTTATATATGCAGGGTCTTAAACAGTGTTAATTGCTATTTAGGGCTAAATTATTTTTATATGTCTTAAGCACTTGGACCACAATAATTGCTGTATATTTAGCTACATATTTCATCTATATTGTTGCTTTATTTATTATTTTTTTAATTATTTTACATGCAATGATATTTTGAATACATTTTAAGAGTTTCTAAAATTGATTAAATCAACATCTATCAATTTACAGCATTGCAAATTTCTAGCCATACATATAGGATATCTGTAATATTATCCAAAGAATGTTTAAATATCATTTTAGAAGAATGTCAAAGTTGTCACTTTTTGACAGAATATGTACATCTTACGAACATAAATAATGTGAATATATTTTTATAATTTATATCAGTAATAAATACTTATGATATTTTGACCTTTTGTCTTTTAACCAGTCAGTTTATTTCCTTCACTCTCAGGTTCAGTGTGACTCCTCCTCTCTGGATCACGTCATCTACGCGCTCGGATTGTGACATTGTTGGCAGCATGAAAGTCACTCTTCTTAGGTATCACATCATCAACCGCAGCCCATTTTAGACAGTTTACATTTTTCAAACGTCCTTGACTTTGATGTGACAGCAGTTCATGGATAATGATAGTTTTAATCTCTTTTTGCAAAATGTAACTATTATCATTATTATTTTTTGATATATACAGATTGCTCAGACCCCCCAAAAGTGTCTGTTTGGATTTAAATGGGCAAATTAAGAGTCTATGATTGAATCATTATTGCAGTGATTATTATGTTTCTATATACTCAGTTCTTCTAACCCTAATTGACGGAGTGTGTAGCTTTTCATTTCTCAAACACATGTATGAAGACACACATCATGGCCATATTCCAGGATGACAATGTCAAGATTTATCAGGCTCAAACTGTGAAAGAATAATTGTGAGGGAGCATGAAGAATCATTTTCAAACATGAATTGGTGCCTCTGAGTCCAGACCTTAAAGGGTTAGTTCACCCAAAAATAAAAATTCTATCTATCTATTCTAAATTGCTCACCCTCATGTCGTTCCAAACCCGTAAGACATTCGTTCATCTTCAGAACACAAATGAAGATATTTTTGATGAAATCCGAGGGCTCTCTGACCCCTCCATAGACAGCAATTTAATTAACACTTTCAAGGCCCAGAAAGGTTGTAAAAACTCTGTTAAAATAGTCCATGTGACTCCAGTGGTTCAACCTTAATTTTATAAAGCGACAAGAATATCTTTTGTGCCCAAAAACAAAGAAAAATAACTTTTATTTTAACAGTGAACTTTTATTTTGAAAGTGGTAATTAAATAGTTGTCAATGGAGGGGTCAGAGAGCTCTCGGATTTCATCAAAAATATCTTCATTTGTGTCCAGAAGATGAACGAAGGTTTTTTGCGGGTTTGGAAAACATGAGGGTGAGTAAGTAATGACAGAATTTAAATTTTTGGGTGAGCTACCCCTTTAAAGGAGTACTCAGAATTAAAATTGCCTGATAATTTATTCACCCCCACATCCTTCAAGATGTTCATGTCTTTCTTCAGTTGAAAAGAAATTAAGGTTTTTGAGAAAAACATTCCATGATTTTTCTCCATATAGTGGACTTCAATGGGGTCCAAATTCCAGTCACAATGTAGCTTTAAAGGGCTCTACACGATCCCAGCAGAGAAATAAGGGTCTTATCTAGCGAAACGATCGGCCATAAAATATAAAAAATTCAACCACAAATGCTTGTCTTGTGCTGCTCCGCAATGTGCCTCGTATTATAGGCTACAATCACGCTTGAAAGGTCACGTGTGACGTAAGCGGATGTACCGCGGTAGGGCAAAACCTCATCTCATTTTCTTCTCCAACTTCCAAATCATCCAACATTGTTGCTTTACCTTTTTTGTGAAGGGTATTTGAGTTAGTCTTTGCAAGTTTGCTTTGTAAACACTTGATTGGTTCTTTTGCCTGGCCTTTTCAACGTAATTACATAATTTGTGGCGCATCGCAGATAAGCGCAAGACAAACATTTGTGGTTAAAAAGTATTTTGTTTTGCTTTTTTAGAAAATGACCGATCGTTTCGCTAGATAAGACCCTTATTCCTCGGCTGGGATTGTGTAGAGCTCCTTGAAGCTGCATTGAGACTGCAATTTGGACCTTCAAACCGTTGGACCCCATTGAAGTCCACTATATGGAGTTCTGAAGTGAACTACTCCTTTAAATTCATTGAAAGTCTTTGGGATGTGCTGGAGGAGACTTTACAGAGTGCTGAACTCTTGCATTGTCAATACAAGATCTTGACAAAAATTTATGCACCTCTTGATGAAAAATCTAATGTCTGGACTAGAGCTGCCGAAAATTATTCTTCATGCTCCCTCTCAACCATTATTTCACAGTTTGAGCCTGATGAATCTTGACATTGTCGTCCTGGAATATCGCCATGATGTGTGTCTTCATGTTTGAGAGATGAAAAGCTACACACTCCATCAATTAGGGTTAAAATAACTGAGTATATAAAACATCCTAGAAACATAATAATCACTGCAATAATGATTCAATCATAGACTCTACAACATTTACCTATTTAAATCCAAACAGACACTTTTTATTGGCCGGGCATATGTACCTATGATAATAATTGATAGTGATAATAATTATGATAATAATTTAAAAATAGCTCATGTTTTGCATTGAAACACATTGGTTGAGTAGGTTTCCTTTGATAGAATTTGAAGATGATGACAATGAGCCAAGCGTTTTTTTGTTTGTTTTGCGAAGCATGAAGAGCGAGGAGTTTTGTGGCAGTGCTTCGGAGCTCTCTCTTTCTCTCTCCCACTCTCTCTCCATCATTCTCTCAAGAGCAGTCAAGGACAGTCAGGTCAGGAAGCCTCAGCAGCTCCCAGCAGGCTTCTGCAGTCTTCCATGAAGCAGAGAATTCAGCAGTTTACAGCGCCTGCGTGAGAGAGTGTGTGTGGGTAAAAACTCCTGCAGCAAAGAAACATCTCACTCATTGGCATCGAAATCAGTCCTGGCATCAGAATGTGAAAAAACTGCAAACAAGAATGAATGGGACAGTCAAAAAGGTATGTATGAAGAACAACGAATGCAATAAGATTCTGCAAGCCTCTTCAATGTCAGCTCAACGGCATCAAAGAGATTCACTGCAGTGCGGTGCAATATGTCCAGGTGTATCAGTTCAGCAGTCGCAACAAAGTGTATATGCAAAAACCCCATTGCTTGCTCTTTAAAAATGAATTGTGTTATATTTATGCTTCTTTTTATGTTTTGTCGGTTGCAGCTTTTGGTAAGCGATATAGAACTTTACCCCCCCTCCCTCTCTCTCTCTCTGCCTCCCCCTCTGCTGTGGTGCTGACTCACTGTCACTGGCCCAGAATATGCTGTCTGTCTGCATTATTACCCTGCTCACCTTCCCACCAATTAATGCTGCCTCAGCAGCCAAAAGATAGCTAAAAGCAAATTATATTCTGAAATGGGATTCTATCAAAACATTCATCTTAATGAGCATCACTTTGGTACATGTCTGTTTGTCATGACAGTGACATGTTAGATTATTGTGTTAATAAGCTGAATGCATATTAATAGAGAAAAGATTATTGTGCAGAAATATAATCCTTTTAGGTGGGGGTCTACTTGGTGTCCGGTGGTGGACATCTCACTTTCACTCAAGTACAGCAAGAGGACGTGTTCTGCAACACAGTAAATTATTTCTCACAGAAGACAGCGAGTGTGCCGCTACTGCCATCTAGTGGAAACAACAACAGCTATAATGTGAAAGATTAAAGGAATAATTCGCTCAAAATATGTTTACGTTTAATTCTACAACATAAAATACATAATTAATCCCCCCTTGTATTGCTTTAACGTTTTTACTTGTCTTGAGAAAAGCAGTTGCTACAGAGGATGTCGGGGACATTATACGTCATCACACAGATGACTTTATAATCACACTCTTGTAAACTATTCAAACTCTAACTTTCAGGGATATATATATATATATATATATATATATATATATATATATATATATATATATATATATATATATATATATATATATATATATATATATATATATATATATATATATATATATATATATATATACATATATATATATATATATATATATATATATATATATATATATATATATATATATATATATATATCACACAGATATATATATATATCACATATATATATATATATATATATATATATATATATATATATATATATAAATATTATTCTTATTTTGTTGTTGTTGTTGTTTTATAAATAAAGACTGAAAGAGCTGTCGATAGTTTAGTGACACTGAAGGCATGCAATCGTGGTGTTTTGTTTTCTTCTGCAGATTGTATAGGCTTCCAATTTCATGAAAGTTGTGGTCATCTGTGATTAAAAAAATGTGTATGAATCATAAACGTCTTTTGGCCACAGAGCTTGTTTATTGCAATAATCCACACATCAATATTTAAGTTTTGTCGAGAGAAATGTTGAGGCCTGTCATCAGACAAATTGTAGCGTTTAGCTGTAAATAATAACTGCATGTATATTATATTGTGGGAAAAACATGAAAGTATTTTCAAGTAAAAGTAATGTTAACCACAGTATTATTTCAATGAATCTAACACCCTAAAAATAATTGAAAATTCAAGAGCGAAACCATGACGTCACGATTGAACAATTTATTTTGATAAATAATCTGAGCACAATTTTAGCAAATTTGGTTTAATCACTGACTTGTGTTATGGTGCATATTCTTTCATTTCGGGGGAAAAAGAAAAAAAAACAATGTTTAACTTACAGAATGTGACTATTTGGGGTTTTCCACGACAATATTCATAATGTAATTATGTTGTTTTTATCTCGTTTGAGTTGATTAATGCAATAGTGCCTATCAAATGCGATTGAATTTAATCAGGTATTTGGCGGGCAATCTAGCCAATCAGAGAGCAGCGGGAGGGTCCATAATCATGACATCATCAACACTATATAAACCCTTACCGCGTCAGTGAAAGAACAGAGTACTTCTTCTAACCCTAACGCTCTCTGACTTCCTGTACGGCATTTATACTGTTTTGTCTAAAGCTTTCAGTATATTACAGGAAGTTTTCCGTGGTTTCGATGCGTTTAAAAAAGCTCTAGAGTACTCTGATGCTCGGTCTCGCAGGTTTGAGTGTTTTGTGCGCGGACAGTCCTGCTGCCGCGAAGAGTTCACCTCTGCTGCACATGCTTCAGGTCTGTGGGTTTACAGCACGCTGAGCAGATTAAATTGAGCATGGCGAATTTTTGCGGACCTCTCCACTGATCCTGCAAATATGCCCACGCTCAGACACTCGCTGCAGGTTAGCATTCTTCCGAGACAGCCGTTTGGTTGTGTACAACACTCGTGTAAGTGCTCGAATCATGCCTTGTGTTTGTGTAACGTTATGCTGTTCTTATACTCTTTCTCTCACCGTTGTTAGCGTAGTGTCTTTGCATGAACTAAGTTTTTTGTTAGTTTTATTTCATATGGTGGCGCCCCCTATCTGATAAGTAGCCTGCAAATTGTAAAGCTATCAATGTTCTTGTTTGAATAAACTGAACCGTAAACCGCAATGAATAAAGATTGTTTGAGAAGTTCTGGAGGTGTTTGTATTTCGTGTGAAATGTTTAGCTTTTCAACCCTTATGTTAAACTGTTTTCCCTCTATAAGTTAGGCCTACCTTTTTTAGTAACGGTTATTCGATTTTGTGGTGTTGCCTATTCGGTGGATTCAATTGTCCACTGTTATTACTTTGACCAACAAAAAGTTAAAATATAGTTTTTTTTTTGTTTTTTTTTTAAATTTCACGCGACAGGGTGGGCGCCAGCAAACCATAGCCGTAATTTCACCGTCATGGTTAACTATTGAGGTTGACCACACCAAATTTGGCTAAGGCTGAACTAGCTATATTATAATAGACAATTCAAATAAGTTCCACTTCCCCACGTTCCGAAGACGGGATGTGTGCTTTATGATAGGGTGTCATTAATTTTTCGAACTTTCATTAGAAGTTGTCGATGAGAAATTTAGGGACAAGCTTAAACCTTTTATTGTTGTAGGCTAGTTAAATGTAATACATCTACATTAGAGTGCCACACAGAAGTGGCACAATTCCATGAATAACCCAGAATCAACACGTTTGCCTATGGGTTTTAAGCAATTGTGCTGCTAATATTGTGACCTTTTGTCTTAAGATACTGACATGGGTGTCCAACCCTGCTCATGGAAGACTACCATACTACTGAGTTTAGCTCCAACCTCAAATGAACCAAAACCTACTAAAGGTCTTCAAATTTACTTGGAGGTTTTTATTTTATTAGGACTGGAGCAAACTGCAGGACAATAACCCTCATGCCAGAAGGTTGAAGACGAGACAGTTCAGCAGTGTAAATGAAATGCAGATGAAATTTAAATGCCTCAATTTTAAGACGTTTATAGGCCTGGTTTCACAAACATGGCTTAAATTAAGCCTTCGTTCAATGAGGACATTTAAAAAGCATTTCTAAACATGCCTAAAAAATAAAACATTACTGGTGTGCATCTTGAGACAAATCAAAAACACCCACTAATTTTAAGATATGCCAGTGCAAGTTGATTTTAGTTCAAACAGCTAAAAACTGCATAAGTGTCATGAAATCCTTTTCTGATTATTTTTCACTCTTGCTTGTGTACATGTACATCTGTATTTATATACACACATAACCCAACTCTGACCCCTTTAAAGCCATTGTGTAATTCGTCCCCTGTTCTTTGTACTACTGTGCATGCATTACCAAAAAAACATTCTGATTTTGAATATGACTCTCATTAACCTTTATATGACAGTCACGGTGTCTCTTTAGGGAACCTGTTAGATTATCAGGTTTGTATTTGTATTTATACACCTATAAAAAATAAGATCTTAGTCAACATTTTCTGAAGGTTAGGGAAAATGTCCACATGTAATTTAACCTATTGTTTACTTAAATTAAAGTGTGTGAAGTTTGAAAAAGTGGCCTTTTAAGAATCTGAAGCAGAATTTGAAGTGTCGCAAATCAAACCAACTGCTCAATTTTAAGTTTGTAAAATAATCAGATTATTTTTATTTTACTTTGATATTTGCAGTGATTTATTTGAACGAATATAATTTTCAATCATTTTATTTTAAGTTCCTTTAGTTTTAAATTCCTTTTCAGTCCTGGTTTTTAAATGAGTTTCAGTTCCTCTGTGTGTGATTGTCATGTGTCCCTGCCTGCATCAGCTCAGAGAGGAAGAGCGGAACCGCTCCTCCAATACAGTCGGCGAGCAGGCTAGAGGAAATAACACAAATTACAACATTTTTTTGTTGTAATAATCGACGTATCTTATTCGTTTAAAGGGGCATGTTTAGCGCAAGCACAACATTTCGCCTTTTTAACACGAAAAAAAGATGCTCAAGCAGGATTGATTCGCCGCCTCGTTCAAAGGAGCTGTCCACCATGAGGTGCTGATCGGCGGCCTGGCAGAACGATGGCGACGGGGAAGTGGCTTCTGTACACGGGTCTCTGTCTGTCTCTCGTCGCCTTGTGTTTCTTGACGATCGCAATCTCATCGGATCACTGGTACGAAACGGACGCGAGGAGATACAAGGAACGTTGCCGAACTTTCTCGAACCGCAGGAGCGATCCGGGTTTTATTTACATCCCCAACCACAGCCTTCCACTGCGAGCCAGCCGAGCGAGCCTGGACCGATGGGAAAACCGACTGCTGCTGACTAGAAACCGGCGCCAGCTGTTCGCGATGAGCGCGGCGGATGAGTGCAGCAGACGCTACAACTCAACCAACATGGGGCTGTGGAGCAAATGCTACAGGGTGGGATTTGACCCAGACATCGAAGAGCTCATTCAGAAAGGTAAAAACATCCACCTGAGTCTAAAAGGAATGTGCTGGCTGTTGATGCAAAGCAAATGCTACAATAATGGGAGCCTGGAGAGATGTCTTCTAGCTTGAAATGGCATTTTCCAGGCTCTCATTATTGTAGCATCTGCTTTGCAATGTAAATAATCAGGCCTATGAATGCATCAGAGTAAAATGCCAATTCATTATAATCAGTTGCACAAGGCAACAGAAAAACTCATTGAATATTTTCCTCAAAATTGAACACAATGAACCCCTGTGAGCATCTTGGTTTTACAGATTGTAGTTATATGCTCTGTTCTCTATGAATGGTAGTGTGGGTTAGATAAGTGGTCCTCAATCTTGGTCCTGCATGGAGCACCCGAGCAATGCACATTTTGGATGTGCACCTCATTCAATACACTCACCAGATCATTAGTAGAGGCTCCAAGAACCGAACATGGTCTGCTAAGGAACTCTGGGATCTGGATTGAGAACTACTAATTTAGTCCAAATGAGCAATTCCTCACTTGACCATCTGTGTAGTTTACGCATATAAATGTGACGCTTGTCCATAAGCATGAGCTTGACAACCACCACCCCACTTTACATCTTTGGGATCATACTGGGATTGGATGTAATGCTGATTACGATTTTCTTGTTTTTCCAGGAACTATCGAGCGTTGCTCCTTTATAAAGTACTATTACTCTTCTGCAGTGACAAGAAAGGATCTTTCCTACAACATCACCAAGACTATCCAGCAAGATGATTGGCATGCCCTGCGTAAGTGGGACTTGCTCTTTTCAGTCTGCATCAGTGTTACCTCTTACAAAGGGGCCCTCCTAATAAGGCCCTTTATGTAGTGTACTTACTGGGCCCTGGATAAAAGTGTGGTCACATTAGCTAAATTTCAGCGAGATCCATTGGAAATCCAAAGATCAATTGTCATAGCATAGAGATGTGTGCAGCACAGCTCACACAGAAGTTCACACTTACAAATAATCAGATTTGTAAGTATGCGAAAAAGTAAAAAGAGTACTCCCCCCGTATCTCTGGTTAGGATAGTAACCAGGCAAGTGTGAGGAGACAGGGAACGTGTTCCACCCAAACTTTCTTAAAACATTCAAACCAATCGCTTTTCTGTTGGTCAGCACAGCAAATTCTTGAACATGAAAAAAATCTGTCCAAAATTCCTGATTGCAAGGATTCTGATTGGAATTAATTGGATTTTGCCAACATAATTTCGCTAAGCAAGAGTAAACGTGACTGGACCTTAAAGGTTGTCTACACATAAATTTGAAGGCACTGCAAATGAGTGTATTTGATATAGTAGTAGAGTTTCAAGGGTTCAAGGGTATTCAATCCCGTTTCTGGAATTGCCACCTTTCTGTCGAGTTTAGCTGGAACTAACTAATCAGTGCCTTCAGAATTAGCTAAACTCTACATGAAAGTAGTCATCCAGGAGCAGGATTAGGCACCCCGTTAACTTGCTATGTTCACCTCCAGATTTGCGTCGGATGACAGCTGGCTTCATGGGCATGGCTCTATCCATCATTCTCTTTGGCTGGACCATTGGCGTTTTGGGCTGTTGCTGGCAGCAAGGACTCATGCATTACGTTGCTGGTCTACTCTTCCTTATGGGAGGTATGTGAATTCCATAAATGGCTCCTTACTGTGTTTTAGGGTTCTCCCCCATTTTTGAACATCTACCAATGAGTGTCATGTCCCACCACAGGTACCTTTTGCATCATCTCTCTGTGCACCTGCGTGGCCGGCATCAACTTCGAACTGTCTCGCTACCCACGCTATCTGTTCAGTCTCCCGGATGATATAAGCCATGGTTACGGCTGGTCCATGTTCAGTGCCTGGGGAGGACTGGGACTGACCCTCATAGCCGGGTTCTTCTGCACCCTGGCACCGTCGATTCAGCCTCCTCCACCATCCCGTACCTCCTGTCCTAAGTCTCGCATGGAGAACGGAACGGTGTGCTGAAGCTTCACATGTTGTGACATTGGTACATTAACATAAACTTGTTCATAGACTTTGTTATGGGTATTAAAATCACAGAAGCTGTTGAAAGACATTTTGTTCTGGAAGGTGACAAGCCATGGCTGTTGAGACTATAAAAGAAGGATCTATGAAAGCACATTTGTACAGTTGTATAAAAGCTTTCATCATGACATGAGTTCAGCATGTCCTTGGTATTTGTCTTTGTGTTTAGTAGATCGTGTTTGAATTCCGAGACAAATTCACCGTTTCAAAGATGTATGATTTACCATGAATTTCATAATGTGCTGTAATTGTTTCCAAAATCAATCATTTCTTCATTGGACAATAAAATGCCTCATGTAAGAAAACAATCCTACTGTTTCTACATTAGAAAAAAAGAAGAGAATCAAACGGAGGCACTGAATACTCAATTTTATTTAAGATTTCATTGTTCCAGACCAGCAGAAAAGGGGTCAGTTCTTCTCTTTTAGCGCTTTATTTTGTATTAAATGATTTCAGCAGCATGTTAAACCCAAATGTTGGACTACATTGATTTTTTTTCCTGAAAGAATGAGTGATTGCGTTTGATAAATACTGTTTAGTATGGCCACACAGATGAGAAAGAAAAGAGTAGAAATCATTTGAAGGCCTTGGAATGGGGGCATGTTAGTGTGTCCCTGTCTTAACGCTTTCAACACTCGTATTATCTGCAATCATGCCTTGACATGTCTCCCTTTTATTACCATCACCATCCTTCCCAAGGTCCCAGACTCGATTCCTGATTCATACCTTGTATGAATGGCTTATTCTATAGGCAAGCCGATAAACACTTCCACAGTAGTCTTGCTCGCCTTCATGGGAATGAAGCTACTGCAGACATCCTGTAGCAGAATGTCAGGTCTCGCATCACCATCCTTGCCCAAAGATGCTTTAGACAAACCCCCTGAATACAAAATGGGTTCCTCCCTAAGATATAGAAGGAACCACTCTGTCATTAATGAAGTCCCTTCAAAGGCTCTACCAATGCCCTCAAACATCTTACCCGTGGCTCTGTAAACATTAAGCGTGTAAGAAGCAGAGAGCATTAAAATATCTGTTTCCTTTGAGTGGTGGTGAGACCTAACATACGGGAAGTGTAAAGATTCACAGTATTAAATTGCAGTCTGTACCTTGGATGAAGGAGTGAGGTCAATCAGACATGTTATTCGTTTAAGCACATTCCTTTTAGCCGTTATTAGTTACATGTACACATCAGTGCTCATGGTTTTCTCTGCTAATTTCAATGTCACTTTTTTCTCTCAGAATCATATGTGAAGGTGTGTGTGTATATGTGTTAAGACCCTCAGTGTCTGTCTGAATCTCCCAGGCACCTTCATTTAAACATTACCCTGCGCTGATGGTGCTCATAATACAGAGATGTATGTGTGCCTTCAAAAAAGTGACAGACAAACAAATCCTGATGGGAAAGGGATGGAGAGGGAAAGGGTAGAAAGACAAGAGCTTATGTTACGTTATTAATGGAAGGGGTATATTTGCAGTTTCATGTTTGTAATGCAGTTAAATCAAGGGTTGTCTTTAGTGACGGTCAATACCGGCACTCTGTAGGATGTCTGTGGCCGTCTGTGCTGCGGGTCTGAAGGCTGTCTGAAAGCCTGGAGGTGGGGAGTGGAACTGACTTGGGGTGAGTGTGGGCGGGGGGAGGTAAGGGGCCCAGGCGGCTCTGTGTAAGGAGATTTGGGCCGCTGCGTCCAGGAGGCCAGTGTGCGGGGGCTGTGGGAGTGCGCTTGAGCTGGGTGGTCCGTCCATCTCTGTGAGCGCCTGCAGTGACTTGAGCCAGTGTGGCGGATTGTCATCCTGGAGACAGTCCAAACTGTTGCCTGTGGATGCGGGGATACCTAAGAGTTTAAAAATGGACACGAATAAGCAGCGAATGTTTTATCTCTTACCAGTCCGAGACTTTATAAAACACAAACCGCACCTGTGATGATGGCGGGGTCCATCCAACTGGCCGCACTGTCCCAGCTGAGGCTGTGCGAGACTCCAGCTGAGCCTATCGGCACCCCGATGTGATTCACACTTGAAGTAGAGGAAGAGGAGGAGGAAGAGGTAGAGTTCGGGAGGCCTCCGAAGTTGATGTTGATATTTGGTAGGAGCGCTCGCAGTCCGTCCTGCCACTCTTTCACATTTATGCTTTCCACGGAGCCATTGTTTTCTGAAAGCGAAAACATTTATGAAAATTTGTACTGTTGTCGGTAGTAGCAACAGAACATCAAGGACAGAACGGGCATCAATTTACTGTCACGTCACTGAATATAATTTATATTTGCCAAGGCAACATTTCTAATTTTTGTTTAAGTTTCTCATCTAATATTCATATTTATGTCTGCTTTATAAAGACAATTAAAATGCAACTCAGGGTAAAATACAACAATAAGCAATGGGAATGCTTTCAACAAGTTGTTTCTATGTGGATCAGTGGGCTACATCTGTTGTACTTTGCTTAGACCAAGTGTTTTTTTTACACACACAGGTGATTCACAAAAAACTGGAGCGTACAAGACAGATGCATCCCCTAACCTGATATAGGAATCCCCCCGAGGCCGGTGCTGTGGTGCTGGGCCGGCATGCTCAGGTCTAAGAAATGGCTGTGTGCGGCTGCTGCGGTGGCCGTGTGGTTCAAGTGTGTGAGGTTATTGCGGGTAGGGAGGCCCATCCAGGGGTGGCGTGCGGCCATGTGTTGGGGAAGGCTGAATGAGTTATAGAGGCCTCTGTGCTGGAGGTGAGGAAGGCGCTGTTGGCCGTTGGGGAGGCTGGACTGATGGGAAGAGGGGTTGGGAGAGAGGGGGGAATGCTCCTGGACTGACAGCTCTTTCTCTATGAGGTCGGCCAGAGCCTTCCGTGTGACGTCAAATGGGTCAAAGCCAAGGTCATCGTCCTGCTGCTGCTGCTGCTGCTTGGCAGAAGAGCCAAAACCGAAGGCTGCCTGCCAATCAGTGGATGAGGATACGGGGATAGTGTCTGCAACAAGAAAGAGAGATTGATGGGTTTACCCGATTAGCTGCGCCTTGTTGTTTCAAAATCCAACTACATTGCATTCATAGCATGCGCCTACCTGAGGTGAAAAGGCTCTGTGGTTCTGGAGTCATGGGCCAGTCAGAGGCTCCCTGTGGGGAACTGGAGAAGGGGGGCAGGCTGCTGGGGATGGGGTTGGGATGTCTGAAATTGCTGTTGTCTGAGAAAAGAGACTGAGACTCTGCTGCCGCACCCTCGAAGGGTGAGCGTGCTGCGAGTTCGGCCACGCTGATGGGCACAACGAGGCTGGGTTTAGTAAGGCCAGGTGGAGGAGATGGGGAATCGCTACTGGATGTCTGCCAAACCAAATACAGACAGATGTATCAAAAAGAACACAAAAAAAAACACCTATACTCAGCAATTCTGTTTTTATTAGCACTTACCTGTGATATATTTTCCCCGTTTCCTATACTTCCTATGGGTTCTGATGGTTTGTCAATTGGACTGAAATGAAAGCAGTGTAATAAGCACGCATCAAAACACACATACAGCCACAAAGGAAGAAATTAAGTGCCGTCACTTGATACGAGTCAACAGATATTGTTATCCATCAATACTACTGGCTAGGCTTCTACAGTACAGTACCTGGTAGGCTCTAAGGCTGATGGGAAGGGTGGGAGGCCCATGTTCTGCTCCGTTCCCTGTTCAGGGTCTGGTTCGTCTGGAGTCATGTGGTCTGAGTCTGTTAGGCAGTCTAAAAGAGGAGGGGACTTGCGATGCTCTGTGGTTAAACCGTTAACCATTTTCCCATAGCTCTGTAATGAGGGCCACCCTTCTTTATTGGTGCTATTTGGTCTGCGAATAAAAAAATGGCATGTTAAAAATAGGAACCACACTTCTCAAAGAAAATAGAAATGTACTGATCATATATAATGTATATACACTACCATCCAAGTGTTTGGGGTCAGTAAGACTTTATTTTTAATAAACGAATATATTTAGTCGGCAAAGACGCATTAAACTGATGAAGTGACAGTAAAGACATTTATAATGTTACAAATAAATACATATTTCAAATAAACGCTGTAATTTTTACATTTATAATCATCGAAAAAATCCTGAAAAAAAAGTTCCACAAAATATCAAGCAGCAAAACTGTTTTCAACATTGATAACAATAAGAAATCTTTCCTGAGCAGCAAATCAGCATATTAGAATTGATCATGTGATAGTGAAGACTGGCGTAATGATGCTGAAAATACAGCTTTGTCATCAAAATATAAGGAATACACTATTTTAAAATGTAAAGATAACTAATAAAATGTAATAATATTTCACAATAGGTGCAGAAAAAAACAAAAACATACTAACCACAAATCTTTGAGTGGGCGGTAGTGGATATATTTTTTTATTTTCATATATTTTCATATAATTGTATTAAATAATTGTATGATGAACAATTATAAACAAATAATTATTTAATTATCCTATAATTAGTTATTGAATATATTGCAAAAATAAGGCAAAATTTCACTTAAATCTGAATATGGTTATCATACTGGGTGTGTGCAGCAATGAAACTAAAGATTTAAAAGTAGTAGTAGTATATGAGTTATGCTATAGATATATATATATATATATATCAATCAGCATCACTGGCTATTACATGGCAGATACAAATTCAACATTTAACATGATAATATAAATAATATATAATGAAAATAAACATTTGATACAATTCTTAATATTTAAAAACTTCACCTCTGAGTGGAGTTGGGTTTGCTCTTCGACTTCTCCCCACATGTTGACGTTTGTAAAAAGTTAGGGTTCGCTTTGTAAAGGTCTTGGAGTAATTTTTGTTCATACTCTTGATGTTTCCCAGCCTAAAGACAAAAATGTACACATTCAGATTTCAGAGAGTGCAAAATGAATGTATATGTTGACTTCATTGAACTAAATGATCTGCATAACCGCTCACCTGCATTTCTTCTTTTGTAAAACTAGCTGCTTCATCCCCCAGTTCGTGTAAATACATGCAGTCTGGTTTGGGACACTGCATGCTTTTAAGAAAATAACTGCAGTACTTTGTTGTACCTAAAGAAGCCTGGAGGACAAAACAGCAGCGGAAAGAAATGATTTTATAACAAATAACTTCAACGTGTTAGAAGACAGAGATCTTTTTCTTAAATATATTATATTTAACAAATGACACTTCTAAGGGACGTTCTGAATCACATTTGGTTTACCTTGAGCGTTCTACCATCCACTATGACATTGTTCACGCACTGTATTGCTCTGAGGGCGTCCTCTGAACGAATGTAAGTAACATAGGCACTGGCACTAGGACCCTGTGGAGTGACAGGTCAAAATTTAAGTGTCCATTTCTATATTACGGTTTTGCTGTAGCCTTAAAGGGATAGTTCCCCTAAAAATGAAAACTCTGTCATCATTTTCACAGGTTATGAACACACGAGAAGCACATGAGTATCCTACCTGTGAACCTGCATATGATGTGCTGTTATTGATGACCACTTTATGAATTTTGCCGAACTTCCCGAAATATTCTGGGCGCTTTAGGACCTAAGAAATGATCAAAGTGACAGCGATTCCATGAAGTGAATTATTACATGACCGACAAAACAGAATACTTGTCTTATATCACACAATAAAACTGTGAAATGACTCTGAGGGAGGAAATTTTCTTTTGTTCAGCAAAATGTAAACGGCTCCCTGATGATAAAGCTCTATTTTTGTGCCATTCTCATTTACCTCCCACAGGAAGTGATACATTTCTCGCTGATGTGATATGGGCACTGGGTGATCTGCCCTTCTTTACATGATCAGTGATTTAGATGCATGTACATTATATTGCTCAAAATAATCTTTTAATGAGGAAGGATGCATTAAATTGATCAAAAGTGAGAGTATAGATATTAATAATGTTACACTTTATTTCCATTTAAAATAAATGCTTTCTATTCACCAATAATTCCTGAACCCCACAAATATATTAAGCAGCACAACTGTTTTTAACATTGATAGTAATAAGAAATGTTTCTTGATGCTGAAAATTCAGCTTTGCATCACAGGAAATTATATTTTAAAATTAATGTAAATAGAAAACAGATCTTTTAAATTGTAATAATATTTCATAATATTACTACATTTACTGTATTTTTGTTGAAATAAATGAAGCTTTGGTGAGCACAAGAGCCTTCTTTCATGTTTAAAAAAAATATATAACATTTTTAAATTTAAAACTAACCCAATATTTTGTATTAATTTTGAGTATATTCATTATCTACTAATCTTTTTATTAAAGTCTATTCAAACAAAAGCAATAAATAGAACTACAATAACCTTTAAATTATAATAAAAAAAATATATTAAAAGTTCATAAAACCTAAAAATAGTCATTATATAATAAAAACCACAAAAGACATCGACATTCTCTAATAAGATCAATCACCTCCGCGTCCGCGAGTCTTTGAGAAAGTCCCACAACGAACACGAGGTTCCTCTGCACCACACGGACGCTGGCCAGGTGCTTGCGGTTCTCCGTCACCTTCTGCTTCTTTTCATTCTGCTTCTGCTTCTTCTCGTTCTTTATCCTCTGGATCTCCTCTTGTGACAGTGGCTTGTATACTGCCGGATCCTCTGGGTAAGGCTGCAGAACACACACAGAACTCGTTACCTCGCTTGAACCTTTATCCTGAGGGCAAGCATGCTCAAAGAACTCTGCAAATAGGTCAAGTTTTTAGGCTGACACCATCACAGTGAATGAAATGAACCACATCGCGTTTACACTTGGGAAGCGTGGTTTGTCAAGAAAGTGGTGCAACACGCTTTAGCCACAAATGCAAAACCAGGCTTGAGAACATTAGGGCCGGTTAATCAGACAATATTTCGCCACTGTGTGCATAACATTTTTTTTTAGAATCAACAATAGTCACAGCAGCTTCTTGTTTTAATACGCATAAACCATCTAGCTCTCTAGGGTGGTGATTTTGAACTGATTTTGATTCAGAAACCAGATTGTATATTAGGCAACAAGTGGCGACCCAACACATAAAATTATTGTTTAAAGGGAGGGTTAGTTCACCCAAATTGAAACCCTCATGTCGTTCCCACCACATTAACAACCATAAAACTGTTAATGTGGTGGGAACGACATGACCCAACTAACCCTCCCTTTAAACAATAATTCAGTACGCCACGTACTGGTCTGGACTAAAGCATCAAACAAGAATGTTTAAGCGTTTTGATGAGCTACATACATATAGATGTGTGTTGATCAATGTTTATATGTAAAATAAAATAATTAAATCTGTGCATCATATAAAGCTATCATGTCTCTTTTTCAGACTCGGATTGAACTGCTCGATTCATATAAATTCATTTTATGAACTTTTTTAAACAACAGTTTTGGTGGATAGGATTTTGAATGGACAGAAATTCACTAAAATATATTCATTTATGTTTCGAAGACTATCCAAACCCTTGTGGATTTAGAACGACATGAGGGCGAGTATATGACAGAATTTTCATTTTTGTGCGAACATAGTTCATACAAAATCATATATAAACATATATGTTTTTTTAAAGGTATATTATGTATTTTTTTGTTCAAAATAAATAAATGAGTCAATACATCAATCCTTCTTTCAAAATGTGTTTTTGTCTTACTCTGATTCACAATGGTAAGCTAAGCGTTTATATTTTAGGATGGTTTTCGTCGGAAATTGCATACATGCGTCACCCTTGGGTCCTATCCTATCCTATCCTGTCGTTAAATAGAGAAAAGTTGCTCTGGTACTTTGACGCATGTATGGAGTGGGAGTGGTATTGGTTAGTTGTCACAATGAGTGAGAAATGTTGACATGGAGCAGCTAAATCTTAAACCTCTGGGGAATCACACATAAAAAAATAAAACAAAATAAAAACTCTGAACAGAGAATGCAACAGAGCTCGTAATAAAACTAGAATCAACATTGGCTTGGCTTTTCTGAGATAATAAAAACTGAGGGATTTGAAATTTAAAAGCAATGCGGAGATGGTGTTTTAATTACTCAACAGGTGAGTAAAGTATTTTATTGAACAGATAAATTGCCATATGTATCTCTCTAAAGGAGTTCAATGTAAAGCATTATCTATTGTGAAGGGTCGTTTTATTATGGGTTGTTGTAGCGCTGCGCTGGAATTATTTTCAAGGAAGTACCGTGTCTATTAATGGGTAAAGCTACAGTAACTTCTTTAGCTAGTCACTTGAAACCATTTCCAACTAAAATGTTTATTTCTCTTAAGCTTAATAGTGAATGTGTTATAACCATTTTCACACAGGCTCAACCAAAACAATGTCCTTCTGCAAAATGCATGCAGTTTAGTTTTTTAACTGCTAAGGGGCCAAAAGTTACATAGCGTACCTTTAAAATCAAACATTTAATCTATTAATATTGTAATAAATTATTTCATATTCAATAATTATTTTAATAAGTAACAGCTAATAATTAATTAAATACTTAAAATTACTAATTAGTTTAATGCCAATGAAAAACCTTAAATTGCCTTCAAATATTCACATCACAAATATCAAACCATGTTGTGTTTTCTTTAATCTTGCATAGATTCGTAACGGGTGATGCATTCAACAACAACAAAACATGTTAAGCAATGTCTCACCCATAAAAAATGTTTAGAAATCTTTTATTTTGCATTACAAACAATCCACATTTATATAGATTGTTTGTTGGTTTTCATTATTTGTATTTAACGTTTTGTTTTCTGCTGCTGTTCGAGTTGCGAACCACTGTTTTAGATATTGCTATCGGCCATATCGGTATCGACTGCTACTTGCAGATCAAGGACAGTTTCTCATTTACAGAGCAATAGTGACCCAATAACCTGAAAATGCAGACTATATACTTTGTGAATTTGGTATTAGAATGTTTTTTCGCAATTATATCTATATATATAACTATCACAATCATCAAGAAGCTTACCTTTCTACAAGCAGGGCAGAGGCCGTTCTCGTCTGTGCGGATGCGGTGCCAACAGAAACGGCAGATTTGGTAGCCGCAGGTGCAGGGGAAGAAGTTGACATCGTCAATCTCCAGTGGTTCCATACACAGTGGGCACTCCATGGGGTCTTCCTTCAGCTCTGGACTGCGGGACATCCTATTGCACGGCAAGTTCAGGAGAGTCTCTGGCAGGTCGGCCAAGGGGCTGATGCAAATTCACAGCAAGCAGTTTGGGATGAAGTGAGATTTGATTAAAACATGGCAGTAGGTCTACTCTAGTACATATATGCCCTGGCTAAATATTCACTAAAAACTAAATCCAGTTAGGACAAACAAATTTAACAGCCATTACAAATTAATAGTCAGCTGTCTTGGGCTTAAAGCAGTTCAAAACGACAAGCTACCACAAAGCACATTAAGCCTTTTCATGTTACTCTCATTAGAGTCAGTTGGCCCAGTTGTCTATAAACATGCTGATGTATTGGGATTGCAGAATAGGATCACTGGGTCAGAGATGAATGTATGGAAGGTATTCACAGTCCATGCACATATAAAAAATATCCAAATATTTACATTATGTGCAATTCATGTAAATTATTTTAACAAGCAATACAGAAACAATGTCATATTCAGAACACAATACTATAGCTAAATGATTTGCAAATCGCAACACGTGATTCAGTCCGTCTTTTGTCCAGCACTGACATTGGATCACAACAAGCGCATTTTTAAACGACGTAGCTTATATTTTCTCACAAAATATCAATTCTAAAAACAAAATACTATTTATTTTCAGCGAAAGCATAAATAAAAAGATTCCCATGTAAATTTCTCACATCATCCAAGATCAAAACACTGTTTATATTCGCAGACCTCCGTAGAGCCCGTTTCTGCTTCAAAATGTCAATAATTGAATAAACAACGTATTCAATCCTTATTTTAATATCTATGAGTCTTTATTAAAATCACAATTATTGATATCTCGCATCATATATGTATAGTGGCGTGTCAGTCGCTCTGAAAGCCGGTCAGGTGTCTCCACAGCTGGGACAGACTTCAACTGACGTGCGGCACAAAACACAACGCCTAAAACACCGATTTCACTCGCCCACAGCCAATAACACACAAACATAAAGGCACGCATATTTTGCACTGTTTATAAAAGAATACAACTACTTTCCTCACATATATTTTTGTAGACAACGAGTGTTATCTGAACGTTTTTATGTTGCGGCCTACACACAGCTAAAGCCTGCGACTCTACTACTGATCGGCCCGGCGACTAGAGGAGGAACCGCTGCCTGTCCTCATTTGACGTCACCCTTCACTTTAACTTAATGTTTTATGCTTTAACCATGGGGTTAGTCTGATTCATCACACATATGCAAACCTAATACAGCTGAATCAATCATATTCAGGTGTATTGATCGCGATTAAAGCAGTTGTTTTGTAGAGTACTCACTTCAACTAGCTGGTCCTGTATTGCAGGGATTCCACTCCAAGGGATACTGACTCTAGTTTAGGCGGGGGTTTCTGCCTTGCAACTGATCAGATGTGCCTATCTGATAGTTTGGAATGAGCACTATTCCACAGCTCAGATGTTCAATATTGATTAGATGTTTCCTACTCAGTTTTACTGTTTATTTAGGTAGCAGATTCTTTACCACCATCTTACATTGAAATGAGGAGGGAATACAGTAACCAGTCACCTCTCATTGAGTTTGCGCAAAATGTGATGCGCAATGCATTGTGGGAGGTGTAGTTTATATTGCAAACGTAATTTTCAACATCAGCAATGTTCTGGATTCGTCACGAGGGGCGATACAACTTCATGTGATCAGATTTAGTTAAAGTACTTTTTGATTTAATAAATATTTTAATTTAAAAAATTGGCTAAAATCACTTGATTTTATATATCAATTTATTTGATAATTTTCCATTTTTTTTAATTAATCTTTTGACTTATTTGCAGTTCACCCATAATGTATTATACAAATGAATGATATAATTAAAATATGTATAATAATTATTTAATAATTAAAATTGTTTACAAAATACATTTATATTAAAATACATATTTTTAAATGTCAAAAATTTAAATGCAATGCAAAAGTAGTTAGTAGTAGATTTTTAAAAATCAGTAATAAAAAAAATTACCAGATACATATAAAAATACCAGATCATCACAAGTATGTTATAATACAGTAAAATGCCAAAAACAGAAATATTTTAGTACAGTTATGAGGTAGGATTTGCACATTGCTGATAAGCTTAATGTGATAGAGGTTTAGATACATTAATTTTATCAATAAATCAATGTTAAACTTCAATTAATTAAAACAAACATAAACTCCTCAATTCGCACCATTGAGTTTGTTTGCAATAAAACCCAACAAATATACCATATCTACACTGTGACTGTAGATGTCTGCTGGTAAGACTTCTGCATCTTTTAGATTGTATTTCAGTCCTCCATCCACACACATGTAGGTTTTGACCACAGTTGAGAGAGCGACTTTTCTGGATGGATGACATCGGCTGTCAGAGATGGATCTATTGGATGAGGAGACAGCAAGGACGTGCGGGCGGCAAGGAGACCCATTCGCACACAGCTGTCGGTGTCCATCCCTTGAAGGATCCCAACCATCATTGCTCCCGCAAAACTAGATGAGATGGAGACTAATGTGAAACAGTTTTATTAATTGCGCATGCTGTTAAATACTTATAGACATACCTGTCACCAGCTCCAGACACATTTACTGTTTCTTTAGAGCTCACAGCCAGCGCAGGATAATGAACAGCACACAGTCTTCCCTTCTGGTACAAAAAGGCATAAATAATGTGCAATATTTTAATATTACAGTAAAGTGGTTTAAAAGACACAAAGTCAGCATGAAATGGAAGTTGCCATCATCTTTTCTTCCCTATTTTGACATATATCTGAGTTAAACAGCTTCTCAAACAAACAAAAAAAAGTAGGGCGGGACTTGATTTTCTGATCGGGAATTGGTCTATATGCGCTGTAAGCTGTAGACCAATCACAAAAGACTGGGATGCCTGACCAATCAGAACAGAGTAGGCTCTCAGAAAGGAGGGGTTTAGAGAGACCGAATCCTTTATCATAGGGTGCATCTCAATCATCTCCCTAGTTCAGTAGTCGGGGCATTGATCAGGGAGTCAGCCCATTGACTTATGTCCTGATCATTGCCCTGGCCACTGAGCTAGGGAGCTGATTGAGACACACCCGCAGTGTGGTTTTCAAACCTGTCCTGGAGGCACCCCAGCCCTGCACATTCTGTATGTCTCCCTTATCAGACACACCCAATTTAGTTCTTGTAGTCTCTACTAACGAGCTGATGAGTTGAATCAGGTGTGATAAATGAGGGAGATACACAAAATGTGCAGGGCTGGGGTGCCTCCAGGACAGGGTCTGAAAAACACTGCTTTATCAAACCGTTTCAGACACTGAGGAAAGAGGTGATTTTGCAATGTATATTATGAGAAAATGAAAGTGTTTTTTGACCTTGCATGCATGTAAATCTATTATAGACAAAATTTCGAGCTTTTAAAACAGCATAATAGGGGCACTATATTAATACTTTATTGTCTTCAAAAGGCACACATTTAATAATAATCCATTTAAAAATGTAATTGCAGCAGGTATAAAGTAATTCTTATATCTATTTCATACACTGATCAGGCATAACATTATGACAGGTGAAGTGAATAACACTGATTATCTCTTCATCATAGCACCTGTTAGAGGGGGGGACATATTAGGCAGCAAGTGAACATTTTGTCCTCAAAGCTAGACGACTGGGCCAGACTGGGTATAATCTCAAAAACTGCAGCTCTTCTGGGGTGTTCCCGGTCTGTGGTGGTCAGTATCTATCAAAAGTGGTCCAATGAAGGAACAGTCATGAACCGGGGCCAGGGTCATGGGCGGCCAAGGCTCATTGATGAACGTTGGGAGAGAAGTCTGACCCGTGTGGTCTGATCAAACAGACGAGCTACTGAAGTTCAAATTGCTAAAGAAGTTAATGCTGGTTCTGATAGAAAGGTGTCAGAATACACAGTGCATCGCAGTTTGTTGCGTATGGGGCTACATAGCCGCAGATTAGTCAGGATGTCCATCCTGACCCCTGTCCACCGTCGAAAGCACCAACAGTGGCCAAGTGAGCATCAGAACTGGACCACGGAGCAATGAAAGTAAGTGGCCTCGTCTGATGAATCACGTTTTCTTGTGTGTCATCTACCTGGGGAACACATGGCACCAGGATTCACTATGTGAAGAAGTTAAGCCAGTGGAGGCAGTGTGATCCTTTGGGCAATGTTCTGCTGGGAAACCTTGGGTACTGCCATATTTGTGGTTACTTTGATACGTACCACCTACCTAAGCATTGTTGCAGACCATGTAAACCCTTTCATGTAAACGGTATTTCCGGGTGGCTATGGCCTCTTTCAGCAGGATAATGCACCCGCCACAAAGCAAAAATGGTTCATGAATGGTTTGAGGAGCACAACAACGAGTTTGAGGTGTTGATTTGGCCCCAGATTCCCCAGATCTCAATCCAATTGAGCATCTGTGGGATGTGCTGCACAAACAAGTCAGATCCATGGAGGCCCCACCTCGCAAATTACAGGACTTTAAGGATCTTCTGCTAACATCTTGGTGCCAGATACCACAGCACACCTTCAGGGGTCTAGTGGAGTCCATGCCTTGATGGGTCAGGACTGTTTTGGCAGCAAAAGGGGGACCAACACAATATTAGGTCATAATGTTAAGCCTGATTGGTGTATACACAAGGGAGTTTAAATCTCCAGCCTGAGGAAAGCAGTCGGAAAGGACTGACTGGCCCTTCATAGTCACCCTTTTTCATAAATGTGTGTAATATTCCTTAAGTCGGTGCCCACTATCTTGCTCCACGTTATAACTATGGTACTTAATTTACTCCTATTCCTCACATTGAGGTTGTTGTACTGACAAATAATAGAAAAACTTAGGGCAGGTTCAATTAAAACAGGTATAAATGTTTTTTTATAAAAGAGACCTCCATATTAAAACCACAGAAAATGCAAACGCTGGAGAGCTTTCCCTCTAATAATATCAGTGTTTGCCTTAAATTAGAATTTATCATCAAGAACTGTCCCTAAATATTTATATTGCTTGACCGCTTCTACCTGCTGTCTCTTTATGACAGCAGGCAACACAGGTACAGAGTTTTTTTGTTCTAAAAGCATTAATGTAAAAATGTATATTTAAAAATGTATACTAAATTGTAAAAATGTATCACACCATTGAATAAAATGATCTACCACTGGTCCATGACTACCATCTGACTTGGTGAGAAGAGATTCAATCACTGTAAAATAATACGCCCATCATACCCGTTTTTGCTTTCGTGATTGCAAATTTACAGTTCCAGCATCATGTTCTCCACACACCAGCACACCTAGCGAACCTAAAGTGACCACCACACAATGTAGATGCTCCAGCAGGGGGCGGCAGAGAGCCGGTACACAGCCTAATACATCCTCAAGCGATCTGGGCGACTCTGAAACAAAATGATCCTTTGATTACTATTTAAGTAGCTCTGCCGCTTCATGTCCAGTAGTCAACCATGTGCTTATTTTAGGTTGTTGCTAACTACATTACCTGTAGGAGTAGGCAGATCTAGTGTATGATTCATGGTGCAGAGCTCAGCCAGGTTGGGGGAGGTGTAGGACAGGGCTTTCCAGCTCTCTGACAGGAAGGGCTTACAGGCCTTATCTGCATCCGTGGGCTCAAACCACACTGCAGCAAAAGAAGAAGACATAGATGCACATAATAACTATGGCTGACACTCGGAATCAGTATTAGATAGGTGAGGTTTACCAGGAACTGTGTGTTTCTTGGCAATACAGCACACATAATCAATGGTCGAGACTGGAATGTTGCCATCAAGAACTACAAGAGATGCTGACGCAAGTTGATCCTCAAACTGAGATACCTGAACAAAAAAAAAAAGATTAACACTATTAACATTGGTGTTAGCCCCAGTGTTGACGCATTTCCTTTTTTGTTTAATGGATTGATTTGCTACTTGATAGTTGGTTGCAGGTGTTATTAGGAGGTGTGACAGTCTTATTCTAGAGAGCCTCTGATTGGACAAGTGCAAGACGAGTCATCAATATTTTTTCCTCTGTTTACCTGGAATAAATGACTACATTTTAAATGTGTTTTTGTCAGTGTTTCTATGAATTAGCGTGTGGATGGTCTCCAAGAAAACAACTGGACTAAAAGCCACAAAGTTACACTTTTGTGATTGTATCAATCAAAAGTTTTGGGGTCTGTAAGATCTTTTTTTTTCCAGCAAAAGTGACAAAGATATAGTTACAAAATATTTCAAATAAATGCTGTTCTTTTGAGCTTGCTATTCCTCAAAGAATCATGTTCAAGAAAGTATCATGGTTTCCACAAAAATATTAAGCAGTACAACTGTTTTCAACATTTATCATAATAAGAAATGTTTCATGAGCAGCATATTAGAATGATTTCTGAGGGATCATGTGACTCAAAAGTAATGATGCTGAAAATGTTTTGCATCACAGGAATAAATTACATTTTAACATACAGTATATTAAAATATTAAGCAGTTATTAATTGTAGTAATATTTCACAATATGTTAGTTTTTACTGTATTTTTGACAAAGCCTTAAAAACTTTTAAACAGTAGTGTACTTTTTGAATTCACGTACATACTGCTCTTGTATTTGCTGATGGATGTCCATGTCGCCCAATCCCAGGCTCAACTCTCCCGATTCAGTTATGACAGCACAATAGGTTGCGGTCCTTTGGTCCTGTAATCTGGCAATTGCACTTGTATCCTGATGAGTAAAATCCAAAAAACTACAAAGAAATTTTGCCTACAAGAGCAATAAAATGCAAAGTAGAAAATATAACTCACCATGTGTTTACAATAGTTTAACACAGCGTCGCTATGAGAGTCTTTGCCGATGGCAGATATGAAGAGAGGTTTGCATCCTAATCGGCTTAAACAATCTACAAGAAATACAGGGAAAATCAAAAACCGAGGAATTGTGCATATTCATTCATTATAATATATGAATGACATTACATACCAGCAATATTTCTGCCCACTCCTCCAAATGACTGGCACACACTTCCTGGATTTGTCTGACCAAACTGAATTAAACACGAATATTTACCCGCATACTGTCATAAACATGTAACTTAAGCTCCTGTAGCATGTTATTAGACTTACCACCATTTTCTTTGTTGTTCCTTTAGCAATGAAATCAACGTTTATTCCACCGATAACAATCTGAGGGAAGTTAAGTGTGTTTTGAATGAGCTTTTCTGTTTATATTTTAGTTTTAGTAGTTTTTATATTTCTATTTAGCTTTTATATTTCAGGTTAAGGCATTTTAGTACTTCAAATTAATCTTATTTATTTAGGTTAAGTTTTTTAAGTTTAAATGTTTATTCTAATATTTACACATTTCATTTAAACTTTATTTCAATTAAGGATTATTTTAAAATTGTTTTAGTTAAAGGGGTGGTTGATTGCCCCTTTTTCTCTGTCTCTGATGTCATCAGAGTGTGTATGTGAAGTTTTAGCTCAAAATACCTCAAGATATTTTTTTATAGCATGTTAAATCTGTGACTGTTTGAGGGTGAGCAAAAACATGCCGTTTCTGTGTGTGTCCCTTTAAATGCAAATGAGCTACTGCGGGTGGAGCTTCAAGCACTCCAGTTAGCAGCTGGCAATGAAACTGTTCAGCCTTTTATGTGTAAACCGTTTAACATTACACACTAGCAGGGGCAGCGTTTACATATGACAGAGGTTTTTGTATACCCTAGTTTTTTGTGAAACGACGCCACTGGACACAAAGTAAAGTTTAAAAAGTGAAATCATAAATCAACCACCCGTTTAACAACAACACTGACATTTTTGTAATGTATTTTTAGTATTTCCATAAAAGCTTACCGTTTTGGAGTCCATTCTCTTTTCCTTTGACTTTTGGGTCTTAATGTCACCTCTGAAGTTCCCTCCACTTTTTTCTTTGTGTTTAGAAAGGGCGCATGCAATCCGACTGCCCACCTTGGCATTGTTATGGATGAGTCCTATATCTGAAAATGAATGAACTTCAGGAAAATACGACAAAACATATGGTGCAGACCACTTATACTACAACCACACAATGCAATAGGTACATATGAATTATGTATCAGTGTTTAGGATGCATGAAATCAAAATGCAAAACTATGTATTGTATCTTAAATGGATACTGGCTTGCAAGGACTTCCCTTTAGTCAGCTCACTGACTCGCTGAAGGATAAAAGGAGTGACATCTCTTCCTGTGACACCTTTTGAGCTTCAAATATACAAAGAAAGTGTTAGAAGTGTTTATCATTTTATGTGGCAACTGGTATGTCCAGGCATTATTTTTCTCAACCTGGCCTCAGTCACAGCTGTTTGTATGGCATGTTCTATCTGTTGTCCCGTGGCTGCATGTTCGTCTGGGATGGGAACGGCCAACAGAAGACCGTTTTGCAGCCCCAGAGATAGTATGCTTGCTGTTAAGAAAAGAGAGAGTTTAAGAGCCCTTCATGAATGACTAAGCAAGCAGGATGAGTTACATTAGAGAAACATTATCTAGGATCTCTGTTTTAACTAGCTCTTTCAATTACAATCACTACAGCTTTCAGTAAATGTGTAATATTGACATTTACTCAAATGTAGGTGCGGTAAAAGCTTAAACACTCAGACTTGCCAATAAGATCTGCTGCTTCTTGAGGACTGGAGACATGGTAAGGAGAAGTAAATCCACTTTGCTGAGTGAAGAAAGCCGGGAAGCTTTTAAATCTCCATATGTGGCCACACACACACCCTGGGTTTCCTGTAAATAAAGACATTGATCTATGAATTAGAACTTAAGTACATATGAAATCAAACTGACCCTGTTTACTAGGGGAATTCAAATTTGTCTATTATTATAATTTTTTAATTTTATGTTAAATTTTTTTAATGAAAATAAAAATAAAAGGTAACATGGAGAATGAATAACGTTTACATATAATACCAATACTGTATTGTGTGAATTTACTCTTTAAAGGCACAATATTTACAATTTTTGGATTAAAATATCCATAAACCACTAGAACAATGTTATATATTTTGTTGACTTGTGTGTTAACATTATCTAAAATGTTTCCAAGAATGTTTGAATCCAGAAAAATAAGAAATATTAACCAGGACACGGACCTTGTCTGTGCATCGTCTATCAATGACATCATACCCACGTTTACCCTTGATTTTATTTTGTAGAAACCATGGAACCACTTTAATTTAATATATTATGTGTTTTATTAGACATGTGAGCAAATGTTTGGATACATTCATCGAAAGAAAACGAATCATTGTAATATAGCTCAACACCGTTACTCTTATTGTTTAAATCTCGTTTTCTTGATTTACCGCGAGTACCATGCCTAATACCATGCCTAATATCAAGCAACCTCTAGCTGCGAAAAATGACATATAGTGGCTTTAAGTCAGCATTAGAAGATGAAAAAAAAACACAAAAACAACTTTTCACAAGTTGACTGTCCAATATCTTTCTCGTTTACATGAAATCCTGACAAAAAAATTGGGATTTTTGAGCACTTACCAAGAACTCAAGAGTGCGACCAATATCTAGGATAGATTTCACCCCAGCAGACACAACAGCAATAGGTGTTCGACCCAGTTCTGTGAGGTCTGCACTCACATCCAAGGCTGCAAGAGATAATATATAGGTCATTGAATATAGGCCGTATACATTATGCGTAATGTGCATATTTCACATTGAAATAAGGACAATTGTTAAATAAACGTACAGTTTTCTCCATCTCTATGTACTCCTCCAATGCCTCCAGTTACAAATACAGGAATCCCAGCTTTGTGAGCCGCAATCATTGTGCCGGAAACAGTGGTGCCACCCGACAGACCCTGCATGCATTATCAAAGAAACAGACATTTAAATTAAAAATGTGCATTCACATCGACAGGAATAAGAGTCTACCTCAGTTCCAGACCTTGCTGATGACATAAGGGAGGTCTCTTCTAGACACTTTTAGTGCTGTTTTACTCTGTGCTAGGAAGTCCAGTTCATCCGAAGAAAGGCCCACGTGAATCCTTCCCTCAAGAATCCCAATGGTTGCTGGGATTGCACCTTCAGCCCTTACAATAGCTTCCACTTCCTTTGCTGTGCTGAAATACAGAGAAAATGCAGCTGATTGGTAAATACTGAATACAGATATTGGATCAGATGTTTCAGAGCATGGATTCAATACCTGAGATTGTGGGGATAAGGCATTCCATGTGTTATAATAGTACTTTCCAGAGCCACAACTGGCCTGTGATCTGCTAAAGCCTCCTTCACATTAGGATGGATGGAAAACAGGCTGTCTGTATGGAGAAATAGGGAATAGTTCACTCAGTCAACACTATTCAAACCACTGTACAATTGAACATTCAAATTTGGCAACCCTAGACAGGCTGCACCAAGTTTAATTCTCAGGCGTATGGTGGTTGATTTTAATTGACCGTACAGTAAGTATTTTTCCAGTAACATTAATATAATGTTCGTTCAAAGTTTAAATTATTAATTGATAAGACTTGGCATTTGAAACAAGACTTGAAATTGGCAGTTTTCTCTGACTGTAAATCTCTTTATTGTGGGTCTGTGCTACTTTACCTTTTTTGTAATGTCTGCTGGATGAAGTTGTAATGCAACGTCTAAGAAAAGCTGATAACATCCACATCTTCAAAACTGGAGCTTCAGGTCAGCAAAACTCAATAATTCGAAAACAACAGAAACACCATCAAACCCCCGCCTGCTGGAGTTTCCAAAATATTCAAAGGGAAAATTTGTCATGGTCTGTTTGAGACAAGCGACGTGCTGTTATATGAAAGTAACAATCTTGCTCAAGATTCAAAAGAAATCAATAGAAAATAAAACCAACATACCTGTACGTAAACAATTCAGGACTTAAACGTTCAGTAAAGGGTGACAGAAGAAGCTGTGTTCGCTCATTAAAACGCTTCTCACGCACTACTCACTAGAAGTGACTTCAGTCGGCTTAAATCAATTCAAATCTTTATTTTGGATATTTACTTCACGATTTAGCCTATTCGCAGCATTCTTCTCGGCTCGACTCCACTAGAATGAACTTTGATCCGGTTGGGTCTGTTTGTACAACCCGAGAATAGCAACAAATGCCTCAGAACTTCTGTCAGAACGGCATTGATTTTAAATTAAATTGATCCTTCAATTATCTTTTGTTGTTGTGTTGAGAATACAGTGTTAATACACTCAAATAGACTGTGTCCGATTTAATCATTCATAAAGTAAGATTTAAATTGATACGATTATAAAAATGATCGACCGACAACATTTCCATTGGTACTCCATGTATTCTTTATATAAATCATGCAACATCAGCAATAATATTTACATATTACATGTTGTAGTTTTCAGGGGGGGGTGACATAATAAACCCTAATTATGTAATTTCCTATAAAAACTAAATATTTAAATTGTCTTTCCTTGTCACTTCAGGAATTACTAAAACTACGGACAATACCAATTTAATTGGTGTGAGGGGGAAAAAAGTCTGAATTTATAATAGAAACAAAAAAAATATGTAGTAATACCTAAAGCATGGCACTAGCAATGCCAGGATCATGGGTTAAATTCCCAGGGAATGCACAAATATCAAATGTTGAATGATAAATGCATATGTGTATAAACATGATTATACTCAGTACACACACACACACACACACACACACACACACACACACACACACACACACACACACACACACACACACACACACACACACACACACACACACACACACACACACACACACACACACACACACACACACATAATACTAAATACACACAGCACTAATAGCTTTAGATTTGATTAAAATACATTAAAATCTGCCAAATCTAGGCTAACTAAATGTCGTTTTTTTCTTTGTCAAAAAGTAACACTTTGTCAAAACTTGATATGCCATTTTATACATACAACAGACATAATTTTGGTCTCAGAAAGTTACAGTATGACTGATTATGTCAAGCTTAGTTCAAAGAGATTCACAGAGGCTGTAAACACAAATTATGTTGTGCAACAGGTTTAGTTGCTAAACCTTTCACATCTATAGTTGTAAAGCTACTCAGGACTGGACCACTGTAGTACACATCTGTGGTAAGAACTGAAGAATTCTCGTTCAGTAATAAGCCTGTCTCTGCGATGGAAGACTTTAAGACGTGTTCATCATTACACTTAATTATATTGACAAATGCATGAGCTTTATGTTCTTCAATCAGCTTATAGCATTCAGTGGCAGGTTTATAGTTTATAGGAAACTCCAAGATGGCTTCCTCCTCCTTATCATCAGTGTCCAAAAGCTCCATTTCAAACCAGTTTGGATTCTTCAGTTGGTAATTGTGAAAAGCTTCAATAGCATCCCGAAGGGCTTGTCCTGAGGGACAGTTGAAGTAATCATTCGCCCTTATGCCTTCAATGCATTTAACCTGCCCTGGCTCATCTTTTTCCATGTCTAAGATCCGGAAGTAAAGTTCCTCAAAGTGCTTCATGAGCTTGTACTTCACCACCACGTTAAATGGTGCTGGAACATCCTTCTCACAGCACACATCATCAAAATAAGCCACCATGTACTTGTGGAAAGTTGATGCGTGGACAAAATCCGGTATAATGAGGCTTAGGGCTGGCGTGAGCATGTCTCCTATGGGTGAACATTCATCCTCCTTCAGTTTCACTTTGTGCTCACCGCACATGGCCTTCCACTTCGCATGTACGCCTGGAGAGCACAGGATCAGGACTTTATCAGAGGACTTGGAGATTCGTTCCCTTTGCATATCTAGCCACTGAATTCTGCCAATTGTGCTGAGCCAGATGGAGTCTAGAAGATCCAGAGTGACGTCTGTGCCACATTTGTCCCTCAGGAAGGCACATAATTTCAAGATGATCTCTTTATACAAGGGGTGGTCCAGAGAGTAGATGATGATGATTCTCTTATGCTCTTGAACAGGATTCCACGCAGGTTTACCCTTTGCACAGGTAGAGCTGTCTGTGGATGGCGTTTCTATCAAAAGTCATGATTATTATTATGAAACAAAAGCTTTGAAACCATCAACACATTGAATAAATAAAGAGTGAGTGGAAGAATCAGCAAAACAATTCAAAAGTGCAGAATCCTGTATTTGATTTTACTACACTATAGGGAGCAACAGCTGGTTTTCCGAAGTAAAAACTCCATTTATTTTCTCCATTGGGAAAATTATTTTTAATGATAACTTAAAGACCTTTAAAGACAGACCTACTGTGAGCTACAAGGTTGTTTATCACTGATATATGCTTTTTTTTGAGGCCATCTTTTAAATTTATTTGAGGCCAAAATTATTTTTAAAATAATCACATTTAACAGCTGAATTCATGATGAAAAACTACCCATGATGCTGTATAGACAATTCTACCTCTTTAGCTGGGAGCAAATTGAGCCAAAAGAGTTTACAAGGAACAGCCACTCCCATGAACATTACATCTCGCTATGATTACATAATATGTATGCATATATATGGAAATTGAACTTAAAATATATTGTTTCTACAGATTTAATTAACAGTAAATTAATAGTTTTCTGTCATGACTTACTCTCATGTTGGTCTAAAACTGTATGAGTTTTTTTGTTCTGCTGAACACGAAGGAAGCTGTTTTAAAGAATGTTGGTAATCCAACAGTTGATGGTAGACATTGACTTCCATAGTAGGAAAAATTAATACTATTAAAAGTCAATGTCTACCGTCAGCTGTCTGGTTAACATATTTGTATATATCAACAGTAAAAAGAAACTCATACAGGTTTGGAACAACATGAGGTTGAGTAAGTGATTTTCATTTTTGGGTGAATGATCCCTTTAATTTATGTTGCTCGCAATGCTTCATGGGATAGTAGTTTTATCATATTACATACATTTGAGTAAGTTGAAAGTTATGTTATAATGCTACTCTGTGCCTCTGCTCGGTGGCTGCTATGAGACGCTTGTTGCGCACTGCAGTAAGCTAATGTTAGATCGATATTAGGCATGGTAAAACATAGTACTCGCTTTAAATCAGGAAAACCAGATTTGTATTGCTTAACTGTTTATTTGTTTGACGAACTGTGTTGAGCTGTATAACAATTATTCATTTTCTGTCATTGCTCACCTGTCTAATAAAACACATATATTAAAGCGTCTTTGGTGTTGCCATGGTTTCTACAAAATAAAACTTAAATCAAGGGTAACGCGGGTATGATGTCATTGATAGGCGATGCACAGAGACAGTCCATGTACTGGTTAAATTGCTTTTTTTCTGGATTTAAACATCCTTGGAAACATTTGAAATAATCTAAGCACACAAGTCAACAAAATATATAACAGTGTTCTAGTGGTTTTTGGATATTTTTAATACTAACATATTGTGCCTTTAAGTTACATGTATTAGTTTGATATTTTTATTTGCACTAACCTTTATGTGAATGCTTGTTCTGCAAAAATGCAACACAGCAACCAGCAGCTGCCAATATCCCAAACAACAGCCCCAGTATCACCAAAACAATGAAAACATCAGAGTATGTGTACAGAGTATCTGGAAGAACTGACATTAACATGTTAATAGAGATAATGGTAGCTATCAAAATCAAATCAGAGGTCAAATGAATTTCACTTGCATTCAAGGCCATACACTGAAACATTTGCATTGCAGTGAATCATAATTTGAATGATGTTACTGTGTAATACGTACAGGGACAGATATTAACTTTCTCTCTGTAATCCAGACCGTTCTTCATGGTTTGAACAGGCTGAATCTGTTGAACAGGACATCTTTCAGCCATTTAATGATATAAGACTCAAAACATTCCCATACTACTGTATATTATATTTTGACAAACAGCACACATACAAATAATACTTTAACTCACCACCAAGTCCAAACTACAGTGAGTTATCCGCCATGCTTCCAGTGTGAAATTAACCTTTAGAAATGTCTTGTTGTCCTTTAAAACAGAATTATTTTCACTGTATGAATATACATTTATGAAGAAATACACAACAGGTGGCAGTGTGGAGTACCTTCATGACAATGAGAGATGTTTCTGGGTGAAGGTCAGGACTGCAGATGGAGACTTTGTATTGGTCAGAAAACTCCTGTGGTTCGAATTCTATGGTTATCACCAAGTGATTTTTTGTATAGTTTGTCACTGACCATTTTACCTTCTTATTCCTATTCCAGATGCTCTCTGGAATGACAAACATATTTATACAAACAGGGGGTATTCCTTGTTTAAAACAAGTTCAAGCATTTGCTCTTGATCGATTGATTAATGTCACTGTGAAAATCAAAATGGACAAGTCTTGTTTTTTATGCAATATTGCAGTATTATAAATGATTATAACATTTTTTTTTTTTAAACTGATATGCCCTCATAACCTGTATAATCAAAATTATTTCCCCACCCTCTTGCAGCGAAATCGCTTTTCTTCTCAGATGTTTACTGGTGAGAGGGCGGGGCAACCTGCCACTCACATGAGATCGACCAATAGAAAACCACAATCATCCAATCGATTCCTCATGGACAAAATCAAGTCCCGACTTTAAATAACTGCTACAAATCAGTATCTAGTGCCTAATCATCAAACCTCAATTGTTTTTTTAAAGATGTGTTATTTATTAATTCTCACCTGGAACTGTGATGTTGGTTATATTTGTATTACTTCCCTTGTCTGGCTTTGGTAAATTGGTTACCAAAACCTGGTATTTAAAGTTGGGGACGACCACAATTCTGTTCAAAGAAAAAGTCCACTAAAAAGACGAAGGAAAGAAATAAAGCTGAATGATATGAATAATACTGCATGGTATATATACAAAGCATTAGTACTCTTACCATGTGGTCGCTTGGGTTCTTTGTCCGCACCAGTTTGTCAAGAAAAATGTAACGAACACAAACACTGTGATTTGTGGCCATTTCAACCACTCGCACTTCAGTCCCTTTGAGGAAGAATATGCCAGCTGAGGAAAATAACATAAATAAAAAAACCTTTAAATAGATAATTATGCTGGGAAAACAATTGGACCAACTGTAGGTTCTTCATAAAAAAGTTTCCTGTCAATTTGACTGAAAGGATTTGATTTTAAAATATTGTAGTCTTGAACATTGCCTGCCTTACCGTCAGGTTTTTGCCTCCATTTAAGGTATATAATTGGCACAAACTGTCCACTATCATCCCGCTTGGCTTTTACATTTGCAAGTATAACATCAGGAGTACCTGGGGCTTCATAAATTGGCCTCACCCAACCCTCATCTGAGCAGTTACCTAAGACATCAAAGAAATATTTGATGAACATATCTTTGATTTTGTCTTCAAAAACCTCAAATTACTGTCAATCTAGAGAAAACATCTACTTCTACTTACCTACTTGAACCTTGCAAGGTGCCCCCTGTCAAAAAAACAGCATAATCAACACATATTTGCAATAATGTTTTATAGATAAAATGGAAGAAAACTGAATCTTTACCTCTTGAGAACATTCCATCGGAGGGAGTTCAATGAGATGCAAAGGTGAGACTTTCATTATGACACATGAAAGACTGAACAGAAACAGAAAAGACGTACTCATTGTATCTACGTTTTTGTCAGGTACTGAAATGCCAGTGGAATAAAATCAAACATCCTCTTATGGCTTTTCAGATTCTATCTGTATTTAGAGGAAACCAGGAGATCAGATAAGGAAGAGGAGGAGCCTGACGCACACAAAGAAAGTAGCTTTTCTCACAAACGTTTCCTTTGATATTCAAGTCTGCCTTAAAATTAAGTCCTACACATAAAAAGGGCTTGAATCTCTGTCCTCTTTGTTTGTCAAACAGTTTTATTTGAGTTGAACTCACACACTGTAAACCCTAGCACTCAAAATATTTCATTGGTTTGAGCCAACCCAAATTAAACAAATTAGTTCAATCAAATTAACTTTTATGAGTATTTAGAACTTTCTTTTGAGTTCACAAAACTGACAATTTTAAGCAACTGATGTCTGAAACTTCTATGTCCCAGAATGCTAAAATTAAGTGTTTGAATAGGACATCTTTCAGCCATTAAGCGATATAAGACTCAAAACATTCCCATACTACTGTATATTATATATTAACAAACAGCACACATACAAATTATACTTTAACTACAGTGAGTTATCCGCCATGCTTCCAGTGTGAAATTAACCTTTAGAAATGTCTTCTATTTCCCAGCATGCTACAATTAAATGGAGGTGCAAGATTAATGTTAAGTGGGAGATTTAGTAGTGTTTAAAGATTTGCTATGTTAACTGATTGCCTCCATTTTTTTAGTTTTGCCAACTTATTCGGGTTTATACTGTTAGTCATAAAGTCATAAAGATTTGTTTTAAAAGCACAACAGTTTTCGACTGATAATGATAAGAAATGTTTCTTGAGCAGCAAATCAGCATATTATAAGGATTTCTGAAGGATCATGTGACATGGCAAGACTAATAGCTGCTAAAAATTCAGCTTTGCATCACAGGAATAAATTGTAATAATATTTCACAATATTACTGTTTTTACTGTATTTTGATCAAATAAATAAATTAAGTCCTGTAAGTTGCGGGGTGGGGCCTTCATGGGTCGGACTTGTTTGTTCAGCACATCCCACAGATGATCGATTGGATTGAGATCTGGGAAATTTGGGGGCCAGGTCAATACATTAAAAAAAGTTGTTGTTGTGCTCCTCAAACCACTCCTGAACCGGCATTATTCGCTTCACCTGTCAGTAGTCATGTTATGCATGATCGGTGTAGGCTATGTACATATATATACGTACATATATATATATATAGGATTAAAGTGGGCCAGAACGGTCCTCAGATAAATGAATAATATAAATAGATCCAGCAGTCGCAGCACGAGAGCAGCTGAACCGTCTCACGCACAGCACTGGCAAACTCTATAACTGCCACTTTCACCGCTTTGTTGAAGTAATAATTTTTGGGGGGTGTTTTACATTTTAAACAGTATTGGACTTCCCATTTTTATGTTTGATTTTACATTGTAAAAACAAGGTTGTGTACCATATTGTGGTGCTCAGCAATTTTAACATACAACCCCAAATCAGAAAAAGTTGGGACAGTATGGAAAACGCAAATAAAAAAAAGTAGTGATTTCTAAATTGACTTTGACTTGTATTTCATTGCAGACAATATGAACACAAAATATTTCATGTTTTGTCCGGTCAACTTCATGTCATTGGAAAATATGCATCCTTTCCTGTCATTCAGACCTGCAACACATTTCAAAAAAAGTTGGGACAGGAGCAATTTAGGGCTAGTAATGAGGTAAAATGGTTAAATAATGTTGTGATTTGAAACAGGTGATGTCAACAGGTGATTGTAATTATGATTTGGTACAAAAGCAACATCCAAGAAAGGTCTAATCCTTTAGGAGCAAAGATGGGCCGAGGATCGACCAGTTTGCCAACAAATACGTGTGAAAATTATTGAAATGTTTAAAAACAATGTTCCTCAAAGAAAGATAGGAAGAGATTTGGATATTTCACATTCAACAGTGCATAACATAATTAAAAGATTCCAGGAATCTGGAGGAATTTCAGTGCGTAAAGGACAAGGGCGCAAGCCTGCTGAACAACCGTGATCTCCGATCCTCAGGCGGCACTGCATCAAGAATCGTCATTCATCTATAAGCGATATCACCACATGGGCTAAGGACTACTTTGGCAAACCTTTGTCAAGTACCACAATACATAGTTACATCCACAAATGCCAGTTAAAACTGTACTGTGCCAAAAGGAAGCCCTATGTTAACAGTGTCCAGAAGCGCCGTCGACTTCTCTGGGCTCGGAGGCATCTGGGATGGACCATCACACAGTGGAAACGTGTACTGTGGTCAGATAAATCAGTATTTCAGGTATTTTTTGGGAGGAATGGACACCGTGTGCTCCGGACCAAAGAAGAAAAGGATCATCCAGACTGTTACCAGCCAGGGTCTGTCATGGTATGGGGTTGTGTCAGTGCCCTTGGCAAAGGTAACTTGCACTTCTTTGAAGGCACCATTAATGCTGAAAAGTACATAGCGATTTTGAAGCATAATATGCTGCCTTCAAGAAGACATCTTTTCCAGGGACGTCCATGCATATTTCAACAAGACAATGTAAAACCACATTCTGCACACTTTTCAAAGTCCTGGCTGCGGAGGAAGAGGGTACGGGTACTTGACTGGCCTGCCTGCAGTCATGACCTGTCTCCAATAGAGAATGTGTGGCGCATAATGTGACAACGAAGACCCCGTACTGTTGCCCACCTTAAGACTTGTTTGCAGGAAGAATGGGACAAAATTACACCTGAAACACTTCATCACTTGGTGTCTTCAGTCCCTAAACGTCTTTTAAGTGTTGTGAAAAGGAATGGCAACATTACAAAGTGGTAAATGCTTTACTGTGCCAACTTTTTTTTAAATGTGTTGCAGGTCTGAATGACAGGAAAGGATGCATATTTACAAATGACATGAAGTTGACCAGACAAAACATGAAATATTTTTTGTTCATATTGTCTGCAATGAAATACAAGTCAAAGTAAATTTAGAAATCACTACTTTCTTTTTATTATTTGCGTTTTCTATACTGTCCCAACTTTTTCTGATTTGGGGTTGTAGATGTATGAACCAGAATAAAATTATTTAAATATAAAGTAAATAAGTATTGTGATACTTGGTGCCACAGTGATATAGCTAACAGTGACACACTCATCCCAAAAAGTATTGCTATACCATGATACTCAATATGTTGCCGAATGGTGAGTCATTTTTCCCTGTTGCACCTACACAAAATTTGAGGGTTCCTCCACCTGCCAAATCCCACTTCATCAACTAATTACCACTAGAGGGCTCATGTCAGTTTAAAGAGTAATTAGTAGGGTAATTTGGATCATTGTATACCTATATATATAGGTCCTTCTAAAAAAGTTAGCATATTGTGATAAAAGTTCATTATTTTCCATAAAGTAATGATAAAAATTAAACTTTCATATATTTTAGATTCATTGCACACCAACTGAAATATTTCAGGTCTTTTATTGTTTTAATACTGATGATTTTGTCATACAGCTCATGAAAACCCCAAAAATTAGCATATCATGAAAAGGTTCTCTAAACGAGCTATTAACCTAATCATCTGAATCAACTAATTAACTCTAAACACCTGCAAAAGATTCCTGAGGCTTTTAAAACTCCCAGTCTGGTTCATTACTCAAAACCGCAATCATGGGTAAGACTGCCGACCTGACTGCTGTCCAGAAGGCCATCATTGACACCCTCAAGCGAGAGGGTAAGACACAGAAAGACATTTCTGAACGAATAGGCTGTTCCCAGAGTGCTGTATCAAGGCACCTCAGTGGGAAGTCTGTGGGAAGGAAAAAGTGTGGCAAAAAACGCTGCACAACGAGAAGAGGTGACCGGACCCTGAGGAAGATTATGGAGAAGGACGGATTCCAGAACTTGGCGGACCTGAAGCAGTGGACTGAGTCTGGAGTAGAAACATCCAGAGCCACCGTGCACATGCGTGTGCAGGAAATTTGGCTACAGGTGCCGTGATTCCCAGGTCAAGCCACTTTTGAACCAGAAACAGCAGCAGAAGTGCCTGACCTGGGCTACAGAGAAGCAGCACTGGACTGTCGCTCAAATTTTGCATGTCAAGGTGCCAGAGTCTGGAGGAAGACTGGGGAGAAGGAAATGCCAAAATGCCTGAAGTCCAGTGTCAAGTACCCACAGTCAGTGATGGTCTGGGATGCCATGTCAGCTGCTGGTGTTGGTCCACTGTGTTTTATCAAGGAGCTATCAGGAGATTTTGGAGCACTTCATGCTTCCATCTGCTGAAAAGCTGTATGGAGATGAAGATTTCGTTTTTCAGCACGACCTGGCACCTGCTCACAGTGCCAAAACCACTGGTAAATGGTTTACTGACCATGGTATTACTGTGCTCAATTGGCCTGCCAACTCTCCTGACCTGAACCCCATAGAGAATCTGTGGGATATTGTGAAGAGAAAGTTGAGAGACGCAAGACCCAACACTCTGGATGAGCTTAAGGGCGCTATCGAAGCATCCTGGGCCTCCATAACACCTCAGCAGTGCCACAGGCTGATTGCCTCCATGCCACGCCGCATTGAAGCAGTCATTTCTGCAAAAGGATTCCCGACCAAGTATTGAGTGCATAACTGAACATAATGATTTGAAGGTTGACTTTTTTTGTATTAAAAACACTTTTCTTTTATTGGTCGGATGAAATATGCTAACTTTTTGAGATAGGAATTTTGTGTTTTCATGAGCTGTATGCCAAAATCATCAGTATTAAACAATGAAAGACCTGAAATATTTCAGTTAGTGTGCAATGAATCTAAAATATATGAAAGTTTAATTTTTATCATTACATTATGGAAAATAATGAACATTAATCACAATATGCAGATTTTTTGAGAAGGACCTATATATATATATATATATATATATATATATATATATATATATATATATATATATATACATTTGTTTTTTTCTCTCTCTTTAAACAGCAGTTGTCTATGAAGTTGTAATAAATTGTATTTTCAAACAGGATTACACCATTAGCCAGACTGTCTTTAAACATACCCTACAGAATAGTGCTATAGATTTCATTACACTTAAAAAGAAGAGAACAGCGACCTAATAAGCAAACATTTAAGCACTAACATGAGTTCTGTTGACATTGATAACTACCGCTACATGCCAGCAGTCAGCAGAGGATTTGAGAAGCCCTAGCAAATCCCCCGTCTCATTCTGTCACACAGTAAAAACTCATGGCACAATATTATCACTGGCACTTGTAATTAGTCACAGTAAATGATCACAGCATGCAGGACCTACATGACATATCTGAATAGAAAGGTCAGTATCATTTAAAAATAATCTAGTATGAGTATAGAGTATGAGTATGCAGCTTTTTGTGGATGCGAACACGATTTGCATGCATTATTATAAATATTAAATCTTGTATAAATTAAAATTAAAACCAGACTTTTAGGAATGTGGTTCATAACAAGTACACATGAGTTGTCTGCCCTCACCCCATTAACATGGCACGCAGGCACCATAGCCTTGAAGAACTTTGCTTGTATGGTCCTCAAACACAGGCACGCAGGTTAATAAAGAGGTCAGTTAACTTTAGCGTTTACGAGGAGAACATTTTATTTCTACTGTGTGGAGTTACAAAACATAGAGTAACAGTCCTCCAAACGTTTATGCGTTTTGGCTGTTCTTTTACACGACAACAACATTTTGAGGAGCCATGCAAACTTCTGAAAAGGAGTTTCAAAGTGCAAGTTTTTGAAAACGATATTGCTATCCTCTCCGTATTAACTAAAAATGTGTGAAAACTGAAGTCATGCGCATTACGTGTTCAGTTTTAGTACATCACTGTTGTGCAAATGTACCCTTCTAAAGGTTTTTACAGAGGGGTTTATTCATATATAATTTGACAGATTTTACACATAATTTTATCCCTAAAAACATGGTGATTTTTTGTTTGTTTTTGACAATATTTTATGGCAGCTTGTTTCCACAACAGGATCTTTTTAAACAAGTTTACATCTTGATATTCTGACTTTTTTTCCTCGCAATTCTGTCTTTTCTCAGAATTGTGTCATATAATCTCGCAATTGTGAGATATAGAGTCCAATTCTGAGAACTTTTTATCTCAGAATTATGTAATATGAAGTCGCAATTGCATGTTATAAAGTCAGAATTGTGAGATATAAACTTGAAAATGTGAGAAATAAAGTCAGAATTGCAAGTTTATATTGTGAGATTAAAAGTTGCAATTATCTTTTTATTTTTATTCTGTGGCGGAAACAATCTTCGAAAGTATTTTCCTATTATGGAGTGATAAAATTAGATATCCTACATCCCCTTTGTAAAAACACAAAATAAAACAATAATTTTGAAATTGGCTTATCAAAAGATTTCTGTTCTGGTGATTTATGCAAAATAGTGCATTTGCATATTTAAACAATTCAGAGAATTTTTAATATAATCAGTCGATAACACTTTAAAATAAGGTTTCATTTGTTAACAATGTATTAACTAACCATGAGTAATATATGTTACTGTATTTGTTAATCTTTGTTAACGTTAGTTAATAAAAATCTAGCTGTTCATAGTTTGTTCATGTTAGTTCACAGTGCATTAACTAATGTTACCAAATACAACTTTTGATTTTAATAATGTATTAGCAAATGTTGAATAATGTATTAACAAATGTCACATTAGCAAAGATTAATAAATGCGGCAACACTTTACAATAAGGTTCATTAGTTAACAACATTAGTTAACATGAACTAATAATGAACTGCACTTTTGAAGCATTTATTTACCTTTGTTAATTTCAACATTTACTAATACATTATAAAAATCTTGTTAACATTAGTTAATGCACTGTGAACTAACATGAACAATTTTTATTAATTTATGTTATCAAAGATTAACTAATGCTGAACAGAGGTGTTATTAATAGTTAATGTTATAAAGTGTTACCATAAATACTAGAAGAACAGGTCATTATTAGTTTATGTTAACTAATGAAACCTTATTGTAGAGTGTTACCAATCAATCAACTGGAAGTAGGTGATATCTATTTCTTCATTGTTTTACCCTTTTAACCTAAGGTATCCTTTTCTAGTTGGTACTTCATGCAAAAGAGAATTGAAGTGCATGACCCTTGTACTAGTGTTTGTCATTTGGAAGTGTGTATGTCCATGGAGGTGGAAAACAAATTGCCCAGATATTTTCACAGTTGAGAGCAAGAGGCGTAACGGGAGTCTATTTTAGTTAGCCATTCACATGCAGGATTCAACCCATAAATCCTTTATGAAAAAAAACGAAAACATATAACATTTATTCTTCTTCGACGCCACCACACAACACATCCTGCCCTGATTGTCTCCTAATTCAAGGTAAGTCCTAAAAGCTATCACATTCACAGGCACAGCCCAAGTTTAGTGGACCCATACATGCTGTCATAAATACTTAAGGATATTGAGTTTACTGCTAAACATTTGAGAGGGTTTGTACTGTACGTTCTGTTCATCACTCTAAGATTTACAGTACACATTTGGAGATAATCAGAATTACACCTACACTGTCGGGAGGAAGGAGGCATATCCATCCTACATTCTCCCGTGTCATGACCGCGGCTCCCCACAGGGACTAGCGAGTTCCCCGCTGTGTATTTTCGTAACAAGCAGCTTGTGTCAACTTTAAGGAATGTATGTTATGAAATACTGTTTTACGGCTAGCTTAGACTTGGAGAAATGTGGATACGAGATCAAATGTTCTTGAAAGAATTCCCTCCCAGAACCAAATAGATCATGAAAACAGATCTCAGGTGGTTTGTCTTGCAATTTAGTCACTCAAGAAATTGGCATATAATTTGATCTGGTGAGTAACCAAAAGAAATGGGAAAAAATGCATCTGAACTAGTGGCCAGTTTTTGATTGAACACTTAAATGACTACTTCCTACATTTGTAAGTACAAATTAGCCTTAATGAAAATTTAGGTTGCTTTTTTGGGGAGGAAATAACATGCAGAAAAGTTCAACGTGCAGTTTTTTTCCACTTATTAACAAAAAAATATAATCCTGATAATTTAGTTCAAAATACAAGCAATCTTTTCCAAAACTTGAGTTCTGGCTACTAGGATCCGTATGAAAGCATTCGCATCCAATGTGGTGAGTTCAAGGCTAGGGCTTGAAACTGGGCCATGTGAAAGAATGGCAGCCATGTTCAAATTTAGTCAGGCTGGAAATACTAAAGACCATATGCTTTATCAAGCACAATAGGTATGAATGCAAAGAATAGTTACGGACAGAGTGCTCGGCACCAGTGCTTTATATAAAGCACTCTTTGGATACGAGGGCCTCCAATTAAATTTTCCTCTACATTGTGACCCCTCTGCCATTCAAATACTGGCACTCGTCACCTTTCCAGACTGTTCTATGTGTGGACTGTAGGAATGTTTCCTAGCAACTCTATGCAAATCTGACGCACAGATTCATACCCTGAATGATTTCATCACCTGAAACACAACTAAGATCAGATATCTGGAGATCCATCCCTTTTGTTATTGTAAATATAACTTATCATTTGGTCCATTTAAACACTTTATCCCCCAGTTTTACAGACAAGCCTTAAACTAGTCCCGGACAAAAATGCATGTTTGAGCTGTCAGTGCCATTGTTATGTCTCAAGATGCACACCAGTAAGGCACATTTATAAAAGCTACTTAAATTGAACTAAGGCCTTAACCTGGCTTAATCTAAGCCCTGTCTGTGAAACCAGGCCCATGTGTGTTTTTAAATTAATTTAATGAGAACTCATAAAATATCTTCCATTTTTAGGGTCCATAAAGAGAAACAACAATGTCTGAAGGGTAAGTACTTAAGGTAGTAAATAAAATTTTAAAGTGCATCAATTTATCTCTTTTGTTTATCTTTTTGGTGTTTATTTTCTTTCCTTATTGCTGCGCTCTGGGATTCATCATTGTAGACCTGTAAGTCACTTCCCTTTTAACAAACTGTACAATAATTCAACTAATTCATAAGAATAATTCACAAAATAATTTGCACTGATTAAACATGACTTGTATTGTTTTTCAGAAAAAATCAAAGTATACTGCCACAAGGCGGCTGCTTTTAAAAGTAAGTTGTCTGTTTTTTAATAAAATACACTACTGTTCAAAAGTTTGGATTAGGTATTTTTAAAGAAGAGACTGGAGTAATGATGCTGAAAATTTAGCTTTATCCTGAAAGGAATAAATTACATTTTAAAATAAATTCAAATAGTAAACAGCTATTTTAAATTGCATAGTATTTAACAACATTACTGTTTTAGTGTATTGGTGAGCATAAGAGTAATTTCAAAAATGTAAAAACATATTTTTAAACCCCAAACTTTACACAAACATAACACTGTATAATCATTTTAGTAATACTGATTTGCTGTCTGCAGCTCTGCACATATTAAACTTCCTTACAGTAATGAAAGGGAAGACTAGAATCCATGACGAAATGGCCGGCTGTGTTAGTAGTAAGCTGCGCTATGCGCTAAGATATGTGCTAATCTGCTGGAACTTTATAGTCATGTCAGTGCTGTTATGTTACAGACCAAATTACTGCAGAAAGCCACATCAATGCTGGAAGCTGAGAAAGAGCAGAATAAAAGAGAGAGGGATGATGCTCTTAATGAGAGGGTTCCTCCTCTCAAACTATCTGGTCTGTCTACACAGGAGCTCCAGGTATTTAAAAATAAAATAAAAATCTGCACTAACAATATGTAAAGTATAAACACTAAACATTTTTCATGAGCTTAACTCGAAGATCTAAGCCTTTTTCTATATAGACAAAAGGCCTATTTCTCTCAAATGTTGTTCACAAATCTGTCTAAAGCGTCATTGTGTACAGATCCTTGCATTATGTGGCCGTGCATTATCATGCTGCAACATGAGAGATGGTCGTGGATGAATGGCATAACAATGGGCCTCAGGATCTCATCACGGTATCTCAATAAAATGCACCTGTGTTCGTTGCCCATAAAATACACCTTCCCATACCATAAACCCACCGCCACATTGTGCCACTCGATCCACAACGTTGACATCAGCAAACCGCTCACCCACACAATGCCATGCACGCTGTCTGCCCTGTACAGTGAAAACCGGGATTCATCTGTGAAGAAAATACCTCTCCAAAGTTCCAGACGCCATCGAATGTGAGCATTTGACCAATAAAGTCGGTTACGACGACGAGCTGCAGTCAGGTCGAGACCCCGATGAGGACAGCGAGCATGCAGATGAGCTTCCCTAAGACGGTTTCTGACAGTTTGTGCAGAAGTTCTTTTGTTATGCAAACTGATTGTTGTAGTAGCTGTGCGGGTGGCTGGTCTCAGACAATCTTGGAGGTGGATATGTTGAATGTGGAGGTCCTGGGCTGGTGTGTTTGCACGTGGTCTGCGATTGGATGTACTGCCAAATTCTCTAAAACGCCTTTGGAGACGGCTTATGGTAGAGAAATGAACATTCAATTCATGGGCAACAGCTCTGGTGGACATTCCTGCAGTCAGCACGCCAATCGCACGCTCCCTCAAAACTTGCAACATCTGTAGCATTGTGCTGTGTGATAAAACTGAGTGGTCTTTTAATGTGGCCAGCCTAAGGTACATCTGCAATAATCATGCTGTCTAATCAGCATCTTGATATGTCACACCTGTGAGGTGGATGGATTATCTCGGGAAAGGAGAAGTGCTCACTAACACAGATTTAGACAAAAAATAAAGCCTTTTGTGGACATAGAAAAAATCTTAGGTGTCTGAGTTCAGCTCATGAAAAATGGGGGCAAAAACAAAAGTATATATATTCACATACATTTTTTTGCAGGAACTTTGCAAAGATCTTTCCCGCAAGAGTGATGTTGTTGACGAGGCTCGATATGATCTTGAAATGAAAGTGATTAAAAATGAAAAAGAGGTAATGGTTGTGTTGTTGTATCACTTCTAAAAAGACATACTGAAGATTAATAGTAGTTTATTCATAAATACAAATGATAACAGGTGTTTTAGCTGCGGTAGCTCTTTGGTAAAGCATGTCACTAACACGCCAATGTCATAGTTCGAATCCCAGAGAACATACATGATAAAGTACCTGCACAATGTCTTTCAAAAAGAGTTATTTTACAATTATTTATACACTACAGTATTATATTATTTTATCATTTATTTTAATTTATTATTTATTATTTTATTTTTACTATTTTTAGATTTACCTCAAGTTTTAGTAATTTTGTTATGTGCTTGTCATTATTATTTAAATATTTCTACATATCTTTGTTTTTATATCAGTTTAAGTTATGTTAGTACTTCAAATTGTATTTATTATTAACAATGAATTTATTTCGGTAAGATGCCAAGACAAGATTTCACCTCATTTTTATATTTTATTTTATTTCAGCTTTAATTTTTTGAAAATGTCAGATTTTTTTTTAGCTAGCAATAATAACTCGAATAACGGATAAATGCAATACTGACATTAAACAGGTTGTTTTGCGAGTTACCGTCATTGTGGTCCATTTCAGATCCAGGGCTTGATCCAAAAGATTTGGGAAATGAAGGGTTCGAGTCAACGAACCAAATTGAAGAGGGTTAAGAAGTCACACGATGCCATGTTTGGTGCGCTGACTGAATCCAAAATGTCATCGAAGGCAGATTTCAAGGCCAACCTGAAGACAGTGAAGAAAGAAGAAGAAAAGGTGATGCGTTTATGTCTTTTAGAAATATAAATTCATTAATTCAAATGAACTAAAACTCATTCCAAACCTATTTTATTTATTTGTTCCATTTATAGAAAGAAGAGGTGACTGACTGGCGTAAGAACGTGGAGGCCATGGCTGGAATGGAGGGAAGGAAGAAGCTGTTCACTGCTGCACAATAAAAAAGGTACAAAGCAAATTTGTCACATTTAACTGTGTTTGAGTGCTGTAAAAAATAAACATTTTGACTGAAATATGACATTGTTTTCTTAATTTTCAGACTCAAGAAAGGAGAAAGGAGAACAAGAAAGGAGAGCAACAGATGTGTGTTCGAATCAAGAAAACCCAAATCAAACCCAAATATGATTTGTTATGAATAATAATGTCAATCAAACACACACACACACACACACACACACACGCACACACACACACGCACACACGCGCGCGCAAAACTGTTAATAATGTCCATAGTTTAAGTGTTTGTGTAGGTAACCTTAGCTTTTAGTGTCTTTACCATTTCCTGTGTTTTGCTGCAATTCGTGGACATCCTGTACAAATGTGTTTACATTTGAAACTAAATATGATATGTTGTGTATGATATGCTGAATACATCATATATGCATGAGAAATATAATCAAGACAGAAATTAATTGTATTTAATGTCGTGAACTAGAGCTGTTAAGGAATAAAAGATGTCAGATATTGTAACACTTTCTACTATTGGAAGTAAAAATTGCAATGTAATGGCACTCCAAAATTAAATGACCCCATGCAACAAAGAAATATGTTGTGTCATCATACAGTTCCCCTGCTAAACAAACAGTGTCCTTGAAATGCATTTCTGCACTTGGTTGTGTATCTTGTATATGTGCATAACTGGTTTTAGGTTACCACGTGTGTATATTTACCCATATTCAATGCCGTTTGAATCAGCCAAGTTAAGAGTGGTATCATTTATATGGATTTATCACTACATACGGAAACCCTTTGGGATGTGTTTAAAGCCATTTGTATGTGTATAAAAACAAAGAAACAACAGATGCACTGATTAATTTATTCATGTTATCTTCCTAAATAAATCAATCAATCAATTCAAAATTCACTAGGCTCTGTGGTCACTTTTAGTTGCAGTTGAGGACATACAGCTGACTTCAGCAAAGCCTTTTCTGCCTTGTAGGGTCAAACAATGGGAAATGAAGAGGGACTGGCAATGGACAATGTATGCAATTGTGTTTTGATGGTGCTGAGTAAAATGAGCCTCTGGGTAGAAGGTTTCAGTCTATTTTAGTGAGCCACTCAGAGGAAGCCAAAGAGGCCATAAAATTTGCTTGGGTTTCCTTGTGCTCAGACATTGTCACACTCTACTCATTCACTTGGAGTGGACTTTGGAGAGACAGGTATGAACTATTGCACTATTTGGCACAGCTAACAGTATAAGCAATGGATTTGATTGCTCTAAAAATAACAGAATTACCCATGAGATATAAGTGCCGACATCAAATTAATGTAGCATAGCTTAGATAGTTTGGTCTTTGAAAACTTTGATGAGACATGATTGGCTACATTGTTGAGATCTATTCTTAAGCTGTAGGAGATTCAAGTAAAAGTCTCAATTTGCACCCTATTTGATCTCATTGCTGTCTAGGAGAAACAATTGAAACTTTTCATCATTTATTACTTTTTTTGTCTTTCTGATTTTGGTCATCCATCAAGAATCTATAAGTGTGTGATGTTGAGAAGTGGTGCTTTTATATATTCTGTATACATACAATATAGTTTGTTCAAGTGGCATGTACCTGCAAAATGATGCTTATGAAGTGCATTATTATTTAGTTATAATAGCTGCATGCTTATCAGGGTCTCACCAATCTTTATATTTCAGATTGTTGACTTAGATTTGCACTTAAGAAGGTCACAATGTCTGAATCGTAAGTATTCTGTCTTTTAAGTTGTTAATATCTATATGCATACATTATCTGCCATCTTGCTGTAAATGTACATGGTTAAATACATACCTACTTTTCATAAATTAATATTACTTTTACTATTCATTTTTTTATAAATGAATACTACTTTTCCTTTTCCTTTTCATAAATTGAAAACTGCCACTTTAGACAGGTAAGTTGACTTTATAACTTCTACTTTTTGTACATGGGAATTTCATCTTTTTTAACAGAATTCAATAAATGTGCTTATTCTTTTTTAGCGACCCAAATCTAAGATTTCAGCATCCAGGAGGTTGTTCTTGAAGGTATTTGATTCTGTTTTATAGAGAAGAATGCATTTCTAAAGATGATGCATTTAGCAATGCTTTCTGGTATGTTTTGCTTCAGACAAAGCTCCTGAAGAAAGCAACCTCTATGCTTGTAAATGAAAAAGAAGACAAGCAGAGAGAAAGAGAGACCACGTTGGCTGAGAGAGTGCCACCTCTACAGCTGTCCGGTCTGTCTGTTCAAGAGCTTCAGGTAAACCTATTGCTTGTTAACTGTCAGTGTCCAGGTAGCGGGACACTTGGTACACTTTTTTATTGCCTTTTTTCCTCTATGACATATTTTAGTAATGATCATAAATTAGGTTTCATTCCGCTTAATATCTATATCTACATATATATATATACAAATATCTATAAAATACAAAATATACTACAAATACATTTACATATTTATGTACTTAATATATACCCTGTAATTGTATTTTTGGTACACTAAATTGGTATACTTAAAGTCTACAAAACTGGAACAAATAATTTTGTACTTAATGCACTTGAGTTATCCATAAATAGTGCTTAGGTCCAATTAAAGATATATACTTTATTTAAAGTGGAACTATTGCAAGTATACTTTAGGAACACTTTAAATATCTTACATTTAAAGACTGATATTATACAGAGATCATACTTACTAATAGTGATATTTAGTGATTACACATTTTATGTGCATTGTGCAATACAGAAGTACTCCAAATAAAGTTAATTATAATATTTATATCACTAAGTCTCAAGCGATATGTCAGTAAATATGTTAATGGTTTTGTACTTTTGTACTGAAATGCAAATTATTAACTGTTGATGGTTTATTATTTTTAAATTAATTGAAAACAATACTGTGTTCTCAGGCTCTCTGCAAAGACCTCCATCAAAAGATTGATGTTGTAGATGAAGAAAGGTACGACATCTCTGCCAAGGTTTCCAAAAATGAAAAGGAGGTACTACACCATAAGGGGAATCACTTTGTATCTTATTAGTTTCAACGGAAATGCACTGGAATGAACTTTATGTGTCTGCTTTAGATTACAGATTTGAACATCAAGATTACCGAACTTAGAGGCAAAATGAAGAGACCTGCACTGAAGAGAGTGAAGATCTCTGCCGATGCCATGTTGGGTGCTCTTTTGGGCTCCAAAGTCAAAGAGTCTGTGGATTTCAAAGCCAACCTCAAGACAGTCAAGAAAGAAGAGGAGAAGGTAAGTCATGTGGTGTTTTCATGAACAAAACAGAATAATTGAAATATGAATCAAATCATTCAATAAATTCAGTATTTAGTCACACTTCAGATCAGGGTCCAATTCTCACAGTTAACTTACAATTTTTGCCTCAATAAACTCCTAATTACTGCTTATTAATAGTTAGTAAGGTAGTTGTTAAATTTAGATATTGGTGGGATTAAGGGAAGTAGAATATGGTCATGCATAATAAGGGATTAATATATGCTTTATAAGTACTAATAATCAGTCAATATCCTAGTAATATGCATGCTAATAAGCATATAGTGAGAATTGGACCCTAAACTAAAGTGTTACGAATTTTTGAGCTATTTTAACACATACCTGTTTTTACACCGGTTCCTCTTATAGAAAGAAGAGGTGACTGATTGGCGTAAGAATGTGGAGGCCATGTCTGGAATGGAGGGCAGGAAGAAGCTGTTTGATGCTGGACAATAGAAGGTAAATAAAATAAAATCATTATTTTTCAGTGATCTTTAGATTTTCTTAAGATAGACTTTTTATTCATTTTATTTGTTTTGTTACAGGTGGCAACTACATGAGATCTGACACCAGAATTCAGGAATTCAAAAACATCTTAAAATGAGTGTATAAATCAATGCAAGTTCATATGCAAATTCTATTTAAATAATAGCTTGCGTTCGTGGCTTCATTTTATGTTTTAGTTGAAAAGGACAGCATTTAGACAAGAAAACAATGTCTCGGGCTTTCTTGATGTGCTACTTAATGATTTTTTGTGATGTTCAGCTCTTTTCTGACTTAACAATAAACAGAAAAGTCGGAAAGACTAAATATTTTGTCTATTACTTTAAAAATACTAACTGCCAGCAATAAAGATGAAACAGAACAGAAAACCTCTAGAGATGTTTAGATACAATAGCTCTAAATGTAGTAGGACCAGTAGGCTCTGACCTTTCCATACACTTTTATCCATTTGACCTCACCTCATAGCAGACATAACATAAATGTGTTCAAGCATCAATCCAAAATATTTGTAAATTGGTGCAACTGAAAAAAATTCACATACTTGAAGCCAGACTAAAGCAATAATTCGTCTTTTTAAAATGTCACGTAAACGTTTCAATAGACCGGATGAAAATGTGCCCATTCAATTTTGGTGAAGTCGGACAAATAGACCTTGATAATGCGACTGTATTCACAATTCATTAAGCATACTGAACAGAGCAAAGTAGAGTGGTTCTTAGCAGATCATGCTGGCTGTTGCAGTTGATATGAACACTACAAAGCCATTTAAAGTCAAGAACTTGCATTTGGCATCTCATCATCTGGCCATAAGGCCTAAAAATAATTCTGGGACAAATGGCAGGTGGTAATTCATTACATGTCTCTTGGAGTGTCACCTCTCAGGGAGAATGAGGTGTGAGAAGGGCAGCTCACTTTACAATAAGACGTACTTCCACCCAGGGCTCGATTGGAGGGGATGTGGGAATGCCGACCCCTTGTTGAAAAAAATTACCAAAGCCATCCCATCTGTAACCCCCTCCACCAACAATATGTAACATTTGTGGATTCAAATATCCAAAAACCGCTAGAAAAATGTTATATATTTTTGTTGAATTGTATACTTACATTATCCCAAATGTTTCCAAGCATGTTTAAATCCAGTGAAACAAGCAATTTTAACAGTCTCCATGCGTCCGCCTATCAATGACATAATTGCCATGGAAACAGCAAAGACAGTTTAATATATAATTTGTTTTATTATACAGGTGAGCAGCTGTTTGTATACGTTCATCGACAGAAAACTAATCGTTGATTGTTGTGTTGCTCAACACAGTTAGTCTTATTGTTTAAATTTGGTTTTCTTGATTTACCGTGAGTAGGCTAGATCAATCTAGCTTACTGCAGTGTGCAACATGTGTCTTAAGTTATAGTAGCCGCTGAGTGAACACACATAGAAGCATTATAACATAACTTTCAACACACACAAATAATGTATCTAATATGATCAAAACAGCGCTGCGTACGCATGAAAAAGCAGAAGCGGTTGTCTGCGGCATCATAACAGCTCCGCGAACTCCAGGCGTCATCAAGCTACACCTTTGTTTTGAATGAGCGACCTCTAGCGGCGAAAATTACATATTGCGGCTTAAACATCCCTATCCCTACATGTGACAGTGAGGGAATTATCACCCTTTTCTTTTGTCTTTACCATTCACAGTTAGAGCTTTGCAGCCCTGAAAAGTTTGGTGGCTCAAATAATTATAATTTGGAGCTATAGAATAATTTTTTTTCTTCAAAAGATTTGTTGATAATGATTAAACTATAAACACTTCAGTGCCCCCTGAAGGCATTATTTAGGTATTTTGGCACAGGGATTGTGAGTGTGAGAGAGAGAGAGAGAGACTGGTGCTCTGTCAAACAATACTACAGTCACATAAATTATTTCATTAATACTGCCTATGTAGATTTTTAATCTACTCTTTAAATGTTTTAAAAATTAGACACATTTTGTAATCATTGTTAGCTACAGGACTGCACCCCCTACCCCATGACCTCACCCTCCCCTTTGAAATGTTTTTACAATGCGACCTCCCCTTCCACCTGCTCACTGTACTCACTAACCCAAGAAATGATTTATACCACATTGCCTCCTGCCAGCTATCAGTTGCTTAATGCGAATGGAAATTATCACGTTCATGAGATAGGTGTCATGGCATGACATCACATTGCAATTAACAGGAATAAACTTAGATTGCAAAAACTATTTGCTATTTGTTTTATCCACTTCCACTCTTTTCTCTGTCTTTCAATGTGGTCTGACATCTCATCCCTTCTATTTTTGTACAGACAATGTTTCCAATATGAACACAAGTAAGTTTAAAATGTTTATTGCAGTTTGCCTTATTTACCCGTATAAACCCTAAATTCCCATCCGATTTGTTTCTGTAATGACAAGCATCACTTTTAGACCTTTGTACTGGTCACTCTGGTTTTGAGGCATTCAAACCGGTCCACACTGCATACCTGCATGTCTCTGCCAGAATTAAAGTTTTACTACGCTAGTTTACTGTGCGAACAGTAAATGTCAGTAGAGTGGCACAGACGATGTCTATTTTAGTAAGAAGTTCCCTTTCAGTCGGTCACGTTCGACGTACGTCGGAACTGACCATTGGGATCTGCCTTCAGAGACCTATCTGCTTCGAGTGTTTCTAAACGAGCCAATTGACATTGGCATGCGGTTCACGCTCCGCCCGCAACGCGGGTATAAATACGGAAGTGAAACACCGCATACTCGCTTTCTACTTCGGAGCCAAACATTGAGTTTATCCAGTGTTCCTGCGGAGTGTTACGACGACTACGAGTCTACAGAGAAGCTCTTTCCGGCTGGAGTTACGGCACATTGCAGCGGCAGTCGCGAGTCTGTGAAGCAGAAAAACAGCTGTTCTGACAGCTCGCTGGGCGCTGTGTGCTCGCAGTGGGCTTGCACCCTCTAAACCACTGTGAGCAGCGGCCATATCCCCTGTGTGCCTCGGCACGTAAAGAGCGTTTTCCTTCTCTTAAAAGAGCTACACGGTTTGACCTCGCGCTTTTTCAAGATGTCATTCAAACCGTGTGATTCTGGATGCGGTTGTTTCCTGTCCTCATTTGACGGCCACGATCTCTCTCACATGCAAACAGGTGAGATTGTTGGTGATCCATGCTCTCTCAGGAGAGCATGATCACGCCGGCGCGTTGTTCGTCTCACCTTTCTCGTAAGGGCTCGAGCGTTCAGAGCGCGTGTGCCGTCGAGCGCCGGCTGACAGCGGGGTTGTCACGGCAACCCAGCGCCAGTCGGCACTCTAGATGCGCGGTTCAGACTATGAAACCTCAAACGGGGTTGAGTCCCTTTGCTTATTCCCCGATCTAGTTTCTTTTCTGGTGCACCAGAAAGGGGCTACTTTGGCTAATAAGCCTGGGTGACCTGAGGATTACAGTGGGGCATCCCCGCCGGGTACATCCCCACGGGCCCCACTCCTCTATCGCATCATGGGCATGCTGAGACTTTGTTCGTGGGTGGTTCATGTGCTCATGAGAACATGGCCACGCCGGGCGTTGTTCGCCATGCCCCTTGTGAAAAAGGGGTTTTAGCGTTCAGCGCGCCGTGTGCCGCCGAGTCTGGCGGCCACGCCCACTGTCTCTCATGCCTGCTGGCAGCTCAGATGGGACTGCTGGTCCTTTTTGGAAAAAAGAGGGGACCTAATGTCTCATTTGTGGCTCTGGCAGAGGACAGATGTCAACCGCTGCATCGGAGAGAGGGCTGTTATGCGCTGGAGATGATCATGCTGAGTTTCCCACTATAATAGTGGGTGCTCGTGCTGAATCAGATTCAGGGTTGACAGCCATGCTTTCCCGGGTGGCTGCCGGGATGTGCATCGGTAAAATTTAGCAGTGTGGAACTATTTGGTGCCAAAATATGGAACGCCAAAGGGGCCATAATCTGTATAAGTTTTTCCTCTCTCACTGCCCTCTGTCCTGCATGCACGGGGTAGTCCCGACTCAGGGTTATGCAGGAACTGCGTGGTGATAGACCTTGCTCTATGAGTGAGGGAAGCGCGCGCGCGCCCTGGGTCAGGCGATGTCCACATTAGTGGTCCAGGAACCTGAGGTTAACTTGGCAGATATGCGTGAGACAAAGTTTGGTTCCTCAACGCCCTGTCTGTCAGGCTAGCCTCTTCGGCGACGCTGTCGAGAACTCGCCCAGCAGTTCTCGGTGGCCCGGAAGCAGATGGAGGCAAAACGCCCTGCCCCGACGACTAGCTGCTGCCTCCACCCTGTCGCCGGCTGCAGTGCCTCTGTCTGCTTGTCGCCGAGGGTGCCCCCGCGCCCGCCTCCGCCCCTGCTAAGCCAAGCAGCAGCCTCCACCCGGACAGCAGGTGGCCGGGCGCAGGGGATGCGCCAACCCGCCCAGGGTCCCGCAAGCCCAAGGACAAGCGGCCCTGGAACGGGTAGCCCAGCGAGATGGGAACTGCTCGGGGGACGGTGTCCGCACTCCCTCCCCGGGAGGACCGGGGAGAATATTTTTCGGTTTTGGTCCTGCCGCTGGCTCTCCGAGTCCAGCGGTACCCACATTCTCAGAGCAGCTTCCTCCTCGCTGGGCTCCAAGAGGGCCAGGTTGGCAGTGTGCGACGCCCGGCCTTGCCACTCCTTTCCTCCCCTCTTTCGCCAGGGGCAGCACCGTGGGCACCGAGGACGCCAACAGGCCTTCTCACCCATGGTCTGCCCCACCCTGGAATATTCGGTCAACACCGGCCGCCCACGGGCCTCCCGAGTCGGGCTGAATATTCCACCTCTCTGCTTCCGAGCAGTGGGCAGCAGAGTGGGCACTGGGGACGCCACCAGGCCTTCCCACCCACCCTCTGTCCAAACCAGGAGTGCTCTGGCAACACTGGCCGCCCTCAGGCCACCCGAGTCGGGCCGAGCACTCCGCCGCAGCCCCACCCCGGTATGTCTGTGTTGCCGCTGATCCCGCTTGTTCGGTCCCTGGGGCCTGGCTAGGTCTCCCCAGGGCGCCTCGCTGGCTCATCCGCACCATCAGACTCGCCACGTGATTCAGTTCACTCACCGCCTCCCAAGTACAGGGGCATCCTCTTCACCACCGCGTGGAGCAGCGATGCCCATGTCTTGCGGTCAGAGATCGATGTCCTACTGGCGAAGGACGCGGTCGAGCCGGTTCCTCCAGCCGATATGAGGTCAGGGTTTTACAGCCCTTACTTCATTGTGCCCAAGAAAGGTGGTGGGTTAGGACCAGTCTTGGACCTGCGTGTTCTGAATCGGGCCCTACACGAGCCACATTCAGGATGTGGACGCAAAACGCATCCTCGAGTGCATCCGCCCCAAGACTGGTTCGCAGCGATCGACCTGAAGGACACGCATTTCATGTTCCATTCTCCGAGCAAGGGAAGGCATATCAGTACAAGTCCCTGCCCTTCTGGCTGTCCCTGTCGCCCGCTGGCTTCACGAAGGTCGCGGTGGCAGCCATTGTTCCGCTCAGAGAACGCGCGCTCGGATTCTCAACTACCTCGACGACTGGCTGGTACTGGTCCAGTCTCGGAGCAGTTGTTCGAACGCAGGGACATGGTGCTCCATCACCTCAGCCTGTTGGGCCTTCGGGTCAACCGAGAGAAGAGCAGACTTTGTCCCACACAGAGGATCTCTTATCTCGGTACGGAGTTGGATTCGTCAACCGGACTGCTCGCCTCACAGAAGGGCAAGTCCAGGCTGTGCTGAACTGCTTGAATACGCTCAAGGGCAGGACGGCGGTCCCACTGAAAAATTTTCAGAGGCTCCTGGGCATATGGCATCTGCAGCCGCGGTAACGCCGCTCAGATTGCTACATATGAGACCGCTTCAGCACTGGCTTCATGGCCGAGTCCCGAGATGGGCGTGGCAGAGCGGCAGGTACCGGGTCCCAGTCACCCCGCACTTGCCGCTAAACCTTCAGCCCGTGGCCTCGCCCACGGGTGGAGGGCCACGCATAACGGGCACGCAGTTTTGGGTCTGTGGACGGGCCCCAACCGCGCTGGCATATCAATTGCCTAGAGTTACTGGCAGTACGCCTCGCCTGGCCCGGTTCAAGAAGCCGCCGGGCAAGCACGCACTGGTCCGCTCGACAGCACCGCGCCGCTATGCGCATACACCAACCGACAAGGTGGTCACGCCCGCTGCATGCTCCAGCTCGCCCTCCATCTCCTCCTGTGGAGTCAGAAGTTTGTGAGGTCACTGCGCCATGCACATCCCAGGTTCGCTGAACCAGACAGCCGACGAGCTCTCGCCAGTCGACACCTCCGGCGAATGGCGACTCCACCGGAGTGTCCAGCTGATATGGGACAACCGGGAGGCACAGGTAGTCCTGTTTGCCTCCCCGACTCGACCCATTGCCAGGGTACTACTCCTGAACGGAGGTACCTTAGGCATAGATGCACTGGCGCACAGCTGGCCCCGGGACCTACGCAAGTATGCCCCAGTGAGCCTTCTCGCACAGACACTGTGCAAGGTCAGGAGGATGAGGAGCAGGTCTTGTTAGTTGCGCCTACTGGCCCAACCGACCTGGTTCCCAGAACTCTCACTCCTCGCGACAGCCCTCCTTGGCTGATTCCCTGAGGAGGGACCTTCTTTCTCAGGGGCGGGCACTCTATGGCACCCGGCCCAGACCGCTGGAAACTCTATGTCTGGTCCCTGGACGGACGGAGGTTCTAGGTGGCCTACCACAAGCAGTGGTAGACACCATCGCTTCAGCTAGAGCCCTCACGAGGTGCCTCTACTCTCTGAAGTGGAACCTGTTCGTCGAGTGGTGTTCTTCCCGCCGGAAGACCCCAAGGTGTTCGGTTAACGCTGTGCTTTCCTTCCTGCAGGATGGGTTGGATCAAGGCTGTCTCCTTCCACCTCAAAGTATATGTCGCAGCAATAGCGACGATCACGATGCAGTAGATGGTAAGTCCTTAGGTAAGCACGACTTAATCGCCAGGTTCCTCAGAGGTGCGAGGAGACTAAATCCTCCTCCCCTACCTCGATACCCTCTTGGGACTTAGCCCTGGTGCTCAGAGCACTTCAGGGTCCTCCATTCGAGCCTTTGCAGTCCGTGGAGCTAAATATTCTGTCCATGAAGACAGTTCTCCTGATTGCATTGGCTTCAATCAAGAGGGTAGGGGACCTGCATGCACTTTCGGTCGACGAATCGTGCCTAGAGTTCGGGCCGCCAACTCTCACGTGGTCCTGAGACCCCGGCCTGATACGTGCCCAAGGTTCCTACCACTCCTTCGGGACCAGGTGGTGAACCTGCAAGCGCTGCCTTCGGAGGAGGCAGACCCAGCCCTAGCTTTGTTATGTCCCGCCCGCGCTCTGCGCGCTTACATTGACCGGACACAGAGCTTCAGATCCTCACAGCAGCTCTTCATCTGTTACGGAGGCCAGCAGAAGGGAAAGGCTGTCTCCAAGCAGAGGTTAGCCCACTGGATAGTGGATGCTATCGCCTTGGCCTACCAGTCCCAAGACGTGCCTTGCCCGTTTGGGTTGCGAGCTTACTCAACAAGGAGTGTTGCCTCCTCCTGGGCGTTGGCTCAAGGCGCGCCGCTGACAGATATGTGTAGAGCTGCGGGCTGGGCGACACCTAACACGTTAGCTAGATTCTATAGCCTCCGTGGTAGAGCCGGTATCTTCCCGTGTACTCGCCCCAGTGGCCAGTAGCGCTATGCCCGCTCTAGTGTCGGCTTGCATACGCCACTCCCGCCGGGCTGGATACGGCGCCTATTTTGCTCCAGTTGTGTTCCCCGGAAACGGCTAACCCTGTGAGTTCCTCCGTCACCCTTCGGTGTCAGACGTGCCGCCTGACGCCAGGCCTGCACCCGCATGCTTGTGGAACGTGTGTGTAGGCTGGGTATCCATATGTAGCGGTCCCCTCACGGCTACCCCATATGTGTATTCTCCACGGTACCAGCTACCCTAATTGGCTAGCCCGTGTCTTTCCCTCGACAGAGCTCCTCTGTCGCTCCTGGAGGTGCTCTTCCCCTGGGACCAGGCTGGAATCACCCCAGGGACTGCTATATGTTGCACTCCCTGCTAGGTTAGTCCATATGTGTATTCACCACCTCTCCTTCCATTGAAGGACGTGGCGCAGTGTGCCATCTCCCGAGACGGGCATGCTTTCCCAGCGTTATCCAATAGTCACGCTGAGTGGGTCTTGCAGGAACAGCAGTGACTGTCCTTCCTGCCGGGAGCCCTGACTCCCACTCCAACATAGGAGTGGTCCAGCGAGCTCAGGCAGGGCGCTGGAAGGGCCAGCATCCCTGGCGTGTTGGTAGGGATCCAATTGCCGGTCAGTTCCGACGCACGCCGAACGTGACCGACTGAAAGGGAACGCCTCGGTTACGTATGTAACCCTCGCCCTGAAGGAGGGAACGGAGACGCACGCCCCGCCGCCAGGTGCTGTGCTTCCGCTGAAGGACCTGCCACTAGTTTGGCTCTCAGCAGAAAACGAGTATGCGGTGTTTCACTTCAGATTTATACCGCGTGCTGCGGGCGGAGCGTGAACCGCATGCCAATGTCAATTGGCTCGTTTAGAAACACTCAAGCAGATAGGTCTCTGAAGGCAGATCCCAATTGCCGGTCAGTTCCGACGACGCCTCCGTTCCCTCCTTCAGGGAACGAGGGTTACATACGTAACCTAGACGTTCTCATGGGTACTGAAACTATATAAATCGAAGGATTTTTTTCTTTCCTCAGTCAGCCAGTTAACTCACACTCCTCTCTTTTCTTCTTCTAGCAGGTATGTCTTTTTCAGTGGGCATAACAGACTAACAGCTATGTGTTCTACTCATTACCCAGTTGTTAGAAGGGGTTATAGATAGATTATCTGTGATGAAATATATTAAAGGGTTTAATTCGTATTTATTCAAAACTGGTAAGAAATAGGGCACAATGGCATTGTTATCTATTCAGATGTCTCTCAAATTAGCAACAATCCTGGAAGATTTTCACCCATGCTAAAACTATGCACAGAACTCTTACTGCTGTGTAGAGGACTAGCATGGATTAAAGGGTCTGATTACCACTGTCATTAATGATTCCAAATTAATTTATGCATGATTCTTCAAATATTGCATACATTATACACATTTATGAAATATGAAAAGTTTTTTATTTGTATTTTTTTATTGGGGTATTCATACAAAAGTTGCCGTTTTGATTAAATATGTATTTTTGTATATGGTAGTCAAATTATCATAACTAACTAATGTTAACTGTGACTTGCAAAAAGACATCATAATTCAAGCATTTCCCTTGTGACTTTATATTTCCTTCCATAACAAATCATAGCATCAGCTAAAACTTAAATAAATATAAATTAAAGCCAAAAAGAAATATAAAAAAGCACATAGCAACATTATTAAAACTTTAACTAAAGTTAAAACTGAAAATATAAACAAAAGCTAATTAAAAATGCTATATTACTGTAAATGCTATAATATTATATAAATAATCCTAAAATAACATTGCAGGATAGGGTTGAAATGCTTATCCTGAATATTCTCATTTGTTAATATCCTAATGTGTTTCAGCGTTTGCAATGGTTATTTTATTTTGCAGATAAGGAAGGACTGCAGAAGTATGTCTGATGCGTGAGTGTCTCCACCTTCATCAGTAATAACCAACTATTTGAATTATGATATCTGTCATATGTCTCTATCAACATTCTCTTCTATCTATATTCTCCAATGGCTGCTTCAACCAAAGTCCCCAACAAAAGCCAAAGCCCAAGATAACATCAGCCCGTCGGCTGGGGTTGAAGGTGAGCGCCACCTGCTGACCACTGATATATTTTGGCTACTTTGTGTGCTCAAGCTGACAAAAGCATGTTTTTTTTTAAAATATAGCAACTGTAATAAAGGCCATTCATTTGCTCCTATTGCGAGATTCTACATTCATAGCGAAAGTAATACATGTTTTGCCTTGATGTGATTACAATGGACCTGTCATCATGAAGATGAGGCTGCTGAGTACAGCATTGGAAATGCTGATAGTAGAGAAGCAGGATAAAGAGAAGGAGAGGGAGCAAGTGTTGAGTGAAAGAATTCCTCCAATCAAACTTTCCGGTCTATCCGTACAGAAATTACAGGTACAATTAAATCATAGAAATGGATCATAGAACACAATTTATACAACTTAAAGGGATAGTTAACACTTTAACACTTTTCCCCAAAATGGAAACTGTGTAATCATTTACTCTCCCTGACCATCATGCTTTTGTGTTGCCCCAAGACACTTTGTGTTAGTTTGCGAAGAATGTAAAAGTTTTGAGAGAAACATAGTTTTCCCTCCCTCAAGTCCCACCTCGTATTACTTCCCTCACAAATGTATTCTTACTGTACATTTTTCCTCACATCTAATTTTTGTTTTGTTTTACTATCACCATGTCTTTTAGGCCTTTTTTCTTGCCATCTCATATTCTTTTCCTTTTAGAAACATATGACATTGAATTTTAACTTTTAATGCACTTTTAATTGGTTATCATTATTTATTATATAATGTATTACTCCACAGCAGGAATTTCAAAACTCTAAAGTATTTAGTTTACTTAAAGAATTGTCTCAGATCTTAATGTAAATTCTGTCATCATTTACTCACCCTCAAGTTGTTCCAACCCTGTAATAATCTACTTCTTCTGCTGAACATAAAAGAAGATGGAAGTCAATCATCAAGTGTTTGGTTACATTCTTTAAAATATCTTATTTTGTGTTCAACAGAACATAGAAACTCATAGAGTTTTGAAACAACTTGAGGGTGAGTAAATGATGACTGAATTTTCATTTGTGGGTGAACTGTCCCTTTAATTTAACATTTCATTTCATTAAATAGCAACATCTTGCTTGGATGCAATATTTTTTGTAAACAAATAAAATGGTTTGTATTTTAAGACTTTTATTTTAAAATGAGCCTATTTATTTAGTTTAAGTTTACATTTTTTTATTAATAAATTAGTTTGTTCATCAACTAATGAACCACCTGCAGCATGAAAACCTTTGTAATGCATATAGAGAGCCTTTCGAATAAAGTGTTACCATGTTTTATTTTGTAGGAGCTTTGCAGGGACTTACATCACAAGATTGATGTAATTGAAGAGGAACGCTATGACATTGGAGTTAAGGTGGCCAAAAATGACAAAGAGGTAGGAAAAACTGTGTAACAAACTTCAGCATTTCATATACAGTTCTCAATGATGAAGCAATAGTGTTCATTTAACACTGAATTGAACAGTTAGCTAAGCAGCTCGGTCAAAGGATATCATTATGGTGCAACATGAACGTGTGTGGTCTGTGTTGATAAAGATACAGGAAATGAATCAGAAGATCTGAGATGAAGGGCAGGCTGAAGAGGCCTAACCTGAAGAGAGTGAAACTCTCTGCTGAACAATTGCTAAGTGTCCTTCTGGGCTCACAGTCCATTGACTTCAAAGCTAACCTGAAAACAGTGAAGAAAGAAGAGGAGAAGGTATGATAAGATATCAAATAAATTAAACGGACAGCAGTGCTAATATTCATAATTATGTCTTTACCTTCCACAGAAAGAAGAGGTGACTGACTGGCGTAAAAATGTGGAGGCCATGTCTGGAATGGAGGGGAGAAAGAAGTTGTTTGATGCTGGACAGTAGAATGTAAATACAATGACTATAAATAGTCCGCGTTTTGAATCGTTTGAATGAATGACAATGATTTGCCGCCACCTACTGGAAGTTTTAGTTTCATTACATTCCTGACCAAATGATACCTGGCTGAAGCCTGCAAAATGGGGCGGGGCTACACGTGTCGCTCCTCCCTATACTTACTCTGATTGGCTCGGTCGTCTTTCATAGGCATGATAGGACATGAGTTCCTGAGTTGTCTTCACTATAATGCACAGACAATACAACATTAGATAGCCTACACCTCGCAATGGCAAGATAAATCATTTATGAAACGTTTATTCGTGGTGGACGGTGCACATATACCCTGTAGCCTACTTAAGTAGAGAAGTCTTATAAAAAACTAGCCTTAATTAACAATACAGACACATTAGCCTGCAGTGTCATTTATCATGACTGCACCCGACATTGCTTATAAAAAACAACAACACCTTCCGTAAAGTAAGTTTTGCCATGTTATTTAAATTAAAATTATACTGACATATTTTTTAATTTCCTTTCTCATTGGCTACTATGGCGATATGAAGAAATCACATTTTGTGAATCATTTAATTCATAATTAATTCCTGAAGACTTGACCATCCTGTTGTTGATAATCAACAGTTAGTAAGTGAGTTAGTATTAAAAACCAAGCCATCTTAATTTAGCTGAAAAATTCAGGGACATTGAAAGATAGACTAATTTTTTTTTTTCGTGCATTTTAAGGCTTTGTGAAACTGCACAGCTTTTCCAGTAGATATAAATTTGAGCTACTCTGTCCTACACAAACTCCCGAACAAATTTCCTACAGTATATGCCTATGATAGAAGAACGAGCCAATCAGAGTTGGTATGGAGAGGAGCAACATGTGCAGCCCCGCCCCATTCTGCAGGCTGCAGCCAGGTGTACTGAGAGCTTTTGCAGCACTCCGTTATCGGAAAGCCAAGTTCTAAACATCTAAATCGAAGTAGCCCGTGTATATTTGTATTCATATTGTATTAAATCACTTATCTAACCCCTGTTCTCTATTTTGTATTTCTTTGCCCTTTATGGCCTGGTCATTCATTAGGCTGTCCAAAGGTGTTCGCTGAGGGGCTGTGAGAGTGACGACGATTGGATGTTGATTTTGTCTTCGGTCGTGATTGTAATGCGTTTATAAACAGACTGTTTGTGTCAAATAAGGGTTAACAATGTTAAATGTGATTGTAATGCGTAGATAATGCTAGATGGAATGTGTTTATAAATAGACTGAAATAAGAGTTAACAATGTAATAGGCCTATGTGATTGTAATGCGTGGATAATGCTAAATAGAATGCGTTTATAAATAGACTGTTTGTGTGAAATAAGAGTTAACCAGACTATGTTAAACAGACTATATCAGAGATAATAAAGTAGTTTCAGTCATATTGTGTATCGCCTACATTGTTTTATTGTTTGTTTATTTTGTTTATTTGGGGAGGGGGCTCAAAAAAAAAAAAAAAAAAAAAAAATATATATATATATATATATATATATATATATATATATATATATATATATATATATATATATATATATATATGCAGGTCCTTCTAAAAAATTAGCATATTGTGATAAAAGTTCATTATTTTCCATAATGTAATGATAAAAATTAAACTTTCATATATTTTAGATTCATTCACCAACTGAAATATTTCAGGTCTTTTATTGTTTTAATACTGATGATTTTGGCATACAGCTCACGAAACCCAAAATTCCTATCTCAAAAATTTGAATATTTCATCCGACCAATAAAAGAAAAGTGTTTTTAATACAAAAAAGTCAACCTTCAAATCAATTATGTTCAGTTATGCACTCAATACTTGGTTGGGGAATCCTTTGCAGAAATGACTGCTTCAATGTGGCGTGGCATGGAGGCAATCAGCCAGTGGCACTGCTGAGGTGTTATGGAGGCCCAGGATGCTTCGATAGCGGCCTTAAGCTCATCCAGAGTGTTGGGTCTTGCGTCTCTCAACTTTCTCTTCACAATATCCCACAGATTCTCTATGGGGTTCAGGTCAGGAGAGTTGGCAGGCCAATTGAGCACAGTAATACCATGGTCAGTAAACCATTTACCAGTGGTTTTGGCACTGTGAGCAGGTGCCAGGTTGTGCTGAAAACGAAATCTTCATCTCCATAAAGCTTTTCAGCAGATGGAAGCATGAACTGCCCCAAAATCTCCTGATAGCTAGCTGCATTGACCCTGCCCTTGATAAAACACAGTGGACCAACACCAGCAGCTGACATGGCACCCCAGACCATCACTGACTGTGGTACTTGACACTGGACTTCAGGCATTTTGGCATTTCCTTCTCCCCAGTCTTCCTCCAGACTCTGGCACCTTGATTTCGAATGACATGCAAAATTTGCTTTCATCCGAAAAAGTACTTTGGACCACTGAGCAACAGTCCAGTGCTGCTTCTCTGTGCGGTATCTGTAGCCCATTTCCTGCACACGCCTGTGCACGGTGGCTCTGGATGTTTCTACACCAGACTCAGTCCACTGCTTCCGCAGGTCCCCAAGGTCTGGAATCGGTCCTTCCACAATCTTCCTCAGGGTCCGGTCACCTCTTCTCGTTGTGCAGCATTTTTTGCCACACTTTTTCCTTCCCACTGACTTCCCACTGAGGTGCCTTGATACAGCACTCTGGGAACAGCCTATTCGTTCAGAAATGTCTTTCTGTGACATTTCAGAAATGACACCCTCTCGCTTGAGGGTGTCAATGATGGCCTTCTGGACAGCAGTCAGGTCGGCAGTCTTACCCATGATTGCGGTTTTGAGTAATAAACCAGGCTGGGAGTTTTTAAAAGCCTCAGGAATCTTTTGCAGGTGTTTAGAGTTAATTAGTTGATTCAGATGATTAGGTTAATAGCTCGTTTAGCGCACCTTTTCATGATATGCACATTTTTTTAGATAGGAATTTTGGGTTTTCATGAGCTGTATGCCAAAATCATCAGTATTAAAACAATAAAAGACCTGAAATATTTCAGTTGGTGTGCAATGAATCTAAAATATATGAAATTTTATTTTTATCATTACATTATGGAAAATAACGAACTTTTATCACAATATGCTAATTTTTTGAGAAGGACCTGTATATATATATATAATTCACCTAATTTATATAGGCTATTTTATTTAATAAACATCTAGATGTATGACAAGTTGGTTAGATATAAACTTGAGCTAACAAGAAACTAAAATAATGTCAAAGATGTAAACATTTCAGAATGTAAAAAAGCCTCGAGAATGTCTAACAATGCTATTGTTAATGTGTTTTTATTTTATTTTTAAGGCAAACAGATCATTATAACATAAATTTCACAGAATGCAGAGTAACACTTTACAATAAGATCCTATTAGTAACGTTAGTAAATGCATTAACTAACAATGAGCAAAACAATTGTTATAGTATTTTTTAGTCTATATTAACTTTAGTTTATAAAAATAAAACTATTTATTGTTAGCCTAGTGCCCTAGTTCATGTTAGCTCAAGTCCATTAAACAATATTAACAAATACAAACAACTTTTGATTTGAATGAACTATTAGTTTGGCAATTTTGAAATTAACATCAACTAAGATTAATAAATGCTTTATCTTTCATTGTTAGTTCATGTTAACTAATGTCGTTAATTGAACCTTATTGTAAAGTGTTACCATGTATCAATACAGTACTGGCCTTGAATGAAATAAAAACCTTTTAAAATAAAAGCTCTTTCTACGCATTTTGTCATATTTAATACAGCTGCAGTTCTTCTTTTGAGCTTTTGATGGCAGTCTGCAACAACATCAGGAAGAAGAAAAACCCAGAATGTCTATTATGCTTAAGATTGTTGTGAAAATATTAGATCTGAATTATTTACAGGATTTAACAAAATATTAAAATAAAATGGGATAATCCATTCAATGTCTTCACAAGTTGTTTGAATGTCCCTTTCAAATAGGATATAATATTATAAACCTTTAGGATATTAGGATATATATTAACCTGGGGCTATCATACTGTTATTTTGCCAAGATATTGTTCAAACTGTAGAACAATCGTACACAAAACTTTGTTTCAGTTTAGATTCAATTGGATAAGACCGGTGTTAGTAAAAGTTACTTTTAAAAGTGATGCGTTACAATATTGCGTTTGTCCGTTAAAAAAGTAACTAATTGCGTTACTTTTCTCACCTGGGCTTGCGTGTTTGTTTTTTAACAACAACAAAAAAAAGGTTTTTTTTGGCAAATGGCCCTTTCACACTAAAAGTGAAATGACTAAGCCAAGCCCAATGATACTTTGTTTTTTTTTTTTAACACGTACGCAGTTAAATGCTCAGCTTTGCAAAGTATACTTCTCTTGACTCATATGCATTCACCCCATGCGCAGTTTTGAGCAATCTCTAGCCTCAAGTTAATCCCAATTTATACTTCTGCATAGAGTGTACACCATAGCTACATCACAGGCTGTACACAGTGCACCTCTCCAAAAATGTAATAGACTAAAGACTTTCAGACTTGGTCCGCTTATACCGGACCAATCACAGCGCTTGCGGTCCGTGTCGAATTGACACGTTATTACGTTTTTGGAGAGGTGCACAGCCTACAACGTAGCTAAGTCAATGCAGAAGTATAAATCAGGAAGGAAATGCAAATTCATACCTGTACAGTAGAGGGCGCAGCTTAAACAAACCTTTCAACTGTTCTGCCATTCTGGATTGCCGAAGAATAGGATGCAGGAGAAGAAAGTTCAACACTATTGCGCAATGAAAACAATAAAAAGAAACAAATGTTTATCTACCCATCATGTATACACAGCGCACACAACGCCTCTGCACTTATCCCTGATTTCTCTCAACGTGGGGATAATAAGAAAACAAAGCAACTATTTGAAAAAGTAACTCAGATACAGTATTTTGTTAAGATTTTAAAAGTAGCTAATGCATTACAGTACTCTACTAGTTACTTGAAAAAAGTAATCTGATTACATAACTAGCATTACTTTGTAATGCATAACCCTCAACACTAGATAAGACAATGCGTACGCCGTACGCATATAGTCTCATTAATCCTGTATTGTTGTGCTCACCCTTAGTCTAGAGGACATAAAGTACATTTAAGCACCAGCTGCTCTGAAGCCTGAGATGCGAAGCATTTGACAATGATAATGGTGTGGCCAGTGGTCTATTTTAGTGAGCCTCTTACGAGTGCATCTGAATCTATAAATCTGCAGAGTTTCTTCCCTTTGGTCAAAACAAAGTCATACTTCCATCATCTGAGAGGTAAGGACCTTCTGCTAGTTATTCATGCGTATTAGATAGACATAGTAGTTGTAGATTTCTTAGCTTCTTACCTTACCATTATTGACATTACATCAGAATATTAAAACATTTTGATATTGTTTTATGTTATACAATTTTGTTATACTACCCCCGCACACAAGTCTTCTTTTTTTTCCATTTGTAAGCCTCCAGGAGAAAAAAAACAAAGGCACAAACATGTCTGAAGCAACGTAAGTATTTTAGGAACTTTTAGTTTTCAAATATTATTTTATACAAATAATACATTTTTAAATATATGATAACAATTATAAATCTATTTATATGTTAAATATACATGTTTTTTTTCCTGGCTCTATCTGTGTCAGTCCGGTGAGTATTTAATAACAGCATTATTATATAACATTACAGCTGGCTGGGTCCCATTGTTGTTCATTTCATATCGGCTCTCTTCTTCAGAAAAAGCCCAAGATTTCAGCATCTCGGCGGTTATTTTTAAAGGTTAGTATCTTTTTTTTTTTTTTGCATTTCTGAAATGCAATGAATCATTTGATGTAGTTTTATGTTTTGAAGCAACTACCATGATGTGCATATGAATATATGGGTATGCATCCTCACTTTAATGCATTGCAGACCAAAATACTGAAGAAGGCTGGCACACTGCTGTCAGACGAGAAGGAACAAAAAAAGACTGAGCGAGAGCAAATACTCACTGAGAGAGCTCCTCCTCTCAAACTGTCGGGAATGTCCATACAGGACTTACAGGTTGCTATTCTTCGGTCCTTTGTCAGATTTCCCTTGACGATGTTCGCTCTTACATGCTGATGCTCTGCTTACAGAATCTGTGCAAGGATCTTCATCAAAAAATTGATGTTGTTGATGAGGAACGATATGACATCGAAGCTAAAGTTGGCAAACATGATAAGGAGGTACATTTTTTAAAACTGCATTTAAAATACCTAAACGTAAAAGCATTAATTGGTGCATTTGATTACTAGTGATTGATGCTTTTGGTAGATCGCAGAGTTAAACCACAAAGTCTTTGAGCTGAAGGGTAAAATGAAGAGACCTACCCTGAAGAGAGTGAGGGTGTCTGCTGATGCCATGCTGGGAGCCCTGCTAGGTGCCAGACACAAGGAATCAATCGACTTTAAAGCTAACCTCAAGACTGTGAAGAAGGAGGAGGAAAAGGTAATAATCAACACATCTCATATCAATATCAAACTTATTCTTTATGGATTCAGTGGTTTATTTATTATGCAAATCTCTTAAAATAAAAATAAAAATTTATGTAATATAATAAATGATAAAACTTGATAAAACATGTTTAGTGCTCTCTCTCTCTCTAGCCTAAGAAAACATAACATTGTTGTAAATACAAATACGGTAATAACAGCTTATAATATGCATTTACTTCTAATCTACACAGAAAGAGGAAGTGACCGACTGGCGTAAAAATGTGGATGCCATGTCAGGCATGGAGGGCAGGAAGAAGCTGTTTGCGGGACCAACTTCTTAATAATTTATTTATAATGAATTATTTCACATATTAAATCCAATGTGAAGGCTATTTAAACACCAATATTTAACTGCTGTTTAATTGTGGTTTTGTGTTTGTTTTATTGCATGGACCGCTGGATGAATGGAAAACAATTGTAAGAATTTCAGAAAGCTGTGCTATTGTTATAACCACAGTTATCAGTTATAGCCTATTGAAACATCATGTGCTTTATGACACATATAAAGCATCTATTTATGTTAATATATGATTATTATATAATTGCATTTGTCATTATATAATAATGCTTATATTGTAATGGAATCAATATGTGATTAGATGTGTGAATATTGAGGAACAATAAAGCTAGCTATCACTGTTGTTTTCACAGAATTTCATGTTTTCTGACTGGCATTGCTTTGAGTTTTCTGGCTGCAAATACCACTTTCCCATAATATATTAAATAACTATTAACACATTTGTAAAGTAACTGGGCCTACCTGATGAATTAGCTGAATAAGTTATATATAAAATTACTTCTTTATTAAATTAAATTGAACTACGGTTCGATCTGGGACTGACGTTATCAACCTCAAAATAAAGGCAGTTCCAATTCGCCACTGTCCGGTTAAACACGCCTACTTGTGGAGAATCGCGTATATGATTCGTTGAAAGAAGTGTCAATCAATCGAACGGTTTCTTCGTGTTTGTTGATGCTGCTGTGATAGTTCCTGTTGCAGGGCTGCAGCTACTCTGGGCTGGGCGGTTTCTAATCTGTCGGTGAGCATGTAGCCATTCATAGTCATTTTCAATGAGCACAGCTTCTTTAATTTTCACTTAGATTTATGATTAATCTAAGCAGGCATGTACGTTTTTACGTGCACGGTAAAATTTCATTATATGACATGCTAGCAGGCTAGTTCAGTTGTGTTATAGTGTTGTCATACAGTAATACAGTAGTTTGATACATCGATTCGCTTCTCTTTATTTCATTTTCAGTTTACTATTTAGATGCTTCTACATTTTAGCCTACGATTGCTTCTATTTAGTGTTTAAATATAAGAGTTGGTCAGATCATTTATCAAATTAGCTTTGACATTTAGTTCATGACCCTTAACCTTTCAGTTCTGTTCTCCAGTTAGATTAATGTAGGCTGACTATATTTAAATTTGTTATATTTAAAGTTAAATGTCATTCTACAACATGTTCACACTGCACTGAATTAGTCTATTAGTAATATGCCCATATTATACTTAAATAGAGCTTTTTACCTTTTTTTTTTTCAAAGCAGCTTTATAATAATAAATTAATATAATATCTAAATATCTTCGTGCCTTATAGATTTAGCAGATTCGAGCTGGTCAATAATATACTTTCTAATCTATTTTGCGATGATATAAACAATCACACAGTTGAGATTTGCCATATAGTATCTGCATGTGCATCTCTTTCAGGCTTCCATACTCCCTCTTCTGGATGTCCAAATACAAAGTCTTCCTGCTCCGGCATGGGGAGGGGGCCTGGAACAAGGAGAACCGCTTCTGCAGCTGGGTTGACCAGAAACTGAGCGAGAACGGGGTGGTGGAAGCCCAAGAATGTGGCAGGCTCCTGAAAAAGCAGGGGTATCAATTCGACCAGGTTTTTACCTCCTTACTGAGCCGTTCCATCCAGACAGCCTGGTTGGTGCTGGAGGCCATGGGACAAGAGTGGGTCCCAGTCACCAAATCCTGGAGGTTAAACGAGCGGCATTACGGTGCCCTGATCGGCCTCAATCGGGCTGAGATGGCGTTGAACCATGGCGAGAAACAGGTTAAACTGTGGAGGCGTAGCTATGATATCACGCCGCCCCCCATTCATGAGTCACATCCCTATTATGCAGAAATTTACAATGACCGCCGATACAGTACGTGTGACGTTCCGAAAGAGGAACTACCCAAAGCGGAAAGTCTGAAGGAAGTGTTGGACAGACTTCTTCCTTACTGGAATGATGTCATTGTACCGCTGATCAAGAGTGGCCAAACAGTCCTCATCTCTGCACATGGCAACAGCTGCAGGGCTTTGCTTAAACATTTGGAAGGTGAAACATATATTGTTGTCAATGTGCTGTTTTTATCAGTTTTTATACCAGCAGGTGAAAAAATCTAAATTCTGTTGTCACTTGTTCCCTGACTTTCTTTTAAAGATTATATTTTATCTATACAGTGAAAGTCAGTAGCATCCGTTGTTGTTCATGATATGGACAAATACACATTAAACATTCTTAAAAATATCTTCTTTTGAAAAGTATACATTTATAAATGATAATGTCCCTCTAAAGGCCACTGAGTTGGAATTACATGGACACTATCAAGTATAACCTTTGACTTTTAGCAGGTTGGAAGGCAGGGTGGTATCCACTACTGTACAAAAGTTTGGGGTCAGTATATATACACATTTATTTAACAAGGATGCATTAAATTGATCAGAAGTTACAGTAAAGACATTTATGATATTACAAAAAAATTGCTGTTCTTTTGGACTTTCTATTCATCAGATAATCCTGATAAAACTTATCACGATTTTCACAAAAAGGCAGCACGACTGCTTTCAGAATAATATTATTATTTGATAATAATAATCATAATCATAATAATAATAAATGTTTCTTAAGCAGCAAATCATCATATTAGAATGATTTCTGAAGGATCATGTGACAATGAAGACTGGAGTAATGATGCTGAAAATTCAGCTTTGATAACAGCAATAAATTACATTTTAAAATATATTCAATAGAAAACTTATTTTAAATTAGAATAATATTTTCACAGTTTTACTGTACTTTAATCAAATGCAGCCTTGGTGAGCAGAAGAGACTTCGTACAGATCCCAAACTTTAGTATACCATATACAGTAAATCGTGAAAATACTCTATTATATTAATAGCTAATTGATATTTTAAATATCATCAATAATAAAGCTTAGAAAGTGGACAGTAGTACCAATAAAGTTGTTATTAAAACTAAAATACTTGAAAATGCTAATATACATGCTTTTGCTGTGTTTCTCTACAGATATATCGGAAACGGATATTGTCAATGTAACGCTGCCCACGGGAGTTCCAGTCTTGCTGGAGATGGATGAAAACCTTCGACCGGTCAAACCACGTCAGCTCCTGGGCGACCAGGCCAAAATTCAGGCAGCCATCAAAAAGGTGGAGGATCAAGGGAAGGTTAATGCAGAAAATAAATAAGGATGTTTTTGGGGGAAAGTGTCAAAATCTTCAGATCATTAGTCATTCAGTGATAGCCTGGAGCACCTGGTAAAGTTAGTTCCAGCACATGGGTGTGTCCAAGGTAGACTTGTTTAAATACTGGTGTCTGCTTATAGTGGTATATTAAGAGTCTTGAAGTTATATAAGTCAATATTTTAAATTCAGGCAATTGTTACAGATCTGAAATGCAGACTTGCTGCATATATTTTCTCACAGCAGGAGATCTGTAGACCAAATAATGAAGTAGTTACTGATATAATGTTATTTTAAGTGATCATTTAATAATGTGGTGTTATTTTTTTGTTAGCTCTTGTATTTTTGTGGATTTCAGGCCACAGAAAACCAGTGGTGCCTTTTTTTGGGTAAAAATAGCATCCATCGGTTGTTTTCTAACTATGTTTCTTATTGATGCTCAATATATGCGTTTAACCAGTTCTATATTTAAAAAAAAAAAAAAACCTGATATACTGTACACTACCATTCAAAAGTGTGGGGTTGGTTAGAAAATGTTTTTAAAAGAAGTCTCTTCTGGTCACCAAGACTGCATTTATTTGATAAAAATACAGTAAAGTCAGTAATTTTCTGAAATATTTAAAAAAATGAAAATTACTATATTTATTGAAGAATAAAATAACATGTATTATCATCAATGTTGAAAACAGTTGTTCTGCTTAATATTTTTGTGGCAATTGTGATACAGGATTATCTGATAAATAATGTTCAAAAGAATATTTACTTGAAATAGAAATATTTTGTAACATTATAATATTTAATGTCATCAATTTAATGCTAAATAAAATCATACTAACTCCAAACTTCTGAATGTAGTATACTTTGGATAATATAAAGGGAATGGAATCATCATAAATAAATAAATAATAGTAAAAAGCACAGATTATTCACTCCACTGTCTGGACTTTCCAAGGCACAGATTAAACCTACATTTATTGGATTTGTATTCATAATCCACAAATTAAGTTTATTAAAGCGTAAAATTTAAAAATAAAGACTTCATTGGATGTCTGAATGATAATTTTAAATGATTCAAAATATGTTGTGTTAAATAGCACATGTAGCATCTTTAAGACAGTATTCTAAAAACAATTATTTAAAAAGAACATTATTTTTGTCTAATGTATTTATTACCATAGATATATGTAAAGATAGTATGTGTTAAGATTAACTTGTATTCAGTTTTATCATGCAATGAAGTTGTTTTGTTTTTTTATCTCAACCAACATTAACCAACTCCAATGCAAATAAAACCAGTCTTACTGGTGAGTAAAACTCCGACATAGTTGTGCTTTAGAAAGTCTGTGTACTGTAATACCTCTATTTTGTTTTTTGTGTATTTAATGTTGCTCAACACTGTACTGTATACGTGGAGGAATGCTATATGTGTGTTCTTTTTGTTATAATATCCATAGTGGCTTTCACTGTTACATGTCTATATGTTCTACCCCTGTCTGACTATACTATTATGATTCATTCATGGCACATAATACTACATCTTCTGTAGTTTCACTTTCTTTTTCACCACCCAGAAGCACTGGTCTGCTGGGTTTAGCACATCCCTGATACATTTTCCTTAAAGAATAATATATAAAAATAAAGATTACATATATAAAAGGGATTAATGTGTATTGAATGGTGTGTGTAAAAAAAGTAGACAACACCTGAGGTAACCAGGAGGAGGTGCTGTATTGCTACAGTGTTCTCTGAGGAGACATTTCTCCAGTGGTACAGATGTTGATCTTAATATAATAGCAGTGGATGGTAAGTTTGTTATTATAGAAAGCACTAATGACACAAGGAAACTGATTTTGGTTATTCAATAGGATGTAGCACTTGGCAGAGTACATATTCACTAAACCTAATAGCTCACATTTGTCTTGTTGAGCTGGAATGTTCGAAAAGTGTCCTCATGGTCTTTAATGTCCTCTTAGAAGCATATACATTTCAACATGTTTTATGCTCATGGGAAAACATGCCACATCCATCTCCTTCCATGCTTATTAAAAAATAATGTGATTTTCATTGAGTTTATTTGCTGTACTATGAAGACGTGACCGGACAGCCCGTTTCTGATTACACGTGATATAAACTCCTTATAAGAAAACATTTGTCATGGACTGGGTTCTGAAACATGGATTTGACGGTCCTTACTTTAGGTCTCAAAACAGCACAAAAAACATCACGGGAATCTGCTCTGCCAAGGATCCAATTTGAGAACTGTTCTGTTTGGCTGAAACCCAGAGAGGCCTGGACACAGCGTAGCCTCATCTTCACAGCCAGTCTGAGACCTGTTTCTCTTAAAATGGTTATGGTTAGGACTTTGGCATGGGCTGCTAATGCTAATGGCACTGTCCTGGTTGACCTGGTTATTTCCCTGCTGTGCTGTGGCTGCAAACTAATAGGCTAGAATAGATGTTAAAGCAGGTGACAGTATGATGTTGACGCTAAGCACATTTGCATAAACCATAGTCAAGGAAGTGCCATATTTATTTTTTGATGGGAATGGAATGGAGGCTTGAAGTACAGTGGATTCAATAGATGGTTGTTTAAAAATATGATTTGTTCAGCTAAAATATGATTTGTTCTGGAATTTTTTGTGCAGAAGACAAAAACTCCATGAAGCAGTTTTAAACATTGTTGTGAAAATGACGTCATCTAGAACCTTTACAGTGTCATTGTAAAGATAATAGAGATAAAAGCGCTATACAAATATATTTGAATTGAATAATATCCCTCACAGCCTTGTTTTCATCTGTGAGTCCCTGAGGTGAAAATCAAGTTTTTAATGTTTATACACCGATCAGGCCAAGGCTCATTGATGCACATGGGGAGCGAAGGCTGGCCCGTGTGGTCCGATCAAACAGACGAGCTACTGAAGCTCAAATTGCTCAAGAAGTTAAAGCTGGTTCTGATAGAAAGGTGTCAGAATACAGTGTATCGCAGTTTGTTACATACGGGGCTGCATAGCCGCAGACCAGTCAGGGTGCCCATGCTGACCCACCGGCGAAAGCTTCAACAGTGGACACGTGAGCATCAGAACTGGACCACGGAGCAATGGAAGGAAGGGGTCTGGTCTGATGAATCACGTTTTCTTTTACATCACGTGGCTGGCCGGGTCGCTTACCTGGGGAACACATGGCACCAGGATACACTATGGGAAGAAGGCAAGCCATCGGAGGCAGTGTGATGTTTTGGGCAATGTTCTGCTGGGAAACCTTGGGTCCAGTCATCCATGTGGATGTTACTTTGACACGTACCACCTACCTAAGCATTGTTGCAGACCATGTACACCCTTTCATGGACACAGTATTCCCTGGTGGCTGTGGCCTCTTTCAGCAGGATAAAGAGCCCTGTCACAAAGCAAAAATGGTTCATGAATGGTTTGAGGAGCACAACAACGAGTTTGAGGTGTTGAATTGGCCTCCAAATTCCTCAGATCTCAATCTAATCGAGTATCTGTGGGATGTGCTGAACAAACAAGTCAGATCCATGGAGGCCTTAAAGGACTTAAAGGATCTGCTGCTAACATCTTGGTGCCAGATACCACAGCACACCTTCAGGGGTCTAGTGGAGTCCATGCCTCGACGGGTCAGAGCTGTTTTGGCAGCAAAAGGGGGACCAACACAATATTAGGTGTTAATGTTAGGCCTCATAATGTTATAACTGTCTCAGCCAGTTACTCAATAATGAGGGAAGAATTAAGCAATAGTATATTTTTTGTTAATATAGTATAGTTTTAAGATAATAAGTAACTTTGGGAATATGGCAGAAGCTGGTTACCATAAAAATATGTTATGACAATATAACAGTCCAACACGTATATAAAAAAAATGTTTTGATAAAATTAAAGATTGAATAAGATGAATAAAACTAAAAAAGTAGTTTTTAAAAACAACAAGCTACATGGAGCTGGAAAACAACAAAGCATGAAAAAAGACACTTACATTAAAATTACACTGACCCAGAAAACAAAACAACGTATGTAAGACCAGCATTTCATCTCATAAGAGTTTTCCAGTAGGGTCAGTGTCATTTTATTGTAAGTATAATTTTGTATGTTTTGTTGTCTTGTAGCTTCATGTAGTTTATAAATATATATATATATATATATATATATATATATATATATATATATATATATATTTGCAAGACTAAGATGCAACAAATTGTGTTGGGGACTATATATATATATATACCAGATAAAAGTATAATATGACACTGATCTATTAGGCTACTTATGGATGGAGGAAATCGCAAGAAAACTGCTGCCAAATGCTTTGAAGTGATGAAGCTCAGCAGAGGCGGAGTCTGAACTTCTGCACATTTTATAAAATGTGGAGTCACCACTCATGTAATTCCTTCAGTGCCCTTTCAGCAGCACGATCACACTTGAAGACTAAATTGGAAAGAGCGCTGAAACCTGCTCCAGTCCGTTACAGGTAGGGATTAGAAGCATAGTGCTTCATTTTAGCCTTTGAAAATGTTTAATTGAAATAGACATGCTTTCATTTATAATTATGTTTTGAACACATAAAAAACATGCTTCTGATGCCAACATAATTTACTTTTAATTAAATGTGTTGCCTTTGCAAGAATCTTGGGGTGGATAAGTGAATTATATGAAGAATGTTCTGTTTTCCCCTGGCACTTGCTCTCTTGTCAAGAACATCTGTAGATGCCCCTTTTGCTTTTAAATTACAGTTTCCAAGTAAATCGGATGGTCTCCCCACAAATTCACTAACTACTAGTTGTTTTTAGCATGAGCTCACCCGGCCTTTGGATCTTTCTAATGGAATTTCTTTTTTACATATCACACTTCTTTAAAACCGTTTCTGCTCATTGTATAGAGGGGAGACCAGGGCTAGTTATCATTCTTTAGTCCCGTGAATATTTCTTAGTGTAGGTGGCAGTATAGGCATAAAGACTTTGATGCAAAAATAAAAAAAATTAAATAAAATATATTATATATATATATATATATATATATATATATATATATATATATATTATATTTATAATTATATTTATTTTAATATATTAATTTAATTACATTTTTTAAATAATTTTAGCCCAAAGATATTTATTTGAAAATATTAAATAAATACGTAAAAATAAAAATGGCCATACATTTCTCCTAAAAAAATGAATAATAAATAATGACAACAATTTCATTTATTTAAATGTAATTCTGCTATGTTTCTAAATAATATTAAAATAATAATTAATATTATTTACAATCATTTAATTTCTTATGCATAATGAAAAATTTGGACAAAAATATTTAATGGTGAATGCATGTGATGCAGCTTAGCTATTAAACTTGCAGTATAAGACTGAGTAAATAAACCATTACATTTTTTTTTTGAGAATGTCTCAGTATTATAACCCAGAGTGCAGATCTGGTGACAGATGAAGCAGTGTGTGGAATGCACAGCGGCAGTGTGTGTGTTATGTGCAGCTGAACAGAATCTGGAGGCAATTCAGCACACAGCGATAACAGGGCCTTGGCACAGGCTGCGGGCAGGATGTTAGGAGTACTGCCCTATGCTTCCGGAGTGGGATGGGATCAAGCTTGGGAATGCTGCAGGCCCTCAGTGCCCAGACTCAAAGGGGGAAATCAGAGAGCAAGGGATGCTGGGTCAGCATCCAACAACATGATATTCAAACTGGTTGCTTTGGTTGGCAGACATTCCAGTTAATAAAATTCCGTTTAAAAATCACAATCACCTATTACATTTTCTGTCCAAACTTCCTATCAGCTTAATCCTGACACCGGTTTTGAGTGAATTGGACATGAACCAGACTATGCACTTAAAGTAATCTATAGTCATTTCAGTTGTGCTAGAAGCTGGATTTGGACGTTTAGCACCATTCGTATAGTTAAATATATAAAGAGACACAATCCCTTAGACAGCTCATTTAATACAGTTCATTGCTGCCAGATGTTGAAAAGCAGGTAATTTGAAGACAAATTTCCCATAGTGCTGCCTTGAATTATGCAGCAAACATTTTTGGGGATGGAATTATATATATATTGGTGCTGGAGTGTCCCACTTAACCAAAGATGATGGACAATTGGTACATGTAGCATTCCCAAGGCGTGAGGTCAGAGTAAGACGAATCTGAATTTTCTTAGGGTAGGTCCATCAAAAATGTGTATAGGGAAGTTTGCAGCTGTTTCGTGCCCGAGGCCGAAATCCCAAATTCCGTTTTAAGGTTTAGTCCTTGACTTTGTTCCATCGCAACATACTGTTTATCATACGTTATCCAGGCGTCAAGCTGTGGAAAAGCTTTGACGCTGGAGAGCGCGTGTGCCAAGTCAGGTCTTTTCCTTACATGGTATAAGCCACTAGGCATGAGACCATCTCCTTCTGGACACATGTGGATCTGTCTGGCCATGATCAATGTCTTGTTGCCCAGGAAATTTGGAATGTGTTTAACCGCAGTTAAGGTTCCTTTTCAAGCATCTCAGTGTTCTGTAGTACACCTCCTTTGCGCTCTCAAGACCAATTTGTACACTCTGAGGATTTTACTTGGAAAATTTTTAACATAGTTAAAAATGGAATCATTCTTACCTTTTGGGGTTGCTTTGCTAAATAAAGAGATGGAATGAATAGTATTGCTCACCATTCTTGGGCATAGTCGGCAACCTGTCCAATAGCGCACTGAAACATTTAAACTGCTTTTATATTTACTTCAATATGGCATGCTGGAAATTGTTGTTTGTGGTTATTTGTGCACTCAATATTTAGGTCTAAATTTATGATTGATGTATTTGAATTGCATGTAAAATTTCCAACCATTTGGATTACAGTTTTAACATGAACTAAGTAATAAACTTAATGTGATGCATATTTGTCAGCCTACTGTCACACACAGAAAAGGACAGACGACGTACGTTAGTTAACAGGTCTTTATCGAACGAGTGAGCGGAGCGGGAATGTCACAGGTAAGTCAAAAGGCAGTAGATGGTTTGTTGGTGACTTAGCTGGCTGGTGATACAGTCTTGGCAGGTGAAGATGAACAAATATGGGCAAACAGAAGACAGGTTAGGCAATTCTGGTATGTTCTCAGGTGAGTATTTCAGGTAGGTCATGTGTGCATGTCATAGACAAGACCAGACAATAGTGAGGTAGAAGGTGACTGCTTAAATACAAGTTGTGATGAGGGTGATTTCTGGCAGGTGTGGGTGATGGCAAAGTGTGTGAAGGTGGTGAGCAGAGAGGATTATGGGAAGTGTAGTGCAGATGCGGTGAGTGAGCTGGTGACTGTGACACATACGTATATTACAATTTCTGTAATATTATTAATAAACTGAATGTATTTAAACACACAATAACCATATATTTATCATCAACAAATCCAACTTGTTCCAGTGTCATACATTTAGCTATCTGAATATTTCTTGTCATAAAGGGGCTATCTATAGATTAACGTTGTTATAAGCAACATCGGTGGCTGTTAAATGAACCGCAGCCAGCAACTTTATGCTTGTGCACATGGAACATACAAGTATGGAGCCCCTCAAAGGACAAACAATATGATAAGATATATTTGAATGTGTTTGCATTCAATGGCTCAAAATACGTACAGCAAAGTTCTTTTTCGTTCTTATAAGTCAAAAGAAGTTGGAAATACCTATTGTTAACGAACATCCCAACGCCAGCCAAACTGAGGGCGACGTTTAAATTAATATATAAATATGTATATAAATGCTGCATGCTTTCCTTTCAATAACAAAATAAACACACCAAAAAATGACAACGGTGAAAAAACAACAGTTAAGAAAGCATCGTAGCAATGTAGATATGTCTGCACAAGCTCTGCAATTTACTGGCAGCATGTCGACAGATGAGGTCATTAATATTACATTGTTATAATTGTTTAATTATAAAGTATATTTGAGACTGTAGACTATATAGATCTTGCTATGTGAGACAATAGTTTGAATTAATCCTATTTCTTTGCATAACACAGTGACATTGCAAGTACAGAATAGCTCTCTCGGCATTACCCTGAACATTGTATAAGCATTCATTTCGAGCCAGATCTCACGAAAATGCGTATCAATAGTACGAGTGTGCAATCTCGTAGAATGTATACGCCAAAACTCATTTTGACGTCCATATGGTACGTCGTTTTTGGCGTGCATATGATACGCACTTTATGACGTATTATATGTACGAACCCCCCACACCCCCACCCTCACCCTTTCCAAAAGCGTGTCATATACACGCCATAAAGTGCGTATCATATGCACGCCAAAAACGGCGTACCATTTGCACACCAAAACTCATTTTGGCGTATACATTCTACGAGATTGTACACTCGTACTATTACGCATTGTCATGAGATCGTGTTGTCATTTCACGTGTCATTGAACGGAAGAGAGGCTTTCGGGAGTGCGCGTAAACGTTACATCCAAAAATATCCAGAGTCCTTCACATAAAAATCAGTCCTAAAGGCTTTCACAGACAAACAATAGGAAGTTGCGGAAGGTCTCATTTTTTAAGTTTCATTACAAGCTGTTACAATTAATACATTCAATTCTTACATATCCCCTTTAACCATGTTCATACTTTTGAAATGAAAATCTTTCAATGTTTTCACAATATATAGATTTATGCTGTTTCAGAGCAATTTTAATAAATTGAAAATATAAAATAAAATAGATGCAAATAGTTAATGATAAACCATGCCAAAGAGTGCAGAAATCTTACCTGTTTCATTTATGTCTGACTGACAAATATGCATCAAATTAAGTTTATTAGTTTGTTTATATTAAAACTGTAATCCAAAGGGAAAATTTTACATGAAATTCAAATGAATAAATAGTACATTTTGAGGGTAGGAAGCACAGATCCGATTATAATCAAAAACATTACTTGACTCACACAGCTTGAGGGGGTCTGCTGGAATGCATTAAATAGACAGAAGTCTGCAAATGTTTCCTCTTTGCATGCTAGTGAGAGTTTAAGGGAAGGAACTTTGATAGCCAAAATGCCTTCAATATTTTGAAAGAATCTAAAGTAATGCAGTGGTTCAAAGTTTGTACTTCACCTACTTCACCATATGGCCGCAAGTATGTGCACATGACAGTCAAATGTGCTTGTTGAGCTTCAAAATCATTAGTATTAAGTTGGTCCCCTTGCTTGCACTGTACAAATTAGCAGCTGCAAAGCTAAAACTAGGGCAAAAAAAAAAGAAAACGGATATCGCTAAGATAACAAAAAGCAACTACTAACATAGACTAAACCGGAAAATGAAAAATAGGAAACTGACTGTTTAAATATAGGGGATGACTGCCTGAGACAGAACAGGTGTAAACTAATTTAGAACCAAGGAAATTAACTAGCAAATCAGGCAGGCAAACCAGAAACAGAACAGAGAGAAAACAAAACCAAAAAAGAATACACGTGATATTACACCACCCTTCCGGAAGGCATGTCCCTGCATCCTAAAGTCCAACTGAGGAGGAAGGGAGGGGGTTCTGGAGGAAGATGAGGGGCATATGGATGGCTGTGAAACCATGAGAGTGACGATAGGATAAACTAGGGTGGCAATGGCGGTGGAATGAGCCAGGGAGGATCCAGGAGCAGAAGTAGTGAGACAGGAACCCAGAGGACAGCCCCGATGATGTCATGGGAGGGAGCCTGGTGAAGCTGCAAGGACGATGGTCTCTGGTGGAGCTGAGGGAGGGAGGCGCTAAGTTGGAGTTGAGAGGCCAATAGGCCGAGGTGGAGTGATGGGACCACCAGCTGCCGGGGATCCACTTGTCTGGGCAACTTGAAGACTCTTGGCAAATCCACACTACAGAGTGGAGTTATTGAGAAGCCGAGGGGCTTATGGGAACCAGCGGAGGCGGGATTAACGGACTGGCTGACTTTGGAAGAGGAGACGGGAGAAGGGAGCCTTGACGGTAACTTTGGAGAAACCGGAGACATTTGGTTGGGCGGAATCAGTGGGGTCGCAAGAGACTCTGAACTGGACGGAACCAGCAGAAAACACAGGAGACTTCATGCTGGACGGACCAACAGGGACAGGAGATTAAGGTAAGCATCCTCTTCTAAATCATTAAATATTGCAGAGGTCAGCTTCAGGTCACCCTCAGTGGAGGGATTGTCTTCCTCCATTCCCTCATACTCCACTAGCAATCCCACGGGGACAAGGTTGCCAGCTTGCACGCCTGGTCAGACACTCACAGACTCCGGGTGAAGGTTGGCTCAGTACTCTTGTCTGGCTCTGGCTTTTGCATTACGGCAGGCTCGAGCCCTCTGAGAGAGATAATGACTCATTTAGATGATCGAGACCCTACAGTTTAGGACTCTGAGGACAATTTGTGCTCCAGTCCCTCAGGGGTACTCACTAAATAATGCCATTGCCCCTAAATTTTCAATGTTTAACAGCTGGTGTACAGAAATGAGAGGCATCACACAGAGGTATAAGGGTGAGAGAGGGCAAAACTGCTGCATGTGGCCTATTGAAGACATCAAGAATCAATGCTAATCATGGTTATCCAGGTGTTTTTGTAGCTTCTGATCATTTAAAAGGACCAGGATGTCATGATGCAGGCATGTATTTCTCAACTTACTCTATGATATTAGTAATTATGCATTGATGCAGCAAATCAAATTCATAAAAAAAAATCACAGCGTAATTGTCTTGATTGCTCCAGAAGATTGCTTGATATATTAGTTTGGGAATAAAAGCTTACAGTGTCATATTCTGTATTGGTTGTGCTTGCTAATACACTGTACCTTTCAAAAAGCAATGAAAGATAAGCATACACTAGTTATTTATAGATTCTAGTCTTGCACTCTAAACTGAAGCCCATGTTAGTTTTACAGGGAGAGCATCTTTAGCCATGTTTGGTTAAGCAATGCCTCACCAATAAGCAGCAACTCCATCCTGTTACACGTCATGGCACAAAAGCCTTCACATATTTATCTGGTCTGAATTTTACGATCCTAGCCATTGATTCAGCACACTGGTTGGGGATCCCCCATTCTATGCATCTGGAGATCGCTGTGTAGGAAGTAGAGGAGTGAATGGAGAGGGCTTGATTCAGTGTACAGCTGCTTCTACTGCTAAGGGCATGTTGTTCTTGATGTGATTTGAGGTTTTGGTGTAATTGCCAGCACTAATGCTAATTATTAAACATCAAAAAGACTGGTTTAAGAAAATCATAACATCTCACTGCCTCCTTTGATGGTGTTGACTAAAATGACAGACGTGCCATAAATTACATATTTCATCTTGTCCTCAGAAGTTGTCCAGATAAGTTGTTTATTTTATTCTGGTTTATTTAACTTCAGTAGGTACGCTGGCAGGAGAAGTGAGTGGGAAATGATTCAAGACTTTACTCCAACACAAGCTAGGCTTTATATAACAAAAAGTAAGAGGTATTGTATAGCAAATAAAATAAAATAATATCATTTTATGAAAGTTTTAAAATGAATATATATATATTTTATAGTTTTTTATCATTTATATTTCTTTTTTTCAAATGACTGTCATATATATTTAATGTGATTCCCTTTCGCCTGCTTCATCTCCTCAAAGAGCAGTTACATATGCATATGGCGAATATAGTATCAAAAAAAAGTTTAACAAGTTAACCTTGTAACGAATAAACAAAAGTAAAAATAAAATGTAGTAATCGGAGTGGTCCAAGCCCTAGGACTTTGTTGAACTTTGTAGAACAATACACACACAAAAATTGACAAAAATGTCTTAGAAGTTTTGTGGTTGAAATGAAAAAGTAACAAATGCTTCTCATGGGTCAATTTGACCTCTTGAATGAGAAAATGCTAAAACTTTACCAAAAAATATATATTTTATAATGTCTACATGTGTATCTGAATGCATACTAAAGCAAAACTGACTTTAGGACCCAGCGGAACAACTCATTTGCTCTATATAGAGCTATAAGGCCATCTAACACTCTTAAAAATAAAGGTGCCAGGAAGACCAAAAAGGGGTTTTCTCGGCAATGCCATAGAAGAACCATTTTTGGTTCCCTGAAGAACAGTTTTGTGAAAGGTTCTTCAAAGAACCATTTTTTCCCCAAACATTTTATAGTCTAAAGAACCTTTCTGCACTACAAAGAACCTTTTGTGCAATGGAAGGGTTCTTCATGGAACCATACACCCCGCCAAAGAACCTTTATTTTTAAGAAGTGGCAAGAGTGTAGGAAAAATCATATTATATATATTTTTTTCTACAAGACATCCGCAAAGACACCCAATGTAAGATATTTTGAGCTAAATTAAAAGGGTTATGCATGAAATGATGAGTTATATTTTGAATTAAAGTTGAAAGAATGTGAAGAATGTGCTTAAATTATTATTTATGTATTATTTATTGATATAATCTAATAATTCTGGACAAAAAAAATTAAGAGCTTCGGGTCATTTTGAGGAAAGGATTTGTTACAAAGTGCGAGGGAAGGATGTTGTGTTATCCTACTTATTACATGTCTACTTAAAAAAAACACAAAAAGACATTACTGGACAAACAAATTAAATTTCATTTATTTTTATTTTTTTATTATATCAGAAGGGACCACAGAGTGATGCAAGAGAGATGAAACTATAGCACAGGTATGTGGTAAATATAAACTTTAGATATGACACTATATGATAATTGAACTGAGCTGGAAGACATCACTGTTTTCTCCATTCTGTTGCATTATTTTCCTATTACCACTGTGAAGCTGCTTTGAAACAAACTGCGCTGTAAAAAGTGCTATATAAATAAAGGTGACTTGACTTGACTTAATTCTAATGTAATAATCCTTTCTCATGCACTGTAGCTACAGGTCTGAATAAGTGAATAAATCAAATGGAAAGCAGGTACTCTAACAGTGACTAGAAAATCGTTTCAGCATCTTGCACAGCTCTCGTTGGTTTTGGCTAGGAGGTAGATCCCACCCTGATGTGTATTTTGGCTTCACACATTTGTCCTGTCCGCACGTAATAAAGCTTTATAGAAAACCCACAAGACAGCTTGTTATGTCATTGTAAACGGCTTCACCCAGTCTTACCTGGGTGGTTGCTCTGGCTCCAGAATGCTGACTTCCTGACACACAGGCTTCCATTACTAGCTTAAGATACGGTATATAAATCTTTTTAATGCATTTGGACATCATTGTCAGTCTGTACTGTAAAAGTTCTAGAGAGATTTTTTTTTTTTTTCATCTGTTTGCGCTTTAGAGCATTATGTTAAATAAAAGCATTATGTTGGTCATAGTATAGTCTACAGTGCATTCAAACACACTCTGCGTAAAGAATGAAAACCATAAAGAGGGCAAATTGCCCAGGACCTGGAATCAGTCACAGATGTGTAAATTAGAATATGTTCTCCGTCTCTGTCATGTGGAAATGATTATGTTCTCCGTCTCTGTCATGTGGAAATGATTTGTGGACTCGACGATACCTTGTGGTTGGAAGACTGGACAGTGAAAGGGAGTCTGGGAAATTTGTAACATGTCCACTGTACCGTTCTGTAATTTCTGTAAGTATAAGTATAAGCCAATTTTCAACCTGCTTTGTATTGTTACAATGTCTGTATTGCATGAAAATTAGTCATTCTATGTCTTACCGGTACTGAAAAATTCACGTTTATTTGTCAGTAAATGTCCGCCGGATGAGGTAGCCTACTTTTGACAGCTTCAGGGCTTTTGTGAAAACGAAAGATTATACTTCCACATTTTTGTATCCCCACCTAAAGACAGTCGGCTTGACAGAGGGTTATTAACAACAGTTATTGTAAGGGTAGGTTTATCACTGAAAAATGTATGGTACTTTGTCTACTCTTTAAACAGCATTATGGTAAAAATGGAACACTATGGCATCAGACTTCTTCCCGGCACACACCGGAAGTGACAGAACAGCAGTTTCTTTCAGGTTTTCCCCTCTGTTTGGCATAACATTGTGTTGTTGTCATCCCGTTTGAAATGTTCACTACAAACACAAAGGTTTTTCATATTTTCCGTCGTAGCTTTGCAGCCTTTAGTCACTGCCTATGTCCTTTTTGCCTTTTTGTTTTGTTTACAAGACAGCTGCACAAATTTAATTTGTAAAACTGGCAAAAGTGTTGAAAATTGCCTTTTGTTTGCGTTTGATGAATGCGGTGAAAAGCGCTCAATTGAAATTCGATCAGTTCACTAGTAGTCACTAAAACTTTCACACATCAAGTTATTCAAAAAGCCTAATGCAAATGTAGGAAATCGCATACATATTGTCTTATGCGTAGGTGCAATACATCAACCCAGTGGTCAAAGCAAATCAGCCTTCTGTTGACAGATGTGACAGGTTGTAGGCAGGGGTTAAGAGGATTCAGGAAAACTGTATGCATCTATCACCCAGAGAGCCCGCACATGAGGTCACTATTATAGGACTTTTTCAGTTTATACACATATGGAGACTCTTTGGACTGGTGCAAGAGCCTTGTTCCTATGCCTCTGGAGGAGAGCCAAAACAAACACACCTGCTGCTCCATAGGAAGCAGCCGTCCAAAAAGCCCTCTCACCTCTACCCTGCTGGGCGGTTTCTGTCTGGCCCAGCAATCCACAGATGTGATATGGAGAGAAGAACACAGAACAGGCTTTGTGACACCACCAACCTAATTGTTCCCACATCGATGCAAAGGTATTATAATATAAAATGGAGGCTGGTGTCTTGCAGAGCGATGACTATAAAATCCTTAACATTATTATTCAAGCAGGTTCCCCCGTCACGGATGTTGAAGTGGCCTCTTACCAACCTGAACCCCACTGTATTTAAATTCTTCAACACTATAGAGGACTAGGAATAACACTTAAAAATAAAATGAAGGAATGTTTTAAAATGCAATTCAATCATTTATAACAATAAATTAATAAATCATTCTTAAATAAATGGCTATACTTTCTTTGAATGGCATGTTGCAGAGGAGATGGCCCTTAAAATTGAGTCAAAAGTTGATTATCTGCCCCTACGAGTGAACAGAGTGGTGCAGGTATGACCACTTTGTAGTCCAACCATCAGTTAGCATCACACTGGTTCCCTCAACAAAAACCCAATATGATTTTTCCAGTCGCCAGAAGTAAAAAGGCACCCGTGCTGGCGACCTGCACAGAGCGGGGCAAGTAGGACACTAGAAGTTACATTGGTGCCGTGACCCAGATGGGAGTGAGGTTTAGGGGGGTGAGTGTAATCAGCTAGTGAGAGCTGTGCAGGTAAAACACTAGCGACTGACATTAGAGACTGCGGACTTTAACGTCCTTGTTGACATACCCGCCTCCCATGCCGGTGACCCAGTTCGAGGCTCGGACAGAGTGGAATGAGTAGGATGTTAGGGGTTACATTGGTGCCATGACCCTGATGGGAGTGAGGATTAGGGAGGTGAGTGTAACGGAGGACAGCTAGTGAGAGCTGTGCAGGTAAAACCTCACTCCCCTGATCTCAAAAGGCACATTAGCAACTGACGCTAGAGACTGTGGTCTTTAGCGCCCTTGTTTACGCACCTGCCTCCCATGCGGCGACCTGGGTCCGAGGCCCACACAGAGTAGGGTGAGTAGGACTTGAGGGGTAACATTGGTGCCATTACCCAGATGGGAGTGAGATTTAGGTGGGTTAGTGTAACGGAGGCCAGCTAGTGAGAGCTGTGGAGGTGAAACCTCACTCCCCTGATCTCAAGAGGCACACTAGCAACTGGCGCTAGAGACAGTGGTCTTTAGCGTCCTTGTTTATGCGCCTGCCTCCTATCCCGGCGACCCGGTTGGAGGCCCACATAGAGCGGGGCGAGTAGGATGGGAAGGGTTACATTGGGGCCATGACCCGGATGGGAGTGAGGTTTAAGGGGGTGAGTGTAATGGAGGCCAGTGAGTGACAGCTGTGCAGATAAAACCTCACTCCCTTGATCTTAAGAGACACACTAGCGACTGACGCTAGAAACTACAATCTTAAAAATAAGATACAATACATACTGTATATGTAGCCCTTGCGGATGGCTTATAAAAGATTATAAATTATATATAAATGATACGAATATTGTATGGAGAAACGTGAGAGAATAGAAAGTGGAAGATATTACAATTCATAATATTATTTCCATTATGTAAAGAAGATTAGAGCCAAAATTGAATGTGTGGCAAAGTTTGCTGGTAGTTGCTTCAGGGAAATTAGATCAAGAAACTGGAATGTTGTGGTCCTGGTAAGTTATAAGCCAAACAGCTGACAGGGAGCGTCTTGACTTTAAATTAAGAGTGATCAGGACAGTTCAAAATCTTTATAAATCCCACACTGTGTGACTGTCTTTCTCTCTCTCTCAGCTTGCATCCAAAGAGCTCTGTGTGAATTATCATGGACGAGGACTTTGATTTTGAGCGTCGCAGAGAGTTACGGAGACAAAAGCGAGAAGAAATGCAGAGGGAGGCAGAGAAGTAAGTTGCATTTGTCACACAGCCTACTTTTTTGAAAAGTTGAATTTGCTGTCAATAGATTTCACTATCATTCATCATTTTTAGATGATGCAATAAAAGATCACTGTCATCTTGATGATGAGTTTAATACTATTTTAAGCCACAGGAGTGCGGTCTGTAATACTCTGGCCAAGTTGGAAAGGCCTGTGTCTGCGTGGTCCAAACAACGGTGCCTCTGCTCGCCTCTCTATTCCTTATAAAGGTTGACGTGCTTGTAAATGTCTTCCCATGTTTACGGTGCTTTGCTACAGTCGACGGGTCGGTAGAGTAAATCCAGATAATATCTGATTTTAGACAGACGCACATTGGATAGATATTTTTAAGAGTGCAATGGTTTCTTTTGGACAAAGACTGGTTTGACTGGCAGGTGGGATGTACACTAGTTAGTTCAAACCTCAAAGTTTTACTGCAAAACCTAAAATAAAGAAATTAGAAATTATATTTAAGAAAATAACGCATATTTTATTGTCCATATTAAAATGGTTGTAATGGAAAATATTAGATTAAATCTCATTATCATTACTGTAATGAAGTAATGATATATTATTAAAACGGATCAATTATTTCTAATAATTGTCGTTTGTTATATACGGAATAAATGATGCTGACTTAAATAAAAATGCATTAGTTATAGTAATTTTGGTAACACAATTAACAGGTTTAATTTGCTTACATTAGTTAACATAACTAACGATGAAAAATACTTATAAAGCATTTATTCATCTTAGTTAATGTTAATTTCAACATTTAGTAACATTATATGTTGTATACGTTAATATTATTTAATGGACTTGAGAAAACAAACTAACAATGAATATTTGTATTTTTATTAACCATCATTAACAAAGATGAATAAATACTGTATGCATGGCTCATTGAAGTTAATGTTAGTTAATGCATTAATTTGCATTACTAATGGGACCTTATTGTTAAGTGTTACTACTTTACATTGAGAATTACCTTAAAGAATAAAGTAAAATCTTAAAATGGTCATAAAACAGGCTTAATTTTCTTTAAAGAAAATATTTTTTATAATAAAATGTATAATATAAAATATTTGCATTTTTTAAATGCATTTTGCAAAATTGGTCAAATTATCTGTGTAAGACTTTAAATATAATTTCATGTTGCTTTTAGTGGATACAATGCAGCTGACTAAAAGAGAAATGGCATGCTATTGCATTATAATTTTTTTGTACACAATAAATGTCAATTATTCTGTATTTACGCTGGGTTTGTTTAAATCAGATTAGATTTATTTATGTGCCTCTGTTTTTACACAAGCCTTTCTTTGGAAATCCGTCTTTATTTCAGGAACCACTTAAAGTGCTATCCAGCAGCAAACATCAACGTTCTTGTGTAATATAAAAGTATGGTCATTTAAAATTGTCATTTAAGGCCAGCAAAACTTCATTCTCTTCATATTTTTGAAATACATAAAAAGTTTGGATCACACTTTAGGGTCCAATTCTTACTATTAACTACAACCTTTGCCTCAGTAAACTCCTAATTACTGCTTATTAATAGTTAGTAAGGTAGTTGTTAAGTTATTGATAGGATTAAGGGAAGTAGAATATGGTCATGCATAATAAGGAATTAATATGTGCTAAATAAGTACTAATAAACAGCCAATGCTAATAAGCAACTATACTTAATAGTGAGAATTTGACCCCAAAGTTTGTATTATCACGGGTAATGTGCACTGTGTGTCTGGCAGGTCAGGTTTGTTCAGAGTGTTTATAGTTCAAGATGACTTGGCCCACTCATAGACTGAGAACTGCAGTTTCTCCATCCCTCTATAACTCCCACTGTCCAGAGTTCCATTTAAGGACTGATCTGCAGATGTGTACTATTGGAGATGACAGATGCTTTACTGCCTTTGTGAGGGGTAATACTCATTCAAGAGAACAGATGACAGCATGTATTAATGTTACACATGCCTGTCAACACATTCGATCATATTTTAACATAGCTTGGAATGAAGAGTTTTGTATTGTTTGTGTAATTGTGGTTAATGGACGGTGTCCTGGGCAAGGCTGCGGAAGACGATCTAATGATAACATACACAGTTAGTCTCACATTTTCCATGTTTTCAGTTTCTGCAATTGCAGTATTTAAGGTTTAAAAGATTACAGTGTTTACAGCTAGATTTTTTTCTTTTTATACAAAAGTCTTTGCGATAAATATTCAGATAAAAAGGATGACATACAAATTAATTTCATATAGAAAGACTGACACTTTTCCATGATAAGCATGTTTTTGATTTCTTACTTAAAATTCATTTTGATACTCTTTTGATGGCATAAAGTCAAAAAAGTATTGGGAAAAAATTGTAGATTTTATTAGGGCCCCAGCACCGATGGTGTGAGGACCCTATTGGAATTGCTCCGTTTTTATGTATATATTTCTTTCTAAAGCTACTTTTTGTAATGTCTATATGATGCGTTACTCATTTAAATAATGACTTTAAATTATCTTTTTAGGGTAATTTCAAAGCCAAATTTGGTATGCGATTAATTTGCAATATATATATACACACACGTGTGTGCTGACATGATGTGCCGATTAAATAATTGTATTAATCGCAAGTTAATCGCATATAGAATATGACTTAGATATTACCCTAAAAAGATTATTTAAAGTCATTATTGTTTAAACGTGAAACTCATCAAATAGACTTTACAAAAAGTAATTTATGATGACCTTTTATTTTTGTGGTGTAACTCTCCAAAAACACAATGATATTTATGAATTAGCATTTGATTACATTTTAAAAAAAAACTTTCTACCTAAAAAATATATGTAAATACATTCTATATCTAAAAAAACCTCTAAATAAATGGTTAAAACCATATAAAAGAATAAGTTCATTTCTTAGAACCTGCCATTTTAAAAGTTTTTTCCTTTTCATTATGCTCTTATTTGTCTGCTGCATGCTCCCGATGGTCACAGCTCATTAAACTATGAGAAAATAGAAACACATAGAAACACACATTAAAAAAAAAGCAAAAAAAAAAAAAAAAACTTTTAAGCTTCATTGTGGCAACAATCAGATGTAAAAAGGAGATCAAACTTTAGATAAAAATCACTTTCAAATCCAGTTGATACCCAAGCCAAATCCACCACGCTTTCTTAATAAAAGCCTTTCATCTGGAGAAATGATGAATTCAGACACTTTCTGCTTTTTTGAGTGCATGTTAAACTCTGAATGAGGGCGATACATTTCTCTTCTGCACAATCCTTCACTTCTGCTGCACAATGTCATTTTTTTAGTCTGGTCTCAGAAATTGTTCAGTGCATATGTGCTGGAATGACCCAGAGAAAAACTTTATTGAGATGGATGAGTCTCAAGAAAGAAACCTCAAGGCATTTCTACCACATCCACTGCTTTGTAGTGGAGAAAACAAACTTTATTGGAATCATATCTGGAAAAGAAATATTCTCTATGAAAATTATTGATGCTAAAGAATCTAAACTCCCCCAAATCCCAGCTGCCTGTCATGGTTTCCAGTTCAAAACAGCAACTGAGAGAACCCGTATATTTATGTCAAAGGAAGTGATCATGGCACCGCCAATAAATCCTTTGTTCTTGATTAAACGCTCACCAGATGCGTCAGCATATTTTCTGAATGTGTTTGCACATTCAATATTACCACTTCAGAACGATGGCATCATAATTCTGTCAAATTAAATTTTCAAACATCCAAGTATCAACTAGACTGTCAAGAAATGGTGTGTGATTCATTCTTCATTCATTTTGTGCCACAATGGCAGGGTCAAAAAATAATTTTGCACTATTGTATCAGTTCTTTGACGTAACACTTTACCAATCATTCACATATTTAGAAAATGCATAAAGGTGAAGGTCACATGATGAATGAATGGTCATCATAAGTGGCCTTTCTATAGTAGGGAAACAGCCCTGGTTATCTTTTACAGGGTTGTCAATATGATGTCTCTGTGCAGCAGGTTCAGGAAACTCCACAGACTTTGGAATGTTTTGACTGCTGCTTTTATTCCAAGATTCAGCCATAATGTTTCACTATCTGTCAGGAGTGTGAGCTTTCTCCCTCCATTTCTCATTGCATTTCATCTGCAGCACTGGAGGTCTGAAAGCTATTGTATTCATCCAGAAACACTTCTTACAGAAGACATACTGTATTCTTCCAAGAAAATCACAGATACTCCATCTGACTGTCTTTTTGGATGACCTTTTTCAAATGGAACTCCCTGAGAGGATCGGATTGTTTCGGATTTCCGCTCTTGGTCTCGAGACGGAGAAACAAAATTGCGGTCCCTGTTATGGGTTTTTCGCTACCATCTACAACATCTGCAAATGATTGTGAAGGGAAGTGAAGAGGAGAAGCGGGGAAAAAAAACCAAACCCATCCTCATCAATTGGTCATTTTTTAAGTGCTCTCACTGCCTTATAAACACCAACATGCCATGACAAACTCAAGCCAGGCCGGACTCACTCAACTTCGGCAGCAAGAGGGAGAATTTTAGTTTTTTTGAGAGTTGGTGCAGACCAACAGTGAGGCAACTCTAAGGGGAAAAAGCGCATTTGGCATCTAAGTTTACAATCTGACTAATTTACCATGACGCTAGGATGCTAACAAAGCTTTCCCCTCAGATTGCAGTCCAAACCTCTCCCAATGCCTCAAAGATTTCATTACAGTTGAGGTTTTCGGGTCTGACTGGTATCTTAAGCAAGCTGGTAAACCAAACATAAATAAACACAAGAAACTGTTTATATGAATCTCAGGGTCTTAAAATGGTACAACAATAAATGTATATGTACTGGCATTGCATTGCCGTGATTTTTTAAATGTAACATGGTTATACTCTACAGGATGAACTCTCATGATGATGATGAGGAAGCGGCCCGGGAGCGTCGGAGACGAGCCCGCCAGGAACGCCTGCGCAATATGGAGAATGATGAGTTGAGTAACAATACAACAGAAACAAACAGGTAGATCCATCCAAAACCATTTTTTGTTTCATGCATTTTGTTAAAAACATTTTTTAGTATGAAGCCCTACACATGCTGGAAAATGTATATATATAAATATTGTGGCCATGAATTAATAATTCATTCCCTCAGTTTATTAATTCAATCCCTCGTTTTAGATCAATCGTGGCTAGAAATTAAGTATTTATTCCCTTATTTTACTAAATTGTGGCCACATTGTAATCATTTGTTTCTCTGTTTTATTTAAATCAAAACGAGGGAACGAATTATTACAACATGGTCTTGATTTACTAAAATAGGGAATGAATGACATAAATTGAAATTCTGTAGGTGGCACTATCGAGCCATTTTTCCACACCTAATTCTGAAACCCATATCAGATGTACATTTTCACCACTTCTGATGCGTGTGCAAATTTTTATGAGTTTTTGAGCATGTTTAGGCTCTCAAAAATGCTAATTAATTTCAGTGAAGAACAATAATAGACAAGTAATTCCAAAAGGGTCCTCACATCATTGGTGCTTTGGCCCTAACTAAAGCCTGATATAAAATCCAAAATATTTGTATAACTCAAAAGCACTTGGCTACACTGATAATGGTGTTGTTTTCAGTACAGAGACGTCCTCATTGATCTCTAGTTCTGCTCCAGCTGAGGATGATGACCAGGCTCTCTTGGAAAGGATCGCCAAAAGAGAGGAGCGGAGACAGAAAAGGATGAAGGAAGCTTTGGAGAGACAGAAGGAACTTGATCCCACCATCACGGATGAAACTGTCACCACTGCCACAGAGGACGAGCCAAGTCATAGAAACGGCAAACAAGAGTCCCCCCAAAATGACGTTCCTTCAACAGAAACAACTACCTGGAAGGAAAGGGAAGAGATAAAAGAGGAGGAAAAGATAGAGGAAAGAAACGTGGAGGTTGAGGAGAGTATTGCAGTAAAGGAGGATCCAATGTCATTCACAGCAGCAGACGAACCCAAAGAATCTTCTGAGAATATAGACAAACCAGAAGAGGAAGACAGACCACGGAGGTCCTACCTCAGAGAACAGGTAATTTCTTCAATATTTTTTGCTCTCATTCCATCTTATTATGAAGGTTCAGCGTTGCGTTTCACATGGATTCTGCATTATTAGTTTATTTTGACACTTCATTTGTTATAGGAATCCATGGAGGAGAAACTCAAAGAAGCAGTGGTACCAAATGAGGTATGAGGTTCTTACAAGTTGAGTTTATAACAAAAAAATGGTGGATGCCTTTGAATTGAAATATTTGTCTGCAATAATTTGAAATAATTTGTTATATTTTTAGGATGAATCTGTCAGTGAAAATATAGACACTAAAGAACAAACAAATGCAGATTTAGCAAGTGCAGATTTAGAAAAGAAAGAGGTAGAATCTGAAAGTCTGATATTAATAAATGAGCCAGCAAAAGAGGACAAAATAGAGGTGGAAGTCATAGCGGAGCCAGCTACACCACAGATTGAGAAGGAAGTGCAGAAAGAAGAACATGTAAAGAAACCTGAAGAAAAACCTGTGGAGGTGAAGGTTCGAATTCAAGATGAAGCTCCAGAGAAGAAGGAGGGTGAGAAACCTATGAAAGAGCAAGAGAAACCCCATGTAGCTGTTGAAGAAACACCAAAAAAATCCTTAAGGGAAGTTGAGGTGAAAGCCAAAACCCCAAAGAAAGAAGGGGAGAAACCACAAATGAAGAGGGAGGTTGAAGAAAAACCATCAACACCAAAGAAGGTTGAGGAGAAACCTGTGACTCCAAAGAAAGAGGTTGAGGAAAAACCTAAATGGAAGAAAGAGGCTGAAAAAACTAAGACCAAACTTGAAGAAAAAGTCAAATCAAAGGAGGAGGTATTCGCCTCTTACCCTGAGTGATGCATAGAAATCACAGACGTATGCACAACTCACGCTTTTAATGCGCTTTTCGGTTTGACTGGATGGACACAGTGTGAATCTCATGAAACCTGTGAAGAACATGTCCAGGTCATTTCACCCCCTATGAAGGATTTTTCATTCTTTCAAATTTTAACAGTCCAAAAAATAAGCTATCAAAATCCTTTTGATTTTGCGGTGAAATATCACCTGGACATGTCTTCATAAAATGAACCTGTTTGCAATCACATATCACTTTGCTTTATACATGTATATGCAGTTCTGAAAATGCAATATTTGTGCTGTGTAATTTGCATGCAGTGTGGTCAATTCTCCATGAAATATCCACTGATTGCTCTTGACTAGTTCAAACTAACGACTGAAATTAAGGTGCCTGTTTTCGTCTCTCTTTAGATTGTGGAGGAAAAGCTAAAACCTTCCTTTTTACGTGACAGAGTAAGTTAATGGTGCAAATAGTATCACGACTGTACCAGGACGTTTGAGTTTGACAGAAGGACAGCTCAACCTGAGAATAAACAATAATGCTAATTCATTGTTTCTCCATCCAAAGCTGAAAGTGTCAACAAAGCCAAAAGATGTAGCTGAAAGCACAGCCAAAGCCAAGAAACCAGAGAAGACATTAAGGCACAGAGAGATTAATTTGTTATTTCAAAATTGATTCTATTTGCACTTTTATAGTTTTTGCATTTTTTGGAGAGCCACAATGAGTATAAAGTAATTTTTTCTTCACATTTTAGTCCAACCAGCTTGCGTTCTCCTGAAACAGAGAAGCAGGATCCCATTGCCAAGCTGGAGGCAGAACGCAAGCTGCAGGAGCTGAAGCGCCGGCGGAACGAGACGGACAGCGAGGTGCTGGAGAAGATGAAGCAGAAGCAGCAAATGGCCGAGGTCGAGCTGGAGGAGCTGAAGAAGAAGAGGGAGGAGAGGAAGAAGATTCTGGAGGAGGAGGAGAAGCAGAAGAAACAGCAGCTGGCTGAAAAGAAAGCCAAAGAGGAGGTAAACAAGTCAAATACGGCTGATTTGCATAATAATTCTGCTTACTAAAAGTACTGTGCTGCTGGTGAGTATGCCATTTTAATTCAGTATTTAGTTAACTTCATTCTAATGCATAACCTGCCATAATGCAACATTTTTGGGGTAATATTAGCATAAAAGCAAAATTCTTTGGGATACTACTTCTATTCTGTCATACTACCTTAAAAAAATAGTATGCGAATTGGAACGCATCAAATGTGCCAGAATTAAAATCTAAGATTAAAGCAGACTAAAAGCCCAAAGTACTCCGAAGTCGAACACATAGCCTTTCAAAGTATACCAAAGACTTTAGATATACAAAGACGGTGCATTCATATTGCTATGAATGGGAGAAAGTGCAATGCGCAATATGGCAGAATAAGTCTTATCTTGTAAATAAAACAGCCAAATTTGTAAAGTCAATGCGTCACTGGATCTGCACTGCAACAAAGTGTTCTGAGCCATCACACACTTATGAATGCACATGCACATTGAACGGTCCAGCAAATGCAGGTTTTTGTCATGTTTTGAGCATGTAGAAACTAAATTTATGAGACAGTTGTCAGATTTCATTGGTGGTTTCAAAGATGAAATTTAATCAAAAGCTTGGTGAACAGCTTTGGAGAACTTGATTCTTTTCCCCATTTAAAGAGATGCTGTTGCATGACTAAGAGGTGTTTCAAAAATGACCACCGAGTGAAATGACCTGCTTTAAAGGGACTGAGCATACTCTATTTGATGGTAGGGGTGGGACATTATATCAATAGGGCAATAAATCGTTGTCCTTCTCTGTGCGATATGAAAATCGATACACTGGCACCAAATATTGATATTATAATTAATAAAATAAGGCTCTCTAAATAGATTTCCCTGCTCCCAGCATCGCTACTTCATGGCTCCTCCAGATGGCGCTCAACAGATGAATGAGGGAAACTTGAACATTAACTAGCCTAAGAAAAAATAGTTTTTTAGTGGGATGGCGGATAGCAGTGTGAGTAAAATAATAGATGCCCCAGCCACGTTTAAGTCCAAAGTCCGGAAAACCTGCACTTAACCTTTTCACAGGCATTTTGTTTTCATAGTTAGACAGATATCTTGATGTATCATTATAGGATTATCTAGCAATATATGGATTATCGCAGAATTGCTGTATTGTGATATTATCGGTATCGTGAGCCATGTATCGTGTATCGTATTGTACCTTTGTGATTCCCACCCCTATTTAATAGTGCGTTCGAACACGTCTATTGTTGTTGCCATCTCCTGTAGTTTGTTGTCGATCTATCTCATCAGTTTCTTTTTTGCCTGTGAAAGAGCGGGCCGAGTTAGGGTTGCCACCTTGTGAGCAAACTAATTAGTGCACAAAAATTCAATGAGATGGCTGCGCAGAACCTGATTTTACTAAGTACAACATGTTCCTGGATCATCATCTTTGTTGACCCTCGAACAAAACTCTAATCAACCAATCAGATTTGAATTTATGTCAAGAGTTTACAGTTTATGTCAAGTTTAGGTTTACAACCAGAGTTAGGTGCTTCACCATCCTATCATTTTAGGGATAACTTGGGTAGGGTAGGACTACATTTTCAGACAGGAATGTTGTTCCAGGATCAAACACATCTAACTCTGCAAAATCAGGATGTGCGATGGCAAGAACCGAACAGAATGCATTTACTATGCTGATGATGAAATTTGCATCATGTGGACAATAGTGTATGCATAAAAACTGAAGTATACTTTGAGCTTAAGAGGCAATTGGTCAACATAAAAACAATGTAGCGCAATGGAATACAAAAACATGTTCTGTGTTAACGGCCCCTTATACACTTTTTTGTGATAAGAATAATGTGGCCCTTGTCTTCTCTCCACTAAAACTAACAGGAAGAGAGGAGGAAGATGAAGGAAGAGATTGAGCGAAGGAGAGCAGAGGCAGCCGAGAAAAAAAAACAGAAAGAGGAATCGAAAGAAGGGAGCAAAGCACCATTCATCGCTCCAAAGGGCGCCTCTGCAAAAGTCAGTGGCTTTCTGACCTATTCAAATGACACTTATGTGCCATAGTATTACCATGTTACTATAGTAATGGGTTTTATGTGATACACTTTATATTATACATGTATATTTGTTTCAATTGTCTGACAGATTGGTGAGAAAGCAGAATTTCTGAATAAATCTGCTCTAAAAAGGTAAGAAGTAATGTTATAGGATGTGTTTGCTCAGCAGGTGAACACATAGTGGGGTCTGGGATATACTGAGCTGATAAAGTTTTTATTTTATTTTACACCAGTCCGGTGAAGACGTCACACACTCCATTAGTTTGCAAGATTGGAAACAGACTGGAGCAGTACACTTCAGCTGTTCAGGTGAGGAATAGTGAACACTAGAGTGGCCATCTCTCGTTTATGACTCAGTATGAGACCCTTTATCTGTTCACCAGACCAAAGAAGTGACCAAATCACCCAAATCTCCTGTGGACGTACCTGTGGCTGAAGGGCTGCGGAGCATCAAGAGTATGTGGGAGAAGGGGAATGTGGTCAATCCCACCCCGAGTCCTGCAAGCCCCCCAGCGGTCACCAAGGTACAAGAGGAGACAAGCTGCTTTAGTAAATGACTGCTGAAAGAAGCTGATAAAGCAGGATTACTTTGTCTGAAAACAGAAGTATAAATTCCTGCTAACTGTCCGATCAGGAAACAGCTGGTCTGAACATCGGCGTGGCTGGACGCATTAACAGCTGGAAAACCAAGACTCCAGAGCCGAAGCCCACTGAACCGAAACCAGAACCTGAACCAGAAAAACCACCTGCCAAAACAGTAGTCTATCTATCTATCTATCTATATCTATCTATCTATCTATCTATCTATCTATCTATTCTATTCATTCACTCATCTATCTATCTATCTATCTATCTATCTATCTATCTATCTATCTATCTATCTATCTATCTATCTATCTATCTATCTATCTATCTATCTATCTATCTATCTATCATCTTATTTATATACCATTATAGTATTTATTGACATTTTAAAACCCCATTTTACTTATTTCAGTTACATGCCGAGGCAACAATTTTAGCGTTTAAGCTTTTTAACTTTTTCATGTAAGTTTTTGTCACAGTTTAATTTCAAATAGTGACATCTTTATGGTTGTTTAATGCCACCTGTTGGACAAAGTGGAAATAAAAGCTGGTGAGATACCAGAGTTTTGTGAACTCAAAGCCAAAGATACAGAGCCGATTTTAAAATTCTTGTCAGCCCCAGTAATATTTTAGTGTTTGACCGTGACTTAAAACATAAAAACGAGTGTCTTTGTAGAAATCAGTGAAAGGTCAAGTGTTGGAACTCGCTCTCTGTACCGATGTGGCACGTCTCCAGTCTTCTTTCCTGAGCTATATTTCACTCATGGCTTTATGTTTATTTTAAGCATCTCTTACTATTCTTCAAGATCACAATCATTCATACTGTTACACTCATACATTAAAAGTGGGAGACTAATTATTTAAGAAGCAGAAACTGATCACAATGACACACCATCAGACCATCTGTGGAGATTGTACCTACTATGATAGATGCACTTCTACAATAGGCAAAGTATACTATAAGTCAAAACTGACTGTGTCCTATAATATTTGATATTCTTGATGCTGCTCTGCTGCACTGAAAAAAGTTTTTTTTTTTAAAGTTACACAAGTTAAAACATTTTAAAAGTTAGTTTTTTTAATCAAAGAAGTCGGGCCTGACCGAAGATGGGTGCCAATTTTAGTACGATGCTTTAGTTTAAACTGTGTTAGAGTGCGAGGTAAGATGCAAGTAGCTAAAAGATTTAATATTCAACAACTTTTTAACAACCAACAGAAATATCTAAGGCAAGCTATTCAATTCTTCTATGAAATGCACCATTTTTAATTGAAAATATGCTATAATTTACATGATTCCATGTAATTCATCAGTCTTTATTTTCTTAAATCCCTTTTAATCCCTTTAATTATTTAATTCCTTTAAATAAAAACACCAATAACGAAAAACAAACAAAAAAACGTCCCCCCCAATATTCAAGACATGGTTTTACAGCCTTGGGGAGAACATTAGACTTACATTTATACATTATATTATATCTACAGTTTCTATGAAATCATAGAATATGAAACTTTCACAGGAACAGTAAAGGGTGTTTTCACACAGGTTGTGTAAGTAAACACTCTTATATTCTGTATGGTCCATGGTGGCCCTCCAGTGAGTCTTTAGTGTATTGCATTTGACCATCTTCTGGTTTAGATTGAAGAATTACAGCAATCAGATTTTGTACTTTTTTTTTTGCAACAAGTATTCAACTGCAGTCTAAAGGAGTAAGTTATATCTTCCATTCCATAAATCTCTTGGACTCTTTTGACCCACTGACCACTATGGGAAAATATTTGCTTTCTAATAAAAATTGTAATACATGTAAATATAATTATTTATTATATATAATTATATTTATTTATAATTAAATATAACTCTATAAAATTATAGAAATATAATTATAGAAAAATTCTGAATTGAATTTGTTCAGCACTTTTGTCCGTTTTGATGTGTTTAAGTGTGCTATAAATATAAATTTAACTTACTTAATTTTACTGGGCATTTTGGGTATGTACCACGTTAATTGAATTCATTGAAGCATGGTAATCCTTTTGTATGGTTTTATCATCTGGCAAAGTATTTTTTTTTATAGTATCGTGCTATATTTACTGATTTGATCTGTATCTCCTTCCCACTCCTCTAGCTGTGAACTTTTCTTCTCCTTTTCCGTTTTCTGTCACATTGCTGTCCGCTGTTTTTTCCTCTGCTTCTATTCAATCAATTCTATTCAAAGGTAAACTTTATTACAGGAAACATATAGAAAAAATCCATTAACAGCCTATTTAATCTAATGGAGGATGATTTGTAATTTTGTAACAGGACCAGAAGCCAGCTGATGTCCCTAAACCACGTGGCCCATGGGAAACAAAGAGCTCCACACCTGCCAAGGTGAGTGGGTTGAAATATAATGTGCTGTTCAATCCATCAGTCAGTTATTTCATTTACTGACTGTTTCCTTTGACCAGCCCAAAAAAAGCCTTTGACAGAACGTGAGGTATAACAGGAAGTATCAAAGTGGTGTCTGATACCTGTGGATTTTATGGATTGTTATTCACTTTACACAAATTATTGGCTCATCTACCCTCTTTACATATAGCTAGCATGTCTTTAGGTAGCTGAATATATGTGAAAGATTTGTCCCAGGCCTTTTTTGGCCAAAAAGACCTTTCATCTTAGTGGTTCATTTTATACTGCATATGAAAATGGTCAATCAGCACCACTGTATCCCATCATCCCCTTCTCAGATATTGTGACAGAAATATTCTGTCAGATTAAGAACAAATGAGTATGCTTGCTTTATTTTTTTTAGATATAGTTTAATGTTATTAACTGTTGCACATTTATTAGTACAAAAAATTGTGACTAATTCATATTAATTTGTTCAATCTCATTCTGTTTATGCCCCAGTAAAGTTCATGTTCATGGGTGGGCCTTAGAGATTAATTTTTTTTCTAAAAATGTTACGTTTTCATGTTTCACATCGTACAAATTCAACAAAGTCATAAAATAAGTTTAAAATACTTTAAAAAATATTTTAAAAATCACACTCTTGTATTGCTTTTTGTCCTAGGTGTTTGCAGCCAAAAGTAAATTCTTCACAAACGGTAAGTGACTGTTAGTCATTCAGTTCCAAATGTATAATAATAATTATATTTGGTAAAGTATTTGGTGATTGCTCATGTAAAAAAATGTATTATGTCATCACTTGCTCACCCTCATATTCATCCAAAAGGCAAATATTGTGAAGAATGTGAACTGTTTTTGTCCATACAATGAAAATCAAATGGGGGCCAAAAAAAAAAAACAACAACAACAACCTACTGTATGTCCCCATTGACTTTCACTGTACCAAAAAGACATTTTTCAAAGTGTCTTCACTCCACTGAATAGATTTGCTCCCTAAAAAGAGAGGATCAGTGGAGGGTGTTTTAAATGACAACGCAATGACAGCAAATGTCTGAAGTCATAATTCTAACTGGCCAGCGCAGTCATAAATCTCTCATTCACATATCATGCCACGCTATATTTAAAGCCCCGACCTTGTTCTCCTGCATTGGTACTCGATGGACCCGCGGCGTGTCATGCATAATTCCAGCGTGTTCGTTTCACCCAGCACCTCCCGTGTAGCATTGTGCAGGACGCCCGTGACGCGTCGCATTCCCTGCCGCAGCTGTTCTGTTGTGCCACTGCATGGACGTGAATCACTGGATTACCACGATGTCACACAGCAAAGCAGTTTAATGTTTAGAGTTACAGAAGGGATAAAAGTATCACATTATGTCACATTAACCACCTTAACACCCAAATCTAGCACATATTCTGACAGGGATCCTGTTTTTATAGTTTGATTATTATTAATTCAAAGATACTCCCTGGTCTTTCAGCTGAACCTGACATTTAGAGTCACAGATGTCAATGCACTAGATATTTGTCGCACTTATGGCACAACTTGAGACCTCTGAGCATGTCACTCGTGTGTTTTCGTCTGGGTCACGGCACTAACGCGCTAACTCACTAACTGGGAACAGGTGCGGATGGCTGGTCTATTTGCTTTCGTGTATTTGAGGAAGTGTTGAAAAAGCCTGTTGAGTTATACACATGACATATGTAGAGCAAATGTAACTCTCTTGTACTGTCTCTTTGCTAACTCATTAGCACATTAACAGCGTATTCCCTTATGTTCTACAGGAACAAGAAAATAAGGACATCCGAATGACCCCAGATCAGCCAAAATGGAAGACGCTTGCATAAAATGTGCATCATTTTGCAGCTTCAGGATCCAGATTTTACAAGTGACAACCCAACACAGTACAAAACAAAAATCATACAAAAATGTTGGTTACAATTTATTTTAAGGCGTCACTGTTACCGTGTAATTAAACATTTAAGTACTGAGTATTAAATAACGTCATGTACTTACTAAAGGATTGGGGTTTGATTTAGGGTTAGTTATACTACTAATTTATAGTTATACTACAGTAACTACATGTAATGTGTAACAAGGACACTGTAAAGTGTTACCAAAATGTCTTTTAAATTGATTACAGTTGCCATGAATCACACAGGCGCAACAATACATATTGAAGTATTAGTATTATCAAACATTAACAAGTGACAGGTGCATTTACGCCAAACTGTAGAGTTTGATTGGACGCAAGTGTTTAAGTGGAAAGTGTTTTCACCTCCCTTTTAAACATTGATAAGCCTTATTTATTTTGCTATCCCGACTATGCATGATTATATGGTTAGTTGCAAATTATTAATTGCATTTAGATTTTTTTCTTCTGTTCACAACGCTATAAGATGAAAACAAATTTGTCATTTGCACTTTTTTAAACTATATGAACATTTTATATGTGTTACAACTATCAAAATAGTTAAAGGAGTAGTTCACCCAAAAACGAAATTTCTGTCATTAATTACTCAAGAACTTCGTTCATCTTCGGAAAACAAAATGAAGATATTTTTGATGACATCCGAGAGCTTTCTGGCCTCCCAGAGTGCAACGTTACTACCACTTTTAAAGCTCAGAAAGGTAATAAAGACGTCCTATAGAACAGTCCATGTGACCAATGGGTCAATCTTAATTTTATGAATTTTATATTTAAAAGGTAGAATGCTTATTGTGTGAAAAAAATGTTTCTCTTTATTCAATATTTCTTCTCTTCCATGTCAGTCTCTGGAAGCATTGCTGTCTATGGGGGGGGGACACACAGCGCACAGATCTTATCAAAAATATCTTAATTTGTGTTCCCCAGATGAACAAAGGTTTTATGGGTTTGGAACAACATGAGGGTGAGTAATTAATGACAGAATTTGTATTTTTGGTTGAACAAACTCTTTAATAATAAATAATTATCATACAACAACTTCTACCAGTAACCATTAGAACTAATAGATGCGGTCACATTAGTGAAATTTTTTAGTTGTATGATTATGAAAATTGTCAATTTTCAATAGGGTATGTATGAAGCACCACTCACACAGAAGTCACTTTCAAACCAGCTTTCTGTTGGGCAACGTGGCAAATTCGAAATCTGTTGCGAAACCGCCTTCGTGAAATCTTTTGCACTTCCAGATTGCATGGATTTCTCTTGAAAGGACTGAATTTTGCCCACGAAAATTCACAGAACAACAGTAAATATGCCTTGATTCAAACAAATTTTTTTAATACTACAGATGTTGCAGATGACCTGTTGAAGTTACACTCATGATATAATGCTTTGTAACGTTGTGGTTTAGGTGTATGATTATGTTTTGCTGATGCTGCTTTTACCTGTATGACTTTTAATAATATGCTTTGCACTTGGAGTCTCAAAGTCATGCTATGAACACTATAAGACAGTAATAAAATCTTACAGATACATCATTACAAAGTATTTTGGTAGCAATATAGCTCAACTCTTTCAAAATATCAATAACATATTTGAAATATTTCCTACTGTAACAGTTCAAACGGTCAGTGATGATCGCAATTATTGTATTATCAAGCAAGCTTTCACAGTAAAGTAAAAATACATGCACACATTTGTCTCTGTGTCTTTTCTGTTCTGCACTCATTGTCATCTGAGACAAGCCGTCTGATTCTTTATCTGAATGGATTGGGTTTCACAGGGTGACAAAACGAGGCTGACTATGAGCAGGTCAAAGAGAATGTTTGGTTTTAGAACTTCACTGAAATGCATCTGACAGTCTAACAATAGACGAAGGCTTTCAGAACAAGCCAATGAGAGGACATTGTGGTCACGTGGTGTGTTAGTATGTTAGGCCCGGTGCTCTAAAGCACTCTAAGAGAGAGACGCTCCATCTCTGATAACAAGAAACCACCCAGGTAAGAGTTGTGAGATGAATCAGAATATTCAGTGCATTCTCCCAAACCCCTTCCTTATATAGGAATAATGCAAGATGTATTTTGGCATTTGGTGTTGCGTATAAAAATGTTTGCCGTTGCTTAATAATCTTTGATATTGTTTGTAGTCATGTCTGACACAGAAGATGTGATGGATGAGGGGGTTCAGTGAGTAACAGTGTTTTAATCTAAATTTGCAATACTTTGAAATTCTGCAAATATTATGATTTGTTATAATAAAAAACTATCAATCTTGCAATTAATTCCATGTGCATTGTATTTTCACTTATACATCTTTTTGTCTTTGTGTTTGTGTGTTGTATAAAAGGGAGGAAGGTATTGTATTACAGTGTCTATATATTAATTATTATAATGCCAGTGGCTATTCACATACATTTACATTGGTATATTGTTTACACCAAGTATGATTACAAATAGCATATACACAGTGTAAATAAAAGCAATGTTTTTGTTTTAAAGGTAAATTGTCTGAGCAAATTTTAAAATTGACAATGCCTATATTATAAAAACATTTTCATTTTTAATAGTTTATTGTAACTGTTCTATTCAATTGCTGTTAAAATCGAATCTTTCTCCAACTATAGTTGACGACCCAAAAGCCAAACCAAAGTAAGTTTAACTTTTTTCTTGTATGCATCATTATATGTCCAGATTAAACTGTTTTAGTTTTTTTAAATGTCTTAATGTTTTATCTTCAGGTATCTATCAAATATCCAAGCACCAAAGATCCCAGAGGGAGACAAAGTAGATTTTGATGTAAGTAGGATATGCTCCTCTCTGTTACACTCTCTAAACACACACCTCTCACTTTTAAAATCTATAATATGTATCATCTCTCTCTCTCTCTGTCTCTGTGTGTGTGTGTGTGTGTGTGTAGGACATCCAAAAAAAGCGCCAGGAGAAGGATTTAACAGAACTACAGTCTCTTATAGAGGCTCATTTCCTCCAGAGACAGAAAGATGAAGAGGAACTCATTGCTCTGGTCAATAGAATAGTGAGTGTTTCCTCATAAATGTTGTTTATTTCTTAAAAATGAACTAAAACAGAAATTTTCAGCTTTAAATAGTTCATTGAGAGGCAGAACTACATTAATGAGATAAACATCTCGCAGATCCTGCAAGAGGTACACAAACTTATGAGCAGAATTATGTAAATATGTGTTTTAACAGGAGAAGAGGCGAGCAGAGAGGGCCGAGCAGCAGCGGGAAAGATCGGAGAGAGAGAAAGAGCGTCAGGCCAGACTCGCTGTGAGTTCCTGTCAAATTCTGACTGTCGACACCTGCCGTCTCCTGCACAAACACCTGCCAAACCAGGGCCACGGACAACCAAATATAATCATAAAAATGTAAAAGGCAGTTATATATTTTCAAATATACTGTCCTTGGACATCAGTTTGAAAACCCCTGAGCCAGACAACACCAGCACCTACTGGAACATCTTTCCACCAATGAGCCTAAACTAAAGAAGCCTTGAACTTTTGAATTAACTTTGTGGAGGATGTTACCAAAATCCACCCTATATTGTCAAAGTCAAACTAATCTTGCACACTGTTGAATCATTTCTAATTTGTCCAATCATTTAAGTCAAACAATGAACCACAGGCTCATACTAGAGATGAAACCTACGATCTAAACTGTTGACAGGAAGAGAGAGAGAGGAAGGAGCTGGAAGAGCAGAGAAAGAAGCATGATGACGATGCCAAGAAGAAGAAAGCTCTCACTAACATGACCCAGCAGTACGGCGGCGTACAGCAAAGGGTCAGTGTTATTGTCAGAATATTGTCAAGTAACATGATCATTTTATTTAGATTCTTCGACTAATATTATCATTGCTGAACTAAAGGGTGAAGGACGCAAAGGTGCCAAGAAACAGACTGAAAGGGAGAAAAAGAAGAAGATCCTGGCTGACCGCCGAAAAGCACTGAACGTTGAACACCTGAGTGACGACAAACTCAAGTAGGACAGGTTTTCATACATATTCTTGACATCCCTATAATGTCTATAAAAACACCCCAAGTGATTGACATGTCTAAAATTTTCTAAAAAGTATTTTTCTTTTGAAAAGAAAGACAGACCTGGAAACTGGCCAACAGGAAATACTAAATTACTCAGAACTCAGAATAGAATATATGAAAATACTTTTAGAAATGATAGAAATAGAATTTCAGGGAACCCTTAAAATGGTAGGCTACGGAATGGAGGAATATAATTTGAGATGCGTTTTTTACTAGTTAGGCTACTTTTACTGCAGAAACTACACAACCAGTCTCCAATCACCGTTGTGTAGATAGCCTAGTGACCGTTGGCAATAAACGCGTTCTTGCATTTAAAACGTTAAGAATTTGAAAGAACGTAGTCGTGGGACAAGTTTTTCGTTACCCCAACACTGCGTTGAAAATATTGGGGGGAATAAACAACGCTCTCTGTGTGAACATATATTAATATACCTTAATATTTCTGTTACTCGTTGCAGGGATAAAGCCAATGAGTTGTGGCAGTGGCTGATGGAGCTGGAAGCAGAAAAATACGATCTCAACGAGAAACTGAAACGCCAGAAATATGATGTAAGTGATGTACTTCTTTTACTTACTTTGACGTTGCTTATAGGGATTTTTGGCGCCATTATAGAGGTTTGTCCAGCAATTAACAGTTTAACAAAATCCAGTTCATTTTCAACGACTGGAGCTTGTACTGAGGTGTTATCATCAGTGTATCCTGTTAGAACTTGTCATGTTTCTGTCTCTCACAGATAAATCAGCTCCTTTGCCGCGTCCAGGATCACCAGAGGTAAGAGGAATCACGTGCTTGAAATCTCACTTACAGCCATAAGTGTTAAGTCATTCGGTTTTAAATCCAAACAACTATTTTAAACTCGTTTTTTTATCTCTTAGTGCCAAAGGACGTGGCAAAGGCAAGATGGGAGGAAGGCTGAGATAGATGTTGACAGCAGCAGATATGAGAGGAATTTGTGTCCAAGTGCATTGTTTGGAGATATTTTAAGTCATTGTTCTGAACATACGAAAAAGCCCTGGCTGTACATTTTTTTTGCTCTGTAGTTCTTAGCTTATAATTATTTACATTTATACATTCTGTAGACGCATTGTAATTGCATGAACAAATGTTATCACTGACTGTTTATTTTAGTGTACTCAATTAGTGATGTTAATTATGTTAATTAATCAACTATGTTATATGTAAAGGAAAGAAAACTATATAGCTGCAACATTTTATTATAAACGTATAATAAATATAATATGTATTATGTTGCAATGCACCTTTGCACCATAAAATGAACTGTTATGTGTGACAATCATATTTGCAGAAAAACACCAACATTGCATTAAACTACATAAATCTTAAGTTTGACTCGTTATTATTTCATATGACCAACAATGGAAAAACGTTAACAAATTATGCTATGAAATCAAAGGTGCGCTCTCAGTAATTTTTCACGTTTACACAAAAGATCCTGCATCTTTCCGATGAAACACCCATGTTGACTGCCTTATAGGACAGCAAAACAAAATATTTTCAAGAAATCCAATCATACAATATAATGACAAAGCCTTTGATCTGTTTATATCACTACCTTTAATTTAGGCTACATTAGGGACACATGGTCCTTTAACAGGCCGCACACATGGTAGCTTACATACATGAAAGAGATCACTGAACAGGACGGTGTGCGGGTGTGACGTGATATGTGCTGCCCTCAATGTAGTTCAAGAAGAGTCCGTTGCACACATAAAACTATATTCAATACACACTAACTGACACCAGTGCATTTTTCAAGTTGGCTGTCTGTGAAACGCACAGAACAGAGACAGTGCTGACCGCAGTTACTGCAGACCGCAGGTTTCAAGCAAAAGCGAAGGGGGCTGTACATCAGCGCAGGACTTCACCACAGGTGCGTTTCACGGATCTCTGCGATCACCTGACTGGCTCTCTGCAAGGCCTATGGGCAAAGGAGAGAATGAGAGTTTAAAAATATTTAAATATAGTTGAATTTTTTTTAAATAATACAATTCAAAGTTGAATTAAATGCTTAGTACTTCAGAGTAACATCTACATCAATATGAATTGTTATTCATTTAATAATAGCAAAACTTTTTGGATAAATTTTTTTGATATTAATTATTAATATAATAGCTATTCTGCATTACTAAACATTTTTACATTAATATATATTATTCTTAAGAATTAGCATTATTAAATTCAAAATTATAAATAAATATTATTGTAAAGCCTACACTGCATTACTAAACATTTTAACATTATTATAGATAGATTATTGACATTACTTTAAGCATATCTGCGGCTTCATTGCGGCGCTGGGCCATGTCCTCTGACTCCGTGAGGAGGTCATCCAGCAGGGCGGGTTTATACAGCTGCCCCACCAGCTCGCTCTGTAAGCTGTCCTTTACATGGTTCACCAGGAAGTGCATCACAGCCTTTGGTACACTGAAGAGATGGAGAAACAGAGTGAGCATTCTGCTTGAAACACTAAACTAGAAACTCATATACAGTATGTGGTTCCTCCATCATCTCTAATAGAGGTTAAAAACTGTTTCTACATACCTGTCCTGGATGTTTTTACGGACAATGAGAAAATAAGACTTGATGAGCCTCTCGATGACCTCGCAGTCCCTCTGTTCGCGAGCAGACAGTTTCCGAGCAACTGGCACAGGCTGGTGAGAGATCAGGACAAATCAACACTAAATTCACTGCTCTCAAAGACACCACAAATGCTTATGGGTGTTTATTTAAGTCATTTCTGTAGCATAATCAAAAGTATGTGTTTTATGGACTCACTACATCAAGTAGGTTCACTGCGTGTCCTCTCTGAGGGCTGGCGGGTATGGAGCTCTGTAGTTTATTCCTGTCTTCGCCCTGGCCTTCCTCTCCCTTCTTCAACATGCCTCTCCAGGTCCCTGTCCCTCCTTCCTGCTCCCCCTGTGCTCCTCCGGCCATCTGATACACATAAACAGGAAGAACAAGAGAGGATGAGCACCCACTAGTGTTTAATGCACCATCCCATGCAGTCTATCTGTGTTGTATGTATTGGTTCAGGCTTCGAACTTTGAGCTTTTTACACTACAGTTCACACATAAAACACAGATTTTGGCCACAAACTGAAAATATACAATTGCAGTTGTAGAGGGTCTTCAAAAACAACCTAAAAATCACAACAGAAGTTTGAGAAGGTCCCGATCAGTAAAACCAAAACTGCTGTCAGTTTAGTGGTTGGTGACCATGCAGTCGGGGTTATAGGTCAGGGGGAGCAGATCGAGAGGGTTGAAAATCAACTCCATGCTTTGCCCCTACACACAGGGGCGCCACACACCTTAGGCCCATCGCCCTCAGCAGGCGGCTGCTCGGTGGGCGACACTGACTGCCCACCAGGACCTTTTAAGGACTACAAAGAGACACAGGAAGAGAAGAGACTAGTCAGCTAGATGAAAGCAGCAGATTTTAGTCCGAGAACTGCAAGAAAAAGCAGCCAGACTTTGGTTTATGAAACAAACTAATTTCCAGATAGAAACAAAAGAGACAAAAGAACATTGCAAATAGCAGCCCATTGCATTTTCCTGTGAGAAAAGGCAATTCTCTGATAGCTCAAGATTTAACATCATACCTTATCACGAGGCACCGCTGAGGGAAGCTCTCTCATTCGGTTACGTCTCTGCTCCTGTTTATGAAGACAACAAATATCAATCTCACACTCAAATATTTTCCTATTAATACATTTCAGTCATTAATCTAAATTAAATCATCAAAATGTCAGTAAACCTCAATGTTGTTGTTCATGACCCCACAAGCATCTGCGAAGTCTGGGTGTTTTGTGTTGATATAAGCCAACTCAATCGCCACAAGATTGTGAACCTGGAGCAGAGAGCAAACGCAACTTTAGAGAAGAAATGCATGCACATAATCTGCCCAAGGGAGCTGGTCCATAATATATAAAAGAATAAAAGCTTGAGAGAAAACAAACAAAACAAACCATCTCATTGGTGACTGGTAGCCTCTTCCTGAGCAGAGAGGTGACCACTTCTACTATGGCATCATGGAGCTTTGGAAACCTAAGCAACTCCTGGCAAAAAAAGAAAAGATAACAATTAGTATATAGAAGATAATAAATAATGATAATTACATAAAATAAAATAAATAAAAAAATTACTGGAATCTGAGGGCGCGAAAAAAATCTAAATATTGATAAAGTCGCCTTTAAAGTTGTCCAAATGAAGTCCATGTTACTAATACTAATATATTACGCAAATTACTAATAATAATATATTTTTGATATATTTACGATAGAAAATTTACTAAATTTACTAAATATTGTGCTATTGCCACAAATTTACCCGTGCGACTTATGACTGGTTTTGTGGTCCAGGGTCACATTTATAAAATGTATACTGATTTCATTTTCTTTTTCAAGTTTAAAAAACAAAAAAAACACACATTTAAATGTAATAGGCTGCAAACAAAATTGATACATTTAAAATCAACATATGCAATGTTTACAAAAAAAAAAAAACACTAGGTGATAGGTAGGACAAATTTGTTAAGCACAGGAACAGTTATTCAGCAATTGTCTCAATTTCAATATTACCAAATACTAGCTTAGTCATCACTAAAGGTCTGCTTGCAAAACTATATTAGTAACAAAAACTATATTAGCGTCCACACCAACAGACACTTTAAAACCTCAAGTTCTTTCAAGCTCTGGATACTGTTTAGAATTCAGTGTTTTCATTGTTCATCAGCTATTAGAAGTTATGTTCTGTGCTGTTATTGTAGATATAACTGTGATGTGGACTTGCTCTTCACAATTATTAAAACTTTATATCTATCGTTCTTGATGTGAACAGGCCTCAAAGTTGGCATGAAACAGAAGTTGTGAAAGTCTTTTCTTCATATTGTAACATGTTTTAAGTGAAGCAGCTTTTCGATTAAGAAAAACGCAGCACAGGACTAGATTTTGTCCATGGGGAATTGATTGGATGGTTGTGGTTTGCTATTGGTCGATCTCATGTGAATGACAGGTTGTCCCACCCTCACACTAGTAAACACGTGATGAAACAGGCTGAAAACTGATTGATGAAATTTACACACACACATTTATACCGTACAAAATGTAAATTCTATCCCCTACACTGCCCCTGCCCCTAAACCTACCCATCACAGGATACATTCTTCATTTTTACTTTCTCAAAATGTATAAGGCTTTTGAAAAGTGCCACTGGCTGGTCCCCACAATGTAGGTGATCTCAGTTTACTATCCTTATGGGGTCCCCACAATGTAATATAAACAAGGACACACACACGCATGTCTGCAGTCTACCTGAGTGCTGTAGTTGCTACAGTGCTGAATGATCCTCTGCATCTCCTCATGCACCAGCTCCACACAGCGCAGACTGGGCTCCTCCAGACGCTTCACCTGCCTCTTCACCAGCAGCTCAAACGACACCTCAGGCACGAACAGAGCAGGACGTGGACCCTGAAGAAACACAAGAAATATATATTTAGGCTACAGAAACACCTGAGACTGCTGGCATATGAAAATTTTATAAAACTACTGATAGACACACTAAAATCATTTCACCAAGTTTTTATATTGAAACCTAACAATAAGTGAACACAGTGATAAAATAAGAATAAATAAACAAACCACAAGCAATAACACAAATAAAGCCAGGTCAAACAGCAGTATTCAGGTAAATAATCAAATGGAAAATAAAACTGCATTATCATCACTGTTTAAATCAAATATAGGGTAATCCTTGTTAAAGCTAGTGCGCAATGTTTACAGCCAGTGTGAAAGTTGCTCGTGACAATTGATAGAATTGATCGAGTCAGTTCTGCATCATCACCAAAGTTTGTTTGCACACAATAGCCAGTGCTGCATTATGAAATTATCTGCACCTAAATCTAACTCCACAGTGTTATACAAGATCTTCTTTAAGTGGGACAGTCGTGGCCTAATGGTTGGAGAGTCTGACTGGTAACCCAAAGGTTGCAGATTCGATTCTCAATACCACCAGGAAATACCTTGAGCATGGCACCACTGCCCCGGGTGTCCACAGTTTGCAGTGTGTGTGTGTGTGTGTGTGTGTTCACTACTCCTAATGTGTATGCAACTTGAATAGGTTAAATGCAGAGGACAAATTCCGAGTATGGGTTACCATACTTGGCATTCACATGTCACTTTCTTTCAAGTATTGAGTTGAGTTCTCTTTTGCGTCTTCTTGCACTTAAATGGTTTAAAATCGATGAAATGTTTAAACAAACTTTCATGACTAGGGATGTGACAGTACCAAAATTCCAGTAGTCGGTACCAATACCATAAAATTTTTACGGTACTTTGTACCAATTTCGGTACCACAGCTAAATGTTTTTTTAAAAGATTTTAATTTTTTTTATTAAATGTATTAAGTTTATTATTTATGATGGTAATCATTATAAGTAAATAATACAAACATGTATAGGCTGTTCGCTGTTTAAAAAGTAAACATTGTTTATAAAAAAAGATAAAGTGAAAAATAATCAATCTAGGCATAATTATTATTATTAGAGACGTGTTATTATTATGACATAGAGATGTAGCTAAATCTGCTGTAGGCTACAACAGTAGTCTAATATATTCTGTCAATTTAATTTTTTTTTAAACCAAACTTTTATTTTGATGGGTTGCCGTGAAGACCTTTTAGTGTCTGTGTTCATGATATGACAGTTTTCGAATTTTATTGTGGCTCAAACTTGCCTTTTCAAACTGTTAACCATTTCATTCCTAGATCTAACTCCACGGTGTTACACAAGATCCTCTTTAAGTCACTGTAATATTTAAAGGTCCCTCAGAGGAGTTGTGCTAAAATAGAAATCTGCAGACTCTGAGCAGTCTGCAGCACAATGCAGAGCACCGCAGGCTGCAGTCGTCATTTTGTATCCATATATAAGCAAAGGGATGTAGAAGTCTCTACACAACCTACCGTAGCATTCCTAATAGCTGTAAGGACATCTATGGTTGTAAGTCCTCCAAGAGGGTCGACTGACTCCAGTGTCCTACCAAACGTCTCATGGAAAATATAACAAATTCTTGCACCACCACACCTAAAAAATTTGCACAAACAACTGCAGTTAGCACCAACACTGTAGTTAGCTTTATTTCAGTAAGTGAAAGAGGGGGGGAACTAACAGTTCAGTGGTCTCAATGTATTTGGCCGTCCCTTCAATAGTGTTGCAGTACTCTGTGGCGAACTTTGTGATGAGCTGCAGCAGGGTGGAGCTCTTGTCGTCCACCGGCTCGCCGTAGCTGCTGAGCAGGGACTGATACTGGGCTGCTAGAACGTTAATACGCGTCTTCAGCTCTGGTAAACAGTCCCTAATATGATGCATCAATAACCTGATGGGGGGGAAACAGGATTTTAATATTTTAAAGGCAGATATGCTAAGCAGATATGCTCAGATATTTCAAACAGAAACTCTCACCTATTTAATGTTCTAGCAAGATATTTGGTTCCGTTTCTGTTGGCGAGGGAGGGGTATTTCTTCTGCAGGAAGGCATACTCATCACGAATGGAGTCCGCCACACATTTCTTATTATTGATGTCCAGCTGACTCCTGTATAAAGATCAATCATTTTTTTAACAAAAAAAGTGTGTGTATAAACACAAACATATACTGTATTTACACACACATACACATGTATGTTGAATGTCTATCATTAATGTTAAAATAAATCGTCATAGAGACATCAGCAACAGTATCCGTGAGACTGGCCTTCATTAATAAAAAAATGGCATTACAACAAATATTTTAAAAATACTATCTTTAATTTCTAAATTATTTTGGAGAGTAACTGTGAAATTATAAGATTAATCACGATAAATTACAGAAAAAATTTGCAATTAATTTGTTATTTTTATTTAATCGATTGACAGCACTAATATATAGTTCAAATATCAATGCCAGTTTGAATACTCAATATTATAATGTAAAAAATATATATAAATATATTTATAATATAAAATTTCTATTTTTTTTTACCTGTTGACCACTCCAATCAGTCCTAGTTTGACAGGAATGACTCTGCCCATTAATACATCCATAGCATCAGTACCGGCATCCATCAGATCTAGTTTAGTCACCACAGCCAATGTTCTGCGACCTGACAGTAGGAACAAATTTTAATGCTGCGTTTAAAAAAAAACTGCATCACACAGCTATGCAGAGAAACATCACATCACACGAAGTTAAAGATACAGATATTGTGTGCAAAAACAATGCACGAGTAAAAGAAAAAAAAAAACGTAAATATGCTGACCATCTGTATCCACCTCACGGGCCACTTTCAGCGCTTCAGAGGTGGCCATGTCTGTGTTTGCCGCAGTGACAGCTAAAATAATGCAGTTGGGATTACTGATGTATTTTAGGATCAGTTCACGGATCTGCAGCTCAATATCTTTGGGCTGGTCTCCCACTGGGACCTGAACATGAATATATCAGTGTCAGCGTCAAAAAAATCATCCACAAACAGAATATTCAAACAGGCCAAGCTGTACTCTTGAATAAAACACCTTTGTGATGCCAGGCAGATCCACCAGCGTGAGATTGACAACATTTGGTGAAAAGATTTTCAGATGTATTGGCTCATCACTAATCCCCTGTGAAACAATGAAAGATATATTTGTAAGACTCTCAACATTCTGTATGTGGTCAAAATGCAGAGCTTAATGCCAATAGAAACTACACTACAGTTCAAAAGTTTTGGTTTTGATAGAAGTCTCTTATGCTCACCAAGGCTGCATTTATTTGATCAAAAATACAGTAATACTGTGAAATATTTGCACAATTAAAAACAACAGTTTTCTATTTGCAAGTATTTTAAAAAGTAATTTATTCCTGTGATGCAAAGCTAATTTTTCAACATCATTACTCCAGTCTTGTGTCACATGATCCTTCAGAAATCATTCTAATATGCTGATTTGGTGCAAAAGAAACATTTCTTATTATTATCAATGCTTAATATTTTTGTGGAAACTGTCATCTGATGTAAGGACTTTTCCATACCTTGTTAATGCCAGAAACTCTTTCCGTTTCAGTTTCGATTTCTTGTCTGATTTCATCAAAATCTGTGTAGACCTAAAAGGCAGAGACACAATATAAACAATCATGACATCTCACTTCAGATACTTGAATGCATTAAAGAGAACAAGAAACACACCAGGGAAGAATGCAAAGCATGTGTCTGTACTCCTGTATTCTCCTGTGATCATTTGGACCAACACGCTCTTGATGTTCATGAATTAAAGGACTTGTTCTTCAAATGTCAAACAATCAAACAAACTTGCTGCTCTGCCGTTTGTAGCACATAAAGATGTCTGGCGGCCAGAATGACTGAATAAACCTACATTGTACAGCGTCTCTTTAATTTAACAACTTCTCTACTAGGACTTACTCAAATGTGAGGTGTTGGATGATCCCAGTTTAAACATCTGTCTTGAGACATTGGGTCTCAGTTACTAACCGAGCATATGTAACAAGTATGAATGATCATGAAAATAATCTTGATAAATGCCCATATTATGCTTTTTTGGATATTAATGTTCATGCAGAGTGTAATATAACTGTTTGTGAATGTAAAGAGTCTGCAAAGTTTCAAAGATCAAGGAGCACATCGAAAATGTCTCGAAAAGAAAGAACCGATTCTGAACTGGCTGAAACGAGTCACCAGTAATTCCTGTCTTACTTCCTACACAAACCTACAAAGGTTTGTAACAAATTTGCATAATAACCACTTGCACACAAAAACCACATAGTTTTTTTGGACTTATAAACATGTTAAGATGTTTAAATATGCATATGTACAACTGCCAAATAATAGCATAAGAACAAGAAGTTCATGAGAAGTTCTCCATTACTAACCCATGCAAAATTTAGTCAATGAGAACTCTTATTATTATCATCATTTAGAATGGTTCATAATGGACTCCTAAAAGGTTAAAAGGGTCACACACATTTGACCTTAGCAGCTGCTGTGCTGATTGTGAATTCTTTGTCCAAACATCTATTGTACTGTTTTCCATACCTTGTTTTTGGTGTGTAGAAATTTCCCCACTCGTCTCCATCCACTCCTGTGGGAAAAATGTGGAAGACATTATGTAAACTTTCACTTTCTTCAAAGAGTTTACTCTGCCAAGTAGGATAGGCTTTTGTTCCACATCAATACATAATTTCTATTTTTTTTAAAGCACAATGACAGCAAATTAAACAAAACTGCTACAAAACAAAGGAAAGTGCAGTGCATTGTGGGAAGCACAGCCTACCTAACTCAAACTAAAACACACTATTCTATGAAAGACTTTGACTCTTCACAATAAATAGTAGTTGATGACTAGTTTTTAGTGAGTAAATGGATGTTTCGCAGTGTGATATGGATTATTTTCCACAGTTTGTGGTTTGCAGTGTGTGTGTGTGTGTGTTCAGTACTGTAACTTGGATGGGTTAAATGCAGAGGACAAATTCCACGTATAGGTTACCAGACTTGTCCCTCATATCATGTCACTGTCACTTTGAGACCCATATCGTTCATACTCGCCACTTCAATCTGAAACTGAAACTAGATTGTATTCTACATTCCTCAGTCTGGGTTTCTTTAAGCCAGTGGTTTTCAAACCTGTCTTAAAGCACGCCCAGCACAGTCTCTACTAACTAGCTGATGAGTTGAATCAGGTGTATTAGATGAGGGATTGCTCCAGGACAGGTTTGAAAACCGACTAAGCCATTGCATTGGCAGCGTAACCAAAGCTTATAAATGGAAGCAGGATGAGATAAACACAAAGCTGCTCAACACAAGCAAAAGGGCAAGAATAAAGAAAAAGGAGACCTTTGTAAAGGCGCCCATTTTTCCAGGCATTGGGCTCTGTGTTTAAAGAGAGATGACAGAGTGTTAGCCTGCAGCAATGCAGTCTTTATAGGACTCTAGCGTAGCTAAAACTACACAAATGCAGAGATGCCCATGCTTAAAGCTTCATCTCAAATATATAGCAGATTCTTAAGGACTTGATTCTTTGTGCACTGAATTTTATTTAAAGAAACAGCACACAGGGATAAACTGGCTCGGATCAATATGTTTTCCTTTCTCTTTTGACTTAACTTGGCACATAAGGACCTGACACCACTGCACGTCCATTGATTGAGCAACCAAATCAGAAACAAAGTAGCACGTACATTCCATCAAACAAAAACTGCAGGTCATTATTTCATGCTTTAATAGTACATACCATTCTCCTCGCCTGTCTTTCTTCTGTCCTCCGGGTCTACGTGCACCAGCTGGAGGATGAGAGGCCTGCGGGTGACGATGCCCGTCCCCCGGGGCAGAAGGTCTCTGCCAACCAAACTCTCCAGCACAGAGCTTTTGCCGCTGCTCTAGAAATCAGACGCGCCACACAAAACACACAATTCAGTATTGACTTAATCTATCTGGCACGTTAATTACTGAACATTTACTTCCTAAAAACATGTTTAGAGCAGAAACTAAAAGTTAACTTGCTGACCTAGAGAGCTTAACCTTATAGACCTTTATGTAGCTCAGTGTATTCTGTCATCTGGTTTGTATTTCCACACCATGAAGGATCTTACCAGTGTACTGTCATTTGTTAAGACTTTACAATGCTCATGATAACTTTCGTTAACTCTTTAATAAGTAAACCCATTTCACCAGCTAATTCCTCTTCAATAGCGATGCCATAAAAATGTACAGAGCTAGCACAAAAACAGAAGTTAAAACCCAACATTCTTAAGATGCCTGCAAGCTTGTTTCTCTGGCACATACATAATCTGTATCGTGAATTTCTAAACCCTCTAAATTATCAACATGATCAAAACTTTGCTGAAAAACCTGTTGTACACAATCTGCTACGTGCCTTCTGTCGTCTCATTGATAGTTTTTACTTTTCAGCAAGCATCATTCTAAAAATGCCCCCCTCCAGGTAAACATCAGAAAAACTTTTATATTTGTTAGTAATATTTCAAGAACATTGGCTGGACTTAAGAACTTTAGGTTTACTTAATTATCCATACATCATTTTTTAGGAAAACCGTGTTAAAATGTAACTATTAGAAATAGGGAACATCAGGCTTTTGAGGAAGTTTTATTTGTAAAATCTCCCAATCGTCATTATATTGAATTGCATTATTAGCCTATATGTTTTGCCACATAACTAAAACTACAGAGCTTTGATCATAAAACTAAGCATTTGGATATAATCTTAATACGAAGACATATTATTGCGAGGTATTGAGTGACAAATTATATTCATTAACATTTTATATTAGTATCTTATGAAGCTATCAGAATTTCATCCTACTTTTTTTGCCATAAAATTAACAACATCTATACCAAACTGCATATTTTTGCTCTATATTCTCAAAATATTAAGCCATAAAATAAAATAATGATACATAATATAAAACACATACTTAAACTCCCCAAAACAGTTGAAGTATGACATTTGAAATGTGCTGTCTTTACTTATCCTACAGACCATTTGAGACAATCATATCTTTGGACTAACTTGTCAACAAAAACAATACACTATTGTTAAAATCACTATTGTTGGTAACCTGTGAGGTAACCTTTTCGGACAATCGTTTCATATGTTAGGTTTTAAAGGGACAACAACACTTTCTTTGAACTTATTATACCTGAAGTGTGTGTGGCAGATGGTAGGAAACGCTTCTACTTGATGAGTCAGTCTCTGGTTCACTTACATTAAAGGTCTATATTAAGGTCTGTATTAACACTATTATGCATGCAATATGTCCCACAGTGAAAGGATGCAGATATTTATTATAATGTCAGATGGATAAGATCCACAATCCTTTTCACCTTAGTATTAATCTGCCCAATTTGTCCTTCATACAGTGAGTCCTGCAGCTGTCCAGTCCAAACATGTTGCCCGAACTGTCAAGTTCAGACCGACCATGGCGCATCTCATCATGTGTTAGTGTTAGCTACTGTACTGAGACCAACACAGCTCTATAATTTCCTTTATGATATTGCGCATGCTGTTAAAACATAAACACATTCCTAGCAGTAGACATTTTCACATAATATGTTTGAGAGGCCAATTATTAAAATTGGAATGAGGAAAGTTAGCACGCATGAGAAATGCTTGAGTTAGCACGCTAGTTAGCTGGACAGCGCAGATGACATTATTTGAAAGCTAGTTTATTAAAGGTTTTGATTCTATTGTCTTAATGGTCAGCGCATTTAAAACGACATTAATTTATTTGTCGTTGACCTTGCCATATATAAGACGTGTCGCAAGAAAAAAATAAATAAACGTAGCTAATAATAATAGGCTGTGTTCCAAAATGAGTGAACTGCATAGCTAGGGGCTTCATATGCGCCCTCGAACTTTCGCTTTCATTCCGAACTTTCATGCCCAAAAAAGCAGTCTAGGTAGGTAACTCACTAGGTTTTGAGACACCTCCATAAACCTGTATATATCTGAATGGAAACAGCAACTAAAATATTACCTGCGTTCCCACCACTGCAATCTGGGGCAGTTGGATAATATCCGCCCCGACTGTGTTAAAAACATCCTGGAGTTTGTTAATGACAGGAATAAGAGCCTCCATCGCGTTGACGATCTCTTCCCCTGTCAAAATGAATGAGCTAAGGCGACTACCGCGGTTAAACACGGCACAAAGTCATCCAATGTCCCTCACTGTGGCACCATGAAGCAACCCGGCCGTAGAAAAACTGCGCACACTGATTCATTGTGGGACTTGTAGTTTTAGGCTGCACAAAAGCTGTTGACACACTTTTGAATTTTCTGGAAATAAACTACATTACCAGGCATTGTTGGAGTGGATGCGACGAATCAACCGTAACTATGGGGTGCAACAAAATATTTTGGAGAGTTTTGGGTGAGGTAGCATATAACATAATTAAAGTACCAATATTACATAAATTATGACACATGTAGCCACGTGGTGTTATTAATACGGTTATCTTACAGCAACAACACATCTATTTTAATAATATATACACCAATAGAAATGTTCATTAATACACACATTTTTACAAATTTGATAAATTATTCAAAGGTTAAATACACAATGTACAAATTGTATTAAAAAATAAATAAATAGAAAGAAAAGAATGCCACTTAAAATATCTACCAATATGTTTTTTTGTTTAATTAATAATATTACATGATCTTTGTTTGATTGATATATGTGACCCTGGACCACAAAACCAGTCAGCAGGGTAAATGTTTTTGTTTTAATGTGTTTTTTTTATTGAAAGCATAATTACACAATAAAAATTCTACATATATTGAGAAAATTGCCTTTAAAGTTGGCCAGATGAAGTCCGTAGCAACACATATTACTACTAATAATACATTTTTATATATATTTATAGTGAGAAATTAACCAAATTTACAAAAACCATTTCAATGTGTGATTATCAAACTTATCCAATAATATTAATAATTGTATAACTTATAACTTTTTCTTGTTCTACCCCATGGCCATTGAAATATATGACATATTCTATGTATGTGAACTACATGTATATTGCAATAAAAATGTTATATCAGTTCAAGCTTACTAAAAATGCTCCTGTATCGCAACGGCACAGCAATACATAATTGGGTTTTAAATCCTAAAGAAAAGGGTCCTCAAAAAAATAGTTTTGAACACGATTTATTGATAACCCAAGTATACATACATCTGGGTTCAAATAGGTTATTTAAGATTTACTTTTTCATCCATAGGATTAAAATAAAGAAAGTGCCAGATGAGTCTACCGAGACTCATAACAGAACAACCATGTCAGTGGGTAACAGTTAAACCAACAGTAGAGCTGCCTTTAAATATTGCACATGGGATTATTCAACAAAACAGGTCACAGGTGATGTCATACAGGAACACAGCTGGGCTATACGTCGTATTTACAACAACAAAAAAACTTTGTCAGGCAAGCTCTTAGTTGGTACATTCCCCTTGTTTCTTTTAGGGGTAACTGCCATATACATGTTTTGTTACAAACATATTAAAAAAAAGTTCAGCCAAAGTACTGGCTTAGATAACAATGGCAGACTTGTACTTTCCTAAAACAAAAGCTGTTTACAAACCCAACCGGATAACTGATGAACATGACAAAAACAGAGACCTAATTTCTCTCAGCCATGCAAACTATAATACACACAAAGGTCATAAAAGTGCTCCAATCTGATTACAATAAACTGAATCTACCACAATGAGTGGGAAAGGTGTATCTAACAAGTGTGAGTTTGAAAGAAACTACCTCAACTATATAATTCACAGCAATGCAGCATTTGTTTAGCTTCACATAAAAAATAAAAGAGCATGAAGATGCAAACCTCAGACTTATGAGTTTTCAGCACCAAAACGACATGAATAAGTAGAGAAGCTAATGGAAGAGCTAAACAGTCTGTCATGATTCAAGATTTCAGCACATTCATTCTTTCAATATATATTGTTATATATATAAAATGCATTGTTATATGCATTTTAGTGCATATAACAAGTTTCATATGATCAAGAAAGTGTGATTTCAACATAAATGCACACTAGAGCGTCATCAAATAGTTTGTCATAAACAAACTAATGATCTTTTTTTTTCGTTTGGTGCTGCAGGGATGAAATCAAACTCATAAAAAGCCTAAAACTAGACTTTGAGGCTATTAAGAGGCCACTCTCCAATGTAGTGTCAATTGTAGATGTCAATCAAACCAACTGAATCTCCAAATGCATCTTAAAAAACAGATCAGTCACAGGTAAAATCAAACCCCACTCATCTTCACAGCAGCAACTTAATAACAAAATCAAACATAAAAACACAAGTGTGATGGTCCGAGCGCTGATGTTCAGGACGAGGTGCAGTCTGTGTACGTTGTGACCATGTTTCCTCGTCGCTGAGTCACCGTTCTGCAGTGTTGTTTGGTTGTGCCTTGAACCCTGCTCTCTGTTCTTTTTATGTGTCGGTCAAATGTAAACATCTTCTCCATATCTTCAAACATGTCCTCGAAGACTCCGGTACTAAAAGTGCCCTGGAAGTGTCTCTTGTGGCGGTTGTGTGCTTGCTGGTGGGCCTTGAAGTGCTCGTCAAAGTGTCGTTTTTGGCGAGCGTGTCTGTTTTGGCTATAGATGTCGAAGTCCTTGAACATGTTGTCGAAGTTGAAGTCAAAGGAATTATGAAAATGCTGCTCTCCATTCACGTCTTCACTGCTGAACGTATTGTCCACTAACTGGTCATACTCTCGCCTTCTTTTCTCATCCGACAGGGTTTCATATGCTGCAGAATGAGTTTTCAAAAATTATGCATTACAGATATCTGATATTTTACAGATTATATATTACAGATAAAGAATCCATGCTCCTGAACAGGCTATTTAATTGTAGATCACTATATAAGTTGTTAATCAAGCAGAATACATTATATATTACATCAAAAGTTTAATGTTTATGAAGGAAGTCTCTTATGCTCACCAAGGCTGCATTTATATGATCAAAAATACAGTGATAATGTGAAATATTATTAAATTTAAACAGTTTTTTATTTTAATATATTTTAAAATGTAATTTATTCTTTTCATGGCAATTTTTTTATTTCAAATAAATGTTGTTCTTTTGAACTTTCTATTCATCAAAGAATTCTAAATTAAAAAAAAATCACAATTTGACATAAAAACTGATACCAGTGATAATAATAACCATTAGTAATACTTGAGCACCAATAACAATTGATTATAATTTTCTCAAATAAACATAACAGTTTCAAAATTCGTATTTTTGATATGATATGGGTATTTATTCCTATCATGGCAAAGCTGTAATATCTATAATGTTACACAAGATTTCTATTTCAAATAAATTACAGCTTTAAAATGAGCATTTTCGATATGGGTGTGTGTAATTTATGTAACAAAATGTCCAAGTATCATCAAGTTATGTTTACCACAGTTCTTTTTTTAATCATAAATTGAAAAACCATATTATAAAACCACATAGGAAAATCTTAAGGCAACCACTTTAAAAAAGTTTTAAACTTTACTATTATTATTTCACAATTGTACTGCAGCATTGGTAAGCATAAGAGAAATTAAAAAACATTAAAAAAGGTAATTATTCCAAACTTATGACTAGTGTATTTAACCTACCTTCTGCGATCTCTCGAAATTTGGTTTCCGCATCAGGGCTCTTGTTCTTGTCTGGGTGATATTTCATGGCAAGCTTGTGAAAAGCTTTTTTGATCTGACGGTCGGAAGCGTCTTTTGGCACGCCAAGGATGTCATAGTAGTCCTTTCTGGCCAGTATGAGTTCTGTTATCATCAGGATGCACACTGCGAACATCAGTGTTGACTGTGCCGTGGCCATGCTTCTGGCTGCTTGACAATATGATGGAAGAGAGAGAGCAGAATTTAGTCAGTTGTACCTGTCTAAACAACGAATGAACATGTAAACAACATCTATACATCTTTATAACAATGTATTACTACATTACAATTAATCTGTAATTTATTTTAGTGAATAAAATAAAATAAACAAAGGCAATGTTACTTATTTGTACAGTGGAATTCATTCATAGTATTTTACAAAATATTCATGATGCTGTGTAGGGTATATGCTTTTACAGAAATTTAAGCTTTACCAATGCACCACGCCCCCTTGATTAACAATAGTTTTGCTGTTTTAAAAATTTCTTTAAATTGAAAAAATACATATGTATTCACATATTTATTGAATACCCATTTATTAAATCGAATATAATATTTTATTAGAATGTTTAGAACATTCCGTATGTCCTCGTATGAAAAATATTCTGTACAGTCCTACGATTATTTGCAATATTTCGTTTTATACTATATTTTCTTTACATCTTTTAAGTTCTTAAGAGTGATTAAACCCCCGCAATACGCCTTTCGAAATCAACTTTCATAAAACTGATGAACTCATTTAGCCCGCTTGCTAACAAACATGAAGTATTATCTAATCCTGTCGCATTATCAATATCAGCTCTTTAAATATATTCACACTATGAAAACATGCCATATAAATGAATAAGATTAATAATAAGACGTGAATTCAGGCATATTTTGAAGAACGTACTTACTGTTCCTGACAGCACAGATGAAATGATCAAAACTGATACTGGTGTTTTCAATATTTGGGCCGTACAACACGACTCGCAATCCTATTGGTGCAGCTCTGTACCACATGATCTTTACACGAACTAAACACCAACAAAATCACTGTTGCGTTATATTTACGCAGAGCAAATAGGCAGATATCCTATTACATATAATCAAAGTTTTCTAAACTAAACTCTTAGTCCTGATTTTAGAGCAAAAAAAATATTTTTGTATAACAAAAAACATTTAAGAAGTGATTCTGTTTCAGTTAAAAAGTAGATTATACATTAAAATTAAAATATATATTAAATATAATTAGAATTATGTCTCTGAGATAAAAAAAATAAAATAAGATTGGGTAATTTCAAAACTACTGTAGTGCTTAAGATTGTGATATGACAGACAGGGATTATTTTTTTATTATTATTTACAAATAAAGAGTACATTAGGATAAGCAAAACAATTATATTAATAATAATCTTGTTCAAATATTAACACATTTTATTTTTATTTTACTTTATTATTTAAAAAAAAACATATTTTTCTGTATTGTTGAACTTTTGTCTTTAAAATTAGAAACAAAGTGTTATTTTTAAGTAGCATATGAATTAAATAATATTCCATAGGAGAAGACATGCCATAAGATTTTTTTTTTTTTAAATAAAACATTTTGAAAACAATGTTGAAAGCTGGGCATTATGTTATCCCTAATGAACAGACATCTGACAAAAAAACAAGCCTCTATCAATATCATAATTAAATGTGTTTACAAGGTTATATATATATATATATATATATATTTAACCTTGTAAACACATTTAAACACAATTAAACACAATAATTTAGGCCAAGAATGTATAATATAATATATTATACATTCTTGGTTTATTTTTTACATTTATTTATTTTATATATACATTTATTTTACACTAAATATTTATGAGGCAGTTTCCAAATTTGTTTCCAGATATGACAGGCTTATGACAACATCTACAAATCTTGGCCATGATGTCATTACGTTTCCCACAATGCCTCAGCAGCAAAACAACGCACGCGCCGTGCGCATTTCTCAAGCGTCTCTCAAAGATGGCGGGCGTCCCCGATCCACTGGAAGATATGCTGTACTCCGAAGTGGACGAAAAAGCCGTCAGTGACCTCGTAGGCTCGTTAGAATCGCAGTTGGGTGGACAAAACAAGGCGGTGGGTCCTCAAGGCGACATCAGAAGACCCTCAAACGCGCTAAATCCACACTTGGGGAAATTACTGCCCGCCCAAGTAGGAACAACACTGGAGCAGCAGCGGCAGCCACAGCGAAACCAGGAGGGAAACTCTCAAGAAAACGGTCCGGACAGGATACCGGCGTCTAGTTCTGTCCCCTCCGCCGCGAACCTGCCCAGTACCTCCGCGAATTTAGTTACAGCCGCGAACCGGGTGCAATATCATTCATCAAATCCATCAACTTGTTCAAGTGACGCAGCACCAACAGACTCTCATCCCAATACAAATCACATTGCGTCTGCTGTCCGGACGGTTCCCGCCAGAATACAGACTGTGAACGGAAGCAGTGGCACGTTAAACTCTTCTGTAATCGCTTCCGCGCCTGCTTCTGTAAACGGTATTGACATTGGTTCAGGTGTAGGTAATGGTAAAAGCAACATGTCTGCTCCTACTAGTACAAATACTGCTTTTGTGTCCGCTCAGCCCAACAGCACACTGCCACATGCGAATGTGTCACTAGATAGTCAAGCAAACCCCACCATTGCACTGCACAGGCCTCCTAACACCATCACAAGTGTCGTACACAACGGAGGTGACCCTAAAGTCTCAGGATTGCCCATCCAGGGCACTGGTCTTGTCTCCACCTCTGTGGCGTTCACAAACACAGAGCCCAAATCTGACCCTCAAAACCAGATTAAAGCCATCGTCCCGAACCAGCTACCTGGGAATCCTGTAGGGTTGCACCCCAGCACGCCCACTCAAATTATTGTGTCGTCCAGTGCAGTGGTGTCCTCACTTCCTGTGGCAAGCACACCCTCTGTCCTTGCAAAGCCAGCAACAACCACTCTCGTAGGACAGCCTACGACCCTGTTGAGACCTGGTACGCCCACTCAAGTGACAGCGACCGTGGCAGCCCCGCAGCGACCAGGGGCACCTACTACCCAGCTGATTGTCAGGCCGCCGCAACAAACTACTATTCAGTTACCACCAGGATTCACCATACCACCAGGTAACAGCTCAGGAATAGTCCAGCTGCGAAACAAAATGATTCCCCCAAAAATGGAAATTTTGTCATTTATTCACCCAAAAATTGATTTTTTTTGTTATTTATTAACCCCCAAATTGATTTTTTTGTGTTATTTATTCACCCTTATGTCATTTGACAAACGTGTATGACATTCTTTCTTCTGTGGAACACAGAGAAGATATTTTTAGGAATGTTTTTGTGAACATAATGAAAGTAAATGGGGTCCAAAACTACATTGGACCCCATTGAATTTCATTGAACCACCAAAAATCTAAAGGTTGCGCATTTCCCCCAGTGAAGTGCAGTCATTTCAATAGTACACACGATTGGGAATTTCACTTGAGGGTGAAAAACTTCAATTTGGATTTGCAGTGTTTACCAACAAAAACTGCTTGGTTTGAAAGCTTCATTATTGACATTTTTGCCTACAGCTTTGCCAAAATTTCTGAAATGTGACCTCACCTTAAGACATTTTTCACAATATCTTCATATGTGTTCCACAGACCAAAGCAAGCCATTGGTATAGAACAACATGGTATATGAACTATCCCTTTAAGTTTTGTTAACTATTGCTAATACTTTTTTGTGGCTGTTGTAATTGCTTCTATGTGATTTGTTTATTCATTTTTCTCTGTGTTCTTCTTAAGGTATGGTGCTGGTACGTACAGAGGCTGGTCAGCTGGCATTGGTTCCTCAGCAGGTCCTGGCCCAGGCCAAAGCGCAGAACCAAAATAAAGCCACCATGTCACCGAGACCTGCTACACCCACTGCTGGAGCGGCTTTCAGAGTCACCACACCTGTTGCCCAGGTATGAGCGCGATATCCTTGTTGGATAACACATGAATAATAATACTGCAGATGATTTATGTATTAAGACTAAAGTTAGGGACATACAGTAAAATTTCATAGGTCAGTTCAGTTGTCAATAATGTAGTGACGTATGAAGCACAGCTCACAGAAGTCACTTTAAAGGGGGGGGGGGGGAAATCCTGTTTCATGCATACTGAGTTTTTTACACTGTACACTTGGATTCCCATGATAAACATGGACAAAGCTTAAAAAAGAGAGAGCAAATGCATGCCCATAAACGCGCTTTGCTCGGAAAGGACGGCTGCACTGCAGTCACAGGACTTCACGAAATCAACAATGTCACCAAAGAAGTGTGTTTTTGATGGAGTCGTCCCAACGATAAAGGTTCACGGCCGTGCATTGGAAGCAGGCGGTGAGTAAAACTGCTTCAGATGTCTGTGTTGTTGGCTATCGTCGCGTACACATCAGTAAACAACATGATCGTGTATAGTTAATTTATCAATGGAGCATGCGATGTATGGTGTGTGTTTAAAAACATTTGTTTAGCTCACCACTATAGGTGTTGAACTAAATTAATTATTTCATATTAAACCTAGGCACCGTTCACACAAAGCACGCTTCTTCATTCAAATGTGCTACTATTCCATTGTTTCTCTATGTAAAACCGTTCCGCTTGCTACTGCTAAAGTTAAGTCGCATACAATAGTCCATAAACCAAATCATGTCCTCATAAACCATGAATAACGCACACATATGTTGACAAGCCGCTAAGCAAACACAGTGACAGTACACACGACATAGCGACGTCCTGCTGTTGCTCCTGCTCCTGCTCCTGTTCAATTTCAGCCTCCGGATCAGATTCTGGAACATATATGTATGGTTGAATCTGATTGATAGCCATGGTTTATTTAGGATAACGTTTTCTTTTCCACATTTAAGGATGTCACAGCTTTCAGACGATCTCAACGCAATAGCTGCGCACGCTCGTAGCTCTTTAGCTCCGCCCGGAAAGACTCGGTACAGCTTATCTTCCTTTTATAAATATAATAAAACTAAAGACTTTTCAGCGATATGAAGGATGCAGTACTACTCTACAGTTACTCAAGATTGACATGAGATTGACATGAGTGTTTCACCCCCTTTAAAAACCAAGCAGCTCTCGGTAACACTATTTTACGGTGTCCTTGTTACACATTGCATGTACTTACTATAGTAATAACAGTTAATTATGCATAATTACATGCAGTTAACCCTAAACAAACCCTATACAATCCTTATTCCTATAGTACTCAAATTACACTGTAACAAGGACACCTTGAAATAAAATGTAACTCAACTTTCTGTTCGTCAACACGGTGAAATCTGCGACTAACTTAAACCTGCTGGCAAATCTGAGTGTGGAAATCTTTTTTTTGTTAGAAAAATACACATACAATTAATCTAAAGCGCTAATTGACTGTTTGACAAACATAGCTTACTCTCATGTTGTTCCCAAAGCTTGTAACTTTTTCTTTCATGTCAGATTGCAAATTGAAGTCTCATCACCATTCATTTTCATTGCGTCTTTTTTCCAATTACAATGAAAGTGAATTGAAAATGAGGCCATCATTCTACATAACGTCTCCTTTTGTGATTTGCTATTCCAAACGGGCATACTTTTTATTTCTTTTTCACCGGTTGTTGTAGGAAAATCTCAAGTCACATACAAAGTCCTTTCAAAAGGACAAAAAGCAGCATATATGTAGTAAATGTAACTTCTGAAGCCGTATGGACGCTTTGTATGTCAGATGAAGTAAAAAATTCACAGATCGTTTTTACATTGGCTGGAGCTCACAAAATGAATATGCCACAGATTGAAGGTCAACAACTACAAACACTGTTATTTCAGCAGTGGTTCATAACCAACATCATGATCATATGTGGCACACTTAGGGCCCTATGAAATCTAGTGTTTTTCTGTTTTAAAAAAAGACTCAATTTTAATGGTTAAATTAAAATTTAGTAATCAAAAAGCATGTCTAATTAATTGAAATCATGAAACTTATACAATTTAACAATTTCTTAAAAGCATTTTTGGGGCCCTATGAAATATGTTTGATTTTTTTTTTTTTCCTCCAATTCCGTTTTACATTTTACATAATTCTGTTTTAAGTTTTCTGGATTACATTTTAATGGTTTAATTATATTTTAATAACCAAAAAGCATGTCTAATGAATTAAATTCATTAAATACATTTATTAAGAGACATTTATTTCTATGAAACACTTTTTTAAAAAAATTTAATTCTGTGTTGTGTATTTACATTTCTCTGGAAATCATATGAAGGCATAAAACATTAATATGACTTGACATTAAACAAATTTTTTTTGACAAATGAAGTGCTCCACTACAGAGCTTTGCTGGTAAAATTAAAACATGAAAGAAAATTGTGATTATTTCTTTAAAAATTTGTTATAAATGAAGACATTTTGAGTTTCTGTGTGTTTTTGATATGATGATAATTTTTCTGCTCATGGAGTGACTCATGGAGTGAGAGAGGAAGTTTATACATTCATGTCCTCATATGTGAGGCAGAGGCTGAAAACACCATGAGTGTCATGCTTCTGTGTGTGTGTGTGTGTGTGTGGTAAATGAAACTGCTCGTCTGTGCCATTCATTCACACAGAGACACGCAGAACATGCAGGATTCATAGTCTTTTTGCGGTTTAATATTCACACACACTGGTGTACATCACAAATTGATTTAAGTTTACTGACCTACTTTTTATTTATTCATCAAAGATCCAATTCCTTGACATTCTGCTTATAATTGTAAACTCAGTTTTTATTAATGGATTCTGCTATTCCATCTGCGTTTTCTTTTTGCTTTTTGGTGTTTTTGGTCCTTTTTAAAGTCAGTGATAACTTAGAAATTTAGTTGAATGGCAAATATGTATTTGTGTTAAATTTTGAAATAATATTTGTCTGTTTTGTTGAAAAAATTTTGTACATGTAACATTTGGAACAATGTAAAGTTGAGTATGTGTCGCTTTTGGGTGAAATATTCCTTAAATCATTTTGTGGTACCGTGTCTTTTTATTGCATCACTTTCCATTTTATTTTTTAATTATGAACATTTTATAACAGTATACATAGCATTATATTACTTTTGTATTAAATTACAAGTAACTAGTTAATGCTGTGAGGGTGTTTCTAATTTTTCTCTTTTCCGACTGCCATTATCAGTCTCTCTATTTATTTTTTTTCCTCTTTTTGAAAGTCGTGAAAAACTCCACAATAGTGTTTTCTTTTGATACTTCAGCAAATGGGATCACGGAAATATATTTAATGTAGTTTCTTATTCACTGCTATAGAAATTAACCCAACTATGGGCTAACCCGGACAACCCGGAAATGTGAAAAGGGTCTATAAAAAGCTCAGGCAAAATCATTTCTTTTTTCATAGCACTGTAGAGGTAAGGTTCTTACCTTAGCATGGTTTTTTATTTCCGTAGCAGAAGACAGCAGTGGTAACGATTACCTCGGCTCAGAAGCCCACCACCACAGTCATTACAGCAGGGGCCCGCGTGCAGCCTGCACCACAGACAGTCCTCAAGCCCTCTGTGACCCCTCAGATTCCCAGCACGGCCGCTGCCCCAGCTAACAGAGCACCTGTCCTCTCTCAGGTACTGTTAAAATTAAGCTCTTTTCATTCATAATGTGACTCTGACTATTGGTAGATATGGATTCTAGTTCATTATTGTTTGTAAAGTGACAGAATTTTTATTTCAGGAAATGCAAGAGAATGTAAAGAAGTGCAAGAACTTTCTAGCAACGCTCATCAAACTGGCATCACATAATTCCCCCTCTCCGGAAACATCTCGGAATGTGAAGGCACTAGTGCAGGATCTGCTGGTAAGTTTTAGCCATTTAGTGTTTAAAGGTGTGTGTGTGTGTGTGTGTGTGTGTGTGTGTGTTTTCTGCATCTCTAGTTGCAGTGTTTTGATTGGACCACTCTATTATTATTTCATTTTATTTTAAAAATGAATTTATTGATAGTATTTCATCGAGTACTTTTCTCATTCTAAACTGTAGATGTTAGTATTTGCAGGGCTCAATTTTTAGTGGCCCAAACAGGCCAGTAAAGGTGTCTATACACAGCCATGTTAAAGGATTAGTTCACTTTTAAATAAACTTTTGCTGATAATTTACTCACTCATGTCATCCAAGATGTCCATGTCTTTCTTTCTTCAGTCGAAAATAAATTAATGTTTTTGATGAAAACATTCCTGGATTTTTCTCCTTATAATAGACTCAATGGACCCCAAACGGTTCAAGGTCCAAATGACAGTTTCAGTGCAGCTTCAAAGGGCTTTAAACCATAACAGACGATGAATAAGAGTCTTATATGAAACGATCGGTCATTTAAAAAAGAATTTCAAAAGTTTACGTTTTATAAGCACAAATTATTTGCACAAATTATGTGATATGTGTACGTGACGTCACGTAATACGCAGTTACGCAAATCGTTGTTTTACCTTTTAATTCCCTTTTTTGTAAACGGGCGTTTGACTGAGTATGCGCACGTTCAACAATGACTCAGTACTTCTGACTACGACAAGCGTGACCTTTTCAACGTAACTGCGTATTATGTGACGTCACGTACACATATCACAGAACCCAGCAAGACGAACATTTGTGCTTATAAAACTTAAACTTGAAATTCTTTTTTAAATGACCGATCGCAAGATAAGACCGTTTAAAGCCCTTTGAAGCTGCACTGAAACTGCCATTTGGACCTTGAACCGTTTGGGGTGCATTGAAGTCCATAATATGAAGAAAAATCCTGTAATGTTTTCATCAAAAACCTTAATTTTTTCTCGAATGAAGAAAGAAAGACATGGACATCTTGGATGACATGGGGGTGAGTAAATTATCAGCAAAAGTTTATTTAAAAATGAACTAATCCTCTAAGGCTGATTTGTACCTGCTCAAGACATAATTGCGCATACAGACTTGACTACATTATACCAGTCAAAGTACACAGTTGTAATTGCATTTAAAAGCCACCTCAAAGCAGCATTAAACAGTCAGTAAAGACACCAAATGCAACTGCAGAAGTGCTTCTGTGCCACTTGACTGTGTAAATCTGGCATAATTTGTATTTTCTCTGCCAATATTTTCTATTTTAGTTTAGATGTATAGCTATGAATTCACAACTAATGGCACCAATTTCCAACTAAAGTAAATTCATAGCTTTGTAGCAATTGTTTTGTAACTTTATTGAAACTTCCAGTGCATGTATAACAAAAGTAAATCTTTTCATATTTGCATATTTTATTTCAACTGATATGTATTTTGCCTTCTAAAATTTGCAAAGGATGCAAAAATTGAGCCTGAGGAGTTCACAAATCGCCTGCAGACAGAGTTGAAGTCATCTCCTCAACCATACCTGATCCCTTTTCTGAAGGTAGGACTCATAACTTTCCATTATAAAGCAGTTGCACTTATTGTTCTTAATTACACTAAATCTTGTTCCTCTTTTCTATGTACAGAAAAGCCTGCCTGCTCTGCGTCTGACACTTCTGAACTCCCAGCAGTCTTTAACTCAGCTGTCTCAGGCCTCTACTACGTCCACTCCACTGACGGTGAACACCATTAAAGCTCCAGCACCGAGCACACTACCCACCACCATGTCTACCATCCGGCCGGCAGCTGCCCTGACTCACACTACCACCATGGTACTCATGCTTTCCTGTGGTCTATTGTAGGGCTGGTCAATATATTGAATATTCATATTCAGTATGTGAATGTCCATAACTAGGGGTGTAACAATATATCGTTTTAGTGTCAGTACTGCAATAAACTACAACATATAGTGTTGAATAGAATGTATAATAATGCATTGGGGTAACAAGACAAATGTATTGTTACCAGTATAAAGTACATTATTTTAAATATACTGTATCTAGTCAGTGCAGAGTGAAAGCATATTCGTCTAAAATAATTCTGTATTTTCAGCTTTAGAATCATGAATATTTTTATTTTGGTGTCACCATTGTCCTGTACATTGGGTTACCAGCACCAAGTCCACGCCTATTCATTTTAACCCCAAAGTAATAACAAATTTAGCATTTTAATCAACAATACATTTTTTGTTAATGGGTTACTTCAGCGATTAGCATTAAGCTTTGTATTAGTAGAAACCCAGGAGTATATTCAAATTATCATACTTTCCCCCCTCATATGACCCTGAGATGAGAGAATTATGTATTTTATTTCTGGAAAAATTCCTCCGATGATGGAAATATCGTCATTTTGCGTCATCGGAGGAGTTTTTGTCCAGAAGCTAAAGACTACAGCCAGCAGGAGGCGCTGTTTCCGCATGTTTTCAACATCTCACTCACAGCACTAGGCTCGGGGAGCTGCGGTGATTCATGTAAACGGAGCGGTGGAAAGCAAAGTGAGTGTTTCAACTTTTCAAATGAACTTCCTATGAAAGTTAAGCTTCCAAAGACATGAACTGAAAATGCGCCAGACTGATCACGTGCTGTGAATGTATGTGGCCGCGAATCCCACGCTTACCTCAGCTCATGTGATGAATGTAATCTGACTCCTACTGTGTTTGTGCCGTGACACTCAGTCGGCTCACTCACATTATGTTGAACATACAAGTTCAGGTTTTAACTGTAGTGTCTCTAACTGAACTGATTTTATGAAAACAAAAGCAGTGGGCAAGTGATCCAGCCAGTAGCCATACCTAGAGTAGGAGGGCAGCGAAGTGTATTCTGGGAATTGTCTTTCATCCCCATGAGACAAAAATACATTTTCTGTGTTTTCGCAGTCTAGAAGACACCAAATTCAAAAATAATTTCACATTTCTACTACATTAATGACCCAGTTTAAACACAGATTCATCTTCCCAGTGCTGAAGTGCCCCTTTAACCTTTTATCATGTCTTGAAGTATCGCAATAAAAACGTATCACATGTTCAGCATCATATGTATTGAATGAGGGCATCGTTACACCCCTATCCATAACAAATGTATGTATTATATTTGATATTCATAACATATTAACAATGTAAAAATGTGGATTATTTGAATGCACTTTTTATTTGCTATGAAGTTTTGTTTACACTTTATTTTAAGGTGTCATTATTACAGTGTAATTATACATTTAATTAGTTTAATAATAATTAACTACATGTACATGTACTATAGATTTAGGGTAATGATGAGAATTTGGTTTAGGGTTAATTGCATGTAATTATGCATCGTTTATAATTATTACTACAGTAACTACATTTAACACAACAATGACACTGTAAATTAAAGTGTTACCGAAGTTTTATAAAGCTCATGTTATTAAATTGATTCTATTATCTTATCCTCTCTAAGGTGGTTAACAGCATCTCTGATTCAAACTTAAATTGCAAAAAATAAACTTGAATCACTTTAGTGAATGATTTATTCAGTGATTCACAGAAGCCTCAACATGGCCTTTTTATACATAAGCCTAATCAAGTTAAAGTGTAGTATTAATGCATATAAATAAATACAATTTTATGTCCATGTGATAAACATGATTATTATTATTGCTTTAAACATTTTGAGTCTAACTGCTTAAGGCTGTTTGAATGAAATGATGCTTATTCTAATAAAAAAAAAAACTTTAATTTGGAGCAACTATATTAATATAGTGACTTCTTTAGAAGTCTTACAAATATGTCATTTTTTAAGCTATATCTTTCAGCACTTATCTAAAGATGTTTATATCCTCTGTGGTTTTGTTTTCTTCAGGCTGTTAAGAGGCCCGGGCTTCAGGCTACTCCGACACGGATGCCGGTGGTGATTACACAGACGGTTCGTGCTCAAGGTAAGCTAGAGACTTAATGATCTTGGAGTCCATTTTAAACACACCAAAGGAAAGTGATTGAGGCTTAAGTGTTCCTTTTCTCATGCAAGAGTCCAATAGAAGTGCCCAGTATAATTACAAGTTTTATTGCAGGTGCTGTTGGGACACACTTCCAAGTGAGGAACCCCATGAGTGTGGCTTTTCAAGCTTCAGCCAATCAGAAACAGAAGCTGAATGACCCTGGGGGTGGGACTTTCAGGTAGGTTTTCTAAGAGTCCAGTAGGGGGCGATGTTTCTCTAGAGTTGTTAGTTGTTTCAAATGGTTCAGACAGAATTTGAGAATGTAAAAATGGGTGTGATGGAATGAAGTCGTGTTCATGACTATATATTATAATTTGAAAAAGATTCATAAAAGCTTTGAAATAAGTTTGGTATCAAACCAATTCCACAAGATTTTTTAAAATGTTATATATACAAACTCCATGTATACATTTAATGTATTCATTTATATATATGTATTTTTTTTAAACATTTATTATGTACATTTATTAAGCACAATGTTTTTAAATTTTTCATTTTAATTAAAAAATATTAAATTAGAATTGAACAAGTTATTTCACAGTAATGGACTTTGTATATATACATGTAACATATCTTGACATAAATGTTTTATATACATCAAAATATACCTGCCTCATGCATGGAAAAGCTCTTCGTAAATCTCCTCTGTTTGTATCTGCAGGGATGATGATGACATCAATGATGTGGCATCCATGGCTGGTGTGAACCTAAACGAGGAGAACGCCCGTATCTTGGCCACGGGTTCGGAGCTGGTGGGCACCCAGATCCGTTCCTGTAAGGACGAGGCCTTCCTTCCTGCCAGCCTGCTCCACAAACGTCTCCTGGAGACTGGTACAAAATAGCTCACCGCCACAATACTCTCATATAGTCTGGCAACGTGCTTGTCAGGATCAGTTTCTCCTGGCAGGTTTTCAGTCATAAAGAGGTTTAGGCTGTACCGCCACTGTGTGGGCAGTTAATATTCTGTCTAATTACTGTATCAGTGTTGACTGACGTTGTTTGAGGGCGGATCTTTAAATGGGTGTGGGATTATGAATGGATTTAAACAAAAAGCTGATGAAAGCTGGCCCGATGAGACAGGAAAGATGTGTCACTCTTTTCAAAGCTTTGTGATTTGGCTTCTTGATTTAAATGCCATAATTTAATATATAGCTAATAATTTTGGGCCAGATGAACAGTCATGCATATGAATAGAAGGGATCTGCACACTTTCAAAAATCATCTAACTAATCATTAGCCTTAAACTAGAGTAATGAGTGTTAAAGCACTGTATAATTAGGCTAGATTTGTTTTTATTTTTTGCATTCTTGCAAAAAAGTGTGTGTGAATGTAAACTGTTATTAATAACTTCATACACATTTGTATATGACAAAACAGAAAATGTAGGTAAAGTTTGTGTATATTATAATTAACGGAAAATGTAGAAGTTTTTATGGCTCTAAAATAGTTTTTTAGATTACTATTATAGTATTCATTAGTATTTTTCGATTCACTTTTTGTTTTAAATATTTCTGTTTAAATTTTTTTATTGAAAAACAAATTAAAGCTAATTTAGTTTCACCTTAAAAAAAATAAAACACGCATAAAACAATTTTCTATGTAAAATAATTTCAAATTCTCAATTGTTTTTTTTCATGTAATATTAACATTTTATTCAGCTATTTCAATTAATGAACATTATTTGTAATAGTTTGAATTTAGTTTATTAACAGTAATACCGCTGCTAGTTGAATAGTTGGTCACTGTGACCTGCTTTAAAAGTAGAGATCCAATGATTAGTACCCTTCCAGTCCCCTCTCCTTGATCTCCACCTAAGACTAGTGTACTTTCTAGTGCACTTCCACTGGTCACTCACATGCTAAGTCAGTCTAATGAGTGCCCCGTGTCCGTGATGGAGGCCTCCCCGGGCTGTGAATGAATACTTTATAGGCCGTCTTCTGATGGCTCTCTGTTAGTTTGCTGTGTGCTGAAATGTGAGGTTGCCTCAGGCCTCTTCCCTGACAAGGTCACTTGCATGCACTCTCTGAATGTTCCTGCCTAAACAAACAATGCACATTTCAAACACTAGATGGATTCAAATCTACATTCCTGTTGATCCTACATGTGAACAAATTGAATTATGCATTTTGCAAAGTCAATTTTAGCCTGCTTGCCCCATAATTCGCAGCCATGTTGTTACACCATTGGGATGCAAGGTGAGGCTAACGCCTTCTAGGTTGCTAGGGTGTTGCTAGGCAGAAAAGTTTAAAATAATAAAATATTTTTTGACATTAAATACTTTCTATTTCTATTAAATGCTGTTCTTTTTAACCTTCCTATATAAATCAGCCAAACTGTTTAAAAATGTGATAATAAGAACTGTTTCTTCAGCAGCAAATCAGTATATTAGAATAATTCAATGGGAAAATGTGTATATTAATACCAAATAAGGTTTATAATTAGGACCAAACTCCCAAATGGCATGCATGTATTCTGAGAACACACTGCACTAACGTCTTATCAATAATGATTAGTTAACCTTCACATAGATCACTTTAAAGATGTCCTAAAGAGCATGAAGAAACAGGAGAATGTCATATAGACATGAGGCAGGTCTCTGGCTCCTTCTCATCCAAAAAAGCACCCTCCATTATTGTATTTAAGCAAACTCTCTCTCTCCCCCCGTGCGCTTGATTTAGCACACAGTGCATACCAATGAGTGCCTGCGGATATGTGCTATTACATGGAGCCCGGCTGTGGTTGTTATGCTGTCGCCAGGGGGGTGGAGTGTGTTAAAAATGTAAATCTTCCTCCGGGGGAGTTCTGCGTGTGTGTGTTTGTGTGTGTGTGTGTGACTTTCAGTTTGATGGCTGGATGAGGGAACAGGGAGGAGGTGCATTGCGCCACCTGCTGGATATGATGTGAAGAGAGTGATGTGAAGTGAGTGTGTGGGTGTGACAGATGCTAAGTGTGGCAGTGAAGTGTTTACCAGTTAAATTAGGTCATATCATGAAGCAGGTTTGAGAAGGAAAACAATAATACTTGTCTTTTAATTGGTTTGGTGCTCCAGGCCAAAATAATCGCTTTACTTCACTTAAGCTCTACCTTCCCGAGTAACTTTAACACCAAACTTTGTATCATTTCAGCCAAGAAGTTCGGCGTGACGGAGGTGTCAATGGAGACGGTCACTCTCATTTCTCACGCCACTCAGTCCAGGCTACGCTCCATGCTGGAGAAAGTCTCGGCCGTTGCGCAACACCGCGCCGACTCCTGCAAAGTAAGAACCAATACCTGAACCACTCCCTCCAGAACTTCAAAGAGAAACCACAAACTGACATTTACCACGAACATTTCTCATTATATGTCCTTCACGCTGAAAATGTAACTCTTAATGTTAACCCTAAGGGAGAGAGACTAGTATGAATAGGCTTTTGTTTTACATCACAATAAACTAAATTAATTATATCTTCCTTTTATATCCCCAAAGCAGAAGTAAATCAGTACTTTATTTTAATTTGTCCATCCTTATAACAGATAATTACAGATGCACTTCACTACAATGTTGTATTTACCTGTGAGACAGTCAGGATTTGTTGTAAACCCTCACATTCAGAGTAAGAGTTGTGCCAGTCCAAAAAATCTTTGTGGAACCAAATTATTATTGATCATAATAAGTTGTAATTGGTAATGCCATAAGCTTTTTTGTAATTGAGAGAGAGAATTTTTTTTATTTCTTCTTCTATTATTATTATTATTATTATTACTATTATATTTTAATATAAACTAGTTTTGTTAACTTTATCATAGATGTCTGAATGTAATGCAGCTTGAGGAAAAAACTGAAAATCTAGACTCTAATTTTGTACTAAGAAAAAGAGGAATGTTGCTATGGTGTCATGTTGTGATTTTTATCCCGTTCTGATTTTGAAACAAACTATTCGAAATGAGTAACTGGCACGGCTGTATGAAGTCAGCCTGTTGACATCAGCGAAAAACAAGCCAGACTTGAATGGAGACGGGAAAAGTTGGCCCTGCGAAGGGAGGCGCAGCCTCAGCGCAAAAGAAAGCGTGGAAGAAGAGATGAGAAGAGCAGTGCCGTTCCTGCTGCTAATAGGCTATAGCCTCAGAAGTGCATGAAAATGTGTGGGTTCCTCTGTGTGTGTGTCGCTCTGCTTTGGTCCTCCACTGCGCCTCACGCAGCTCTTTTACCTACAACGCTAGAACAACTATCGCAGGAAAGAGTGTCGGGTTGCCTTGCAGAAACACTGCGAAACGCACAATTATCCCATTAGCTCTGGGTGACCTACTAACTTCACTTTCATTTATGTACGAAAGAAAAAGGAGTTAAACTTAAGAAAAGCTGGGGAAAAGTTAGTTCACTCTTATAACAACGCAAAGGTAATAAACTTGTTGATGAGGAGTTTTGTTTTCTGTTTCCACAGGATGAGGAGCTGTATGACCAGGCTTCGGATGTGCGGACCCAGCTGAAGTTCTTTGAGCAGCTGGAGAAGATCGAGAAGCAGAGGAAAGATGACGAAGAACGAGAGCTACTAATGAAAGCCGCAAAAGTAGGTTTGAGTGATGCGGGACTGGCCATCGGCGCCAGTCTGCCCATCAGCACCTTGCCATCGAACGCTGGCTTTTCCTGCACCACTGTTTAAAAGAAAACCGGTTGTGCTTTTAGACCTCGGAGAGAAAAGACAGTGTTATTAAGACACAAGATTGCACTCTGCAGCTTCATACTGTAGCAAATTGCAGTAATGGCAAAGCCAGAGGGATTTATCCAGTCTCGAGTTGATTTGATTGTACTGTTGCCTGGACTGGAGTACATCAGGGGAAAGGGAATGAGTCTTCTGTTAGGAAGCGAGAGAGGATGTTTTAAATTTGCCTTGAAGTTGCTTTCTTTCTAAGGAAGTGACACTATCTCACTCACGGAGTTTGTAGGGTAAAAAATCATGTTATATGTAATGGATGAACCTTAAGGCCTCACTACCTTTACCTTTTTGGCACTAAGCAAATAAACACTGCTTATAAATTACTCTAGACTACATGGCTTTTTAAAACTGCTATAGCCAGACATGAAGATTAGGAGGAATTTTCTGGGTTCTAAACAAGTTTAGTGCTGTCGGCAGGGATGGACTTATGGGGCTGTCTTTGATACTACATTTCTATATTTAAAATGCAGGGATGCATTGATATTAAAATTCTTGCTGATATAACTTCTAAATGGATGGTATTAATTGTATACTTTGTGAATAAATTAGAAAAATATAAATAAATTATAAAATATAAATAAATTGATATAAAATATATTGAAATTTAAAATATGTAAAATAATTATAAAACACTAAAAACTAAAATCAATTGTTTTAGATAATACAAATGCATTTAGATATCATATAATGTACAGAATGAAAAATGGATACCGGTATTCATGTTGAGATTTGCTAACAATTTAAAATATTATTGCTTTTAAAGATTAACTTAAAGTAAGTGTGCTGGATTATGGCAAATCATCACGATTATTTTGGTGAATGTTGAAATAACGATTTATTTATCAAGATTATTGGTGGGTGATATGATCAAAGTCTTATACTAGGTTAACTCGTGTAAGTAAAAAGTACTCAAAACAGTTACAGAAGACAAATAAACAGTCAACAATACAATAAGAACAATTAAACTAATTATAAACAAAACTGACAAATGTGCAACAGATCAAAAATACAATTGAAATAAACAGCTTTAAGTTTTTCGGGAAGATATGCTAACAGGTGGTGTTCAGATTAGTAGCCTACAATATAAATTGAGTAAAGTAATTAAATGTAAAATATCACAGCTGTATAGATTAAATGTTTAGTTATTCATAAAGTTATTCCTTCAAGAGCAGTTATCTTTGTCTTTTGTTGTTTGATTAACATTGACTGCAGCAGACTTATTAGGCTGCTGTCACTTTAAGAGAATCCAATATACTGTTACACATATTCTTTCTCAACTGGTTTACATTAATTTAAGACATAACTTGCGTTATGTATTAATGTGAGGATATTTAAGATGTGAGGATACTCAACAAAACGGCATTTTGACAATTTTGTGTTTAGGCGCATATCCAAAGCCGACAGTATATTTTGCTTATGTGCGTTTCGCCCTCTGTTGGAGTGCGTACACATAAAGCCGCCTAGGGAACAGTGTCTCTTTTGCAGCTTTATGCGCTTTGAATAACACTGTTTAATATCAAGCACATGCCGCAATTTAGCAACAGTAGACTACGTTTTACAACACTTTATTCTGCTGATTTGAAAGTTAAGTTTGAAATCGAAAATCAATTAAAATTAATCACACAGCCCTAACTTAAGGTGAGCGTTAGATGGCGGCAAAGGTCATCTAAATGTAGACGAAAGGAGCATGAATAATTGTATATCCAATGTTGGCAGTGCCGGTAAAGAAATAAAAAAAGTGATATTGCTTGGGAATTAAAATAATAAATTCTGGCTAATATAATAGGCAGATTAATTACAGATAAAGGGCCATATTCAAATTCTGTACAAAAAAATATGGTTCTATATGCTATAAGTGAGGCATTGCAACATTGTGATTTGATAAAAATGACATTTAACACTGCTATTAAATTATTAGGTATTTTCAGATTTAACTTCCATCAAGTGTTAGATGATGGCAGAGGTAATCTAAATATGAAAATAGGGGAGTAGTTGAGCATGAACAAATAAATATCCGAAGATTATTAAATAAATAAAAAAATCTAATATCATCTGATAATTCATGTATTATTTTCTGTGGTAGTTGACTGCGTATTCTCAGATGATGCCGATACAAGTTGTATCGAAGTCAGAACACATTTAATCTTTTTACTGGGATTTAAGTCAACCAAAATGATTCAATCCCATCCCTTGCATATAGGTCTGTTCAGGAAATACATGTAACTCACACATCAGTTCCTAACTATTTCATTTGTGATGGTGACACTTGAGACTGCATGTAGATTCCAAAGCCGCAACAAATGGCTAATAGCAACTTCCCAGCATGCATTGCTCTCCCTTGAAGTTTCACTCCTTAAGATACGGTGGGGGTGTGACAATTCCCCACAGGAAAAGGACATGGCAACATGAAAGTAGAGGTAATTAGTTGACTTAAATGATAAACGCTGATGATGACGCTGAGAATGTCCCACTCCGAAGCAACTCCCAGTGCAGCGCCGTCCCTATTCTAATTAATGCAGTCGGCTAATTGACATGTCAGCCAGAAGATAATTGTTCCTATGTTGCTGTTGTTGGTCTCATATAAATACTGTTTGGGAATAGAGATGACCTATTTACATGCACATCACTGCGTACCAGCAGTTTGTCAACATGGTAGAATTATTAGAAAGGTCCCTAATTGCAGACATTAATGTTTTTTCAATATAGAGCAAAAGTACGGGTAAATGTCAAGGGCTAGTTCACATAGTGTTTTTTTTTTTGTGGTCATTATTTCCTTGCAATCCTTTCATTCCATATCTGTGTGCTATTTTTTTTTTTTTTTCTGTGAACACAAATTTAGAGTTGTTTTTTTTAAATAAGTAAAAATAACATTAAATCAGTTTGGTATGATTTTTTTTAATGAACTATTTCTTTGTTACATTTTGATTGTTTTCTGAACAGATATTTCTACTCTAATATTGTTCTTCTAAATGCTGGATATAATTTAAACCAGTCTATTTTAGTTCTAATGTTTCTCTTTGCTTGCAGAGTCGCTCGAGGCAGGAGGATCCTGAACAGGCCCGGCTTAAACAGAAAGCTAAAGAGGTGAGCTTTATGGAAGACTATTTAATAGTACTAATAAAAGTGCTCGACATACATTTTTCATGATTATGCCATTGCTATGACTTTGACATCATTTAGTCTGACATTGAGACAAATGGTCTTGTACGTCTCCTAACAAGTTTATTACAGAATGGGGGAGAAGTCGTCATTTTGCTCAGATGTCACACCGCCCGCCGCCACCATGAGTCTAATATGGGCTAATCTTTGGCTTGTGGGGGGCATGACATGTCTGAGCACTATGAATTTTTCATCAGGTTTAATGCCATTAATAGCAAAATTACTTTATTTTGTGGATGGAAAAAACCTGATATTTTGAAGAATGGCCTGGTTGCTGTTTTCTATGCAATAAGAATGAATGGGAACTGGTGATGTAAATCTTCAAACAGATAACAAATTACCATAAAGGAATACAAAAAAGTGCATACACTATGGTGAGCTATATTCCAGGTGCTCTGAAGTCAACCATTAGCTTTGTGAGTAACAGACTAGTGATGCGCACATATTGAAATATTAGGTTGATAAGCCGATCATTATATGTATCTTGCCCAACTGAAATATGAATAATGTTATGATAAAACGAACACAGTAAAAAACTATTACATGCACACATCAACTCATTCTTAAAGGTGGAGATGCTCTTTAAGAGCACCTCTTTAAGGGTTAAAGTTTTGTTATAATGTTTCACTGTCCTTTTAAATTAATGCAAATGATCTAAATATTCATACAATATAAAAGTGTGTGTGTGTATGAATGAAAGTTAGCATCACCCTGGCTCCCGCTACAAAAATCCAATTGGATTTTTCCAGTGACTTTTGGGTTATTGCAGAAATGAAGGTCTGTGACAAAGCTTATAGTTCGGACACGTTTTGTTTATCGTGACTAACTTTTACAAATGAACACACATTTTATCTATTTTGAAGCGTAAATACAATTGGCAGAAGTAATACGCTAAACTTAGGCTGTTAACAAACTACACTACAGTCACATGACTTAATAATAATTTGTTAGTTTTATAGCGCTTTTCTAGGTATTCAAAGCGCTTTACATATAGAAGGGGGGGAATCTCCTCAACCACCACCACCAATGTGCAGCATCCACCTGGATAATGCGATGGCAGCCATATTGCACCAGAATGCCCACCACACACCAGCTTATGGAGGAGAGGAGAGGTATATGGGGATGATTGGGAGGCCATGATGGACAGAGGCCAATGGGCAAATTTGACCAGGATGCTGGGGTTACACCCCTACTCTTTTTTGAAGGACATCCTGGGATATTTAATGACCACAGAGAGTCAGGACTTAACGGTTTAACGTCTCATTCAAAGGACAAAGCTTATCATTCTGACACGTTTTGTGTATCGTGATTAACTTTCACAAATGAACACACATTTTATGAATTTTGAAGTGTACATACAATCGGCAGAAGTAATAAGCTAAACTTAGGCTATTAACAAACTATACTACAGTCACATGACTTAAAAGTTACCGTCCTTAAGCTTCCGAAGTTTATTAACATTTTCCCTGAAAGTTCATGTTATAATAGTTTGCAAGACGTACTAGTGAGTAGATGAGTTTACCTGTTCAGCCGTTGACGTTTAAAGTCCACGCCAACCTCTGTAGTTCCATATAAACGCTAAATAAGTTAAAGCTTATAAAAATCACAAGTTTAGAATAAAATGTAAGAAATATCTTGAGATTGTTCACCACAGACCTTATTTTAAGCATTTAACCAAAAACCCATTGACTTTAGGATGATGGAACTGAAAGTGCTAAAACGCTAAGTCGTTTCTGGGTTTTGGACTATAAAAATATGTCATCCCTGCACCACTCTATAACAGCTTAAATGTCAGTCAGTTCTTTTGACAAAGGTATCATATTGTCCCCGTGCTGATACTGGTGGAATATTGCATGGTGCTGATAATTTCTCAGCCAATGTACAGTGTATAATAATAATAATATATATATATATATATATATATATATATATATATATATATATATATATATATATATATATATATATATATATATATATATATATATATATACCTTTAAAAAAATCCTCATTAGCACAGTGAACAGTTTTCTGTAATTTCCAATGGATGCCAAGCAGGAATTTATAATTTTAGAGACAGCAACTGGCCTATTTTAGAAAAAGACACGTCTCCGTTGTCATATCCCCTCCCATTCTGTAAATAAGCTTTTTACACACCATATGTCGCAATGTCACCATATGTCTCTGTTTGTATTGACAACTACTGTTGGATCTCATCCGTCAAAGAGGATATTCTGAACCCCAGCGATCATTCAAAGCATGTTTTATTCAAATCTAGAGCCGCATAGCCCATTGTCTCTCTGTTGCTGTGGATATATTGTTTGTTTCAGCACTCTGTTGTTTTTCTTACCTGAGGGCATATAGTTATGGAGAAGCACTTCTTGAAGCTTCTTTGGTCTTGCTGCATCTCCTTTTTTCAGATCACATTATAGCTAACTAGACTAAAGAGGAATGCTGAACAGTACAGTTCTATATATTTATTTACACGATTCACCTCAAAGCAAGATGGCAGATCCTCATCATTGTTGAAGGCCTGTCTTAAAGCCTAGACAGATTCCTCCTCCCTTCTCCAAACCCCCTGATTTCTTACCTCCACTTACTTCTGAAAGAAGATTTTGGAGTGGGATGTGTCAATGGGTTGTCTCCTTTTTTTTAAATCTTTTTCTGGTGGAGCCAAAGTTTAGATTCTTATTTCTCCCAGAGAGAAAATTTTATATAGATCATTATTTACATCATTAAACATTCTACAAATAAAAAATAAAATTATTTATTCTTCGTTGCCTGATTTGCAGTAATTGCGTAATCTTATTTTTATAGTTACATTATAGCTGTATAGAGATTATTGCAAATTAAGCATAATTGTTTAATGAAAAATATAAATGTATTTAAAAATATATATATATACAAAATTAAAATGAATTAAATTTGGTTATACAACTATAATGTATTTTAGTGCTAAACGCTCATCAAGGTGTTTGGTTTTTTGACATCATATTTTAACTATACAGATTATATTGCTTGATTCATGTTGTTGAAACCAATCAACAACTTCATTTAGTGGCCAAGATTTTAATCACTGCACATGTTGTATACACATTCTGATGCCACTGAGATGTGAAAACAGTTTTTGGAAACTTGCTCTGCCATCTTGTTTTCTTGGATTGTTCGCTCATTATCAAGAGTTACACCGCATGTTCCACCTTGTTAATAAGGAGTTCTGGAAAGTGATAGATCCTTCAAAACCTCCAGAGCCCAAAACTGCCACTCGCACTCTGAAAAACTCATCATATCAAAGACTCCTAGAATCATGCTAGAATTAGGATCATGCTCGTGTTTTCTCACGTCCTTGACTTCTTCCAGCACCCCTAATTGAACCTCTACACTCCGCTTCAACCTGTGCTGTTATTAAGGTGTTTCTCTCAGGCGAGTCATTCTGGTGGGCTGGGCTGCAGATAAGGATCAATAGAGATGGAGAGCAGCGCTGGCAGGCTCACTGTCTCTGCCTTTCTCTCTCTTGCCTGACCTTTGTAAATGATTATAGACTACAAGCATTTCTTTCTTCACTGCCTCCTGTCTCTCTGTCTAACAACAGACAGGTAGGCAATTGAGAGAAAATGGCATTTCAACAAAACTAGTAGTTTCTAAACTCAGCCTTTTGGGCAAGTACACGTCAACATCACCTAATATAGCAAATATAGAACAAACAAAATCTACCATTTTTATGTTTTATATATAAATACATGTCTGTTTGAAAGTTTTTTTTTAAGAAATTAATACTTTTATTCAACAAGGACAGATTCAATTGATCAAAAATGACAGTAAAGACATTTATAATGTTGCAAAAGATTACTATTTCAAATAAATGCTGTTCTTCTGAACTTTCCATTCGTCTTAAAATCCTAAAAAATGTATCACGGTTTCCACTAAAATATTAAGCAGAACATCTGGTATTAACATTGATCATAAGGATCATGTGACACTGAAGTCTGGAGTATTAGCTGCTGAAATTTTTTGCATCACATTAATCAATTACATTTTAAAATATATTAAGTTATTTTCAATTTAAATATTTCACAATATTATTTATTTTACTGTATTTTGATCAAATGAATCTTACGCCTTTTTTTCCATAAATATACATTTCATATTGTTTCTATTAATACTTGTCTTATATTTGTCTTCCTGCATCATATCCTCCCAGATTTTTAAAATCTATGTTTTATGATTATAGACTTTATAGATTTTTAACATCTCTTAATTTAAAAGTCAAGTATGACATTTCTGTGATGACTGAAATAATTTAGCACTCTGAAACCCTCGCTTTGTCTGCCATTGTTCGTCCAAACAAATAATACGTGCACCATTGTTTGAGAATAATATAATATTTATAACATAAGAAAAATGACACTTTTCAGTTTTTGTTTCAGGTAATAATTGGACTCTATGAATATATATTTTTCCCATACTTTAAGAAGCATCCAGTATACAGTATATACTGTGAAGTAAGCAGTATGCTGCTATTCCATTCTGAACATAGCCGTAGTGTTGCAGCACTTTTGGTTTTAATGAGGTAATTGGAGAATCTCAAAATCGGTATTCACAGTGGCGAACAGCCGTGTTAAAGTTGAGCAGCAGGATTTGTGATTGAGGTCAGTCATTAAACAGTGATTATGGAGAGCTACAGAGCTCTGGATTACATATGGCGTAACTAGGTTCCCCTTTCACTCCTCATCAAATAATCGAATATGAACGCAAGTCAGCGCTCTAGCTGCAGGCGGCGACACCAAACAGTGCCTGTCCTTCTAAAACCTTCCATTTAACACCCCGAGAGGGACTGTATTGTCCATCCAGGGCCTTCTTACCTTGCATTATTTCAAATAGATTCACGCACCCCGCTGTCTGCATCTTTTATGTGCCCTTGGGCACATTCACCGTAGCTGTCAGGGTCAGGTGAAAGTTCAGTGCACCAGATCAGTGACATGCGGCAGTCACACTGGGCATGTTTACGTGTCAGCTCGCTCTCTCCGGGGCATCCATGCGTGTGCATGCAATGTGCACAACTTCCCTTTCGATTAGCATAACCCTGACTTAATTAGCATGTAAACGTTGCCTTGAATTAGCGGTTTGTCAATTTCTCCCTCTTCATTATGTTATTTAGTTTGTATTTGTGAAAGGAGGGGCAGGCTGCACAATTATTTGGACAAATTGTTTCTAGCAGCACAAGTGACAAATTCAGTCAATTAAAAGTAATCTACATACACAATAAAAATGAGTCACTCTCTGACTGATTTACGTCATTCCTGGAATATTTAATGGTCTTGTGTATTCTCACAGATCCATCAAAAAGGCTCAAATACCCCTTTATTAATTGATGTATATATGTTTATGTACATGCGTGTGTATATATGTTAAGTTATTAAACGTAATTTCGGGAGGAGTACGCCCATCTAATCTTCCAGATACTACCAAGGTATAAAACCAGCAGCTTACCTCTTCCCGTTAGTTCTTGCAGCACCCCTCCTCCTCTGCTCCTCCTTTTTGTACAATTTTGCAATCAGAGCTCAGGTAGAATATCCTCTCCAAGCCCCTCTATAGCAGACAGCAAGCCAAATCTGTTTACCGCTTTTACTAAGATTATATATCCACACAAACTCGTGAATAGGGCTGGGTATCGATTCAGATTTCGATTCACAAGCTCTCAAATCGATTCGATTTGGATTCTCGATTTGATTTTCGATTCAACTTAATGAATAAATATTTAATACAAATACTATTGGAATTTATTAATAAAGTACAGTTAACATAAGTTAACAAGTGGCTAATTAAAAAGAAATGAAGAGCCACAAACCTGTATATTAAACTCTTTTTATTTTAGGTACACTATGGTACATTTAAACAGAACCCATCTCTATATTTCAAATGCATACAATTGTTAAATACAATACAATTTTGATGAAACGTTATTCTAAAAAAAATTCTCTGAGAAGTATTTCATACAATTTTGCTTTTATGGATTATTTTGATATATTTATTCTAAAACATAAAAAGGATAATGGATGATTTTCAGCAATTTGCAGTACACGTCAAGATTTTCTTGCGATTTTGCCCGTCATGTGTGCAGTTACTTTACATACACGAGAAGCGCGTCCATTCCGGGACACGTAGTTGCCATGGTAATGAACAACAATACCTTAACGTGCTGATTTAAGGCTGGAATACACTACAAGATTTTTTAAATCCAATCAGATTTTTAAAACTCTAGGCATCATACATTTGTCGACTTTGTAAATGGTTACAGAGAAAATCTAGGCATCATACACTACCCGACTTTAAAATCGTTCAGAACACAAACTGAAACAAGCGCCTGGTTGCTAGGAGACTACTGGGTACCAATGAAGCAATTAGTTTCTTCACCCCTGAAACTGAAATGTAAATGCATTTATACATTTTCATATCACAATGTTAAATTATAATTGATTAAAGAATGTTATAAGATTAATGTTTTTAAGATGACATTTTAAATTTAGAAATATGAAATGTATGACAAAATGCAGTACATTTAAAGCAAAGACCGCCAGTAGGAGGTGCACACTGTCTTAAATGAGTGACTCAGAACAGTCATTCAAAAACAAAGTTAATACAGCCCCTCAAAAAAAAATTTATTTACTTAAAACAATGAGTTTTTCCATTAAAGCAGCAGTCTGTAACTTTTTTGGGTTAAAAATGATCCAAATTATTTTTTTTGAGCAAGTACATAACAAGCCAGTGTTCAAAACTATCTGCTTAACTTATTTCCGCGGGAGATTCAAGCATATCTTTGCGTCATTGCGTCACATCTGTACACATCGATAAGAAGTCCCGGCTTGTTGGCTATATCGCGTGTGAGGATGTTGGAGATGGAGATTTATAGTCTTTTCTCACAGTGCTTGATATAATTAAATTTATCAATTTGATAGCGGATCCAGAAAGGTTGAAACCTCATTCAGTAACAGTGACATCTGGAGATTCGCCTGTTGTAAAATGCAAAAAGGCTTTTGAAAGGCAGCGTTAACTACGTGCTTTGAAGGGGTTCAAAACGGATGCAGAGACAGTTTTTTTTCTGCTGAACAGGTCAGAGTCAGACATTTCAATGGTTATTAACAGTAGTACACTTGCTTAATTCATACAGTAAAAGTTAAGGAGTTTCCTTTGTTGTGCCTTTCTCTTTTTGCTACGTGCATTATGGTAAATAGCCATTATTTTGTGCTAGCTATGAGAGGGAGCTACATTCACCTCTACTCCACATAAATTTGTTGATGACGATTAGAAATGAGACTGCACAGAAATGGAAACTGAACTCCAGGTATTGTTAGTTCTAATGCACATTAAGTGTAGTCACGCAATGCTGATGTTATTAATATTAACAATTTGAAAACAAAGTATAATTTGCACGGTTTGACATGATATGATAAGCGATCGTTAGATTTAATCATCATGATTTATTCCAATGCTTTTCCCACGTAGGCCTAGTTGGTCAGCACAAAAGTGGCTTACTTGTTCAGATGACATTCTTATGTTGGTCATACGTTCAAACGGTAGAATCTGATTCTGAATGACAGTATCCACACCGGCGCGGTGACTGACAGTCCTTCTCCTGACAGACGCGCATTGACATTCCCCTTAAAACATTGTATTCATACGTGCTGTGCGGTGCCGAGGCACAGCTCACGTGGAGTTGATCATTCCGCGAATAACTGCAGTTGCAGATTTCAAACAGAGATGGCGACAAAGAGGAAAAACTACGGATTGCAGCTTTAAATAAATACTGTTGCTCAAAGAAGCACAAATGCTCTGGTGTGGCTTTGTTTGGAGCTAATGTACTTTCGTTGACAATATTTATATGTAAGTTAATAGTTTTAGCTTGTTGTATTTGTTGTATTACTACAGCATTTCACCTCAGCATTACAAAAGGCCACACCGCACCGGAAGGCACCATAAGCACTGATTGATGAATGACCATAAGCACTGATTGATGAATGAATGAATGACAGGCGCGCTCCTTTGTAGAATCGCGCAAGGCAAATGGGTGACATCTAGTGGAGAAGACTAGTAATTAGATGTACTTTAATCTTATGTTCAATTTTAGCGGAAATAAATATGGATACCAATTTTTTCCGATTTTCTTTCAAAGAACTATAAGTTTCTGCATATACAAACAAAAATAAATTTTTCAGAAATTTTAAACAACAGGTGGATAGTCTTCATTGTAAAACTTAAATACAGTTTAAGGCTTAAAATGAGAAGTGTTAAGTGAAGATTAGAGAGTGATTTTCTTTAACTGAATACTCACCAAGATGGGAATTTTCACAATTCTGTGTGTATTTGACTGTTTAAGCGCAGAAAGCCACTCATTTTGGTACTTGGTACATCCATTCGTCTTAAAATCCTGAAAAATGTATCACGGTTTCCACTAAAATATTAAGCAGAACAATTGGTATTAACATTGATCATAAGGATCATGTGACACCTGAAGTCTGGAGTATTAGCTGCTGAAATTTTTTGCATGAATGGTGTGTGTGTAATGTAATATAATATAATATAATATATATATATATATGTGTGTGTGTGTGTGTGTGTGTGTGTGTGTGTGTGTGTGTGTGTGTGTGTGTGTGTGTGTGTGTATATTAGTATATGTGTATGTATACAAATATACATACTTTACATAGACATTTATTAAACAAAATGATGATAATGCAAAACAAAGAATAATCATAATATTAATCACATTAGTTAGCTATTAATATATTGATATTGATTTTTATAACTTATAGATAATAAAACTCTTTCCAGGTCCTCCTGTTTGGGAATCTCTTTTTGGCACGTCATCCGTCCTGTACCCCACCTCTCATGTTTTGTTCCCACATTTCCCCCACTTCATTTCATAACTCCAGTGGCCGCTGAGGCTGAGTGAATGCACTTTCTAACAGGGCTGTCGATGACACACAAAGCCTTTTTTTGCTGCTTGTTTTTTTTTTTTGCACGAGTTCATGGCCACAGTGGTGTTAGTGTCAGGGTGAGGAGAGGTGAGGACTCTCTGCATTCTGTGCCCAGCAGCGTTCACTCCGAGCGGGGGAACAGAGGACGCGCAGCCCCCCCTCCTCATCCACCCCTCCCGGCATGGCTGGCTCTGTCACTGCCTGCTAGGGTGAGATGACTTTACCTGCGGGCTGTGCTTTTTGAAAATCGCTCGCTCTCTCATTCTCAAACACTCACTCACTCACTTTCTCTCTCATTCCCTCGTGAAAAGAAATTGAATTAAGCACCCAGATACGGCGAAAGCTCTGAGTTATTTGCTGCATTGAAGCTGTGCATGATGTTCGGAGCTTCATTTGCTCTATAGAGCTCTTCAGGGCAGTTTGGAATGAATGTAAAATACACAGCATACAAATATTTGAAAATGATAATTCAAGTAAAAGAATGTGATACACAGTAATATTTATTCAGGGACTTGTTATTCACAGACCTAGACAATGTATGTCTGTTTCGCATGAATGGTTTTGATATACCGTTCATGTAGTTGAAATATTGATTGAATGTTCTTGCCTTTCAGATGCAGCAGCAGGAACTCGCCCAGATGAGACAGCGGGATGCCAACCTTACAGCCCTTGCCGCCATTGGTCCCCGCAAGAAACGCAAGCTTGACTCTCCTGGGGCCCCAGCAGGTGCAGAGGTAAGACCCTCGGGCCATTATTTATGTGGGCCTCCTAACTAAGGTTCATGTGGGCCAAAGCATGTCAGCTCCTAAAATGCAAAATGTTTCTCTCACAAAGTCTTCAAAAATAGATTTGTCAAACCCTGCAAATGTTAAAAAATAGACTAGAAAAGTATATCTTAAGATTAAATTGTCATTTTCATTAGCACGTTTAAAGCGTTTTCTAGTTTAATGTAGTGTAACCGTGACCAGACACTTTTTCAGTAGGCTTGGTTGCATTAGTATTTTTCCATTAATTTTGTCTATCATCCATTAATAAAGAGAGTGTTCAAAGACATAAACCAAACTAACCAGCTCTGAGCTGGTTCACATTACAAACATGAAATTGAAGGGAATGAACTACAAAGCACTGTAAACATTGTCAAAAAAAAAAACTATGGTAAAAAATACATCTTTTTGCTTTGGAACCTGACTGTTGCAGTCACAAGCTTATAATATATGGCCATAATAAGTGCCCCAACAAGTGACATGCTCAATGGATTTTTTGCTTGGGCAAAGCTTATTTGTGCTAATTTAGTAAATCAAGCAAGTGTCATTTCAGTTCTATGTAAATACTGTGACTTCACATGCTGCCGCCCATGGCATATTATCAATAAGAGACTTGCCAGACGATATCGCACATAAATGATCATTACCTCTATTAACATTAACAGTAGGGGCTGCCTTCTAATGACCCGCCACATGGTTTAGATCTCCTCTTTACTTGCATTGCAACAATCTGCTGCTGTGGATGGCTCTAAATGTCCCTTTATGGAGAGCATAAATAACCAAATAAAAGCATTATTTCTGCTCTATGAATGCACTGCCGACCTCTTTCACTATGGATTACCTTCATCCACCCACATAAAACATAACCAAAACAGATCAGCAAACAAAACCAAACTTTGATTACACAACTCATGCTTTTAAAGATGTCTTATTGGTGTCACAGGTAAGAACGTTTGCATCCAGTGTGTCCAGAATGAAGGCAAGTAGATGTCTTCTCTGTTCATTTTCATTCCATCATTTCTGTCTTTCACATCAAACTCAACGTTGCCTTCGGCGGTGCCTCCCCCAACATGTGCACAGAAACTCGCGCACACACTGCCTCAATGTGGAGCAAAGTGAATATGACTTTTCTAAAGGGGTCGGTCCTCGCCCAGAGGTCCGTGGCTGGGCCTGCTCTGAAGGGTCCAGTCAGAGATTTCATCACAGCAATGTGCCTGAAGGGCTGCATGGCCTGGAGCGGGAGGCAGCCATGTCATAATGGCTCCACTCATTCTTCCCCGACCCCTGTCCTGACAACAAAATACTTCGTCCTTGCTCCCTGTTCACTCCTGCGGTTTTGTTCTGCGAGGAACTTTGTTAGGGACGTAGAGATAAAATACTCAAGTTCTTGTTTGAAGCGGTTGAGGAAAGGGTGCAGTTTTTTGCTTGCCCTTTGTCTGGGCTCAACGCCCTTGAGGCGGTTTGTTGTTTGATTGCTATTCCGTCTGTCTTTGGGTTGATGAAGCGTTTAGGCCAGAGGGCGGCCCTGCAGGACTGCTCGAGGGTAGATTAGTCACAAGGGCAGGTGATGAGGACGTTTCTGAAGGGCGAGTTTTAGGGCACGCTGTAATAAAGGCCGCTGAGTTCCTGTGGGCCTGCATACCAGACTGAGCCTGGGGGCAGATCACACATGAGGGTTCAGAGTTGAGCTGTCCTAACATGGGCAGCCCATATTAACATGTTCATCCTAGTCCTGAGGCCAGGGGGAAGAAGGGGACTACGGATTGAGAAACAATCCATGTGGAAAAAGAGGAAGAGAAGCTGTTTTTGTATTGTCTGGTGCACTTCTTGTACTATTATAGTTTAGTTTTTTTGAAGATCACCATGATTCTTGACACAAACTAACCGTGAGGATCTTCTCTGCCCACATGTGTTTGTGTAACGTTGTTTTTAACTTTCAGTTCGATTCGTGAAACGTGTTACACACCTTCATTGTGTTCTAAACCTTTATGACTTTCTTCTCTGAAACATAAACAAATTGAAGATATGGATGCACAATTGAGCAGTACTAAAATTCGAGGGTGGGTTTTTTCATATTGTGCACATCTTATGTTATTATTACTATTATTATCAAGATCACCATGATTCTTGGCATCCACTAACCACAAGCACATTCTCAGCCTTCATGCATTCCATAACATGTTGGCTTAACTTTCAGCTGAAGTCAAGAAAAGAGAGTATTGTGAGTAGGAAAAATGGAGACGAAAAGCAAGAAGAAATGTATCTCTCGTACAGAAAAGGAGAATGAATATACGGTTGCCCTTCCCTGCAGCAGAATTAACAGGCATCACATGGAAAACAATCTCAGCCCCGGCTATGAAAGAGAGGAGAGGGCCATTAAAAGCAGCCTGAAGGGATGGACTGGACCCAATATCACTAAAGCAAGCTCTCACTCACTGAAGTGAGGGCTCGCTCACAGGCAAAGAACCGTGCAGAGTTCTATAGCCACAATTAAAATCTCCCCCTCTGCCAGATCGGCCAGAGGGCAGAGACCGAATGGGGGAGGGAGGGGGACGTGGGGGCAGACATGGAATACCGAAGGCAGATTGAAATGTGTAGCCAGTAATGAGCTCTACCAAAGCACAGCTTTTTGTAGCAGCAGTCTAAAGATTAAACATAACCAGTCATTGAACTGAGAGTGTGGTTGTTCTATATGTATCACTAAAGGGACCGTTTATGTGAAATTTAACACTCATCTTTTACTCACCTTCATGTTTTAAACCTGTATAACTTCTCTGCAACACAAACTGCATATAGGGATGCACAATAGATTAGTAATTCATTATATATTTCCCCAATTTTTACGTTTAGATTTAATTCATCTAGATTATTATTTAACACTCACGTGAAGTCAATCTTTAAAAACACTCTTCAATTTAAAGCTAGCGTGAAAATAACTTTTTTAATGCATGTTATTTATCTTTATTGTGAACAATTTATCTGTGTATATTTCTTTTTTGCAATTCTGACCTTGTAATTCTTGATCGAAATTGTTTCAGGAAGTTGACAGATCTCTCTAGAGATTTCTCGAAGTATGCCAGACTTCTCCATTTATTTAGTCTGCTTAAATTTATCCCTTAAAAAAAAAACAGTCCCATCACACTCGATAATCCGTTTTGTTCAGTATCCATAATACGGAAAAAAAGTTGAATTGCTATTTACATTTCATTACGACTTTAATTTTTTAGCAAGAATGTTCCTGAATTCACAAGTAATTTTTATTTTTATTTTAATTAGACAAATAAAATGTATATCAGTGCATCCCTTAATATCAGTAGGCTCCCATTTTCTGTCCCCTAACACCTTAACCTTGGCACACACCTCATGCTTTATCTCTGTGATTTGTTACCGTTGTGTAAAGTTGGATCATTAATATAAAATTCACACAGATTCTCTTGTTTCCTGTGGCAGATTTTGCCGGTTGATTGGAGCTCCAGTGTTTTTTCATGCACGGTGATGTGATGAGTCTTGTGTGCGCTATCTGTGGGTTATCTGCATGTGTTTTGACATGATAAGAAGGAGCATGAAGAGTCTGTTATCAGTTTGTAGGGGTTGCACGGAATAACGTAATGCCAAAAATTGCCTCTTTCTGACCTTAGGCTACCATTGCAAGAAGTGGAAGGTCTTTGTTAGTGGTTAGGGCTTTGTAAGAGTGATGATGTGGTCTGTTTTTCTTAATTTTGTATTGATCAAGTCATGCTTTAACAAGCATTTTTTTCATCCAATATTTTAATGGAGGTCAAATTTGGTTTATTTGTTCAACCCAGAAAAATCGTGGTTTCTGACTGAAAATAATTTTAAATGGTAAACCAAGTTACTGAAAATTCGACTGAAGATAAGTCAGAAATAATGTAATTTTTAATTTACTACTTTTTTCTCTTTTTTATTGTAGGCAGATTTTATTTAGATTTTGTTGCAAATAATATTTATGCAATGAATGGTGATTTTATAATCCTAATTTGTGGGAAATATTTCTTTGTAGATCTGGATATTACAAATTTGACTCACAACACGCATAGAAAAATGCTTGCTTAAAAACACAAGCAATGTGTAAATCTTGATGGACTTACTGTAGTTTGTACAGGGAGTTGACAAAATGGAAAATCCCTTGCAGTATGTAGCTATGATCAAATGAAGTGCGGGGCCTCCAGAATATTTTCAGTCCTTCTTGGAATACTGTTATAAAAGTCTTGATGTGTGAGGAGTGGTATATTGCATCATTGTCCATGAGGAAAAGTGCCTTGAAGGATGAGAGAGATGGAATTTGCTATTCCTACTATGTGCTTGAGAAATTCACATGATGGTTCTGGTTTGATGATGCTCACATTGGGAACTTGGTGATACCATAAATGCATCTGACCTTATCTTGGATTAAAACGTAACATCAAACCATATACCTGTCTGCATGCAGGAGAAAATAAGAAACATGGATCTTCAGAATTTGCCATTTTGTAATTACCATATGTTTCAGATTAAGAGTACTTTCAGTGTCTGAGTACTTTTACTACTTGCTGTTCTTTGTTGCTTGGATTGTGTTCATTTTGTTTGTGTAACCGCTTTTAGCGTAGCACCCAGTTTACCTGTTATCTACATTCAGTTCCAATAATAACAGCACAATAGACCTCAAAGAGGAACGTTTGTTCAGCCATCAACTCTTTTAGAATGCAAGTGCATGCTTTTCGCCAGCTTATAATGATGCCCCTCTATTTTGCCCACATCAATGAAAAAGCATTTCGGCTCCGTCAACAAAGTCAAGCCTTTGGCACTTTTAAGATGCCCATCTCAGAAATTAATTACCTCCCTTGTTAATCTTCACTAATTAAAATTGTAAGTTTATTGGTTCATGATGGCCATGGAAGGACAACACTCACCAAGTTCCCTCCAACTGCAAGAGTTTTGAGAAAGTTGGCTTTAGTGACACCAATCAGAACAGTTGGAGACTCTTTTAGATTCATAGCTGTTGAGACCATTTAGTTTTTACCTCCTTTTTTCAAGAATTTTACTTTTGTACCCACATATGGTGACATCCTTTTGTTTCTTCCTTTTTGTTTTGGGAAGATAGAACAGTTGGTCCAAGATTAGCTGCAGAGGTTGCCTACATGTAGACTAATCCATTAGTGTGGATAGGTTATTGGCTTCCTTTCTGCTGCTCAAATGGAAACCCATTAACGGAGGTAATGTGTGCCTCTGGCGAAGCCCACGGCACGGAGGCAGTGGAGGGTGTATGTCTCATGGAGCAAACACACACTGGTGTTTAGAAGACTAACAGTCTCCTGAACCGATGAGCCAAATATTTCTTTCACTGTCACTTTCTTTCTCTGTTTTATTTTCCGTTAATTTTTTATACTTGTCCTCCTTTAACTCTTTTCTCTGTCTTTTAGTCTATATCTCATACTTTTCTCTCTCTCTTACTCTCTCTCTCTCTCTCTCTCTCACGCTCTTTTGCTTTCTCCTGACGCTCTCTGGCTGACACTGGCTTGGGTACAGAGTCACATTGATCTGTGAAAAATCCTTCAGGCTATCATGAAATATTAAATTCAAGTCATACTCTACCACTTCTCTCCTTTCTCTCTTTCGTTCCCTCTCTCTCTTTATCACTTTCCTTCACGATTCGCCATGTCCTTCCTTGCATTTAGTTTGTTCGCACTCCATTTCATCATTTGGAACAAGTTACAACCTTGCACAAGTCACAAAGACTGATCTCTATCTGCTTTTTAAGCGTTTGCTTAAATCTTAAATGTAAACACCTTTCTGGAGTCTAACCACAACAGTCAGTTGCAAAGCACTCTTATTCAAGAATGCAATAGCATTTATTTGTTTATGCTATAAAATAAAACCAAAATTGTTGTCTAATTTATGAAAGTCATCTGATTTTTATTATTACCTTTTAGATAGACCATGCATTACCTCAGTTGGTATACACATTGTGGTTGTGAACATTTATACCAATTGAGGAAACGTTTGTTATATACATTGTGGTTATTAATTTCTTCATATTTTATTCATATTGTTGCATTTTAGAGGAAAGAGAGTGCAGATCTATTTCCGTTGTATTTGTTTAAAGAGCAAAAACATATGTGAATCTAAATGGTTATATACATTGTCTTAGATTTCCTGTCCTTAATTTTTTAGCGTTTTTCTTTCTCCCCCACTCCCAGAGATCTCTGGTTGGTTGTGTAAATAATCTGTTTCATATTACCGCAATGACCCTCTGTGTGTGTAGAAGCCAGAGGGGTATTGGCACCATCTTGGCTTACCCTCCTGATTCCCTCAAGCTGTTCAGCTACCATTACAGCTCATGCTATTGCTCTTTATACATTGTGTTTATTCTGGATTGAAACACAGTAGGAGTGCATTTCACCATTCGTAATGTAACAGCAACATTGTTTATGTTAAATCCATTCCGTTGATAAACAATGTCATTTCAACTTAAAGTTGAGACACAAAATCAGTAGTAGTGGAGACATTCACCAACCAGTCCGCTGTAATGGAACATTTTTTTGTACTCCAAAATAAAGACTGTTTTAAAGACCATCATGCTACAATCTTTGTTGAGCTACTTCATGTGTTTGTATAGCATCGCCCTCAAGCTTAATGTGTACCTTGTAGCCATGTAAGCTGTTGACAAGTGCTCTTTTTTTATACAGGCAACACAATGTGGGAGAGCTGTTTGAATTGCAGGCAGATGTAGGCAGAATGTTCAGTCTCCCGCAAGTGCTGCCTGAAGCATCCCGGTTCTTTGTGCTGAGAGAGTGAAACAGGGCGAGAAAGGGATATGCTGTTTTTAAAATGTGTGCAGAATATTTGTAAATTTGCACCGTGGATATTTACCACACAAATTCGACATGCGTAAATTGTCAGAGTGTTAAATTAGACACTTAAATTATGCTTTATCCTAGAGTTGAAAAAATCTGGAGATGTCAACTCCTACAGCCCAGATGAATCGCAGTATATGGCATCTTCTGACATTCATATCTGACCCAAGTGTTCGGCATACATGCTGCACTTTTGTTTTACTGAAAATACTTTTTGGTGGTTATTAGCAATGGTTGTGGCAGATTTGAGAACTTCATATATTGAATATAGTGATGGATATCTAGTCCATTGACTAGAACATGTGCCATATCATATATATTTATCAATTGGACTTGGGGTGGGTTGTTTTAATCGATAATGTGATCAGCTACCACCAAGAACACCCCAGAAAAACCATAGTAACCACCTAGCATGCAAATAAACACTCAGAACAGCTAGCATATGTGGTTGCTAGGGTGTTTTTTGGATTATCTGGGTGAGTTTTACCAACTGCATAACATACTAGAAAACCTCTAGAAAAATAGCATGTTATGTGGTTGTTAAAGTGTTTCTAGGGTTATATAGGTGTGTTTTACCAACCACATAACAATATACTACAAAACTTCAACAACAAAAAAAAAGGTTACATTAGACTACATTACAATAGCAGGGTTGTTAGAGTGTTTCTATGGTTAAGTTAGTGGGGGGTACAACTGTATAGCAACATGCTAAAACCTCTCAAACCACCATAGAAAGGCAATAGCAACTGCCCAGAATGCCCCATGTCTTCAGATGATCTAGTTTTATCTACTCCATTAGAGGCTGAATCTCTCAATTTGGTTTTAAGTAAATGAAGGGGAAAAAATAATTTGGTGGCATGTTGTATTCAGGGTTGATTCAGGGTTAGTAGTATATTTATCAATTGGACTAGCATGTTACGCTATACTTCTTTTTGTTGTGTCTGTACTTAATTATGTGTTGAGGTAATGATGGAACACCACAAAACCTCACATGCTCTTGTTTTGGTTGGGGCCACAGGCCTGGATTTTATCCCAGCTCTGCCCCTCAGCTCCTCAACTTCACTGGAGGCAAAGGAACTGCAGCTTTGCCACTATTTCACTAATTAGAAAATCCCCTTCCCCACAGCAAGACTTTTTAATTATGTGTAGTGTCAACTACTTTACTGATTTAATCCATGGTTAATACACACCGAACCACAAACTAGAATTGTTTTATAAATGGGCTTGAAAAGTGACCATGGTTTTAGCAGCTTTCTTAGCACCATCTTACACTATAGGTAATAAATAGGTTCCAAAAGGGGGTTTTGACAGCAATGCCATAGAACTTTGTGCAATTTTTGATACCCCAAATAACCTTTGTGTGAATAGGTCTTAAAAGAACAAATTTTCTTAGTGTGTAGAACATCTTTTGTGCAATGGAATGGTTCCATGGGTTATGCCAATAAAGAATCTTCATTTTTAACTCGGGATCTTCTTCAAAGAAGATGTTGCGGTTTAAGCGGCCTGTTTTGAAGTCCAACCATGTTCCTCATAGTTTTGTAATTGCACAAGGTTAGATGGTCCTGGATCAAAGTAAAAGACTGCTATCAAAAAGCCGGCTAGTACAGGGTTAAAGTGAAGTGGAGCAGGGTTGCTTAGCCCCAGGCGGCAGTTCTGCTGAGACTGGGCTGTGTTCGTGCAGAGGCAAGGCGAGTCATTTCCCCAAACGCTGGAGACACACAGAACCCTCAGGCACTCTCTAACCTTTAGAGGCCAGAAGTGCTCACAGTCGTTTGGAGGAATAAGGTGGAGTAATAAGGTTTTTTTTTTTCTCCATTTTGTCTGGAGAGGGTTTTCTCTGTGGTGGTTTGGTCACTTTACGTTGAAGGGCTCCTCAATTCTAGGGTAGCAGCTTTGGAGCAGAGCTGCTTCTTGCATGACTTGTATTTGTTTTTAAGATTTTAAGACCTTTACGTCTGGTTGAAGGATACGTTTCATGCCGTTCTGCTCAATTCATGGCTTTTAGAGACCTACAAGTGTAAGCTGCCGCATCTCTTCAGGGTTTGGAGTCAGTTCCTCTGGAGGTGTTTGCTGTCCTACACACAGTGAACATGCACAAACACAACTCAAGGGTTTATAACACACTTTAACCCTAATGACACTCGAAAAGATAGCTTGTGCACCCTACACATTCCACTCCACAGCTAATGTGGTTTAAAAAATACATTTCTCTCAGTGCCTGGGGCATGTTAATGCTCACATCTGTAATATATTCATCCATATCTTTACACATTTATGCAGGCTTAACAAGCTCCATCTCTAACGCACCACTAGGATAGTGGCAAAATGCCCTGAGCGTGTTCACCCACACATGCTAACTGTGAAGCGCAGTCTTCCTGTACTGCAATATCAAGTTGAACAAGTAAAACTGTCTCTTACTAAAGGCTAGAGTTTAGGTGATCACATATTGGATTTAAATTTTTTTTAAAGAAGAAGTTTGTTACTGAGATCTGTTTTGCTTTTTGTTAATGTTTTATTATGGGTCAACGATAAAAATTGTAGTTAAATCAAGCGGCAAGTTCTTAGAAATGTTGTCTTGGTTTTTCAAAACAATAATAAATACATTTAGACCATTTTCAAGGAAAGTTTGGATTTAATGATGATGATAACTGCCATGTACAATGTAATAACATTTTCCTAATACCTTGAATACATGCAAGTGTATACATCCTACTTATTTTTCAAAGGTTTTTCAAGGTAGAATGTATGCAAATATCATGAATTGTTCATTTAAATATCATTAGGTTTTTGGAGTCACATGCCATGTCAAATTATCTAGGGCCGTATTCACAAAACATTTGATCTTACCACTGAGATACTGCACTAAATGACAGAAAAAGTTCATAATTAAGAGTTTTCTCTTTACCTATCACAAAGCTGCTGAGAGTAACTTTTACTAAGGAATAGAGAGAAGTCATAAACAGAGTGAGGGCGGGGTTGACCTCGTTTCTATGGATGATGTCATCATGCTTACTAACTATGACCACAGTGATTGGCTGATTGGGGTGGGGTAAAAAATTAGTTAATTATAGAAATATTTAGTTTCATGTTGCCATATTCAAATAAAATGTTTAAAATAAGAATGCAAATTAGAATGAAATGAGAAAATCTAATCAGCGCGAGAGGAGGTATATATACACAGCCGAGAGCAGACTCCCCGAGTTACCTCAGCCACCCCGTTCCTCACTCACGGTCTGCAAAGCGGGGCAGAACTCTGGGTTTGCCCTCGATCCCCTCGGGAGTGTGCGCCTAATATGCGTGTATTTTATTTTACTCTATTTGATCATTTGAACATGTTAACTGTACAGCCATCTGACATAATTTTTTATTAAATATACATTTATTATCACTATTGCCTCAGTGTATAGTGTCTTTGGGCGGATTGCGGCAACAGCCGGATTGTTTAGTGATTTGGGCTTAGTGACTTAGGAGTCCTCTTGACTACGTTTCATGGATTTAGGAGCTGCATTTAGCACAAATGCTTTGTGAAATACTCTTAGAGCAAAAAGTTAGGAGTCCTAAAATTAGGACATTATTTTTAAGAGTTTCTCCTAAATCGGCAAGTTAGGAGCTACTTTTAGCCTTAGATGTTTTGTGAATCTTTTAAGAAATGCGCATTGGGTCTATATGTGTTCTTTCTATGGTGTAATTTCCTGTTTTATGTCTACATGTTGGTTGTACTATTATCTTATATATATATCATTGTAGTATTTATTTATTATTTATTTTTATATTTTCAGTTAAGAAATGTTTGGCATTTTTATTAGTTTTTGTTTTTACCATATTTCTATTAAGCTTATTTAAAAAATAAATAAATTTAGGTTTAGTAAATTTTTATTGTTCAGTTAGTTTTTCTTATATATGTGTGTATATATATATATATATATATATATATATATATATATATATATATATATATATATATATATATATATATATATATATATATATATATATATATATATATATATATAAACAAACATAAAATATAAACAACACCACCACCACTGGTTGTCACCACATGCAGCCACTTGCAAAAGTTATGTAATTAATACATAAGATAAAAATGGAAAAACATGCTCATTATAGAAGTGGGGTATTGAGGTTATTGCATGTATGACTCGAATTTTTGAATAAGATGTCATTGACCCGTTTATTTGAAGTTTAAGACCTCATTCATAAGTGTTTATTGATTTGATGTTTGCGGACCATTGCATGGCATCAGATCCTGAAATCTCGCACTAGCTCGTTATGTTTCTCTGCACACACATACAGCATCCAATGCTCTGCAGTGATTTCAGGTTTATTTAAGTGTGTGCAATTTGTAACCAGTGGCTTACTATCACATGATCATATCTTGTACTCAACTTCCTGGAACGGTCTCTTCTGGGTGTGGTTAAATTTTGGCATTAATGTCTGATTTCAGAATCGCATTTCATTCTTCCCTTAAAGTGCTCCTAACAATTTTCAAATAATGAGCTAACATTATTGATGTACAAGGCTGCGCACCGACCTGCCCGCATAAACATGTCCTGTACTTTGCCACCCCTGGGTGTGTGTGAGAGTCGGAATCATCCAGGGTGTGTAAGAGCATGTATGAGGGTGATATAGATCCCACAAAGCTGCACGTTGTTTCTGTAGGGTGTGGTGTGTGTTTTGTGCCCAGAGGCCGTCTTACACCTTCTCACATATACTTAGTATTCAGTGAAGGCTGGAGACCCTAACCTCATTCCAGCCGTGTGATGTCACTCTATAGACCCCTGTACGGCTGATGAATACGATACACATGCGGTCTTCCTCCCTCCTCCAGTAAATTGGTTGTAAGGTCTTTCCCCTCGAGGTGGACTACGTAAATAATCTTAATGTGGCGACAGCTGCTCATTAGCCCTCCGTTTCATTTTCTTGACAAGTAATATCTATGCATAGATTTTATTTGCATGGTCTTTGTTTTTCGTAAGAGTTTGGCTGTGATCTTACTATTTCCCACTCATATTTGTTTGAGTCAAACCTGAAGAGGAACTGCTTTGAGATACTGTAGTTGAGATCAAAAGTCTGCTGCCCGGGGCATGAGGTGTGGTTCTCTAGCCTCGAGCTGAGAACAGATGATCACATGTTGTGCAGGTGTGCTGACATACACACAAAAGCACAAAACCAGAGGATCTTTGATGACTGCTAGGACTTTACAGCAGAAATGCTTGAATAAAATAAATCAAATCAAGGCCAGACTGGTTGGTCTCAGATTTAGATAGCACAAAGACATCAGTTCTTTGCTTCTTTACCATCATAATGAATAAGTAATAGGCTGTTTTCTACCCTGGTTTTGAGCCTAGCTCTTGAAACGCTCAGTTTTTATGGGTGTGCCGCATTTAAGACTTTGAAGTAAAGGGCCACTCCTATGATTGGAAAATAGTTTTGCATATTATAATAAGCCACACTCAATACACATGAGGAATTGTCTTGAAAACTTCCAATATGGAGAAACGGCAACCGGAAGGTTTCGCAAAATGTCTTTTATCAAACAAACACAATGATTTAACTCATCCACCTGCAATTAATTAGAATGTTATTTTTATTACTTGGCCCACCCGATCGGTGGATATAAACGCGAACTGTGCATCACGCACGCACGTGGCCCTGGCCCATACATGTTAGAGTCTGATCACGAATCGCAGGACAATGAACCATCTCAAATACAAAGCCTGTGCTAGTGTGGAAGTTACATGTACATAGATTTAGGCATTGGTCTTCTTCGGTTAAGGCGGCGGTTCACTGCACTCTGACGTCACGGAGACCCACATTCGCAGATTGATCGTTTGCTGAGCCAGCTGTGAATAAAAGCTTTTCTTTGACTAACAAGGAAGTTTTCGGTTCTGAAACTTACAGGATATTCTTATATTACAATGGCCTTTAATATATCAAAAGCTTCATCACCCCTTTAAGTTAAACACGAACACAAAATAATGTGACATTTGAGAATAATACAATTTTTTTTTACCATTTTAAATGTAACACAAAATAATCTTTCAATCCAGTCTTTGAGAATAAAAAAGTTGTTTTTAAGCTGTTTTGTTGTTGTTGTTGTTGTTGTTTATTATTTTTATTATTAAAAATTTTAATGCTTTTATTTGAAAATAAAATAAAAATGTTGTGTTTTTCCAATTGTGGGATGTTTAGATTCAATAAAAAACAACAGCCTACTTGATGTAGAAACCATTTCACCAATCATAGCCTTGACAAACGTTTATCAGTCTGTCACATTGACCTAATGAAATCTTTCATTATTCCCGTTCAGTTTCCTGCGGGCTCCTCTGGATCAGCGACCGGTTCTACCTCATCCTCCACATCTTCAGTCCGGCAGACCCGTCAGCGCATCACCCGGGTCAACCTCAGGGACTTGATCTTCTGCATGGAGCAGGAGCGAACCACAGCCAGGTCCATGTTGCTCTACAAGGCCCTTCTGAAGTAGCACTGATCCAGTGAGATGGATGAGACCATCCACCCTAATGGTACACCACCTGCTTGACTCTCAACGTTCAAGTCTTCCCCTCCTTCTCCGCATTCATCTCCGGTTTGTGCCTTCAGACTCACCTGTGGCATGAACTCTTTGATCAGTACGAGCGTGTTGCTGTGAAACTTCCAAACGTGGCCGTTCTGGAGATGAGAAGGGTCTGGAAAAGCACGTAAGGTGGCGGCTGTGGACACCATGTGATTATCCCCTTTGGGCGACCCTTTTATGGTTTTATTTCCCCTTTGTTTTGGATTAATGAGCCATCATTTTGAGCAATGTTGATCTTTTTATTCATTAACTTGAACTCGGACTGGTTTTACGTTTCAGGATAGAGATTGAGATTTGTTTTATATAAATAGTGGCTGGACTTGTTTTTAACAGAAAGCCTCATTTGCAATAGAGACACTGGAAATGTGAATGCAAAGTTTTAGAGGTCTAACGAGTCGGGCGTATTTTTAGTAACTTATAAGTAGCGCATCTTTAAGTCTCGGAGGAAACGTGTGGATGTTTTGGGGGGTTTTTTTGTTACAGATTTATGCAAAATGAAGAAACTCTGTGTTGTAAAACACTGACTGTCTTTCATCCTATTGGATGGTCTTTTGAAATTCAGTGACAGTTTTGTCTCGCACACTCAGTGTGGGGTTATATGTGTACGGTTTCACTAGTGTCTGTGTTAAGTATACTGTGAAATGGTGCCTTAAGTGGCCCTCCTAGGGCACCATTGTTTTTGAATCAAATCCACGGCATGGAATTATCTAATATGCTAATACTAATATGCATCGCTTCAACAACGATTCTAGAGCAGGATCTCTCGTAACTTATTTGAGGAGAAATGGCAGGTTGTACGTATTGTTAATTTGACCGTTTTTTTATTTTTTAAATACGTTAAAAATGGGGTGGTTTTGACAGACTGCAGTAATGATTTTAAAATACTAATGTTGCATTTTGGATCCTGTACTTTTGTGTATACAATAAATTTAGTGTCTGTCATTGGGCATTATTTTATGTCTCAAATAGTGAATATTTGTATACTGCCCTTTATGACATGCAGTAGGAGAGGAAATGACATTGTGTGACATGTACGTTTTGGCGTTGTACAGATGTATGTTGGGAGACGGTCAACGTTCATGTCGTGTGCAATGATTCCTTTGAGATCTGAGGCAAACTCTTTTTCCATCACTCAGATTGCTTTTAATTCGTATTGTTTGTGCTGACGTTTGGACAAACAGTATTGTTGATCAAGGGATTGTCTTTTGTCTAAAAACATATCTATTAGAATTTCTATTTTTGCTAAATTTAACAATTTTTGAATGTTTGGTTGGTTTGAAAAAAAGTGCTCATCTCTATTAAATTTGTACTTTTGTAAAAGAATAAAGTTCCTAATTATACTTCTGGCATGACTTTCTTTGATGTTTGTTTTTCATTAATGTATGTCGAAGTCCACATGGAATCAAGATGAATACACTTTCTTATTGTGCAAGATTTACACGCAGGCTGTTGGTTAACGTTAATCAGCAAAGAAATGTGGCCATTCTTTGGTCCTCTATATTAAGTGTCATTAAAATTAACAGGGTTTGTACGGTCATGAAAAACCTGGAACAGTCTTGGAAAAATAAATAAATACAAAAGTTATGGAAAAGTCATATTCATATAATGTAATATGTTTAAGTGATGATATTGGTTAAACAAACTACAATCCTTAATGTTAATCCATCCGACTGCGAAATTCCATCAATTTTGTTTTGCAGCGTTGAGCATTATAACCAATCACGCACGTTTCCGTTGAGCTTTTGAATGTGATGGCCAATCAGAGGCGTTCAGATTAGTCATTGCTCAAACAGTTTTTTTTCAGTGCGCTGATTGAATTCTGACAAACTGCAAAAAGTGCAGATTTGATTCATGTCGCATGTCTTCCGTGTGGGGTGTTTGTGAGAGTGTTAAACGACATTAATAATAATTTTTACAATATCAAGAGCATTGATTGACAATAATGACCCTGTAATGAGTTCCTGTTCATTTTATAATTTATGAGTAACATTAAACAGTCTGTGTGAATAAACATTTATGCTATTTCAGATGCAGCTTCATGTTCCACCTTTGCAGTGTAAAGATGGCTTTTGATAATGATATAATTGTATTGGAAACAGTCTATATAGCATTCTGATTGAAATAATTGGTTAAATTTAAGTATTTGACATAAGTCAACACAGGTAATCATAAAAAATGCCCTTATGAAGGTAAAAAAAAAAATGCCCCTGGAAATCAATTGCAAGGCCCTTAATGGAAAAGTTCATTTCTGCCCCTGGCATGGGTAACATCTGGCAGTTGCAGTTTGTTACTTGCCGGTGTAAATTGCAGAAATGGAAAAAATAAACTTGACTGTTTTGGGGGAATTCAAATAGGGATGTTATCTTGATGTACTATCCAATGAGATTCATGGAAAATAGGAGGCAAAGCTATATTAAAATCTTAGATAGCAAATTTTGTATTTCAAAAGTTTGTCTCGGCACTGCCACCTTGAAAGGTTATGGTTGCTGTCAGTGTTACAGGACACTTATTTACATATTTAACATTGTTGCCTCCCATTGATGTATGTTTATCCGTTGCTACACAGTGGAGTTCTGAGGATCAGACACATTATTTTATCTAACCAACTTACCGGTGTCAGCGCTATTTAAATAAAGTTTATTTTGTATTAAACTGCATAGCTTGTCTTTAATTTGTTAAGATATGCTGTGATTTGAAATTCGAACATTGATTTTATTGGATTTATTTTACATGTGTCATGAAACTTCATAAATATTTGCCTCAAAATTCATGGAAATGTATGGTTAGAAGTGTGCCTGAACCCTGGTTAGAGTGTAGCGTTAGAGGATAATGTTAGGGGAATGTTAGAGGATAACGTTAAAATATGACATTAAAGGATTAATGTTAGCGGAATGTTAGATAATAATGTTAGGGGAACGTTATAGGGTAACGTTAGGGGATAACATTGAATATAACATTGGAGGATAATGTTAGGGGAACGTTAGACTATAACATTAGGGGAATGTTGGAGGATATGTTAGGGGAACATTAGAGAATAACATTAGGGGAACGTTAGGATAATGTTAGAGGATAACGTTGAGGGACCGTTAGACTGTAACATTAGGGGAATGTTAGAGGATATGTTAGGGGAGCGTTGTAGGATAACGTTTGGGGAATGTTAGACTATAACATTAGGGAAATGTTAGGGGAATGTAGAGGATAACGTTAGGAGAACGCTAGAGGATAACTAGGGGAATGTTAGACTTTAACAGGGAAACGTTAGGGGAATGTTAGAGGATAACGTTAGAATATAACATTAGCGGACAATGTTTGGGGAACATTAGAATATAATGTTATAGGATAACGTTAGGGGAATGTTAGACTATAACATTAGGATAATGTTAGAGGATAATGTTAAAATATAATGTTAGACGATAACGTTAGAATATAACATTAGAGGATAACATTAGGGGAACGTTAGGGGAATGTTACTCTATAACATTAGGGGAACGTTAGAGGATAACATTAGAATATAGAATTAGGTGAACGATAACGGGTTCAGTCAATTTCTGATAAAAACAGTAAGTCCTGCCATACTTTTTATTTTATTGTTGAATATTTTGTTCAGAAATATGGTTTACTAATGTTGCATGTTAAATATCTATTTTCTAATTGCTATTACTGATCTTTTGATTCATTTTATAACATTTATTTTGATCAATGTCATAATCTCGACCTGCCGCCATCCAATCGACAAACTGATGGATTGTACCAAGTAATGAACCAAATAATATTTCACTTGTATGTACATCACAATATACAAAGAAAATGTCTGTCGCTAAAGACCTTTACCAAAACCTAAGACTAGACCCAAACCTGTTTACGATATTTACTTCAAATGCTTACTGTCATTAGTATCAAAAGTTTATCCGACAGATCCACATATATGCTGTCAGTGGTTTAAAATAGGAAAGAACTCCCAACAATTTATTAAAAGTTCATTTATCAACACCAATTACAAAAAGAATATGACAATTCAAATAAACACATGCCTGACATACCACTATGATTCATATCAATAATAATCCATTACAAAAAATTTGTATTTAAATAATATACATTTGGACCATACTGCAATATACATCTCGACACAACATCCATTAGAGCAGTATTTAAATTAAGATTTTTGTAATGTCCGACGCGGCTTCTCTGACCCTTGTTGCACTGGAGGCAAGATAGTCTTTTTCATTTTCTTGAGATAAAAAACCAAAGCGGCGGTTGCGCAGATGGTAAGTTGCATTCAGGGGGACCTGCGAAGCGTCCGTGAGCCTTTATGTACAATGTGCGACAAATCCAAGAAATTTGACCAGCATAAAAGAAACAATGGCCAGTTAAGACAACAAATAGCATAACATATCTGTGACATCTCAGTGACCCTTCCTTTTGAAATGGTGAGGCAGAGAGCTTTAAAGAGCTGTCTTATTAAATGTGCCTTTTTACAACACATTATGCAATTCAGTCTGTTTACCAGCCACCAAGTTAACCTTTCAAGTTTATTCTCCCTCAGTCTGGCTCTGATTGCACTGTTTAGCTAAGGGAGAGTGAGCAAAAGGGATTGTGGGAAAGTGACCTTAACTCCTGGAGAGAAGTCTGACCCGTAGCCCCTCCGTCTCCAGGCCTTAAGGGGCACAGTAATCCCCCTCTTCTCCGACGGTCCGAACAGCGCCGCATTCATTAACAATCCGACTCATTTTTCAAAAGGCGCCTTCTTCAAACGAGATGTTGTTTTGGACGTATAGGGCATTGTTTCTACAAAAAGATCTTTGCTTTTTAACCGTTTACTTGAAGCTGCTAGATAGTACGTTCAGGGCTAGATTTGAAGAAAACGGGCACCCGAAAGATGTAGCGATGCCATCAGACAAACTCTCCCATATGAGTCCAGGTTTCCCTTTAGACATGCTCGAACAAAAAGCCTCTCTGCCCAGTGCTGAATGCATTACCAGACCGTCCGCTTTAGCCTCAAGTCAAAGCGTCAACGCGGCCAACTCCAGACCGCACTTACAACCAAATGACTTCTGAGAACTGCTCTCATATCCTTCACGTAGCGAGACAACAGCAATAAACCTGTAGGTCATAAAAGAACTGATTTACATAGATGAGACTGGAAAATGAGAACATTAGATATCAAGATTAAAAATGGATCAGAGGACAGACTATTTGGTGGTTAATTTCACCCGGGAGCTTGGAGATCTGACTGGTGCATCATTTGAAAACGTTCTAGCCAGAAGGTGCGTTCGCCACAAACGCAACTTCCTTGTAGAGTTCTTCTTGCTCTTTTACACACATAAAATGGCAAAGTTATGTCACGGTTCTTGTACTGTGGAAATGTAGATCAACGAGTGCATTTTTCGTGACTCGAGCCGAATAAAGAGTTAAAAAGTTCAACTCGAGGTCAGTAGCTGAAAAGCCATCCCGTGGCTCGCTAGGGTTTATAAAGAATCTTTTGGAGAAGTTTTGGGGTCGTTGATGAAATTACTCGTACATTTACTAAGATTTCAGTCCTCTTGGAGTCCGAAGAGTTGAAGCAAACTCTTCTGGCAAATTAAGTCTTCTATTTTTTTGTTTTTTTTTTAAAGCAGACTGAGGTGTTCGTGGTTGGTGCAAGAGCCGGCTAGTCCAGAGGCTCCTGTTTTATCCGGATGGGCGTGTGGCTGGTCTGACACCGTCTGTCCTCCCGACTCAGGATGTACTCGCTGAACTGGGAGGAGTCCACGCCCCCGCCGCATGATGCCACCATGCTGAAGCCTTTCTGGAACAGTCTCTCCAGGACCTAGGAGAAACCAGGGACATATTTAAATATATTGATATTTCAGAGCAACATGAGAAACTCAGTACTTCATACAGTTGAATCCCCAGGAGGGACATCTCTCAGTATTCTCAGTAAAGATGTTTTTCATACAATAGTTTTCAAAGTAAACTCGATTTATGCATCTCTATCAGCGCTCTACAGCTGCATCAAGACAAACGCTGTGTCGAAACTTTCTGGAGCTGTCTCTCCAGGACCTAGGAGAAACCAGGGACAAAACTCACTGAGTTTTTGGAGTAGGCAAATCATAATACTCTTTACATTATTGCATCAAGATGGCAACCCTTTTAAGAACAGTCTCTCCAGGACCTAAGAGAAACCAGGGGAGGTTTTTTTGTGTATTTTGAGATGAGGTTTTCCATCAAATAAGATGTTTTTAAGCTACACTATCAGCACTTAACCTAACTGCATCAAGATGGCACCGGACTGAACCCATTTGCAACAGTCTCTGGTATTTGTCTGTATCTTTAAGTTCTCTGTTATGAGAAACTCGGTATGACTTTTTTCGAAGTAAACTCCTATTTATGCCACTCTATCAGCACTTCACATAGTTGCATCAAGACGCATTTAAAATGTGCAATCTCAGTAACAGTGCTATCAACAACTTCACGCTTGCATTACCCTCAGACGTTTTCTCACTCCAGACCATCCACCCGGGATGAGAAGGAGCGAACAGACATCCCCTGGGCTGTTTACAGGGGTTTGATGCGGAGTCAAATGAGAATAGGCTCCCCCACTGACAGCCCACACTGAAGCTGCCCGGCTCTTTCATTACAAACCCAATACACACAATCTCGGCTACTGTCAGAGATCCCTCACCGAGAGACGTCTCTGGGCGGCCGCTGTCACTGTCATTCCCGCCACCGCAAAAAGCCAACGAAATGTTTTATCTGTTGGAGTGCTTGTAGATTTTTTTGAAATTCAATACATGCAGCCTTGAGTATTCACTTACTCCTGCACTTCTTTCAAGTGTGCTTCACATGAAAATGAAAGTTCTGGCTCGGGGCTACAGAGCCAGATAAAAGTCCCTCCGCAAAAAAAAAAAAAAAAAGAGAAGAAGATGAAGACGAAGGAATCAGTTGAACTGCGCAGGGCCTGAGAAAAAATGTCCATCTTTATCCTCACTTTGGAAGTAGAGGCTGCGGAGAAACTTGTAGAGGAAATGAACACTTCTTACGACTTACGCACAGATGAGGTATGAAAGACATCGGCAGATGATTCAAGGGCCTACCGTGCACAAAGAAAGATTGCGTTTTGAAGCATCTTTTCAAGAACATATATCGCCATTAAGATCCATGTTAGGTTTGGGTTGCATCAGTGTTACAGCGAGTTTTAACACACAAATCGTTCGACTTCTGACTTTGAACTTCGTTCTTTTTGTGCGAGTTTAAACCTTTTCCAGTGAATTCTCAAATTCATCTTTTGGCCGCTTGGAGAAGATTAAAGGGATTGTTCACCTAAAAAATTCAATCTTTTACTCCTGAAGAAACTATGATATTTTGACGGTTTTCGTTTTTTCTTTGGACCCCATTAACTTTCATTATATGGACAAAACATCTTTCGGTTTCCAAATTTGAATTCTAGGTGAACTATACCTTTAATTTCAATTTAAACCATTTCTTTAATAAAAAACCATCCATATCTAGAGCTGTTCGTAAAGACAGAATGAACATTAGGTATATAGAGTGTCACAAGCCTCTCAAATATTCACGCATTGATATCTGAAGGCTTATGATTTTGACATTACACTCACTGCGCTGATGGTTGCATCACTTACTAACTTTCTTACAGTAAACGGCTACAATTTCTTGGCAACAAACTCTCTCTCTCTCACTGTCTTTTTCCGTATCTCTCGTCCTCTGTTATTCCTCTCAGATCTATCTTCTCATATTTCATAGGTGGGTTTTTGTGAACAGCCGAGATGTGTGACAAACACGGGGGTTTAAAAAAATACACCCGCACAATTCAGTCGGTTAAGTGCAGCTTTTTTTTTTCTTTGCAGAAAAAATACGTGTTATCAGACACACTAATTAGTTATACAGTAAGTCAATTAGGCGTGTGTAAAAAAGTAGCGTAAACCAGTTTAGGTTGTTCAAAGAAACCAAAGTACAGTATTAAAAATGTAGCATGTGTGTTTAAAACGCTTCGGGCACAGAAATGTTGGAGCACTTTTTCAAACGGAGAGATTTGTCTTAAGGACGAGTTAAAAATAAATTATGCATATCATTTCCCTCTCTTCTCCTCTCGGTTTCATGACTACATATTCCCCACATTAGCATCGCCTCCAGGATTCAAGGTACCGGACATTGTATGCCTGTGAGTGCGCTAGGATGTGTGTCTGTTTTAGCAGCTTTTAAACAGCCAAATCGTGGGGCATAACTGCACCTTTGCAGCTGTGGAGCCACACCTTCATCCACACCTGGCAACTACATCTCCCACTCTCTCACATCTCTTCTTGTTGGCAGGCAGCAGTTAAACTGCCTCCGAGACACAGCACTGCTCAATATCCCAGAAACCCACCAAAGCTTTTTCAAAGTCCAAGTCGAAACTTTAAAGTTTAGCAAATGCTTAATAATAGCTATATTAAGTGATTTTATTTGACAGGTTTTTGAGCATTTTTAATTAGCAGGCAGTATAAAGAGTCTGGAAGATGTGGGATCGGGGCGTGTGGCAGTCCAGGTTTGAACCAAGTCGAGCACCGTGGCACCACTGTATACACAACTTGGTCAATTTTAAGTAAAAACATGTCTATGTCACAAATTATCTTGAAATTATAATAACAATAAAAAATATTTCTGGGACTAGTCAAACTTTTTGAACTATGAAATTTTTCCTCTAAATCTTCATTACAATGTGTCTGGACATTTTACTTTTACACTTTTTTTTTCCGACTCCCATTATTCACAATGATGACTTTTCATTCGATTCTCATAATTGTAATACAATAGTTTTTCGTTTTCATGAGATACACACAAGTATGCTCTTTCATTCAATAGTTTGGGGTCACTAAGATTTGTATTCTTTAATAAATGTATATTCAGCAAGGACATTATGCATATAATGTTACAAAAGATTTCTATTTCAAATAAACGCTGTTCTTTTGAAGTTTCAATGACTCAAAGAATGCATCACAGTTTCCACAAAAATAATAAGCAGCTTAACTGTTTTCAAAATTGATGATAATAAGAAATTAAACAAACAATTCTTAAACAATTCTTGAGCAGCCAATCAGCACATTAGAATGATTTCTGAAGGATCATGTGACACTGAGTTATGCTGCTTTGCCATCACAGGAATAAATGACATTTTAAAATATGTGACCCGTGCTGACAAAATGAGTCACAATAACACCAAATTTGACACACACCAAGTCAACACCAAATATCTATAGGAAAAATATATATTCAACTTTTTTTTTCCAAGGTAACACAACTGTTTGATTAACATTAATGAAACAGACAGCCTATATATTAAGACCTTCTGTAACGCACGGATCTAAAATAACGTAACACATCAGATGTTTTCCTCAAACAGTTAACTAAACTGAAATTCTGTACTTCTGTGTAGGCTATATGTGTATAACGGATTCACATGCTGTCGTAGACGCCTTTAGACTGTCTGTCAGCGCGAGTAAGATGGACAAAGGAAAAGTACTGCTCTCCAAAAATGTACAAATAAAGATACTTTTAGATGTTTAATTGCTATTTGGAGCATTGAGTTTGCTAGAGGAGGGCTTAATGAACTCATTTTTGTGAAGACCTCAAAATCGGCCGAAATTGACATTTGTCATTTGTTTTGCCTGTAGCTCTAAATTATCATGAGCACATTCCGACTCATTTTGCCCTCACGGGTCACATATATCCACACAGAAACTTCTGAACGGAAGTGTATTAGTAAGTGATGACCATCAAATACTCTATGGGTATTACTTAATGGCAGTGCTGTACCTGTACAGAATTGAGCCTGCAGTAGCCATTCAGTGGAAAGCGAATAACATGGGTTGGATCCTGGTTCCAGCCGGCGTTGACTGAATTGCACATGACGTCCCCTGTCTCTGGGAAAATCTCTTCTATGAGGGCCTTGTCCCCACTGATGGCAATCCTCTCGCCCAGGTCAGGGGTCACCCGCACCACCAGGCACTCGCAGGGCTGAGCCGCCCGCCGCTGCTCCCGGTCCTGTTTCCAGCGCTCCAGCTCTTTCACCATGGGCGTCAGCTGGTAATACCGAGCCTCCTCGTACAGCAGATGGATCTCCTGCAGGGACAACACATGGAAGTGAATGTATGCACGGAAAGATAGATCCAAGGATGAATGAACGAACAAACAACCCATCCAGCAAATGATTGAATCAGCAGAAAACAGACCGACTTTTGAATGAATGAATGAACAAGTCGACAAAAAAATGCACCAACAAACACATGAATGAGCAAACAAACAAACAAAACAGCCCATTAAGCAAATGAATGAGCAAACAAAACAATTATGCAAACAAATCAGCAAATAAACAAACAAGCTGACAAATGAACCAACCTCTGACTGAATGAAAGAACAACAGATGAAAAATCCACAAACAGATGATTTGCAACCCATTGGGCAAATGAATGAACAAGCACACAAACAAACCACTGGTGAGCGAATGAATAAAGAGTAACCCATCAACCAAATGAATGAACAAGCAAACAAACCACCAATCGAAAAAACGAACAAACAAACAAACAAAAAAATAATAGAAGTTATTTTCTAGTGCTACTCTGACACGATCAAATATCATTTCAGATTTAAATTTTACATAAGTACTTGGTATGATGTCCACTAGGTAAGACATTATGGACTAACAGAAATATATATCTTTTTTTTACAATACAAACTTACATACGTTGAAGGAAAAACAAATAAAACAAAAGAAGTAATTCACACCCATATAATAATTGAGTACTGTATATTTCAAAGCACATGTCGTTTAGCATTTAGCATGAACCCAGACCAACACATGGAGCAGCTTTGCCCATCTGACCCATCTCTGGCCAGGACCAGGGCGAGGGGGGTGGGGGGTGTAAAGCCCCTCCGGCTCTCCCCTCACTCACAGATTCTCCGGTCGGACAGCACAGATTGCTGCCTCTGCCTGAGGGGTCCTTCACCCTCGAGCACATTTACCCCACTTACACTCGCCTTTCATTCACCACTAAACCAGATGGCATCGCGCCTGTCCAGCCATTACAAACACTGCAAAAATGAAAATATTTCCAATATAAATATGGTGGTATGCATGGGCTTATATTGAGGAAAAATGAATAATAACCGTACTTGTGTAACGCACACTGATTTTATGCAGCAATTCAAGTCTGCCTTATCTCTATTTTTATATATTTATCAATACTACTGGTATAATATAAGTATTAATAATTGTATTAAATATATAATCTCAAACTCTTTATATGTTCCTCTGACCTATTTAAAGCCCAATATAATCTTTTTAATAGTAGAATTGATAGAATATACTTTAATAACAGATATTAAAAGGTATGAAAAGCATTCACTTTTCAGAAAATATATATATTTTTTTTAATTATGTGAAATATACCTGGGGTGTCTGAGACCCCAAACTGTGAGGTAAAATAGATCATGCAGGATGTTTGATGGATGTCATCGAGATCACATTTTGTCAGTTCTCATTACATTAAGAAAAGTCACAAAGCATTAACCTGATATTCAATGTTAATGTTTTCTGAGGTATTAAAAAGGCCTTGGGGTCTCTCAGACCCCAAACATGAGGGTTAAAAGGCACTTCTGCTTGAAACGCTGATACCATTCTTTGGTTCTGCGCCTGGTGGCCTATTTCCTCGGTGGCCGTGAGAGATAGCTGTGATCTCGACCCTGCTGGCTCTTCATCCCCACCCTGTAAGACTACTCATTCCACTGCAGGCTACGCCACGGAGAACAATAGCACCGACCATCTCAGACACAACGCTCTTTTACAATTACCACAAGAAAAGGAGTTGTTTTCTTACCCACACCCCTCCCTCACCCTCCCTTCTTTCTCTCCCTCTTTATTCCCTATGTTCCTTTCTTTAGCCCATACTGGTGCTGACAACATGGATACAGAGACTTTAGGCCTTCGGGCTCTTGCTAATTCAAAGAAAAACAAGCTCCGCTTCTTTCCCAGGTCTGCAGTGAAAGCTGGGTATGTTTTAACAGGGTTCCTTCTGTGACTCACTTTTGGGGAAGAGAATGTAAAAGCAAAGGCTCACAGTAGAGAGACTTTAGTCTTTAGGCCATATCCAAATAGACAAATGAAGCTGGATGCGCAACACGGTTTTCAAGAGCAAACTCTTCTACAAGAGCAAAAGCATTGGCAATTAAGCCAATAAGTCGAGTCTCATGAATACGCAAATGTAACCATACCTAACGTATCCCATCACCTCTCACAGGTTCTGACATTCACCAGCTTCATCTGAAAAAGACATACACTATTTGAAAAAGTTCTTCAGCTGTTCTTTGCGGCTTCGCCTTACAGATAGACCCAACTGGCTGAAGAGCGACTAGTTCATGTAGTCATTGAGTTTTCCCGCTCTCACAGGTCAGGGCATGGTGAGTTTTGATGGGCGAAAAGTGAAAAGTTAAGTATAATGGGATGTAATGATGTGCCTCACTGTGCAGTTACATATTTTATGTTCTGTTATCAAACAGTCACACACAGTGGAGGAAAGCTAGCCACGGAGCCTGAGGCGGAAATGACTAGTCTCACCCTAATTAATCCCATTGACACAAATACCTTTACCCATCTGATTTTTGACTGAGGCAGGAATAATATACACTGAAGACTGAGAAGACTCACAGCTGTGTGTATTTGAAGACAGAAATTGTATTTCACACTATTTTGATTTTTGAACTGTATTATTAGCTTAGACGTTAGGGCGTTTTATTTTATTTTATTTTTTATTGGCTATAAATGTTGGTATACTTGGTATTCTCAAGCTAGTATGGAAAGTTTTGTCTCAATATGCAAATTAATAATTGCCAAAATAATGTTTCACTTTCTGTCTGCCATCTTTGCTTGCAAAAATGTTAAGGTGTTTCTGAGGAACAATGTCACACAACAAAAAATGTGTGAGGCCTTATCTAAAGCTGATCTGAGGCAATTTTGGTAAAGATTGGAGAAACATTGGATTTAAAAATAAATGTTACAAAAGTTGTTGTTTTTTAGCGATGCCATAGAAGAACCATTTATGTTTTCCTAAAGAACCTTTCAGTGAACAGTGGAAAAAAGAACCATAATTTATTGTGTAAAAAAACTTTTGTGCAATGAAAAGGTTTCATGGATGTCAAAGGTTCTTTATTTTTTAAGATTGTGCCAAAAAGCATGCACAAATCTGTTCAAAATGGTGGTAATGTGATGAATCTGGGAATATTAAGCATTCCGGAATATTAGAAAGAAGAAGCTTAAGATAAGGTTGAATTATTCCAAGCACATGGTGTGGCCTAATACAAATTCTGTATTGAAACCATCATTTCTTTGTGGTTCTGTCTGACCTGGTTTTCACCTCAAGGCTATTGACGTGATGCTCAAAGAGGAACTAAATGAAAGTATACACTTTATTTTAAGGTGATGTAGTTACATGTTACTGCATGTACTAACTATAACAGTAAATTATGCATAATTACAAGTAACTAACCCTAAACCAAACCCGAGCCCCATCCCAACATGTAGTTATTGATATTACTTAGTACTTATTTGAGTAAGTACAATGTAACTACGTCCCCTTAAAATAAAGTATAGCCAAATTTGAGTTTTGACCTGCTGAAGAGACATTCGGTGTGTGGTCGTTACCTTGAAGTCATCAGGAAGAAGCAGTTTGCTGGTTCTCAGGTAGCTCAGGATGTAGCGGAATATCTCTCCGTCTCTGTCGATAAAATAATGCTGCTTCAGACTGTCCAAAACAATCGGTTCTGTGCCGTTGAACAGACGACTGATTCTGGGGGGGGGAGAAAATGTAAATCAATGATTCTTTAACTTAAAGAAGTTTTATGCAAGTACTACACTACATAAAGAATTAAATCCTCTCGTTTCTCTTCACATTTTACATTTGAAATAAGGCCGAAACATATAAGTTGATTATTATTTTAACCTGATTTAATTGCCGGAATGAGGTCAAGCATTTGGAATTACGTTGCACGCTATTTCTGTTCTCTGGATAAATCGACTTTATCTTTGCAAAATGTTCTTATTTCATTCTCTCATCCTATTTCATTCTTCCGTTCTTTCTTTCTCTCTCTCTCTCATTCTAGAAACCGATGCAAAACACTTAATAAGAAAACCAATTCCCCCTTTTGTGCCTCGGGTGGTCCTTTTCTCATATGGTCTTGCCGTTCCCCCAGTTAGAATTTCACCATATAGCTTTAGGCAATCTTAGTTTTTCATCTCAGCCTCTTTTTTTTTCTCCAAAAAGCAATTAAAATGCTGCCTGCTTTTCACCCTCCCCCCATTTTCCTCTCCTCCCTCCTTCTCGTTGCTCTCTCGCTCCATATCCATTAATAAATCAGAGCGAGCCACGCTCTCTGTTAACCTGAACAGATGTGGCAAAGCTCTCACACTCTCTTCCCATCTTGCACACACACATCTCTAACAGGTGGCGTCCCTTTACCTCCCTTTATCCACAAACCTCCGTAGATTACAGTTGGGATGGATGCAGCAGGTAGCAATTGCATGACTCTACAAGTGGCAGTGGTAAAAATCATGTATTTGGACTAATCTTGATACACAAATTAGCTTTAAGTCACTTAAAAGTACATAAACTAAATAAATCTTTGATTTATCGCTCTATTTATACATAAATACATTGCTAAATAACGTGTGACACATAATTTTGCTCTTATATAAATGCAAAAATTAAGTTGGACCACAGAGTTACAACATAAATGCCCTGTAAACATGACAGTTTTACATCAATGCCTCACCTGTCCCAATAAACCCCCCCAAAAAATTAGCGTTGTCTTACCTGGAGTCTGGGTATTTGGTGAGGGTGGCCAGACTGCTGGTGTACATGTGCCCGCCTACGTCAATGTGGACTGGAGCGTTTGATTTAGTCAGCTGAGCCGGCAGTGGGATTCCCTGAGAGGCCAGAGGAGACACTGGGGACCGGGTCAAAGACAGCCGAGACATGCTCCTTCCCTCCTGTACAAACATCACAGTTTCAAATAAACAGCTCCTGGTTCCCCTCTCGCCTTCAATCTCCGAGATCTAAGGTGCGATTCTGGCCTGCAAGTATGCGGGAGATCACCTTAACATCTTCCCTTAAATTGCTTTTTTACCTTAAGAATTAGCACCACAAGTCTAATTAAGAAAATTTGCCTGCCGTTTTTTTCCCCTCCTTTTTTCATAGAACCGGAGGGGAGAAATGGAGTGATGCTTATTAGCGAGCACGAAAGGGAGAGAGGGAGAGCAGGAGAGAGAGAGAGAGAGAGAGAGAGAGGGATGGATCCTAGTACTGTAGGTGTCTACCTCCGGGGAAAGAGAGGGAAAGAGTGTAAACTCCTAATTAAAGATATTGGGCGAATGTGTGAGACTCAAAACACCTCATCACCAACAGCTTTACAGTTCTTTAAAAGTTTCACAGAGCAAAAAAATCAACATTTTGAATCGAAATGAGGCTAAATAAGACTCAAACTTCCACAAGGTCAAACATAAAAATTGAAATGATGCTGCGTCATAATAAAGATTCAGTTGGTGCTAAAGGACTCTTAAAGTTTACAGCTCTTTACATTAAAACCAAAGGGAACATGATGTATGACTACTATTGTGGCATGAATCGACCTTTGTTTGGTGAAACAAAACAGATGGTTAAAGTCCCATTTCCAGAGGCATAATGCCTGGAGCAATGTGTGCTCAGGGATATACTTCTATATAGGACAATGTATCCTATGTCTAGTCATTAGATTTAATTATGAAATGTCAAAAATGAAATATAGCTATAGTTAACCTTAAAATAGTTTATTCTTTTTTTTTCCTTAAAAGACAAACTACTTAATATGAGGAGTTTGTTCCTACAAGTTTAAACAATATGTAAAGACAAATATATGTGGGTTTTGTGGCCTGGGTAGCACTGTCAAGAGAACTGAACCAATTTTCACAATATAAAAAAAACAGCCACTGAATATAGTGAATCAACAGAGACATTATAAGGCTATATTACATTCTTCTGAAGTGAGATTAAAATACCGAGTACCGTGACATAATGACCAGAAAGATTATATTTCATATATTTCAACAAACCGAGCCAGTGTAGTCCAAATAACAAACAAACGACTCTTATGAGCCGGTTCTTTTAATGAATCACTCAAAAAGACTCATCAGTCTGACGAATTCTATACAGAATGAACAGCGGTTTGAATCAACATCTCACTCAGTTACTAAACTACAAGTTATCATTAAATTGTGTACTCGGGGTGTATATATTATACTACTAGGTCGGAAGCAAACGATGATAAGAGATATCATTAAAGTCAGAAATAATAGTTTGTGATGTTAAAACTGCGCCAGGTCCCTGGAGTGCGTAAAATAGCCCTACAACTCTCTGTACCGCACTTCCTGTACGCAGTGGGCATACAGTAGTGCTCTGACCTCTCGTTGTACACTCAAACCAGCCCTCCCTGATCTAAAACCGCAAAAGCACGACACACGGAAAACGAATGCAAAGAAGCACTGGAGAAACATTCGAGAATTTGACAGAATCCACCGTACCGTTTCAAACATTTTAGGATGTCCGACGCAATCTGAGGAGGATTGACTGTCTCTGATGAAGGTTGCTTGTCCTTTAGAAAGAACTTTTCGCAATAATTGTTTGTTCGGCGGTCACTCCACGAGCTCTTCGTACAGAATCCGGCGACAATTCCGTTCTGAATCCAGTGAAATCTAACGCGGCGCTATATAGGTCGCTGTGGCTTTAAAAACTCGTTTAAAACACAGACCATAGACACTTTCCACAAAAGCTACACAGGGGAGTCAGTCAAGGCTGCGTCCTTACCTTGGAAGACATAGCTGTAAATGTTTCTTCAGCCCTCTTTAAAACATGAGATCGATCGTGGCGCGTCTTAGCCTCGCTTTTTTTCTTTCTTGCTCCTTTTTTGTTGAAGCGTGAGAGTGCGTTGAAGGCACAGCGTTCCAGCCCGAATAACAGAGGACAGCTGAACAAGAATTCTTGCTCAAGGCTCTCCAAACGCCCCGGGGCAGGATTAGGCTACAATTAGCTCAACCCTGCCTGAGCTGGGGCGAGTTACAAGAACAACATTTGATCTCGCTATTCACATTTGGAAGTCTGCGTATATGTGTGTTTTAATCGCATTTATCGTCATTTATTCATCGCGTCTGAACAAAGTATGTGCATGCGCGAGGATAACGGTTTACTAGGTTACCTGTGTGCATGTGTTTGGCTCCAGCGAACATAAGAGAAACAGTCTTTTGTTTCAATCGCTTTACTTAAAATGTATTACAATTTATGATTGTTTTTAATCTCCCGTATTTGTTATGTTTCTATTCTATTCACGCGGGCTTATAAGAATTGATTTTATTAATTTGGTTTTAAAATGTTCCTCTCAGCGTTCTAATAATGTTCTGCTGGCCATGAAAACTAAATGACGTATATCGATATGCATTGTGCCTCTGCAAAAGGCGCCCACACAACCGCCGCGAGCCAAACGCGCCATTTCAATTTTTGCGCGCGGCTAGATAGAGATGTCTGCCTTGATGGCATACAGCTTTCAGGTGGAAGACATGCTCATTGTGCTGAAAAGAAAAAGATTGTACAAAAAGGATATTTGACAGTTTTAGCCCTTTGTAATAGTGTTCTACTTCTCTTGAAAATGTTTGTGCCTTGACATCTGGCGCCAACCAGTGACCAAACTGAACGCCAATAAAAAAGGCTTCTTTTTTTACACAATTTCCCATAACGTTTTTGTTGTGTAGCAAGATAACGCTTAACAAAACTAAAATAGGCTAAAAAATAATACTAAATAAACTAAAACAAAACGTTTTTAGAAACGACAAAAACAAAACATAAACTTTAAGAAATCTTGAGTCTTAAAATGAAATAAGTTTTGTACATATGAACGAAATATTTTGGGAGAAAATAAAGCGAAAAATAAAATGTTTGAAACATCTAAGTGACCTAAAAACGCTTTTAAAGCGTTTTCTGTTGGGAATTCAAACCTAAGGGAGGCAAACGAGAACAAATTATGAAGTAATATTTCCATAAATAATACAAATAAAATAGGCCTTTAATTTATTTCAGTTTATTTCAGTTTTTTTTTTTTGCAAAAGGGAAATGTGATAGAGCGCTTCTTACCACAAATTTGAATTTTTTAAATAAAAAAAAAGCATTTTCCAATTACATTCAATAATCTTTTGGCACTGAGCTAATGTTATCACCTTCAACATAATAGCCCACATTCTCGAGTGAAAACACAGCAAAGCAAATCTGTTTGTATACAGGAATATGTTGCAAACTATTTGGACTTAACAGCCGAATTTTTTCTCGCCTTTGGCTGAAATTAGTTTCCCACATCAGACGAGCAGCAGGAAGACAAGATATTTTTGTTCAATTAAAGGAACAAGCCCGGAGTTAGTTCAATTACTTGACGCTGGAGGAAGATGTAAATTTAAAGATTTAAATAGCTTAGAATGTTGCCTCGAGCGCCTGCACTTCATTTCCTTAATTTACAGAGAGATGAGGGGAGTAATGGTTATCCCAGTGATGTGCATCACGCCAACAAACTATATATCTGAGTAACATTTACTATCCCTGGTCTTACAGTTGAGCTCGAGTCAAATAAAACTGCCCGAAGAAAGAAAAACAAAAGCGGTTATCAATAAAGCTGAATCTAAAACTTTCTCAATTCACATGGACTAATTTAGTCTCCGTGATCCGTAAGACTTTATTAACATTAATATTAACATTGTTAATTTATAACCACTAATGGTATTTGAATAGTGTTAACGTTTAAATTATGTTGCTTATTTTTTTATGTAGGCTAGCCTATGTATTTCTAACGTGATGAATCATTACACACTTGGAGACATGAGCCACTTTTTGCCAAGAGAGACAACTGTAATACCTGTGCAACATTCATAAATGCGTAAATAAATCTACATATTTTCTTGTGCAAGTCGTTTGGTACCAGTGTCCCTCGTTGAACCACAGCGCCATCTGCCGGTCACGACTTTCAACAGCATTTCAACATCTCACCTTCTCACCTGAAAATAACTTACAACATTTTTTGATGCTGTTGCATTTTGTCGACACTTCTTTTGGTAATTAGATTTTCCAGAGTCTTTTTGTAATAACTTAATTTCTAAAAGTTAGTTCAGAGCTTATTCTGTTGCCTCCAGGTCCTTCCATTCAAAAACCCAATCATACGGAGAGACTAATTTTTCTCTTTTCAGCACCCCCACCCTCCTTTTTAAATATGATTTTGGTGCTGAAGAAAGAAAAATGAAGATTTTCTTTGTTCTGTCTTCCACGTGACAAATGGTAGCTGATTTGATGTGCCCTTTGAGTCTGTAGATTGTGAGAGAACAGGATGTCAAAGCCCCAGGCCCTGGGAGATAAGGAGGGGGTAACGAGGGGGTGGAGCTAAAAAGCCGCAGTTGCTCCAGGCGGCAGAGGACTTATTGGAGTGGGAGGACAAGATGTAAAGATCAACACCAGTTTTGACTGCTGCTTTTGTTCCCAATGCTGGGGTAATGTTACAGAAAATATATAGGCCTATATTATAAAATAATAATGTCTTATCAGACAGTTGCTAAACTGAAGCTCGGGATACAGTGTAAGATATTCAGCAATGGACTTGATATGTGAACTATTGATTTTATTTTAAATATTTTTTTAACCATACCTGATAACCATATTATCTTAAGCTGCACAATCACCTCTAGCAACTAGACGAACAGTGCAACAATATGAAATTATTATTAACAGTGAATCTTCTGAGGTCATTGTCACTGTGTAGTTGATAACTGAGACGCAAGATTGTGAGATTTGCATTTGTATAAGAGGCCGCGGCGTGATACAAGAGATGTGAAAGTAGCATCAGTTAAATGGGAGAGTTCTGACCATAGACCGTAAAAAAAAAATAGGTTCTGACATACAGAATTTCCATGGATGACGGGAAAATATTAAAGTGCCCCGCCCTATTATGCTATTCTAAAGTTTCCTAATTTAGTTTTGGAGGTCTCCAACAACAGGTTTACATGCATCAAAGGTTTCATTTTCTCATATACATTGCACATCACCACAATGTTCAATGATTTTTAAACGACTTGACGGATGGGTCGCTCTCTCTAAATCCCTCCTTTCCGCTAGCCTACTCTGCTCTGATTGGCCAGATAGCCCAGTCTGTTGTGATTGGTCTTCCGCGTAGGAAACAAACGTCCATTAGCATAACTGAACTCCAGCTTCCTAAAGCACAGCGATTAATGTACACACTGTAAAGACAGTAATGAGGGTGTCGATTTTACATCAATCCCAGCGCGAGTCCTAATCGATGATGAAACATTGGAAGAACTAGTTATTCAACCCGAACCTTGAGCAGGATGTTTCTCAGCGATGCTACTCAGTTTGAGGTACATAATGAGATGTTCCAACTGTAATTCCTCACCATCAGCATTAATAAGTGTGCGTCCATCAAGGAACCCCTGTATGTATGTGTTTCAAATTTATTGCGGCATAAACCCAACGATTAGCTTTAGAAGGCCTTTATTAACTATTCTGAAGTGTGTATACGATGACACTTTACTATCCCATGAGGCCATAGGAGAGGATTTATAATTGGGAGTAAAGTGATGTAACTGACAATGGTCCGGATTATATTCATATTACACACACTATATAGAACATCCTTTTTTAGCGATCGTGAAGTAGTTACGTATTCAAACCTTATGTGTACCTACTCAAGAGAGTCTGCGATTACGGACACAGCCCACGAGTGTTTAAGGTGCCATTTAGGACAGGGCCTAACTCGATTACGTTCACGGTGCTTCATGAGAGTGGGCGGAGCTAAAGAGCTATTTTGGACTCTGATTGATGTAATTTTCTGTACAGCATCATGGGTAATGTAGTTTTTCATCAGGAATTCCACTGTTAAACATGCATAATCCAGAGTCTGGCAGCAGCTCCGAGTAGAATGGATGAACTTGAATGATGGCCGTATAGATTCCTGTACACTATAGGAGACTAGAAATGACTGGTATTTTATATGACGTCATTATAACAATAAAAAAGGCAATAATGCATGTTAGTTAGATCTAACTAACATTAAAATATGGTGCGGACATTTATTGATGGTCAGAAAACGTCATAATATGAGAAATGTGAAAGTAAGGCAAAGGTGCAACAGGTCATGCTCTAATACATGACATACTGTAGACAAATTGTTCTTATAGGTTCATAATTTTTGGGGGGATTTTATCATTACCAGATGTACCAGACCAAATCCAGCAACAACGTCACATTGTTGAAAATGTTTCGGCATGTTATATTGGGTAAAGTGATACTCAAAGCTGGACTAGTGCTGAAACCTAACACCTTAATGAATTAAATTATGATGAATTTTAGACTATTCTAATTCTATTCTAGTCTAGGCAGTCTGAGAAAACATGACACACTGAGCCAAATCACACATAAATGTGTTAAAGGGATAGTTCACCCAAAAATGAAGGGGGGTGGTTGAGTCAGTGGGGTCCAGTGTTGTTTTGGACCCATTGACTTTAATTTTATTTACTAAAACATTCTTTAAAATATTTATTTTTTGTTCACACAGTTTTGGAATGGCATAAGGCTGAGTAATTTTCATTTTGGGGTGAACTATCCCTTTAAGGGGTTCTTACTAAATAGAATTAAATAGGTTTGGTAAATAACAAGATAAACGCAAGGACCAGCCTGCAGATATAAATATAGAGTGTGATTAATATTTAACATTACAATTTGTTAACAAATAAACAACATTTTAAAGTAATAAAATAACCTCACTAAGACAAAATACTAACATCAGGCCAACAGAAATTTCTTCAGGTAACTGTAAAAGGCCTCAGTATAAATCTTTAAACGGTTTGGAGTAGTTGAACATCAGATAATCCATGTAGTAAAAGTCATATGCCCTTTGTCTCTCTGTCACATTTAGCTGTGCAAAATATCTCCTTGTGATTTCCGAAGATGTCCTTTCTGCATTAGGGTTCCTGTCTTTAAAACTAGGGAATGTTAAATTGCTAGGAGCACCGATTCTTCTCAAAAGGAAATTGGCTTCTTCCTCCAGAGTCTCAAATTTACCAATGAAATCATAGTCTAGCAGGCAGGGGCTGCAGAGATGTCCAACGGGCTCCCAGTGGATGTCCATGCCAACCGGCCGATGCACGTCTAACAAATACTGGATGAACTCCTTGAAGGTCACACCTGCTCCTGTGCGTAAGGCATACTGCGTCGCATTGCTGCGGTATCTTGAGATGATGGGTTTCCCGAACACTGGGTGGTAGTACGAGTTTGGACTCTCGAACTTGTCCCGGAAAGCAGACACTAGCCTTTCAAAAGGTTCCCTCAGGAACAGGACTTTGGTGTAGGTCTTCAGACGCCGGATGATGCCCTTTTGATTGAACGAGTCTAAACGTTTGAGGTGATTCCCATAATGCACCTCATCATGTTGGATCTCTCCTGTGGAAGAAGCGAGACCTTGAAGCACCATGAGCACCCTCTTCCAGTTGGAACAGCCTGCCTTGGGCACCTCACAGTAGAGGAGTTTGTGCTTGTCCTCCACAAAGATACGGGACACGTGCATGCGGGTTATAGTCTGTTTAGTGGTCCCGCTTGTGTATTTGGCACAGACCTCCCTCATGAGCCTCAGACGGGAGCTCTGCGCCTGAGTCATTCGCCTGATGCGGCCAGGAGGGTCAGAGTTGAGCTGCTGGACAAGTGGGCTGCTCTTAAGGAGGAGTTTACGATGACTCTTTGTGACATGGGAAGCAGGGATGTCTCTGGTGTTGATGAGAGAAGAACGCTGGACCCATGGGAAGACTGGAAGTTGAACTGGTTGCACAGGTCTGGGAAAGTTGTCTTCTGTTGGATCAGACTGTCTTTCATAGTCAAGACAATAAGGACACTGTACCTGATCAGAGAGAATAAGAGTACTGTCAGTAACAGCAGTGGTGCTTCTTCAACTTCAGTTGTGTGCTTAATTCAATTGAATGAATTCATTGAAATTCAAATCCTAAAAATATAGTTTTTTAAAAACTGTATTTGGAGATAATATAACATGAATTAAATTAAAAAAGTAAAACGGTTTACTTTCATTACTATTTCTCAACACACCTAAGTACACTTTTAAAATTAAATATTGCAATAATGTCCGATTTTAAAACTTACTTTAAATCATTGGGTCTTCGTAATCTTATTGTGTTTCAAAGAATTACACATATTTTAATGTGTCACATACTAAAGCATGTCAAGTACTTGATAAGTTAATACATTTTAAATATACTTAAGTGCAACATCCTTATTTAAATGTGTAAATACATGATGCAAAAGTTTTAAAAGAAATTACATTAAAGTATATTTTAGCTTGTCAGTATACTTAAGCCCTACTTAAGGGGGTCAAAAAAAGGAACTCTTGGGTCGCGTGCCCACCAAAGCGTTTTTAGCCAGCTGAAAACTAGATGCTCTGCTGAAAACGCCTAGCTGTGGGCGCTTGAGTGCGTTTTGGCACTGCAGTGGGTTTTTTTCCTCAGTTGAGACACTTTTCTTGCTATGATACGGAATATCCGCGGAAGTGGTTGTCACAGATAGTTGGTTTCTGTATTGATTCTATATTAAATGGCAATACAATGTAAGGTATTTGCCCTGGCTCTTGTTTTAAATGATTTTGTTCCGTTATTATGCTTGTTGTTGTCATCTGTTGACATTGTACTAGCAGAATGTGGCAGTTGGTTGGGGTTGCATTTGTCCCGCCCCTCCTCCACTGTGATTGGACGGCTGGGTAAAAAGTGACAGTGGTGAGTGCTGTGTTTTAATCAAACTTGAACATCCTTCAACTTTCAGCAACCGGTAAAAAATGCAGAGCGCTCAGCGCTTGAATGCGAAATAGACGCTCATCGCCTTGTTACACTTATGTTGTTTTAAAAGCGCTGCACTCCCATTGAAAACAATTAGAAAAATATGCCAGCCGCGTGAAAAAACACGCTGGTGGACAAATGGCCTTAAGGTCAGCTAATTGCATTAAAACTATAAACATAATAAAATGTAAACGATAAAAAATATCATTTAATTGCAATTGACATTCAAAAGCATTACATTAGTTTGCACTTAACAATTTCAAAAATAATTTTAGTTTTACCCTTGTTCCAGATTTTTTGCAACAAAAAAAAGTGTAAAAAGATTATTTAATTGACTGTATTTAGGATATACAAATACATGCTATGAAATTAGTCTAAGTGAGGAAAAGGAGTATTGCCATTTTATTCCAAAAATGTCATTTCCACACAATTTTCTGTCAAACACAAAACATAATTTGAGATGTGGTGGAAATGACCCTGGCTTTCAGTCAGAATTCTCTGCTGGATATTGTTAGCAAAAAAATTAAATAAGCTAATTCAATTGAATAAACTAGTGAGAGTGTGAAAAGTGTAATTTAATTTTTCAAAACAAACATTTACAAGAGAAGGTTGTGGTTTTGAATTCTTGTCTCTCCAATTGCAACCACCAAGTGGTGCTAGCGCACAGTAATTCCAGTGCACTTGACGTGAAGCAAGCACTTGTGAAAAACCTTGTAATCGTTCATACGAATAAGCTTACCTTTCTTATGGCCTGCACTTGGGAGAATATGACCTTTGCACCTGAGGGAAAAGAAAGAGAGGGAATGTTAGGATGACATTTCAGGCTTATCCATTTTTACAATCCATGTACCATGAAAGTGAACTTTTGGGTTCAGGAGTTTTCAGCGAGCTGCTTATATTCAAAGCACAACCATTGCGAAGTTGAAACCGCAGTACACCCGAATGTGCTGAAATAAAGGAGAATATGGTTGAGTGAAGTGGTGTCCTTGCTTTAGTTTTTCCTTGTACATAGACGAAGTGAAGAGAAAGGGCAGGCGGACAGAGGGAGGTTGACTCCTGTGGCCGACTGCTAATGTTTACGTGCCATTGCTTGCAGCAGCTCCAGATGGTCTCCCAGCAGCCTGACAAACATCATCTTGACATCAAAGGTTATTGTGTATGAACGGAGGTGTGTGTCAAAAGATATTCAGACAGATATTTGTTAGTATTCACCATGGGAAAAGTCCGCAGTCTGAAGTGTAGGCCTTCTTAATGGGGAATGAGATTCGAAGCTGAGTCATACTGAATCAGACTTTGCAGCTCTGGCAGAGATGTCTCAATGGTTTGACACTGACCTATGGAAGGGCAGAGACTAGCATCGATTAGATGCCAAAGCCATGACACTTTTCGCTGATGGATTAATTGCAGGTGGAGGCCTGACTCGGGTTTGAGAGCTATAGCAGGTTATTTACAGGCCAGGGGAAGGGGTAGAGGAGACGACTGTCCTTCCCAGGATGATTTTTCTACTGTAATCTGTTTATACATTAAATCAAAACTTACTGTGAAGGATTCAATGATGCATATTATTCCAAAGAAAAATTTACTAAATATTTTAATCAAAATGTAATAGTTTACACACAGTTCACAGAGACAGATAATGTGTTTTTGCTTTTATGAAAAGTAAATAAAAAAATAGATATGACGCAACAACCAAAGATGTCCGTCTAGCACTTGGGTAATTCTATAATTGCAGGTACATTTGGTGCACTTTTTTAAACTGTTATATTTTTAATTATTTTAATAATTTGTTACTCATTGTCATGAATCTCGAAGATGTTAGAGGCCATAACAACATTTTCAGTAAAAAAGTGTCTTATATTTCTTTTCCGAATTATTCAGTGTATTTTTTCTATCGTGTGTCATTGTATAATCAAAATATTTTATTTTACTTTTTCTTTTGGTAATATTTCATTTATTTTATTTATAAAAGCCTCAAATAGTCAATTTCCTAATTCTAAATAGTTTAAAAATAACGTTATCCTATAAAATGTGTCTGTTACTGTATTATACTTTGCCTTTCAATTGGTGGAATTATCTCCCACAAGATACAGGAAATGATGTCACTTCCCCTCACTGATCAGATCTGTAGCACTGAAAGGTATGTGTGCTCTTTCTGAGAAAATATTTTAATCAAAAAAGTTATTTTGTAAAATGTCAAAATTGTTAGCACAATATTAAAAGGAAAACGAAATTGATCACTGATCACAGGGTTGTTTGAAAGCCTTTCAATCATGATTTCATTAGTCCCGCATTGTACAAAAATATTTTAAAATTAAGTTACCTGCATGGTTGCCTTAAAATTTTGAGTTCATTGAAATAAAAATGTTGAATTAATACAATGAACATTTTTCAGAATAGACATCACCCTTTATTCAAATATTATTAAAAGATTTTGTAAACATATTGTGTAATTGTGTTTTATTTGTTATAATGCAGTCAAACTGTGCTATTTTCATTATTTATTAAACCAAATTCCTTCATTGTATTTACTCAAACCTTTTAATTTAAATGAACTCAAAATTTTAAGGCAAAATATAAGGTTACAACAATATTTATTTTACAGTGCATGTGCTCTTAGAAAGTGGAGTTTTATTTAATTATTAAAATTGAATATGTTTATAATAAGATACTGGAAAGAAGTATTTTTCCTTAACTTTTTGAAATGCAAAATGTATATCCAATTATAGAATCACTCACATGTTTACATTGGAAAACAGTGTATTGGAACACAAAAAGCACCTTTACTCTTCCTCTGAAACTTTTCATTCCTGACGCTCCTGGTCTCTACACTGTAACTGGTCACAAATTAGTCACATGACCAAAAAAATTAACTTGTCGATGACCCGGTGTTTTCTGCAAAAAACAACAATGTCCAATTTGCAAAATAATATTATTATAAGTTCACCACTGCCTGACTGAACAGCGAGTGATTTTCTGTTAAACCGGAAACTTGCTCACATTAGTCTGGTTATTGACTATTGACTTCACAATTAAAAATCGACCAGTTCATTCCTCAGATTTTTCCTGTTCAATACTCTCTCACTCAAAAATCCATGATATTACATAAGTAAAATGGGTTGCGTACGGGAGTTCAGCTAATCTTCCAGACTGCACAAGTTAAGCCATCATATTTCAACAAATGCTAATAAAACCTGTTTATTGTTTAGCATGATTACAAATAAATACAAAGAGTCATATTTGCCTTCACAAAGTTCTGATAAACAACACAGTTGATTGCATTGGTGCATAAAACTAAATGTAACCTGATTTGGAAGTTCCCTGTAATGAGGACACTGACTGTATAGGTTGTAATTTCCAATAGAGTGAGGGTAAGCATTTCAAAGAGAATCTGCAAAATATTCATGGTGTTTCTTCACTTTTATTCATAAATTCATAAGATCCTGCTGGTAAGCCTGTTTTATCCTGCACAATTTGTGTCATAATGCATTATTTCACTTAATCTGGCCACAATGCTGTGTGCTGAGGTACGAGTGTATACCAGCACAAGGATCAGCACATACTGTATACCATTACCAAACTGTGCATAATTTGTCGCAAAATTATGCAATTTATATAGCTCATCTATGTCTGTATTGATTTTTTTTTGCATGTTAAAGTAAATTTTCCACATTATCAAATCTTAAAATATGATGAATCAACCATGTATAAACCCATGTAAATGATTTGGCTAAAAGTCAGTCATGAATTATTAAATGAACCATACTTCTGAAAAATTATGTGAGTCAGGATAAATTATACTAAAAGTAAGTGATAGTGCGCTATTACCATTACAAATACTATTGATATTTAAAAAAACGTACATGTTGAATAATGTTTTACTATATTCAAATATTCTGAAAATTAAAACAATTCCTGGCTGGTTTATTAAAATGGAAATGATGTGACATTGAAATGGGATTGTGCATTGATTTTTTTCCAGATTGATGTTAATATTTTTATTTTAAATGTAAATTGTATTAATAATCTCCAATTCTTTTTGTTTTTTGCAAAGTCTTATTTTTAAGGCATTATTTTATAGATAAAGCATTACTATATTTCTAAAAGTTTTGGGACGCCTGCCTTTACATGCACATGAACTTTAATGACATCCCATTCTTAATCCGTAGGGTTTAATATGGAGTTGGCCCTCCCTTTGCAACTATAACAGCTTCAACTCTTCTGGGAAGGCTTTCCACAAGGTTTAGGAGTGTGTTTATGGGAATTTTTGACGATTCTTCTGGCTTTCAGTCTCTAATTCATCCCAAAGGTGTTCTATCAGGTTGAGGTCAGGACTCTGTGCAGGCCAGTCAAGTTCCTCCACACCAAACTCATTCATCCATGTCTTTATGGACCTTGCTTTGTGTACTGGTGCGCAGTCATGTTAGAACAGAAAGGGGCCATACCCAAACTGTCTGTTGATCTTATGTAACTTTGTCTAAAGGTATTCTCAGCGTTTAATAAAATTAAGGTTGAACCACTGGAGTCACATGGACTATTTTAACAGTGTTTTTACAACCTTTCTGGACCTTGAACTTGTTCATTAATTTGCTGTCAATGGAGGGGTCAGAGAGCCCTCGGATTTCCTCAAAAATATGTTAATTTGTGTTCTGAAGATGAACGAAGGTCTTACGGGTTTGGAACGACATTAGGGTGAGTAACTAATAACAAAAATTTCATTTTTGGGTGCACTATCCCTTTAATCCTTAATATTGCTTAGTATTGAACTTGCTACAATTCAAAGGTGTTAAAGTTCTATTGTAAAGTTATAAAAATGAATATCAAGTAGCACAGAATGAAAAGATGAAAAGATAGTATGCTCTCGCACGGATGCACAGCTTTGTGCGTTGACCCGACTGCATGCAATTCTCTCACGCTCTATGGGTCTGCAAGATCTCTCACTTGAGTGGGAGGAGGTGAGACAGGGAGGAAAAGAGAAGGCAGGAGAGATTGTGTGAAAGATAACAGACGATCCCTGTAAACAGCTAATGTCTTTGCCGCTGCGCGTCTCCCTCCTGCTGGCACCGGCAGATCACTCAGTTCTATTAGATCAGAGTCTCGTCAGAGACGGCCGACCTAAACGACATGAGGTGAAGCAGAAGAGCGACACTGCTGCACGGTAGGAGCTGGCAGTAATGGAGCACTGCAGACAGCCTCGCTCCCGATGACTTCATAGCTTATGAATAACTCAAATCCCAGGAGGAGAGCAGGAACACGGAACGAGGGAGTCTCACTGGTCCCACCACCGTCTGATCTTCTAGAATGCTCTAGTACCCACTAGTCCTAACTGAAGTTACATTTTTGTAAAAGAAACTGAAAAAAAACTGCTGAAGGGCATTGTAACACTACTTTTAATATAAAAAAGAATTCTTGAAAGAAATTGGCACAGAAAAATTGGCAAAAAAAAGAGGAGATAGCAACCTATATGCAGCACATCTACATTATTAACAAAACAAAGACATAATCCAGGTATATGGCAGACTAGCCTGACAAGCCAGACCCACAACAAGACGTTGGGTCTGGGAACTCACCATTAACAGAGCTCAATCCAAGGGGTGGGAATAAATGGTTGTGTTTCAAATTCCCTCTGCACGCAATAGAATAGCATTGAAAGCCACCAGAGCAACGTGAAGCCGAGCTAGTTGATAGATTCAACTTTCGCCGTATCTGATCAGCAAAACTCTGAACACATCTTCCCTTCTTAAGAATGACTTTCTTTGTTCTTTTCTCAAAGAAAAGTTTAACTCCAAGTCTTACAGAGTCGCGGCTTAAGCCGATTCGAAATACCGCTGTTCGCCAGCTTCTTTGTTTACAAGTAGCACGCGGAACCCCCGCAACTCTGCGTCAGGATGTTAAGCCCACCCACCAACTCTATACACAATGTGATTGGCCTGACCAGAGTTTGGTTTTTCCAGCTCGCAAGTGGAGAGTTGCTAGACTACACTAGCGGCAAATTAGATTTGCTGCTGCTAGGGTGTGTCTAGATTTCTAGGCTAGGCAAAGACAGTATTCAACAAAAGATAATGAGGAACTAAACAAGACAGGTGATAATGATGAGAAACCACAAACTGGCAATGGGAACAAAGGAAACAGGAAAACAAGAACATACAAAAGTCCAAGAAAATGAAAAAAAAAAAATCTAGAAATGTTTGTCTATTTACTATAATTTTGCTTTCTTGTCACTTAAAATGTTGTTTACGATGATTAAAAGGAGATATTAAAGTAAAATTGACAAAAATTATTTAAAAAAAAACTATTTTTAGAACAAAACTATGACTATGACAAAGATTTGCTGAGTGTGAGTGTGACTCATATTGATCTGAGAGTGTAAAAATAGTCTGACAAAGGAGCTAGTACACTGTAAAAAGTGATCAGTTGACTTAACTTAAAAAACTTAACATATATTTTTTTGGTGATTTTTGCCTTTTTTATGATTGGATAGTATAGAGTGGACAGGATAGGAGAGGTGGGAGAAAGAGAGAGAGAGAGAGGGGGATAAGGAAAGGTCCACGAGCCAGGACTTGAACTTGGGTCACACAAGCGAAGCACAACGCCGCTGCCCACAAGGTTCGCTGACTAGTTTCAGCAATTTTAGTACTTCAACTTATTTTATTTAAGTTAGTTGGCCGTTCATTTAGTTGTTTTTCATCTAATGTTTTTCAAATTTCAATTTTTATTTCAACTTGCGCCTCGATTAAATTAATGAAAACAATTTTTTTGTTACAACTAACACTGTAAAACATGCCAAGTTTCATAAGATGTAGCGTAATTTACTGCAATAATGTAACTACTTTTAAAGGTAACATTTCCCAACCCTAGCAGGAGATAACCATCATATGAAATATTATTCCCTCTTGTTGGGTTCTTTTATGCCACATGCTATTGATATGGATTAAGATACTCCTTCACTGATGCTTGAATGCAAGTGTACATATAAAGTTATACAACAGACATCTGAAGAGGCAGAGAAGAGCAAGAGCCAGCAGAGTGCCTGTCACATCTAATGCAGGAGCTCTTTGTTTACCACGGTGCAGCTTTCCACAAAATCAAATCAATATGTCATAAACATGGCGAAAGTCTCCGGCACGATGAGATGTTACTGATTTGACAGAAACAGAGAAGCAAGGTTTACGCTCGAATAGCAGACGAGGGGGGTCAAGATTTTTGCTGGTTAGTAAGGTCCAGTTAGTCCCAATAACTAAAGTCCACAAAATAAAAACACCACAAAATGTCACCATTACTCTCATCATTATATAACATGCTTTCTAGCCACATATACATTGTACAATTGTTCAACATTTGGAGGGCAGAGAGGTATCGTGTTAAAACACTGAGACCAATAATGAGGCTAAATTTGGTGGTAAAGTAAGCAGCTGTCAACATCTCCGTTCACACTCAGTGTGAGATGTGGTGACGGACTATAATAATGGCTTCCTGATATTAGTCCTCTTCATTAAACTTAATGCACTGTGAAAAACTCCCTTCATTTTCACACAAATGATTTGTATGCCTGTCTAACCTTGTAAGAATCCAGCAACAACTAAATCAGGAAGACTTAGTCTGTTAGCATAAATAATAGTAAATAAGCCAATTGGTGCATTGGAGATAAGTTAAATTCACCTTGAAATATTAACTCAACTTGAGGGCATATGGGATGCTCAGCTTCAACTGTCTATAAGCAAAGATGGGGCAAGAAAAAGATTATATCAGGTATCAAAGCATGGTGTGTTTATACGAATGAAAAAAAGTTAATATGTATTTGCCAGACAGACAGTGGGCGTATTAGTGTGTATATTTTCTTTCAAATAGCTTTAAAACTCAGGACTGAGTAAAAGAATTTCACCTTGGTTTGGAGGTAATTGTTGCCTTGCTGCAGGAATATGAGTTTAAAAGTTAGTCATTACATATAAAAATGTATCACCTTTAGTCATGCTCTCTGTACCATATATTTTTTTAAATAGTCCCTTACTATAAATTTGTTAACACACTTACAATCAAAATCTCAATCAGTTTATTATTTTAAAATGTTATTTATTCCTGTGATGGAAAATCTGAATTTTCAGCATCATTAGTCCAGTCTTCAGTGTCACATGATGATTTGCTGCTCAAGAAACAGTTCTTATTATTATCAATGTTGAAATCAGTTAAAATAAAAACATTTCAGTAAAATATCCAAAACCACTAGGCCAGTGTTATATATTTTGTTCAGTTGAGTACAATATCTCAAATGTTTCCAACTATTTATAAATTGTGAGAAAATTGCTGTTTTAACCAATGAACCGGGACGCCTGAGGGAGTCGCCTGTCAGTTGCGTAATATCTGCGTTACACTTGGTTTCCAGTTTTATTTAGCAGAAATGCTTTACTCTCACTGCAGTGTGCAACAAGTGTCACAGCAGTCGCCGAGCGAACGCACAGAGTAACGTCATAACATAATTTTCAACACACTCAGATGTATCTAATATGATAAACAGAGCTGTGTTACCTCATACTCATGACCGGAACAGCGGAGATTGCACTCGCAAGGCGTTCATCTTATTAACAATCGCTCCAGCGGCCTTGCTCGGCTCCACAACACTCTGCCCTGCTCTGCTTCATACTACAGTAACGTTAATAACCACATCCATCAACATGATTTCTGTCCAAGTCCTATCCCTATTTTTTTCCACCGGCTGTGAGGTGAAGACCACATGTCCCAAGATGCTGCGCTCAAACTTGCCGTCATCAAGAAACGCCTTTGTTTTGAATAGGCACCGCGGACGGAAAAGTTACAGTGCACCTTTAGCCTGCTTAATATTTTTTGTGAGGAAAAAAATTCAGGATCCTTTGATGAATAAAAAGTTAAAAGAAATCATCAATAAATCAGAATTATTTATTTAAAATATAATGTAAAAGCATTTACTGTCACTATTGCTCAAATGAATGCATCCTTGTTTATTAGTTTCTTCTAAATAATCTTACTGACCCCAAACTTTTGATTTATACTGTACATTTTTACAAAAGTTATGATGAAAAATAATTAATATTTTCATGATGAAACTTCAAGAGTTTCTTTGTTAATGCAAAGTTCTTGTATTTCTGTCTGAGAAATCTTCAGGTGAATGTCTGGAATGGACACTTGATCATTTATGGAACTCTAAAGTGCATAAAGGATCACAACAATGTCTCTCTGTGTGTCTCTCTCTCTCTTTCTGAACAGACTGTGACATCCATACGGGTCGTCCACACATCAATATTTATACCTGGCAGTCACAGGAAGAGTAAACACCTCTGGCTGCCACCGTCAAGAAGGGGACGAATGAATGAACTGCGTGAGAGGGAGGGAAAATGAGCAAATCGCAGCAAAATGGAAGGATTTAGTGAGTGATGGGGTGATAGATTTTGTGATTGATTGGACAGACGAACGGTTAGATGGCTATAAGGATGGATGACCTGATGGATATGGTTGTTAAGAATGTAGTTTGCAATTTGTGGCTGGCCATTTCCTGCTCAAATCCGGCCCATTTTCAGTCAAGTGTCCTTCTGCCGTCTGATGAACACGTCGCAGACTCTACATCCAATTATCGTCCCATGGCTACACACACACTCGCATGTTTATTTACAAATAGCCTACTTTTTCAATATACTCACTCTTTTCATCAATGCTGTTGTCCTTGACTAACCCGGACATTTTGGAAATGTGTAAAGAGACTCATTTATTGTAAGCTGTTTACTTGTTTACTCCTGTTGTGTACCAGCGGGCCCCCTGGTGGCACATCCGTCTGTTGTTAGCTGCTGTGTGTGTGTGTGTGTGTGTGTGTGTGTGTGTGTGTGTGTGTGTGTGTGTGTGTGTGTGTGTGTGTGTGTGTGTGTGTGTGTGTGTGTGTGTGTGTGTGTGATATCTGGCTCTCTGCCCTCTCTCTGCATGAGCCTGCGCTCTCTCCAGAACTTCATTAGCTTGATTAACATTCATGTCCCACCTTCCTTCACCTCGTGCTGTCAGCTTCCGACTTCTTAACTAACTTACACACCCCCTAGACCTTAGCGCTGGGAGTTTGTCTTGACATTGGTACCGTCTTTCAGCCCACTAACATATACTTTAAAGGCAAAGTTCAAAAAGGATTTTTCATAACTTACTCACCCTCAAGTTGTTCCAAACCTGTATAAATATCTTTGTTCTGCAGAACACAAAAGGAAGATATTTAGAAGAATGTCTGTAACCAAGCAGATCATTATCTTCATTCAGGCGATTCGAGAATGCGCATGAATACAAGAGGCAGGATTTACGAACCAGTCATATCCGATCTCGTGGCACAAGATCTCGTCACACCCCTAGTATTGGACCACTACGATGAACACTCCATTTAAAAAATATTTTTTTTAATTTTTTGGGGTCAAAATGACCCAAGGGAAGGACGAGGTTACTTTTCTGGGTGAACTATTTCTTAGAAAGCTTCAAGGAAGCCAAATAACAATACCAGTTCCAAAAGACCACATTCTTAAAAACCTCAAAAACATTAGAGAATTCCCTTAACAGGAGTTCATTGTGTCTTTTATGACACTGAATCTATCTCTAACTCACTTCACGCTTCTCACCAACACTGTTTCTTCACCTTCAGCCCTTCTCATGACCTTTCCTGACCTTTTGGCTTATTGTTTCTTCCCATAGGTTGACTACAGTGAGAAACTCACTCTCTGAAATATTTTATTTTCTTGGCTGTACATTATTTACACTCAAATTTGTTTACAAACAACAGCTGTATGGTTATAGACTATATCCTTCCTCTTACAATTTCTCCCATAAAATTCCCCATTTTTATTTCAGTTACACTAATGAAGCCACAAGATATAAAACTGCTTTCCCCTCATTTTCTATACATTCTCCTGGTGACTACCTTTTTTCTCTTTTTATTATCTGCATCCAGAACACATTCAGCATGTATAATTCAGTGGAGTCACACAAAGGAGGAGTCAGTCAGCGCACTGAATCACAACATGAATTCTGCCGGAGTTAAAACCTCCAAGACATTCAGACCTTGACCCTGACCAAGATATGTCTGCAAAACAAATTCGCCCTTATACAAAACAAAAGGTGTTGTGCTGTAGGTGAGGAATACACCAAATAACACAAATGTAGAATTTAGGCTTCAGTAAAAATAAATAAATAAATATAAATAAAATAACAATTGAAACAAATATATATTCAGTATAATATAATAAAGTTATATTGGTTTTATTATGCTAATTATAAAATTAAAGTTGTTTCTATTGGGACCTCAAATGGATTAAGTAAACTGAATGAATAATTCATTTGTTGGATTCATTCATTTGTTTGTTTTTTATTTTAGGTAAATTGAACAAGCAGCAAAATAATTTTTTGAGTGAGACGAATAATGATGATTTCTTAAACAGTGCTCCTACATTTTTTGATTCATTAAGGCCACTGGTCAATGATTACATTTTCATTTGTATCCTTTAAAATCCAATACACATCAACCTTGACATATAAGCACTAGCTTTTGATTTTATGAGGCTTGAGAGCTACAATTGTTCCCAGAGGACGACATCTCCGCACCACCTTTTGTTTGCATGGATCAATTTTAATAAGTAATGAAAATGGATTATTCCATGATTGAAATCCACATTGCGCCACAAATAAGATAAGTCTGAAGACTACTCTTTCCCAGGGTGAGAGGATTGAACATTTCTATGGCTCAGAAAGGGGCTGGTTTCCTCTGACCTTGAGGCGCTTCATAAAGAAACAGTGGAATCTGGGCTGCTGCTTTGCAAAGCTATTCTATATTAAAGGCAAAAACCTTTGCCTTCCAACAAAAATGTCATACCAGTAAAATGAAATCTTAAGCAACTTCCCTCTCTCTCTTGTAATGATATTGCACAGGATATTGCTGCATGCAGAGACGCAAGGATTATTGTGTAGCAGGTCTGCAGAGAATGTATGCTGTGAATCACAGCATGCTGAATATCAAGGGTTTAAAGTTCTTGGATTCCCAAAACATAAGACCTCAATAATGCAGACCTGAAGAATCTCCTGTCAAGCACACTTGTCTGAAAAACAAACAACAGTCTTGTTACTGTCCTTTGAACACTACTGGGAATCCTTAACGCTGGAAAATCGTTTGGAGTGACAGACATGCAATAATGAGCAAGTTCTGAAGAAGTTTTAAAATGGCTTATCTTTGATTAACTATGCATTATATTTAAAGGGGTGATATGTAAAAACGAAACATAAACTTCCAAGGTTGTCTATGAAAGCCAGATTTTTAAGTGAAGGACGTTTTTACCGGGAAAATCCAAAAGATGTGACGCTTACACGTGCGCCTGAGAACCTCTTTTCTGTTCAGTGGCACATGAAACAAATGCTTACAATGTTCAATATCAAAAGAGCCATCCTGCACTGTAATGTCAATGTGTCAAAGAAAAAGGATTCATTCAAACGATATTCTCAAATAGCCAGATCAATATATACTACAGTCTCAAATACTTTATAATCAAACTATCATTACAGTGTATTTTGAATGACCTCATCTGTCAACATGCTGCCTGTAAATTGCAGAGCTTGTGCTGACACATCTACATCACTATGATCAGATGCTTTCTCAACTGCTGTTTTCTCACCTCTGTCATTTTTGTTGTGTGTTCGATGCTCGGATGACATTGGGATGTTCATTAAAAGTAGATTGCTACAAATATTGCAAAAAAATTCCAACTTTTTTTGTAAGTGAAAAAACAAACAAAAAAGAACTTCGCTGTGAGTATACCGGGCCCTTGAATCATGTTTCTTTTATGTTACGTGTGCAAGAGCATGAGCATGAGCAAAAAGTTGCTGGCTCCAGTTCACTTAACAGCCACCGCTGTCGCTAATAACAAGGGTATCTGAATTCTACATTTAGGACCTTTAACATGTTAAAGATGCAGTCCGTAAGTTTTAGCTCTTTGTCGCCATCTCTCGCCAAATTTTTTTTGAGGTGTATGTGTGGGTTGTCTATCAACACACCAGTTGTCAACGATGATAGACCCTTTTCACATTTACGGGTGTCTCGGAGCAGAAGTCGTCAAAGTTGGGATAACCTTTATAGCGGTGAATGAGAGAATACATTAAATATTTTTTTGTGTCCCGATTTGCTCAAATAGCAAAAGATCACAAACTGGTTCAGTGTAAGGTCAGTCCAACTTGGGTGCTTATCGGGCGCTCATTCATTTCTGGCTTTTACAGTTAATTAAAACCTTACAAGATTGATGCAAATGGGGTATGAGATTATGGCACAAAAAAAGAATATTCACTGGGAAGAGATGCAATAGAGAGAAATCTTTATGCCGTAAATTAAGTCTTTAGTTCAGCTGTAACAGACCTATTCAGTGGGGCGTAATTCAATCTGTGCATTTAAGCAGAACTTTGCTGACACACGGCTAGCAACTGCTGACCGGTCATATATCATTTGGTTTTAGGCAACACTTTATGTATCCTTATCTTTTAGAAGCCCTCATGATATGTTTTTTGTACTAACTGCAAGTCTGGAAATATGTCTGCCTAAACATCCTTCCTAATCATCAAAATGTGCGGATGTAAGGGGTGATCAAGGTTAAAAGCAAGCTGTACTTCGACAAAGACAATTGTATTTTTATTTCTGTGGCAAAACAGTCCTATCTAATCACTGAGCCTCTTCTGGGAATAGAAATCATAGACGGAAAGGTAATAATTGGGAATAATTTCCAGTCTGTTGTGATTAAACTTGTATTATATGAAATATCTATGAAATATTTCATACAATAAGAGTGACGCTGGTTGTCAAACATCATTAGTATTACAGAAAAGTTAGAGAGATGAAGTCGTAACCAAACACTAATGATCTGCCTACTGGTGTCCTCACAGAGACACTCTTCATAAATCATGCGGGTAGATTCCAGCTGTGGCGTGTAAAGCAGCCACTCCCACTAGCCACTTTGGCGGGCTGAATATAATTTCAGCCTACAGCCAAATTAAAGATCGTCGTATCACAAAATTACAATTCAATTACAATTCTTTATCGACTGACTTGCAGTTAGTGAAGGCGGGATAGGCGAAATTGCGCTGAATGACACAACAGAAGCGCTCTCTCTCGCATGCTCTCTCTCTGGCTCACGCGCGATCATTCTCCAATTGCGCCTGAATAGTCAAAAACATGCACACACTGATGTCAAAATGTCCGTAGAGTATCTGGCGTTTACACGATCGGTTGTGGCTGCGTTCCAGGTAGGTTTTTGAGCCCGTAAATTACGACTTCAAACCACGACTTACGACTTTTTAGCGTTCCAGGCAAAGTCACGCCAAACTGCCTGAGCACCAGGAATTGCGGAAGAGAGGTGTAAACAAAGCATAGCGGACCATACAGAGATTATGCTCATTTACATTCATTTATATCGCCAAAGGTGCTTATTCCTTGCTTATTTGAGGGGAAAAAAACAGTGCATAAAGCAAGAAAAGCTGTTACCTTTTATTTTACATTAGGCTATTTGTATATTTGGAAATGTATTTGGTATTAATGTATTCTTGCACTCAATGGACTGAAAACTAGCTAATGCTAGAAAAGCTGCTGAAAATGCATAACATTTGCATAACGTTAGAGCAATACCTTATTTTAATTAACGATTTGGTTTTTAATGCATGACTTCCATAAACATCACATTAGTAGGGGCTGACGTTGTTGTTTCGCAGGCTATTTGACGTCAGAACCATAGACTGTAAAAAATATGGACGTAGTGTCTGTGACGCCACCCATAGGTTTCTGAAGAACGCTTTCTGAAGCCTAAAGTATGGCAGGTGGCAGTTGCCATCTTTGAAGCGCCACATTGCGCCACTCCCGGATAACAGAAAATGGGCGAAGAGGCGGACGCTGCGGACCTGAGGTGACGCGTGACTAACAAACAACAGATAAATGGTTACCCACCTGCCACTCAAAGTGGCCACGCCCTTAATTATGCAGAACTTTAAGGCTTAATATAATGTAAACAAATGCGCTATAAAAAATTCACCCCTCACAGTTGTCATGAAGGGCAAAACTAGCCGCTTAGACCAAAACTAGAATTTGTACCAGGCTGTAAACATGTTTTATTCTGCTGTAAAGTTGGGCATTTTAACATGGGGCTCAATGAGATTCTGCTCCTTCTGGAGCCTGTCCCTAGTGGCCAGTTGATGAACTGCAGTTTAATCCACTTCCGTATTGGCTTCAAGAGAGACCGCGGAGGTTGCCGCTTGGTCAGAACTCGTAACTGGGAGAACATCGATCTAGTACGAATTCATGGGTGGAAAGTCACGGGTTTAACAGCCGTTCCAGTGCACTTTCACGGATAGAAGGATGGAAAAACACAGGTTACGGGTTGCCTGGAACACGGAATAAGTGTACGTAAACAGGTGGGTAATAACTGGATATATGTCAGAATATTAAGTCCATGCATTCAGCAGCCCAGTTAAATACCTTGTTAATCAAACTACAGATGAATGTATACATATCTGAAAAATGTACTACATTATGCTGGATGTTGTGCACAGTAGACAGCGACTAGGCAATGACGTTTTGATATATTAAAAGGTTTTAAAATGATACAGTAGTGCCCCCCCCATCTGATTTTCAGTATTTGTGTCTATTTTTACACTAAATGTTGTCAGACCTTCAAACAAAACCTATAAATAAATAAAAGTGATGTGTCGTAAAAAAACAAAACAAACAAAAAAACAATGACACATCCTTCTTTAATTTATTAAAGAAAGTTATGTAACATTCACACCTTTTGCATAATTGAGACCATTTCAGAAATTCAGATGGGGCAGATACTTTCAGATACTTTTTCAAGCATTGTAGGCACACTATAAATTATATTTGCATTTATTCAATATTCCAAGTTATCCAAGTTTCAAAGTGCTGCTATTATTCTATTTTAAACATTTCTCTTTTTTTTAAAGGTTTACATGCATCAAATGTCAAACAACACTTTCATTTTCTCATAATAAACATGGCACATCACCACATTGTTCAATGATTCTCAAACGACTCGACCGACGGATGAATCGGTCTCTCTAAATCCCCTCCTTTCCATTACTCTGCTCTGATTGGTCAGATTGGCCAGTCTGTTGTAATCGGTCTACCGCTTACAACGCTTGTCGGAAGCTAAACGTCCATTACCATAACTGTGCACAATCGCTGACTTTGAGGACTGAGGAAGCCTCTGGCGCTGAAGTTACTGTAGAGCAGTAACGATGGTGTTGATTTTAACATATCAAACCGAGCATGAGTCCAGTGATGAAACATTGGATGAACTAGTTATTCAACACGAACCTCCATCGCAAGGACAACTTGAGCAGGATGTTTCTCAGTGATAAGCTACTCATTTTGAGGAACATTATGAGATGTTACAACTGTAATTCCCACCATCAGAATTAACATGAGTATGTCCATCAATAAACCCGTGTGTGTTTCTAATTTATTACACATGCGGGAACTGTATCAATAACCATCTTTACTCAAAGTAGTAAGAACAACAGACAGTCTGCATTAACAGACACAGTTTTAGGTAATAGTGACCCACAGCTACTTAACAGAACTACTAAAGTAAGACAGAAATTAGCCAGTTAGCTGGAAACTTACAAAATTACGTGTTTGCGTGCGGACAACGTACAACACAGACGGGCATTATGCAAATGTCTTTTCTAGTGATGTAGAATCATAACAATGGGATTTGAATTACAGCAATACGTAGGAGGTTCAGAGTCAATTCTTTCTTTTGGGAGACAATAACTTTATTTATCGTGCACTTTCAACTTTACAACTTTGCAGAACATTTCTGAAAAACCATAATAGGGCACTTTTTTAATTATTGTTATTATTTTTATATAATTTTTTTATAATTATTGTTTTACACCAACTTAAAGAGATTTTTTTATTGTATTTCCTTAAAATTAAGACTTGTCATTATTCATTCACATCAGAAGTTGATTATCTGCCGGGTTATAATGAAGCTATGCGCTTATTATTCTCCACATCATTAGAAGTGTGAATTGTGAAACGTTCTTAAAGCGGATTATGTTAGTTCATTCATATGTTTAGTCTGTAGTTGACTATTGCCTGTTATTTGATGTTGTCACGTGATATCGGATCAGAATGAAGTCATCTGATCCTGACTTTTGGTGAACTGACACACTGGTCACTCTGATTAGAAATGAAATGGGGAGGCCACATATTTCAGAAATGGCTTGACCTCTGACTGTCGCCTCTGTAACCCGGAGGCCTTGAGCAGATCTCAGCTGAAATTCTGAGCACATGCTGCCCACACAAGGATTAGAAATCCTAAGGGAACAAACGACAATGAATTCCCAGTAAAGGGAGAGAGAGAAAAGAGGATGGAGGAAGGCTGAGCACATTCGCTGGGCTCAAGGGGAACGAAAGGACGAATCATGCATATAATAGCTGTAGCACAAGCAGAGAACAGCATTGTTACATCACATTATTACATATGCAATTTTATGAAATCCCAGATTTGATATCATAGTCATTTTAGGAAGAAAAAAAAAAACTATAAAATTTAGACTGACAGAACATTTAAAAAATATGGGTAGTCACAAAAGTGTAACATCAAAAGTGTAATTATTTTTTCACCTCTTTCGTCTGAATAAAGCAGTGATATTCATCTATCCCAGCAATCTCCAGCTTTATTGTGGGGCAGCTGTTTTCCTAGCCATGGATGAAACCGGGTCTACACTTGGATGGGTGAAAATAATTAGGTGCTTGTCATGAGAAAGTGGGTTGTGGCATACCACTCTAACACTGGGCCTACAGTAAATTAAATCTGGAAATGCCAAGTATCCAATTTCTTACTGTTGCCATTATGGTCACCCACCCATAACCATTTATCAATTTTACCCGGCGACGCCTCATTGCTGTACATCACACCACCGTCTGCTAGGAATCTGTAAACAGCTTCAGTGCACAAACTTCTCGTACGGAGATGGACTGTGCGGCTGTGAACATGCGGGGACAGAGTCAGACGTGCAGAGACACAAACACACAAATATACGCACCAATGCAGATGGATGAGCAAAGACAGACAACAAAGTATCGCACATAATACAGCAGCCTGTTTCATAAATGTTTCTTTATCTGACATCACAAAAATCCTTAAAACAAGATCAGTTTACTTGAGAAGCAAAATTGCATAAGATATTAACTTCTTGGAGTATATGTTTAACAATCAAAATTTCTTAAGCTTAAACCTTATTTTTTAGATGTAGCTTAAAAAAATCTATTATGCTCTTTTGCTTACCAAGGCTGCCTTTATTTGATTTATTGGAATATTGTGAAATATGATTACAATTTAAAAGAACTGCCTTCTATTATATTCAGGGATGCAAAAGGGTGAGGGGTAAAAAAGGTGAGAACATTGCGTATTAAATGTAGACACTTCTCTTTATATATATATATATATATATATATATATATATATATATATATATATATATATATATATATATATATATTTACTTTTCATGTTCACACTATTAAGTATCTTTGCACAAATTCTAACAGGTAAGAGGTAAAAAGTTTTTGTGTCTTATGTAGGGCAAGACAACCCTTTATAAAACACAAAAAAAAGGATTCAATAGATGTGGGAGCTGAATATAAACTAAACAAAAACAAGAAGACAACAACCAGATAAAATGGAAGTTGGAAATCATCTTAGCTTCTTTATTAACATTCAAAAATGAAAACTGAAGATCCCACTGGTTACAAATGCATCATTATGGGATACTTTGTACACCACCTCATAAGTTATTATAAAAAAATGTATTACCTTTGTAATGTCACTTTTCACAAAACAAGAGAAAAAAAATCTGCCTGAACGGATCTACGCAAATCTCGCAGGTGACCTATTTTGATCTCAAAAAGGTGAATTTGGAAAAAAATGAGGAGGTTTGCATCTATTTATATCATATTTTAAAGTGTCGTCATTTTTCCAATTATTCCATATTCAGTATAATTCAGTGTCACATGATCCTTCAGAAATCATTCTAATATGAATTGCTGCTCAAGAAACATTTCTTACTATTATCTATGTTGAAAACAAATTCTTGTGGAAACATTTCAGGATTCTTTGGTGAAAATATAGTTCAAAAGAAGAGCATTTATTTAAAATAAAATATCTTGTAAAATGATATGCCTTTACTGTCACTTTTGATCAATTGAATGTGTTCTTTCTGGAAAAATAAATGTATTTCTTTAAAAAAACGTACTAATCCCCAACTTCTCGAAAAAAAACAAGGCTTAATATTATACACAAGAAGAAGTTTATATTTTTGTTTCAAGGATAATTAGATATTTTTACATGATGGAAAAAATTGTAATTAAAATGATAATTGCTGTTCAAAAGTAAAGCATACACTGCAGGCTTATTTTCTAACAAAAATATATTGGCAAAAGCATGAAATGCTACTTTCATGTTGTAATTATGAAGGAGGCTAAGGGACTAATCTTTTGGCGACTGCTTAATTAATATGTTTAATGCATATCTGACATAAAATGAAATGACTGTCATCTATAAAGTTACAAGATTATAGATTAAAAGGTTGAGATATTTATGAGTATTGTAGCTGGGCTAACAATGAAATTCTGTTCAGGCCATTCCTTTATAGCGCTAATGAATCTGGCACAAATTTAAAAAAAATCATAACCTTTCAGAGCTATTTTAAAAATTTAAAAGTGGAAACGACTTCAACTTCTTTCAAGAAAATATGACAAAGTCCTTTGCTTTCTTCTCAAAATACTTTTCCTTCATTTAGTAAGACAAGACAAGTGATGCGAGGGGATGTAGCTTTCAAATAATTAGAGTAACGACCATTAGTCAGTGAGAAATGGCACCAAATTGTCAAGACTATTTGAAAGTTTAGCATCTTACTTGAAAGATTACAGTCTTTAGCCAGTCAAAAAACATGATAATGATGTGGGGGAAAGAATATGTGATGGTCACGTGTTTATCATCAAATAAGAGCATCCATGTCTTTTTTTCTTCTTCAATTTAATTAGTGAAATCATTGACTGCAACACTCTTCTGCTGGATCCATTTATCCACAGTAATTTAAAATATGACATTTAGCTGACATTTATTTCTGGCTGCTGAGTCTTAAGCGAGTCTGCATGCAATAAATTAATTAACTCTAGGGGACAATATGACAGGATTTCACACATTTAGAATACATGTTGAATTTTCAAAGAGTCGTTGGTGACAAAAAGCCAAAGATCATACATTCACAGCACATACAGGGGAAATTTACCAGTTTTGCACATTATTGCATAAGTTGTCTGTGGTGTTTCAGCACAGATTCACTAAAGAAAGTAAAACTGTTAAAACAATAATAGTAGATATTATTGTTAACACAGTTATTACATATTACTTTATCGGTTTCACAGACCAGGTTTAAGCTAGTCCCAGACTAAAATGCATGTTTGAGCTGTTTTAACTGAAAGCACTGACAGATCTTAAATTAAAGTGCCATTGTTTTGTCTCAAGATGCACACCAGTAATGTTTTAGGCATGTTTATAAATGTTACTTAAATGTCTAAAAAATGTCTTAAAAAATCTAAGCCCTGTCTGTGAAACCGAGCCTACATTTTTTCTGACCAAGATAAGAATAGAGGGAGACTTGCTAGTATTTATAATTAGTGTTTGCTGGAGTTTGTTCTAATAATAACGGATGTGTTTGCACTGAGAAGAATGAGGCCTTGTCCACACTAATATCTAACATCTTTTTCTTTACGTTTTGGCCTTGCGTCCACATTGAGACTGCCTTTTTGTCATTGAAGACGAAGCTTTTTGAAAACGTGGATCAATTTGAAAACGGTGTTTTCATGTACAGTCTTCTTGAAAATTTACTCGCAATTGCTGCAGTAAAACATGATGACAGTTGTGTTTTAGACCATGCGATTTTGAGTGCAATGAGTGGTGGGATATTTTGCTAATAAAATGAACGTGCCAGAAGAATAGCAAGAGAACTTTATTATGTCTGCTCTCTCTGGATCATCTTGTGAAGTTTTACTAAGTTTTATGCATGCAAAGTAAGGTGATTTAAGCATTTTCAGATGTTTCAATGTGGATGAACAACTTTGAAAAACGCTAGTGTGGACAGGGAGTGTTTTAAAGTCCCTGTAAAGGCAATTCTGAGATTTGTTTCTAAACACATTAGAAATGTTAGAAATGTATTGTTGAAACACATTACAAAGACTGTGAACTATGTAGTACTGAATTCAGAAGTTAGACCGTTAAGAAGTTTTTCACCATTGCTGTGTTCCGGATTTTTTGGGCGGGGTTAAAATGGTGGCTCGATGACGCACTGGAGCCTCTTGGCATGTGGCCCCTCCCCCATAACTAGAGCACATTCGCGAGTTACTGTCAGTACCGTTAGTTACTACAGCCTACAACTTACAAAACAGCCTACAAAAAAAAAAAGACGATCTCAAGAAGAGGTGGATTAATTTTGTGAACAGCTACCTTGATGGAGTGCTGACGATCACCACCAACACCTGCGTCTGCAGTGTCTTTACACCGGATAGTTTTACAAACTTTCATTGGCAACTGGGATTCACTGATAATCCGCTGCAGAATGGGGCCGAACCGACTATCTCCCGCCCCGACCTTCATCCTCCCGTCCCGCCGACATCTGGTGCCGTCGTGACTCGTGAGCTGTACTTTGAGTGTTGTTGTTGTCTTGTGTGTTTACAGTCGCTTTCCCGCGAGTGGGTGTGGTTTCGGTGCCGATCAACGGACAAGCCCCCAGCGTTTGAGAGCAGAGAATGCTGCTTATTTTTTCAAGATTTCAATAAGATATTTTATATACTTAGCGGATTTTTTTATGATTCAAATTTGGCTAGTTGGTTAATAACACATTTATCTGTGGTGTGAGAAACTCAGAACACATGTTTAATTTTGACTTTACAGGGACTTTAAAATGAAAACACGGTTTTCAAATGTATCCGGATTAATGTAGACGTAGCCTGACAATTTCTGTTTTCAGCACAAATAGCATCTGGTTCAACTGGGTTGAGGATGTTAATAATACAATAAGTTTCAGGTTGCAGGTTGCAAGTTGCAGGTTTCTGTGCTGAAATACCTCACAATTTGGCACAATTTTTTTAGTGAATATGACAGCCAGTCCAATGTCTATAACGGTATAAAAACCTTGAAACATATGTTCAATGAAATTAATACATGTTTGATCCTACTTGTGCTGACTTCAAAGATCAAAGAGCCAATTTTGAGTTCACACCGAGGCCATCTCTGGGAGAAAAACGCCCGTGCCCCTGAACTGTGCATGAACTATGGTTGAGCGATGCTTTCTGTTCTGAAGATGCACAATCCTCAAGACAGATCAGATAAAAGACTTACACCTGAGCCGGCTTCCTCCTGTCCATTATCATCTCCCTGACCCTGTTAACCCGCTGAACCATACTGGTGAACTTTTATTAAAAGGATTTCTTTACTCAGAAATGAAAATAATAGCTCTGTGTGTATGTATTCACATACATTTCAGTCTGTTTCTCACACAATTTCTGTATGAGTCATATACTTTTTCTTTGGTCCATGTTCATTGTAATTGCATGGGGAAAAAAACCCTGTCAAATTCCACCGTGTGTGTTCTATTGAAGAAAGAAAGTCATAACAGTTTGGAACTACATGAGTGTGAATAAATGATGACAGAATTTTCATTTTTTTGATGAATGATTCCTTAAAAATATGTAGCTCATTCATTCTGAATAATGTCTTTGTGTTAATTTTGGCATCACTTGAAATAACCTATTGTTTTGATGGTGCATTTTAGATGAACACATAATCAGCTTATGCTAGACAACCCTATCACTTCCCACCTGGAGGTTTGATTTAATCAAAGCCTTGCAGAGTGTTAATTTGTACGGTAAAGCTTATGCGAAAGTTATTGCAAGAGGAGATACTGTCAACACAGGTGTTTTGTTCATTACTTGACATTGATATTTACATGCAATGCAGCTAGTCTCTAAAATAGAAGCCTGAAGCTTCTCCTACCATGAATAAATGCTTCATCCACATGCCTGAGATGCACTTGTGCAGTATCAGCACATTTCAGGCCTCGGAGGATTGGCGTGAGTTAATTTAGGCAAAATCATAATGTTGAAGCTCTAAGCTCAAATTTACACTGCCAGACACAGTCATGTCTATCAAAAGCATATCTTAAATGTGATAAATACCCATAGGCATTTATATTCTTATTTTGTGAAACAGTCAGAAACATTCATTTTAATAGTAGTAATTAATTTAAAACTTTTTTATTTCACACTAATCTCTTCACTAGTGGTAGGGTTTTTCCACTAACTCTTTCTGCAGTTACATCTTGATAGTCTTTACGAGTGAATCAATTAACCATGTTTTTAATAAAAGAAACAAGTGGTTATCCTTATGACTAAGTATATTAATTATTCCCTCAATCAACTCAATTATTAATTATTCACTCAAAAATGTTTGATTCCTTCAGGAACGAAACAAATGACTGTCTTTGTGTGTGATACTGAATCGATAATTTTAATGACTTTTTTCAAAAACACTGATATGTTCAGGAACGATACAAGTGAGTCATTGAATAGTTCTTAACCAATACATTAAAAAAACACTACTTCATTGAGGAAGGAAACATCACGAATGTGTTGCTAGGAGATGTGCGACGATTCTACAGTATTCGGAATTCTTTTTGATGACTAAGCAAAAACAGGCAAATAAACTTGCAATATAGTCTAAAATGTAAGATATTAATAAACTTTTTTATTGTAATAACTGATTTATTTATAGAATGTGTGAGGATGTGCTCTCTCTCTCTCTCTCTCTCTCTCTCTATATATATATATATATATATATATATATATAAATAAACGGTTAGTTCCAGTCCTTGATTCTGATTGGTCAATAGCTGTTTTATACACAATAAAACACGCTATAACCGCTTCACCCAGCGGTTCTGTATATTCACTGAGAATGTGAGGATGCTCTCTCTCTCTCTCTCTTCTCATTGATGTTGTTCATTGATGTATTATGTAGAAGAGTATTGTGAAAGAGAGTGATAGAGAGATTGAGTGTATTACCTGCATTTAGATTAAGCATTTTCCTTCAGGTCAGTCCTATGTTCATAATAAAAAATCTGTTTGAATGTCCGCTGAGATATCTTGCCCCTTTAACAGTTAAGGGGTTTTCGCATGCCCTGTCACTGACAACGCTAGTCAAAGTGATTGTAAGTTGTGTCTTGCTATAAGTGTTCACAACAAGTTTCAGTCCTTTCAATATAAAAGTCTTCACTACTTAGGGACTCACTCATTAAGACAGTCTTCGCCACCATCTAATGGCACAATAATGTAACTTCTATACAGTTCACGGTTTTCAATCGGAAGGAAAGGTTTTAGTGAATGTACCTCCTGAAATTTGCATTTTTACATATTTTTTGGCTTTAATATTTGTATTGTGTGGTAACAGTTTTATAAAAGCTAAAAGGTACCCGGCCAGTGCTGTATTGTGAATAAGGTCTGAATGGCTTTTGCATCGTGCCTAACCATGCAATTGCTTACATATGCACTCACACCCAATTGTGCAATGTGACAAAATTATAATTTGTGAAGCCACTTCATCATGGCTAGTCTAACAAAAATATCTCAAATCTAGATAAAGTCATAAAGCTGGATAATGACGTGCGTATGGTGTGTAATCCCTCATTTATCATCTTAATTAAGGAAACACCTGCTGTATGGACTGCAGCCAGTGGCCTAGTTGTGTCAAGACTCTACTTTAAGAGAGCTCTGTACAGCAGCAAGCAACTGTGTGTTTGAACAGGGATCAGATACTAGTGGCCGAGAAAGTTGCCCCCTCTCAAAGGAATGCAATAGCCTTGTGTTCAGATACCACAAGTCATGCCCGGCCGATACAAAGCGCGAGAGTCTCTCTGTCATCTTTCATCTATAAATATCTCAGCCACAAACCGCGGCACCTACACAGCATGGCACTCTCACAGGGCCATGGGAGGGGGTCGAATATCAGGATTTCTATAAATAAACAGATTGAAATTGCATTTTTTGCCGCATGAAGTAGTGTATTGAACCAATTTGATTTAACACTGCAATTTATGCATGAGGCAAGGTGACGAATGAGGCTGGGTAAAAGCATGTGGCCTTAATCAAAGCCGTCTGGTAATTCACCTCCATTAAATCAGTGCTATATGAATAGAATATCACCCCCATCTTACATTGTAGGTGTCACGTAAAAATGGGCAACAGGCGCAGTATGTGCACTTTTAAAAATTACCAACCTGCAAGAACCATAATTGCACAGTAAATGCGGTACTAATTGACCTTTGTGTTATATGACTAAACGAACTTAACGGGCAGTATGATTGAATGGTAATGAGCTGCGTATATTCTACACTGAAAACATATTTCAAATGTGACGACCTCCATGCCCACTGCTTTGAGTGGGATTGAAAGAATGCTTCACAAAACCATTAACAGTCTTTTTTTGCTTCCTTTTCCACGCTGTTTGTGCTTTTCTCATATTTTTCATCATTCTGTCTTTTCATGAGGTTATAAGGACATGTGAATCTAGGAGAGATGCACTGAACTGCTTTTATGAAGACTCGAGACTGCAGATATTTTGTTGAAAAAAAAGTTAAAAAACACAGGCCATTTATACATTTCAGATCTCCTTGAAAAAAGTGCTTCACCTTCTGAGCCACTGAAAGTGCTGTTTGTCTGCAGATTGTGAAAAAAATTTTTTGTTTGGAGACAGATGCAGGTATAGCTCGGCTTTGGACTATTTGGCCTTCAAATTACCCCCACCTCTTGGGGAAAAATGAGCTAACAAAAAGTCTAAAACTCACAATTTTGTCCTTATGACAATTGGATTTGAAGCTAGCTACTGTATTTAAAATATATATTATACAAATTATGACAATGGGACTTAAAAACAAAATAAATTTAAAGAATTTTTTTTTTTTACTTGCATATAAGTGAAAACAGCACAGGTAATTGCATTGCAGAATTTTCCATAATGAGAAAGTCTTACAATTCGAACCAAGTTAACTGGCAAATGTTTTTTTAGCATGTGTTAATTTTGGACTCCGGTATCAATTGCAGCATGTTCTATTCTAATCAGACCACATTCGTCCCATGATCTCTCACCATCCCCACTCTCTTACACTGAATTAACTCATGAATTATTTAAAGAAAATGCACACATGTAATTGGATTTGGAATATCACAATCAGGTTTATTTAGAAATAATCTCATAATGTTATGAGAATTGTTGCTTCAAAGCACCATAGGAGCCTAACTTAAGTATATATTCATATTCTTCTCTGAAACCTGTCCACTCTGCGTGAACTCTAATTAAACTAAGACACTCCGGCGAGACCTTCCCATGCAGAGACATGCTTTTGCGTGTTGATCCCGGATGCTGGAGATTTTCACACACCTCTCAGAGTTTTGAACCTTGGGGAAAGAATGTAATCTACAGCCTCACACATCTGAAGTAGAAAATAGGGAAATGCTATCATGTCTCATGATATGTCTCACAGTTTCATTTAGGCTGAAAGGGATAGTTCACCCAAAAAGGAAAATGCTGTCATCATTTGCTAACCCTCCTGCTAACTGTTTTCTAATTGAATATGCTTTAAAATGTAATTTATTCGTGTGATAGAAACATTTCTTATTATTACAACTGTTGAAAACAGTTGAGCTGTTTAATATTTTTTTGGAAATCATGATTTTTTTTGTGATTCTTTGATTAATAGAAAGTTCAAATTAACAGTATTTTTTTTTTTACATGATGATGTCACTTTTATCCATGTAATGCATCCTTGTTGAATAAAAGTAATTTAATGACCTCAAACTTATAAAATAAATTAAAATATTTAAGGAAATGGTATTATTGTCTATATGCCAATACATAGTACACCACACATGTATGAACCTCACTACTTCTAGATCTATGAATATTTTTTAAATATTAGGCATTCACTTAGGATACCCTTCATGCAGTCACTGATGGGTCAGAGTTTAAGCACTCATCAAATTATTAACAATAATGATAGCCTAAATGGGAAGTCGAGTTTGTTAATGCTCTGCAGAGGTAGGGTTAAAATTGACTTGAATAATTGCTCCAAATTGCCTTGTAAATCTAGCAGGGCTGTAAACGTGTATTGATCTTGTTTAAGTGGTGTGCAAAGTGAGCTCAACGGCAATCAAATTAGGAAGGGCAACGGTCGGAAATGCATGTGCTATGATGTAGTTCTTTATAATCCCATTGACTGCAAAAGACCGTCTGAAAGCAATACAATTGACTGGCCTGTGACTGATCACATCCTTTTTTTGGCAGCTGAGAACTCTTACTCAGGCTCTTTGCTATCGTATCGCTGTAATGTTGTAGTAATTACCTCGTAATGGAATGTCCATCACTGACCTGATAATTGTTAAAAGGGCTAAAATGTCCAGACTTTACTTTTTTTAAACAGCATTAAATGTCTGGGTTTAGGAAATGTCAGTTTACTTCCTCCATGTTCCTGTCAATGTAAGAAAACACCTGGTGCATTTTAATTTCTCTACGCCTTGTTAAACACATCAGCAAAATCTAAAGAAACATTGCAAGAATTGCACATTTTAGGGAAACTTTAAATCAGGCAATTGTGGAAACATCCACAGCTACAATTGGATAGTTAGGCTGAAGTCTTATGCGATTCATTCTCTTTCATGCACAAGGAGTCAGTCTTAATGAACAGAGATATGCCCTCTCCAGGGCTCGTCGTATTTCTTTTGATTCCTGTTGGCCCACATTCAATTCAGACACTCAAAAATCCCCACAAGTTTTCTCACCAACACATCATTGACGAAAGTATTGTGTAATGTATCATTGCTGATGTATTAGAGCGAAAATTATAGATCACTGTACCGGCAAGTGTATAATAACCATTGACTTTAACTGGTCTGAAATATGCTAGTATTATACAGGACTGGAGAGTCAAATAGAAGTTATTATAGACACAGACTAGAGGCCCCCACAGCCTCTTTTGAATAGTCGTCAATGATGAAATATGCTTATTGGGTCCAGATTGTGTATCTAAACGGCACCTAAAGGACCAGTAGGGACTAATGGGGTCATGCTATCCTGCCAAATCTTCACCCCTTGGTTTTTATTAGTCAATTTGAGAAATACAATAATTATTTAAAAGTTTTCTATTAAACACTTAGAGCGATGTTTCTCTTATAATTTCAAATAAAAAATTATATACTAACTTAACACAAGTAAATATTTCCCAAACAATATTTCAATAATTTACTTTGGCTTTAGTGTAATAAATAAAATTGAATAATTTAATTTAGGAAACAAAATGAATATATTTAATATAAAGGGTTAGTTCACCCAAAAATAAAATTTCTGTCATTAATTACTCATGTCATTCCCAACCCATAAGACATATATATTTTTGATGAAATCTGTGCGCTTTCTGACCCTTCCATAGACAGCAACACAACGACCACTTTCAAGGCCCATAAAGGTAGTAAGACATTGTTAAAATAGTCCATGTGGCTCCAGTGGTTCAATATTTTAATATAAGTTTTAAATACTTTAATATAAGTAATCAATAATATCGTTGTTGTTTTTTGTATTTTTGACAAGTATCTGCTAAACCACAATTTAATTTTTCATTTTAAAAGTTTAGTAGCAATATAAAAACAAACTTTTCTTCTTTTTTAAAATGGAAAAGTTCAACAGTTTGAAATACCTCTGTGCCAAAACTTAGTTTGAACCGCAGCTTCCCTGCCAATGATTCTGGGTCCACAGAGACAGCTGTCATTGACTGGGCGGGTTGGATCAGAGGGTATGGAGAGACAGATCAATCAGCACAGGAGAGATGAAACTGAATAGACTCCCTTTTCAGGGCACTATTGAACTGTTATTTAGCTTCCCCACCAATGACTGCTTACACAATCCCTCAGTCAATAGTAACGTAAGATTCAATCATCTCAGGTTAGTCATTCCCTAATTAGATTCTAATGCACCAAAGAGCTCGACTTTTTGGAAACAAATGTCTCAAATGTAATGCATTCAGAGAAGTTCTACATATATTGTTAGTGTCTTGTTAAGCATTTGTGCTTCAGGCTTGTGTAAATGTTCAATTATTGAGGATGTCTCTGAGATCTGACAGGAATGACAACTAACATGAGGTTACTGTAAAGTATGTTTGATTTGTATTAATGGATGTTTCTATTAAAACTGAACTTGACAATGTCTCTGAGGGAGTTACCACAATAAATAACAATGCATGCCTAGCCATAAATGTGTTTTAAAAAATTTCTCAGTAAACCAATCTGGTTTAAAATGAAAGGTTAAATACTGCATCAACAAACAGCAGTGAGGTTGACAGGCAAATTGCCTTTAAGACTTTCTATAGAGTTTTTCATTGACCCATATTTCCGAGAGACAATGTTGCAATATCTCCCCTGCGTATCTCGCAATCAGTATAATATCGTTCTTGTGAGCCTCTGCGCTCAGCTAACAATTGTCCTCTGTCGCAAGATGGAAACAGACAATATTAGCTACTTTGATGGCTCTGCAGGGAAGACACAGTGAGTTTAAAGCCCACTTCACCGCATGCTAGCACTTCAAATAAACCGAAAAATGGCAGTAATCAAACACAGCGTTAGCTCTTGAAAAGGACAACTGTGTACGCTGGAACATCACCTTGCCACATGAGTCCTCTGGTTGTTTTGCTGGAGCTGCATAATTCAATAAATAATTGCTGGTGCTGTAAAACAATTGTATGCAGGTTTGTTCTGATATATATATTCAATGCAATTCAGGGATTTTTTTTACAGCTCAGTAAAGCACATTCCACAAACATTGCAGCCCTACTATACATTTATATGCAATTTAACACCAAATATAGAACATTATTCACAAGACGAATGCGCTAATCCACTATAAACTTCAAAGTATACTGTAACTGACTGTCATAAAACTCTGAACACTGCCCACGGACGTCACTGCCATAATATGAGGTGCCTTCACACGATCCAAGTTAGCCATTATGCTTTTTCCAATGTAAGAGTCACAGACCCTCTCATCGTCCTATAATAAGACAATCTCATAACTTTTTTTCCCCACTGTCCGATATTAAAATCAGTGCGACACACTTTGCAAAAGGTGTGGGCATTGATATGGCGGTGAGATATGAAATACAATTCTTCTGTCCAGCTGTTGTTACATTTATGTTTTTTTTTGCCGGAGCACCACCTGAGTCTTCTCCTCCCAGTTCTACCAGTGATAGCTTGATTCAGCTTCCTGCATCTACTATCTGTGCAGATATCAACAGTGTAACTGGGTTGTAGGTTGCCAGGTTGAGGTCACAAATGGGTTGAAATTTGTATGATGTGTTGATTGTGTGAGTAGGATGCGTTTCATACAAAATCTGGCAACTGGACAATCATATATTGATGTGATTTTTCAATTAACAAGGTTTGGACCATACAAATTATAGAAGAAACATGAGGGGGGATGGGGGTGGGGGTGGGTGTGAAATACGGGAGACTCCCATGAAAAACAGGAGTGTTGACAGGTATGGTTGGAACTAAACTCTGCAGGGCGGTGGCCGTCCAGGAATTGAGTTTTGCACCCCTGCTGTATGATTTCTAGAGTTGATATAGGGCAATTTGTTCAGCAGAGAGATGCAAACTTCATTAAGATTGCATCATCCATGACTTCTGAATAACATGATGCAATTCATATCATATTCAGTATGACGTAATGCCAGCTTCAGATTCATCATTCATGAGTACCGTCCAAACCCAGTCATATATTCATATTCATAGATCCAGTCAAACATGTATTTTACTCATTTCTGGTTAAAAGTCCCCATTCAATTTTTAAAAAGTTTTTTGGCTTCTAGTATGAATATTTTAGCCTTACTGTTATCTATAAGTGAGTTTGCTCTAAAACAATGCCAAAATTCACATTTAGAAGATATAAGCATTCAAAACTTACAGTCTCTCATTTCCGCCAATATGGAACAATGATTTTGATGACATCAGTCTTCATTTCTACAGCTTATAGCTTCTCATTCGATTTTCTGTCCAATCAAATGCTCTCTAGAATCTGAAGCTTCCCGCCCCCTACATTATAAATAGACGCTGAAGCTGCGGCTAAAATTCACTTGTTCACACATTTACAATTTTTTATGTGGTGAATGGTGCATAGTGCACTATATAGGTGATAGGGAACAATTCAGACAGTGTAAATATGCTTTCTATTTGGTCGAATTAAGTCTGGTTTCACGTGCACTGCAGCGTGCACACAGACTGCTCCGGTACAGAGACACGATAGCCATGACACGATACGATAGACACGATATGGAGGATATTCGGAGGAGAAACGGTTAGAGATTAGGAGGAAACTGTGGCTTACTGAGCTCAATGGCACTGGCCGAGCTTTGATATAAATGAAATGCTATTGGCTATTTAAAAAAAGGGGAGGAGTTGTTTGATATGTCCCGCCCTGTCTTCCTGTTTCAGTGGAAATGATGAACACATTGAATAATCTTTTCACTTTATAACTCACTTATTCTCCACCATTCCCAAGTCAAGGGTCGTTAATACTGACCCAGTAGCATATCTTAAAAACTAGACCCAATCAGCAATTTTAAAGGTCCCGTTCTTCGCGATTCCATCTTTCAAACTTTAGTTAGTGTGTAATGTTGCTGTTAGAGCATAAATAATACCTGTAAAATTATAAAGCTCAAAGTTCAATGCCAAGCGAGATATTTTATTTAACAGAAGTTCCCTTTCAAAGCCTACAGCGAACGGCCGGTTTGGACTACATCCCTGCACTTCCTGCTTTAATGATGTCACTACAACAGTTTGTTGACTAACCCTCCGCCACCAAGAACACCCAATAAAAGGGGGCGTGGTCTTGTTGCTCTCCCATGTGGAGAAGAGGAAGTGTTGTTTTTGTAGAGTGTGTTTCTCGTAATGTCATCGAGACGCTGTTATTTTCATCCCGGAGTCAAATCACCTTTGTTTGGCCTTCCCACGGACGCTGTGCGTAGAGATCAATGGTTACAATTTATGTTTAACTCGGTTCCGGAAAATTATCACAATTTAAAACTATGAGCAGCACATTTTGCTGAGGACTGCTTCCTCAATCTCAATCAGTTTAATGCCGGATTCGCAGAAAGATTATTCTTAAAAGATGACGCAGTTCCCTCTTTGTCTGGAGAAGGCGTTGTTTATGGACCACAACCGGTAAGTGTATTTTATTATTTAAGTTGGTCCGTTTAACAGTTTATGTAACTCACTCATTACACAAAGTGCAACGCTGTTTAGCTTTGTTAACTAACGTTAGATAATAATTGAAACTAATCCGAAAAACTTTTTAAAAAAGTGAATTCAGACACCATCGATTGAAGGTGTTTGTAATGATCAGTTTAAATGATTTGTTTATTATATCTGTTGTTTACCGTTTAACCACATGCTCGTTTAGCTGCAGCCTCGTATAATATAAAAGCATGACAACTACTGATTAGACAGCTTACCATTGTGAAACATCCTGCAAATGTCTTTCCTGAGCAGGTTGTAATCGATCCGTTTCGATATTCTCCGGGTCTGATTCCGGCTCAAATTGATAAGGCAATATAGACATTTTTGCAATAACATTGAGTGCGCGTATCTTCCCGTTATGGTAAGAGGCGGGACCTTTCCGGGCAGCGTGCGCTAAGCTGCAAACGGGCAGCGCTGGCCTAATCAGAACTCGTTACGTATTTCTGAAGGAGGGACTTCATAGAACAAGGAAATCATCAGGCCGTTTTCTCATCAGTGAAAACAGCGGTGTACAGATAAGTAAAATGTGTGAAAAATACTGCTTTTTTTACACACGAAACATGAACACATGTTATATTGCACACTGTTAACACAATCAAAGCTTCGAAAACACGCGAAGAACGGGACCTTTAAGCATCATTTTCGTTCTCAGTGACCCAGAATTAGTAAAGTTTGATTACATTTATTACAGAAGCATTTTGGCTGTAGACTTTCGTATTACTTTGTATTTGGCTGTAGACAGTGTTTACTTTTATGATCAAAACTTTGAATAAAATATATAATGCAATGAAATGCAATAATGATTAAGAGATGAACAAATAAACGCACCTCAGAAACATGATGTATCATACTTGACATTTGAACATGATTTTTCAAAAAAAAAAGTGATGTATGGACAATCAATTAAACCCAAGTTACTTCAGTCTAGTAAGTGTTCGTCTTAAAATATTACGAACAATATAATAGTTGTTCTTACATAAAAAATCTGTAAAGATTTTACAGCATTTTAGATACTTTTAAAAATAGTGTTGCTGGATTCCTCTGCTTCTTCTCCGTTGATCCAATCCATGAGCAGCATATTTATATTTCATATTTAGTCATAATAAATAATATTTCTTCCTTAAATAAAAGCACATAATTTTGATGCTATCATATGAAGCACATATTTAGACAACCAGGCAAAACATTTGAACAGTGCCAACACTTTCTTTAAAAATAAAACTGAAATAGCAAGACTGAGTCACATGTTAGACAGACCTTGGTTTTGTTGCTGGAGCGTCTCTGTGAGGTCCTGTAGGTGTAGCAGAAGAAGACCTCCAGCGCCTAACAGCAGCAGGAACCAGAAGGAGCAGGGGATTCTCATGACCGTTGAGCGTAGGGACCTCCTTCTGCCTCCACAGCCGGCCTCCAGCACCCTACACTCTACCCACATCACGGCCTGTGACGCACGGCCCAGACGGTGGGACCTACACACACACAAAGAAAAACACTTCAACACAGTGCCTTAGCAACCGAGGCCGTCGTGACTGCTTTACTTCTCCAAGGCAAGCTAGTGGTCTTAGGGTCTGGAATTAGAATTGTTTAGAGTTCTTTTGAAGCAAGCAACCATCCAGAACATTCTAGCATCACGGTGGCAAGTTTTTCATTCGCAAGCAGCACTCGCATTTTTTCAGGAAATGAAAAAACGAATCTAGTTAATTCTGCTGTCGGGAACTGTTCAAAACTTTTATTAGTTTTAGTAAGTTAAAAATTGAAAAGGACAATAGGGCGTTTGCATTTGTTATTTTTTATATTTCTGTATCTCACGCTACAATGTGCAGGCATTTATATTTATCTGATGAATATTCTGCTGACTGCAAGGTCCCATTTCCCACAAGAGAGGATGCAAGACAGAGAATAAGAAAGAGAGAAAAGGAGGCACAGTTGTTTTTGGAGTGTGTGCCAGGTTTGCTGTTCTCAGCAGGTGAGAGCAGCATAAGGAATCATGTGCTCCGAGCCTATAGGGACCTGAAGCCTACACAAAACATCTTGCCCTGCCTTTTCCATGTGCATCTTCTACACTCTGTGAGATTAGACTACCTGACTCACACGACCCACACAAACATAAATTCTTATTACAAACATTCATCACACAATGTGCCTCGTGGAGCTTAACACCAAACAAATCTGGAGCGCTGAGGAGAAAATCATAGACTGATGTGAATTAATTTGCTTTTAACACTATTAATAGGACTTTGCATAATAACATTAAATCCACATTAAATGGCACTTTTCCACAAACGGGCTACAAAATAGAGCCTGAAACTCTTTTACAACAATAATCTGTAAAAAGGAAATGCTTACCCTTCAGAAAATGACTGAAGTCAACTTACTATTAGAAATTCTAAATAAATAAACCCTGATCTGTGTGATTTTCTACCAGTAAACTTTGCATCTTACGGTTTCCAAATATTAAGCAGCACAAATATTTTCAACATTGACAAGGAATGTTTCTTGAGCACTAAATATTAGAATGGTTTCTGAAGGATCATGTGACACTAAAGACTGCAGTAATGATGCTGAAAATTACATTTTAAAATATATTGTGATACTGCATTAGGGACCTCTAGAAATACACTTCAACTTTGCCTCTAGTAAAAATGTATAAAATGCATATTTTTAGAGGGTTGACCACAAAATCTAAGTTTTGGAAAAAGTTTTTGGTCATTAAAATTAGCTAACAATTATTATTTTCTTTATCGGATACAGTTCAGAAAGTCCAGAACTCTGAGATGGAACAAACCAAAATAATCCGGTGTCATCAAAATAAATCAAAGCTCAGCAATTACAGAAATTATGTAGCACTGTGAATGTGGCTTCATTTGCTTTGCAGACTCATTTTCATTTGCTTGAAAGCATTTTCCATTCAGCACTTAAAAGTAAGTGCTGCATTTTCTACTGAAAAACCGAACATCAAGCCTTTGCCAGATGGAAACCGGTCTTATCATCTTCCCAGATCAAAACACCAAAATTGCAGCTTGATGTGTACAGTTGCATCTTTGCAGGCAATCATAGCTGAGGTGATGGGGGTTAGATTTCTTTAACAACAGCTTTGAGTAAAAAAACACCCCATGCACCTGCTCCTTCATTGACGCCTTCTTTCCTTTTATCTGAGCTTGATTGCTTTTCCCTGGATTGGACCACTTCCCCCATTACACCAGTCCCAGGATATTGCTGATCCCTGACCTGTATGATAGTGGGATTTAAAAAGGTCTTGAGTAGCACAAGGAAACGTGTGGATGTAATCTATAGCCCGAGGATCTTCTCCTAATGAAAGCAGCTCTCTCGCCAGATGCTACCCTGCCATTTAAGATCTTACATTTGACATTCACTTGTGATTATACTTATAATTCAAACCCACCCTTATGAAAAATAAGTTTATTCAAGTGTACAATTAGTATTTACATTTCTTTTAATCTAAAAATAAGAAAGTATACTTTCTTTTTATGTACTTGTCATAAATATATTTACAAATGCACTTAAGTATACTTGACTCATACTGACAGAAAAGTCTGAGTATATTTGGCCTATAAATGAACTCAATCCTTTGATCGAGATATACTTAAAAGTATATATAAGTATTCTAAGTATACTTGACTTGTAGTTAATCGTTTGACTGAATAGCCTATTAAACACTTTTTCATAGTTTTATATACAGTCTTATAAACTTATATTGTTTGAAAATGTTGATTTATAAAGAGAAAATATATGTTCCTAAGTATCTGCATAGGCTAGTCGACTGGTAGTGCACATAGGGTTTCCCTTCAAATCTACTTTAGTCTCTCCGTCATTAACTGAATTTCCGGCTATCCATATTTTCACCGTTATACGGTATGGGGTGCTATGACGAAACTTCTAGTACAGAATCTTCGGATAAAACACAGATGAAGCAAAGGAAACTTGTCATAGAAGATTGCTTACGCAAATGTAAAATAACGCAACCATAAAACATTTGTGTTTAAAATTTGGCTTTTTTATGAAACTCACCCACATTCAATTGTTGATAAAACAGGATGCATGAAGCTAGAATAAATGTTTTTAAAATGGTAAGAGTTAAAGTACCAGTAAAAGGTATTGCAAGTCAAGGCCGTAACCACCATTGACATTGAGGGGGACAAGTCCCCGCAAATAATTAGAAATGGTCAAATTTAAAAGTTACGTTTTTAGTCTGGTCTGCCTCAGCGGTCTAACAACGCTCGTCAATGTCAAAATGATTGAGATGGCCAATCAAATCAAAGTAGGCGGGCTTTACGTTCTCTTTTGGCTTGTGCACAGTCTACATAGACAAGTGCGTCAATCTATTGCTTATGTCATTGTGGCGAGTGGCGACCCGATTAATTCCGGTGAAATCACAAAACAAAATGCACACAAACGTGTTCATGCTCTAAATATACAATCATTGAACATCTTTGATTTTAATGAAGAAAAAAAAAAATATGAGGGCGGATTAGAACCTGTAACCTTAGACACGGTTTACAAAAATTACAAAAATTCTACGACAAGAATTTGAGTATTAACAGCGGATCTATGTATTTATTCACTAACGGGGAGAATCTCGAGACTAACAATATATGTGAAGCAAATAAATGCAAATATTATTTGATAATAGTCTCAAAATGATTATTTACCACTAGAATTAGACCTAGAATTGTGTTCATTGTTCTGTTTCTTTAAGCTTTATAAAAATAAATTGCCCCCTGTTCCAAGTATAAAAATGTTTGTCCTGTGTCGGCCCCCGTAGTTTCTCTACGTGCTCTAACGTTCACTGATAAATTATGTGCAGACCAGTAGACCAGTATTATGTTCTATATACCTGATACTGTATATAGAAAGTTTATTTTGATTGTTCTAAAGTCAAGTCTGAAAAGTTGTAACCACATGACTGGCTTGAATAGCCCAGATGTGCTCAATTACCCATAGTAAGTTAAATCTATGTATTTACATAAACAGACAAAATCTATTTTGTCTCACTTGTTTGGACAGCTGTTAATTACAAAAGACGTGAAGTTGTGTAGACGGACCATTTACAGCTGCAAACGGAGTTCTGTTAAAAACAGTCTTGAGTCTTAAACTACTGGTTCATGTGATCTGTTGAGCTGCTGTATTCTGTGTAGTGTCAAATTAACATTCATTATGGTGACAGATGGAGGACATACTCACAAATCAATACCACTGTAAGCTTCCCCACCGTCTCTCCCCCATGTCCTTCCTTGCCAAACACATTCATCATTGCTCTGAATATTATACCTAACTTTTGCAATTATTACCATGTTGAATCAGTACTCTGAAATTAAAAATGATTAAAACCATTGATCCAGTTTACAATATTCAAACATAGCAACCATATTGCATTGATCTGTCAACATAATCTCAGTGTAATCTCATTAAAAAAAAAACAGCATTTATCTCTGCATGCTTTTTTGACGTTATTAATTCCCTTTCCAAAGTAAAATCATTTTAGTACATGCTGATGATTCTCTGTGCATGCGGGTAGTTTTGTTTAGAGAACTGGCTCTGCATTACTAACTGGATTGGGATGTGTCCTAGTACCGTAAACTTAAAGAAACTGAAAGCTGCATGATTTTAAAATGTTTTTTTTTATTCTAATAAATTGTCATAAGTTGACAAATAACATTTCTCTGTATGTGATTAGAATACATCCTACCTACAATATAATGAACTTCACTGATCGCCAAAAAAAATGACTCTAAAGAGTAAAGATTTCTGAAAGCTGTGGAGAACCTTATGACGTCAAATCTTTTGGGTTAATGGATTATTGAACTTTTAGGTTATTTACTGAGTTAACTTGAACATCAACAAGTGAGGTTACAGTAATAGCCATAGCAATAGCAGATTGCTAGAAAAGAAAAGTGGCTGAATCAGAGATTTTTACCACGATTGGGCTTTAAAATTCACCCTTTCAAATGAAATGTAATGTGAATGTAAATGAAAAGTGAAAAAGCTCCACAGCATGCTAACCCAAATGACTTGATTTTACAATAACTTTTCCTCCCTAATCATATTGAAATGGTGAAATAAATCACTCCCGCTGCACAGACAGAAATCAATTGATCTTTATATAAATGAGATATGGGATGTCTGCATTACTAATCTGCTTTTATGCCCACTTGTGCATTTATCTTCTATATGTTACATCAAAGGAGACGATAGCTTATCCTTGAAATATTCTCCAGCCCACTTCCTTAGGTGTTACTGGAGTGAATGAAAGATGTCTCATTATAGTGATTCTCTCATACTGAATAAAAATGATACTGCGGCATGCATGACTCAGGGCTCATGCTTTCCTATCATACAGGGCTTTAGGATAGTGATTCCCAACCAGCGATATGCATAAACCAGGGGCTATTAAACCTATAAAAAAGAAATTACAACTCTAATATTTTACTTACATATAAAACTTAGATCAATAATGAATAAATACATTTAAATTAATAATAATAATAATTTATTTTTAACCATAATAAAAAAAAAATGTTGTTGTATTATTATAATTTTATATTTATTATTATTTGTATACATTTTTTAATATGTAAAAATATAAGTTTAATCCTAAATCAATTATTTTTATAATTCTTATAGTTATTATTAATCAATTAAAATTAAATTTGGGTAGATGGTGGAACATACAGTGGCTCCTAAAGTTATCTGGACATATGTAACGTAAGCATATTTCTCAGTAAAGGAAGTTGATTAGGATAATTTATGACATCAAGCATTTTGGTTTGAGCCTGGCTAATAGCATGTTGGGTTAATAAGACAAAAAAGGTTTGGAACCACTATACTCCGAATCAAGGAGTAGGGAATCCAAATCCTGAATAAAAAGTTGTCCAATTTTTCTCTGCTTGCAGAGGGAAGAACCATATTGATTCTTGGGCATGTGTGATATTAACCTACGTGGATTAATGGTTAGAGACCCGCCAAAGCCTTTTCATTTACAGATCACAGCATTTTTTCATTAAGTAAAGCGCTCCTAGAACATGATGGAGGAAGGGCTGTGATTACTTGGGGATCAAAGGAAGGATGGAGAGGAAGGTTAAACCTGGTCCTATGTGTACACAGACCCCTCATCCATCAGCGGCTTTCTGCATGAATATATGGAATAATCTGTAAAATCTCCTCATCTCGTCTCCCATTTTGGTTTCATATATCATACTATATATCGGCAGTGTATTTGCAGACAGTTCATTGTAGGCTGTATCTTATAATTCATAGCTGTCACCCATCAGTAATTACTTGCAGCATGTGATTGTTAAACTGGGATTTAGACTGATCTGTTTATTACTAAATGACTTGACATGAGGTATAGACGATCTTCACCAGTCATTAGAGTGCCATACACATTATGTATTATGTAGGAACCTTGAGCATTCAATATTATGTAATGTCATGCATTCAAAAAAAAGAAGATATATATTAAATTTTAAGTTTGTTTTAATATCATTCATTTCATATATTCACACACAATGCCTAAAATGTAATTTACTGGTAATATACCAGTAAAGACTGTATTTGTGACTGTAAGGGGCTAATAATTTTGCATAATTTATTACCATTCACAACAAACTTGACTTGACAATGTGGGAATCATCTGAAATTGCAATAAATAAAATAAATATGATTTCACTTAGTCATTCATGTCCTCTGATTTCACAAATACAATATTTCAGACTCTATCTGATACATAAAATGTAACTTAGAATATTTAACAGTCCCATTTCCGTTTGAATCAAACTACGTATGGCGTCTAATTCGACTAAGATGCAACCTGCTGAGTATTATATTCCTGACGTCCTAAGAGACTCACTGCCATAGTAACCGGCCCCATGCGAGTCTCCAGATGCTACTGTCTTCCACTGCTCTCACTCAGGTCCTCTTATCCTTCCACTACCCATTAAGCTTACTGTGATTTTCCCAAGCAGGACATTTTCACATTCTTGTTGGTCCTGCAACAATATGATGGTACTTAGGGGTGTAACACTTATGTCACGATTTGTTCAATTTTTTTTTAAATTATTACTTCAAAGAGATATAATAAACATTTAAATAAAAAGTATTTTTCATTAAAATGTTATATTTGGCATTGCATTGAATAGACTCATTCCTCCCTCATGTACCAGTCAATGGCAATTCATGCTTCTGCTTTGATAAAAATACAGAAAAATACAAAAAAGCTTGCACTTAAATATTGTACATACCGTATTTTATGCTAAATATAATGTCTAAACTTTCATTTTAGTTGAACTATATACAATACATATTGTCTCTATCCATGATGCATATTGCTGCATTTCTGTATTGCGATATATTGGGAAAATATATATTGTTATGCTCCAGTGAATCCCTCTAGATTTAAGGCTATTTGATAGCTAACATGTTTATTTGATGTTGATCCAGGAATATGTCCTGCTTGGCCAAATCACGGTCAATACACGTGACCGCAACCCAAGGAAACTCTCAACGAGGTCCTCTTTTGACGCTACAGGTTCTCGTCACTTACCGAACTGTCTGCATGACACACAAAATGATCAGTGCTGACAGGTCAGTCATCACTGTGCCTTGCTCTCCCTCTCTCCCCTGTCATCCTGCGACCGGCCATATGTTGTGACAGTGTAAATTACATCAGTCACTTCACTGGGGCGGACACACGCTCGGGCACTCATCCGATACACAACGGAATACACTCTCTGCTTGCTCACAACGTAATACCGACTCTGTTTTAACAACTCGCGTTCTTTCCCTCTCACACACGCAGATGCACACGCAGCTCAGCACCATATGTTGACCTCCCTCACACATGAGGTGCTCTGGCCCCGGAGGGAAATAAATTACACACTAATATTACTGTGCAGTGGCACGCTTCTCCAAAAGACAGATGTTTACTCGGGATGATCTTTAAACAACAGCTCCAGCAAGACTTTTCATATCCTTCTTTCTCCTTAATGCCGCCCAAAGCTCGCTGTCCCCTGACCATGATGTGTTTATAAGAATATTGCCATGAATGCTGGTCTAAGATTGGTTTTCACACCCAAAGCCTAGTGATAAAGAAAAAAGCTGACTCAAAATGACTTTACAAAGGAAGAAAAAAAATCGGTGAACAAAAGGAGTGCAATTTGCAGATTAATGCATTAGCGCATTTTGCTGCACTATAAAGACAGGGTTTTGTATTTATTCTTTATGTCGGTTGCCATGCCAATAAAAAACGAATCACAATATGCTTGATCTGTTTTATGCTATGAATTTTTTAATGCATTAGAAATAAATACATATGGTTCTTCAGGGCTCAAAATGAACTTGTTTACTTGGTAGCACTGGTGCTCCAAACTTCAATAAGTTAGGTGCACCAGCAAAAATTTTGAAGCACCACAACTAAAAATGTTTATACATAATGTTTGTTTGTTAGTGTGTGTGTGTGTGTGTGTGTGTGTGTGTGTGTGTGTGTGTGTGTGTGTGTGTGTGTGTGTGTGTGTGTGTGTGTGTGTGTGGGCATGTTTTTGTGAAATATCAGGACACAAATGTGTATAATGACATGGGTATGACATAGGTATTACAAAAAGAGGGTGAAATATGAGGACGTTCCCCATGTCCTCACTTTTCAAAATGCTTATAAATCACACAAGATGAGTTTTTTTTCACAGAAAGTAAACTGCGCAGTCTCCTGTGATGGGTAGGTTTAGGGGCAGGGGCAGTGTAGGGGGATAGAAAATACGGCTTGTACAGTATAAAATGCATTACGCTATGGAATGTCCCCACATTTCACAAAAACAAAAATGTGTGTGTGTGTGTGTGTGTGTGTGTGTGTGTGTGTGTGTGTGTGTGTGTGTGTGTGTGTGTGTGTGTGTGTGTGTGTGTGTGTGTGTGTGTGTGTGTGTGTCATGTGCAAGTAAATCGGTCATTCAATTGTCAGAATAAAAAGAATTGGATTGTTGTGTTATTAATATAATTTATTCTGAAGCAATATCTTCACCAGTGTTCTATCCATTCTATTATAGACTATTTAAATCTGCATATTTGTGATATTTACCCAGAGGGCTTCTTTTTTTTCATTCATAAAGGGCATTTTTTATGTGTATGCTTCATCTTTCATTTTAAATTTGATCAATACATTTTATTAGAATAAGACATACAAATAAGAAATATTGGAAAGAATGATGCTATTAAACATGAAACTAAACCGTAGTAGGTGGCGCAGTGACCGTCTTAATGAGTGAGTCATCGAGTCATTGATTTAAACACAACTGATTCATTCAAGAATGAGGCACCTCAACAAAAATTTGCACTCGCACAAATGCTCCCAAATATTTTTTGAGGTCGCACAGATCAAATTTCAGACTCATTTTGGTCGCAATTTCGAGCCTTGTCTTTCTTTGTACGAAGAACTGTTACCTAACATAAAATTAACGTAGCATGAAAAGTAGCTATTGACATCATGAATTTCTGTAAAACTGCTTTGTAATAACCTGTATTGTGAAAAACTCTTACTAGCGGTAACTTAAATAAATCAATCAAGACCTGGTTTTACAGACGGAGCTTAGATTAAGCCAGGATTGTGCATCTTGTGCAAGATCTGTCAGTGCAATTTGCTTTCAGTTATAACAGCTTGAACATGCATTTTAGCCTGGGAATAGATTTAAGACTTGTCTGTGAGATGGGGGGCTATGTCTGCACCTCTTGAACTTCTCACCTGTATCTAACAATTCAAATGTCATAGTTTTTACATAATCCATAAACCAATATATTATTCCCTACTATAAATACAGTATATTGCCAAAGGTTTTGGGACACCTGCCTTTACATGCACATTAATCTTAACAACATTTTTATACACTTTTATGAAACTTTATGTTTTCGCTCTTACATCTTATATTCAAGATAGTACCCATGTGTTAAATAAGATTAATGACATAAATAATTGTAGGTGAATAATTGTTGGTTAGAATTTATGTTTTTAGAGAATTTTTTCAGACAAATAACCCCTTTTTTATCAAACTGTATGGTTAGGAACTGTATGGTTATGTTAGGAAGATACATTCATTATGTTTTGTTGATTGGGTCTGGTTCAGAGTCGGAATTAAATACATTACAAGATTTTATTAACCGCACAAATCATAATTCAAAATTGAGCCTTGAGTATTTAATGACTGAAATTAATTTTCAATGTAAATTAACAATTAAGGCCGGGTGATGTGGTTTACATACTTCAGTTTTCAGGAAATTAACAGATCGTAATACCATTCTTAGAGCTAATAGTTTTCATCCACCTTGGTTGATTGAAATTTTTCCTTATGGACAGTTTCAAAGACTAAACTTTCACTAATATGTTTTCTGGAAAAGTGTATCCAATACTATCTTTTATTAATTGTATTTTTTTATTATGTAATTTACAGGTTGGAATGTGAATGTAGTTTAAACTAGGGGTTGAAAGACATTTATGTGATTCAAGTCGAGTCGACGTCGACTAGTTGCTGATGACGTCATGAACACGTTTGTGTGTGTGTGTGTGTGTGTGTGTACAGGACAGCCATGGCATGACACATGACAGCTCTACCCAAAAGGTTATTGCTCCTACATAACAGCTTTTGTTTATCAATTTTTTTGTCTTTGGGTCGTTATATTTCTCACAGATTTATGCTTGTTTTGAATCAGATACAGATAAAGTAGCCCAGTTAATATAACTTATACGCATAATAAATGCATTAGTGAGAGTTGAATTAATTCTACCTGGCAGCCTCTCTCTACTAATAGTGAAGCTGTGGGTTTTAGTTATCAAGAAATGTATGCTAAACTTTTCACAGAACAGTGTTGACTATATTTCTGCGCTACTGAATGATTTTGTGTAAGGCGCGCGATCTCTGTGAGATGTGCAAGCTATGTGTCTGCGTTGCAATGTAAGCAGCATGCATTAGTTTAGAACAGCGATTAACTTACTTTAGCAATAAGCTGGTTAAAACGGGCATTCTCCCAATTCATTTTGAGCATCCAGTTGGCATAATCAAACATGTCTTGTGGAGAGCTCTCTAAGTATGTATTAATTTGTCATTTGAATTGTTGGAAACGGAGCGTGCGTGTCAGGAAATGCCTTATCCTGTTGCGCCCTCTATAGGCCAGCGACTAGTCGACGTCAAGCTTAAAGCAGCATTATGGCAAGGCATTAAAGTCGATTAGTCTATGCAACCCCTAGTTTTTAAACAAAAAGGAAATAAAGAGTAGCTGAACAAAAATATGCTATTCATACTAAAAATGTGCATGCTGTATCCTATGGGAAGGCCTTTTAATGAGGTGGGTCATGGTAGTGAGAGCTCCCTTAAAGTGATTAGAATTTAATCTGTTCGATGTACCATATGAGGTGGAAATAGATTGAAATGTATTCTACAACGTGAGACGTTTTGGATCTATTCACTTATGGGTAACAAGAAAATAATTGTCATTTTCCACAGTATTGTATGTGCGTTCCCCCAGGTTAATTAGCTGTTTTTATAATTCACTAATTGCTTAGTTTTAGAATGCTTGATGTGCATCCTAAAGAAGCCTTTGTAACGCGCTGATCAACCGTTTTAATGTTTTAATGAAATAGTCCAGCGTATAAAAGGATTTTTTGTTTTACCAAATGAGTGCCTTGGAATATTTTGTTTCATAATTTGTTAAAATTATTTTAAATAGCTTTTAGAAGTATAGCATCAGGGCTGAAAAAAATGCAATCTTCACATTAAATATACTCATGATTCATAAAATAAATATAAATAGTTTGACCTTCTGAGGTCGACAATCAACATTTTCTGGAGGACCTATGTTGAATTAAAAAATAATAATAATATATATATATATGTAATTTCAGGCCCAAATTGATACCCTACTCATGGAAAGCATGTTTAAATTAACATTCATTGACATACCTAAACCTACCAGTCTTTACCCCAGTCTGTACCCTGCAGTTGGTTCACCCATCGCCTATGACACCAGCCTATATTCCAGTCAGACAGTTTGATGAGTGGATCTTTTGAATGTCAAACCCCTCATCCTCTCAGGGCCTGACTAATCATAAAGAGTGAGAACTTGTCTTTTTACCTTCTCTTGGAGCTTTCTGATTCTGTCCTTGACATTCAGACAGCAGACTCTGTCATGAGGCTCACAGAGGAATACTGTGTCTGTGAGGTGTGTGAGGCTGAAGAGCTGGTTAATACTCGAGTTAGTGAATGTGTGTGTCAGTGTGTGTGGTAATTCCAGTTTAGATTCAATGCAGCTATTTCAAAATATTAGTGATCCTCTGTCAAGCAGGACTGAACTGCTGAGCTACTAAATTACTGCAGAGCTCTGAGAAAATAAATATTATATTGTTGAGTTACTAGTCCACTTTTAAATACAACATGCATCATAGAAAGAAGTGCCTTTGAAGTCATTTAATTAACAAAGTCAATAACGTGCATCAGTCCATAGAGCTCATGTGTGGTTTTAATAAGTAAGCAATAAGGTATGAAAGGGCTTCAGCCGTGACTTGTTCACGATTCAGCACTAGCCTCGATTAACTTATGACTTTTATAAAACAAATACAAATATTAAAGTAAAAAATATGTATCAATTCAACTTTCAGGAAGTAAAATCACTAAAAGCCTTCCTTCTGCTGAAAGAAAAAATTGTCCCTGACCATGAACAGCAATAGAAGTTACATTATTAGTAGAGATACACTGATTGCAATTTTATTGGCCAGTTCCGATTTCCGTTTTTTTTTTTAAAGTGTGACCTGCTGATACCGATTTTTCTGGTTCAGAATTTCTTTCAAAGAACTATAATTGATATATATATATATATATATATATATATATATATATATATATATATATATATATATATATATATATATATATATATATATATATATATATATTTTTTTTTTTTTTCAATCAAATGAAGGCATAAAACAATAGTTTTCCTCAAATTAAATGGTAAAATGCTCATGAAGTGACAGAGAGGCTTTGGAGATCAGTTAATCTATTCATGTCGTCATATATTAACACCACAAGCGCCACGCGTGCTTCAGTGTGTGTGAGGTAAATGAAACTGCGTGTCTGCGCCATTTATTTACACAGAGACACGCAGAACACGTCGAATTCACATTCAAATAATCTTCTTGTGGTTTAATATTCACAGACACTAGTCCATATCGTGATGTGATTTAAGTGGACTTTTGAAAAATATGACAAATTCAGTTTATATGACTGGATTCCGTCAGTGTTTTCTGCATCGCGGAAATCATGGAACCCTGGCTTATGTGTGCTCCAGATCAGTGGTGCGTGCGCTTTTGGTGTGAGCACGAAACCTGCGGGAATTAGTAAAATTATGCGCAATACAAGCGCTATTGAGGGGACGCGGGTGTGAGTGTGTTACTTCGCCGACGGAGAGAAGAGAGCGAGAATGTGCGGCTGTCAACAAAAAACGGCTCAGAATAGGTAAGACGTGAGACTGACCGGCCACCTATCCGGGCTAATTATGCAGAAAATCATAAGATTCCGATCCCTGGCCTTTATGAGTGAGTCCCTAAGTAGTGAAGACTTTTATATTGAAAGGACTGAAACTTGTTGTGAGCACGCAGCAAGACACAAGTGACAAATGTTTCGACTAGCGTTCAGTGACAGGGCATGCGAAAACCCCTTACCTGTTAAAGGGGCAAGATATCTCAGAAGACATTCAAACAGATTTTTCATTATGAACATAGGACTGACCTGAAGGAAAATGCTATATCTTAATCTCTCAATCTCACTCTCTCACAATACTCTTCTACATATTACACTAGCTTCAATGAACAATATCAATTCAGAACAAACATATGTTTACATTTCTAAAAGTGGTTGCTAAGGGTGTTGTGCAGTGAATGCACAGAACCGCTGGGTAAGGCGGACGGGTCAGAATCAAGGACTGGAACTTTATAAGAATCCATAATCTCTATAGTTACAGATTAAAAAAACTTAAAAAATCTAAAAAAAATCTAACCCAACATCAGATTTAAATACTATGCCAGTCTACTATTACTGGTAGTACGTTTGGTCTACATGTCCAACAGTTGGGTTCTGGAAAAACTCCATTCATTATTTTCTCCATAAGGATTTTGAACGATAGCTTATAAACCTTTAAAGACAGCCCAGATGTGAGCTACGAGGTTGTTAATTTATGGAATTTGATTCACATTATTTCCCCTTATTTTTTAAATAATCGCTTTTAACATTATATATATATAGTTTTATATTTCTCCATCATTTTTAATTTGATTATGCTGTTTGCGATGCTTCATGGGATTGTAGCTGGTTGGCTTGGTTCATTAAAACATGTTAACAAAGACTTTTTTGAAATCCCTCTGGGAGAAATGAATGAGAAAATACTTCCAGAACCAACAACGCTGAAAAAGTGGGCGGGCACTGATGCACTCTATAGGGAGCTACAACACAGGCTGCGAAAGAGCGTGCTAATTCAAAAAGTATGCATCACAAACATATTTACAATGTATGATGAAAAACGACATGGATCCCGCCATCTTAAACGCAACAAGCGCACAGCCAAACCAGATTTCTGTCCTTAAGTGGTTGTTTTAAAATGTTACGGCTCTCTGCGGCCTCCACAAACAGCAAACATCCATTAGTATAATGCTAAAAAATGCATGAGTTGTCCCACATGTATTATTTCCACAGAATTAAGGAGGCCATTATATAGGCAATTTGTATGGCAGCGAAAGTAAAAATAACCCTCCGTATAGACCAGGGTGAAATACAGATGGAATTGTTACAAGACAAAATGATCATGATGACCAAATGTTGGGCAGCCAATCAAATCCATCCCCTTGGGAGAGAAAAGAAGAGCTCTGACAGAATTCACAATTCAATCGCTGGGTGAATAGTTGGTGGTGTAGATTAAAGATTAAACTTAAAATTATTTTTAAATTGTTTGCGGAGACATATATTCAGTAGATGTGCCATGTAAAGTGAATATTCTGGGTTACACTCAAGCAACAGCAATGAAAGTGAATGGGACCAATGCGTAAACCATTCTGTTTCAACAGTATAGCCACTATATGTGAAGAAAAAAGTGTAAACATTAATTTAAAATACTCAAATAACATTTACAGCTCAAATAATACACGTTTTTAACAGAAGAATTAAGTGCTTCTAAGATCAAATTATTTATTAAAAACTTTCAGGATATGTCATGTGACTGCACATGGACAGGAGTCCACAAACTGACTGGACAAATAATTGTTACGATATCAACCAATATTGTCGTTTGTAAAAAAGCGTAGAACGCATGCTAGAAGGTCTTGTCCTCTGAGCACATCCATTTCTTAACTAGAAGCTGGTGGGGGCATGTCACCGTCCTATTTATAGCCTGCCGAGAAATAATTCAAAGGAATCAGAGTGAAGATCTCTTAAATCTTCCCTTTCAGAGTCCCACACAAAATGAAAAAGGAGAATGTCTCTTTCCCCCTCAAAAGCCATCTGTATGAGACAGTGCAGCACACCTCTGAAAAGGTGTGAGTTATATCCTGAACATCACAGTGATGGATGTGGCATCTGTTGGACAGACAGAACAGCACACATGGCGCTTGTTTCTAACTGTGAAGGGTAATAAAAAATTGAAGCCCTATATCTAAAAGAACTTCCTATTGTCAATTTAAATGCATGTTGGGATAAGAACTAAATGCTCTTAAAGGGACAGTACACCAAAAAATGAAAAATCCATCATACTGTGACTTTTTTTATCTACTGTGGACCACAGATGGAGATGTTAAGGAGAATGACAGCCTCAGTCAGCATTCACTTTCATTCTATGAGAACAAAAATGAAAAGATGAATGACTGACACTTTTTTGTATCCTTTGCAGAATAAAATTCATATGTAATTGACTCCCCATTGAAACTGTATATTTAGACAAACTATCCCTTTAAATAATTTGAAAATAAGACGCTGAATTGCTGACAATCTGTCTTTCAAAGTTCACCGTCTTATTCAACTCATTAAAGTGACATTCGTCATTACCACTTGAACAAGATATCGAATGAATGAGGCAACATTACTGTCCTACAGTTAGACACGACAGGTAACTGCCACCCAAACTGACGGCGTTTCCACTTCTTCACACAATTTCGGTCTCCTCACTTCTCCTCCGCGGTTCATACTCGGACACAGGCACTTTCTTATCTCTTTGAAGCTCAAATTTCTCGCCTGGAGGACATAATTCTACTATTTCCTCTAGGGCTAAGCAACAAAAAAACCGTTAGCACATGCAACACTTACCTCAACAATCTTCATATGTCTCAAATGTGCCGCTGTAGGCGCTCCACTTCGTTTGGGCTGGCTGAATTCAACGGCTTAAATTTCAGTTAGTAACTGAACCATGGCACGTAAATAAAACGTAGCCCGCGATAAAATGGCTATCTGCGTTCGGAGTGTAACTTTAAAGCGATCGGCAGTGGTGTTTGGAGAGATGTGAACGGTCGCGCGGCGCTCGTGTGCGTTGGGCGTGCGCATCCTGTGCTTCTATTCTCGCGCGCTCTCTAGGGACACCGATGCTGCTGCTGATATTGCCAAGCAACAGCGTCTGTAATAACCCATCAAAGTCTGACGAAGCTCAAGTTTGGCATGCTTTAAAACAGACGTTTACTGTTGAACTGTCATTCATAGTCAGGATGGATGGATAGACCTTTGTAATTTAGTGAGGTAATCATATGCTTTATTTGAGTATAATAACTTTCAATCACTAACAAACATATGGGACATCGCTTTGCTACTATGCAGTATGTTTTCATGTCCCCATTATTTATGATTTATAGGCTACTGAAAAAAAAGAGAGAAAAAGAAACTTTTTTTAAATATAGAAACCATTAGTTAGGTTTTCCACCAGTTATTTATTTATGTATTATAATTAGAAGCATTTAAAAATAATTTAGCTATTTGGTTTGAGGTTAATGTTGCCATTTTTGGCAAGCCCCATTTAAGGTGTTTCTATTTTCTTTGGAATATTGTTTTATTTGGTAATCATTAACCAGTTCAGTCATTAACCAGTTATAAGTTAATTAATATATTTATAAACAATAATATAATTTCATATTATGAGTCAATTAATACATTTTAAAGGCCTGCGCTTGATCAGAGTATATTATTGTTATACATTAATTTATATTTTTATATTTTATTTTTAGTTACAATGGTACTGCATAAGGCCTATATGATACCCATTCAGTAAGAAAATCAGTCAGTAATTCAAATACGTCAAAGTTTCATGAAATAATGTACTGTACATAAATGTGAAGCATTATATGATTTCCGTAGACTATAAATGTAAATTATTATAATATATTACCTTTAAGATTTCAATCATCTTGTATTCCACAAAATGTATGTACATATGTCATGGTACTATGGTTTTCTTTAAAGTACCTTTAAGTAACATGTAAATACTTCAGTATTGTAATTTGATGGCATCACATACCATCCTACCACAGCACTTCTCGCAAGGGCGGTTCTAAAAAAGTTAATGAAATATAAAATATTGTTTTTTTATGCAGGGTTATTATCCTTAATGTTCTAAATTATCCTAAAAATGTTACTTAAAGGTAGCGTAAGCAATTTTCAGCACTGCTAGCAATAGTTAGCTTTGAAAGCATGAGATCCCACCCTCCCACAAAGCCACGCCTCCTTTTAAACGCATGAACGCACACAGCCAGAGTTTGCAAAGCATCACGAGAGACGCCGTTAAACTACCTCATGTCTCAAAGCATAACATTACAATAATAATGAACATTAACAACTTAAAGAGCACTGACTGCTGCAGATTCATTTCAGCAGTGATAATGTTGCCATTCAAATACATTTTGAGTCACAAACTGATCTCAGTACGATCCGAGAATGACAGGAAGGTAGGATGAACATTTTATGGTCCTACACCTTCCACAGACGAGACGTTTGCATAAATACATTTAGACCACTTAACTTAGGGATTGCTATCAGGACGTGAATAGACTTTCAACCAGCATAATATAAAATGTTTCTGGAACAAATCGCCATCCCTGCCTTTAATATAAAAAAAACTTTTTGCCAGGCAACATTTCTAATTTTAATTTAGTTAATTAAAAAAACAACTACTATATAATAATGCCAAAAACACTACAAAATTCCTAAAACTTTTACTAAAATTACAGTAAAAACTAAAATAAAACCTAGTAATTATAATAGTATATTAATGATACTAAAATAACACTGTTCTTAAGTCATCCAAATTGCACTCTTCTACACTTGTTTGTTGGGTGACGCAGAACAGGAGCCTATAAATACACATACAGTCCATAAATAAATTCAGACTCTGGGGACTGACAGAGATTAAAGGAACATTGTGAATTTATGAAACTGAGAATGATATCATTGTGCAGCGCTGCCCTAATTTACCACGGTGTGAGAATACGTATCAAGCCAGCATTTTTTTGCTTGGGTTGCATAAACACTTCACTTAGGCCTATAACACAATGCCGATTAACCTTTCTCTTGTCGATCAAATTTTATTTATGACATTATTTGGTCTATCAACTTCAGCAACTCCAAAACAATAGACTTCTACCGCCAAATGGATTAGGGCAGTTGTGCTACTTTATCCTGAAGGCACATATTGATTGCTGATATAAATTACTGTCAACTTACATAATTTCATTTCTTCACTGTCACCATGAGATACTGCCCGCTTTTCCATACAGCAATACATTTCACCTCGCTGCCCACAAGATAACCAATTGTTTTTTATTCACTGCAGGAATAGACAAAAGAATATTGATCTTATGATTCAGGTCTTCTTGTTGCTCTATCCCCACAGCCCTGAAATCTCTTCGCCAGTCCAAAATGAAAGGCAATATGGGGCATTCTCTTCAAGGTCCTTTACTTACGCATAACCATTGACATCCAAGATGATGCAGCAGGTTTGGCCATCTATTTGTGTTACTTGAATTTAGAGAAACTCCTTAAAACAAGTAAATGCAGTTATCGCATCTGTTTGGATATCACAAGAATACTTAGCGATAGAGTAGCAACAATCAGAACTGACCCTTAATTCTTTCTTGATTCCTTTTTCGGCTAAAACATAACTGTATCCATTTTGGGATGTAGGAGCCCCTAAAGGGTCAAGGTGGTGGAAATAATGGGAAAAATCTTTTGCGTTCGCTCACAAAAGTTTTGCGTTCCCTCTAAAAACTTTGCTTTTGCTTTGTGTTCCCCTGAGAAACTCGACTTCTTAAAAGTTTTTCGAGGAAATGCAAAGTTTCTCAGGGGAATGCAAAATATATGTGAGAGAACGAAAAGCATTTAAATGGGCCATGACATGAAAAATCTAATTTTCCTTGATCTTTTGACAAATAAGTGGTCTTTGCACCATTAAAACATCCTGCAAGTTTTGTAGCTTAAATCATTCTCCTCTTTGTAAAAAAGCATTTATTTAATAAAGGTTTTTTAAAAATCCAAACAAATTGTGGCGTCACACTGGCAAATGCATTTGCATACGACTACCTCTAGAGCAAGACATTAACTAATTATTTTACATCAGCATTTGACTGACGAATGTTAAACAAGGTACACAAAGAAACTTTTGTTGAAAGATGAAGAAGCCTGGATCTGACAACAGCTACATCACAAACCGTAAGTAAACTATTACGTAATATTTTACTGTAAATGGTATGGATAAAATCTTCAAAACACTTGCAATAGCAAGTGGGCGTTGATACTTTTTCCTATGCAATGACGTTAGCCAATCATAACAGTGCAAGGAGACGCCCCTTAAAAACTGATCATTTCAGAGGGTCAGAATGAGGGTTTAAATTAATCATTTTCCAACATATATATTAGCTTTTTTGTGCACAGTATTAACATTAAAGGGATAGTCCACCCAAAAAAGATGATCCCATAATTTAATCATCCTCAAGATATAGGTGTATATGACATTCTCCTTTAGACGAATACAATCGGAGTTAAATAAAAAAATGTCCTGGCTAATCCAAGCATTATAATGGCAGTGAATGGCAGCCCAAAATTTGAATCTCAAAAAAAGTGCATCCATCCATTATAAAAGTAATCAATACGGCTCCGGAGGGTTAAAAAAGGCCTTCAGAAGTGAATCGATGGGTTGTTGTAAGAAAAATATCATATTTAACACGTTTATAAAGTAAAATATCTAGCGTTCTGTATTCAATTCAAGTCGTAACTGGCCCGGCGATGTTGTTTGACGTAGCGCAAGCGTTTTGAGCTGTGAGAGGCGTTACACTTTCTGTGTAAGTTGAATACGGAAGGCGGTTCACCGGAAGCTAGATATTTGACTATTTAAAGTTTTAAATATGGATATTTTTCTTACACAAACCCATCAATTTACTTCAGAAGGCCATTATTATTTTTACTCACATAGCTATTAAAAACCTACTTTTTCACTTAGAATATCACATTAGGAAGTAAAATTAGTTGCGAATGCCGTTTCATATGGACTTTAACTCAATCAATAAAGAATCTTAGACTTTATTGACGTTTCAGATTATTAGTTTTTGACATCGGCTTTGCTTCATGATGTCATTGTTAATCAGTTTTCTGTCTAGTTTCAGGGTGGCAAATTTATTAATGACTTAGTTACACCTGGACAGAATCATTTGCTGCGCTTCTTCCTTGTATGGATCGCCAACCAATACATAATTAGTTCATCTGCAGGGTAGAAGCTTCTTTTAGCTCACTAATGGAGCTCTTACCAGGAGATCAAATAGCAGTTCAGTCAATGATGAGGTTTGTGGATAAAAGAGATGGTAATGTCACTTATAGCCCCGCCTGTATGATTGCATGAGAAAATCTCAAGCCTGAAACACAGTACACAAACAAGCATACATGTACAGTATCTTTTAAATGGGTTGTTAGTACTTGTATCAGATGAACCGGATCAGGACACGTGACCTGCTGATCTCGGAGGGCCAGATGCCGTGGTTCCCAAGACACAAATACATCCTTAGAAAACGTGTCCGGAACAGAAACTTCTAAAACAAGATAAAACTTTCATCAGGTGCTTCAGACAGACTTATTAATAACACAATGGCAAAATGAATATATCTTTCTCAAAGGATGGCATTTTCTGTCCTCTACTAGATTTAGATGGCTGCCTCTATCTTCTAAATTTAGATGAAGAAAGTGAGTCAGCCCACAGAAAGTCAATATTAATGGTGATTTATTGGAGAGTGAAAAAGAAAATGTATCCTCACAGGATTCCAGCAAGTGTGAGAGCACCTGGCCCAAAAGCTCTGAGGTAGCAGCTTTAGAGACAGCTCTCCAAGGCACACTGGGCTGGGGTGGAGGCAGTACAGTGAGCCGCACACACTACTGCCCTCTGCTGGATGAACGGACACAACACTGACACATCCACTGCATGTGATTTCACCAAGTAGAAAAGGTTCCAACATCTGAGGGCATGTGGACCGTGCACATTCTCAGGATATGCGTGAGCTGTTGGCTCATGAGGATGTGAGTCCCAACATTCTTATCCATATTTTCCTGTCCGCATTATACTTTCTCATAAAATTAAAGGAGTGTCTATTTACACTAAGTGCAATTGCAGAGGCTATTTCCAAAAAATAAGGAAGACGCACAATTGTCAACAAATGTAGGTAGGGGTAAGGCACGTGGCAGAAAATGTTTACGCAAATCGACCGGAGTTCGAATTTACTTATTGCCGAACACGGTCTACTCCCTTTTCCCATCACATATCAGACTGGAAAGGCATTTATTTTCAATAAAAATTAAGAAAATATTCAAAAAGTGTAAATAAAGTGTCTAACATGAGTTTAATAATAAAGTGTTTATCGGTTAGGGTTAGGGGTAGGTGTAGGGAGTGCTTTATTGTCCCAATAAGGCGACATTACTTTAATAATTTTAATAAATATAATCATTTACACTCTGTTATTATTGCCTACCGCTTAATGCACAACAACAGTTGAGTATCTGCCGCTAATACGTATAAATAGCATCTAACTACTATTTATACTTAGCGTATTGGGAAGAAAATACTGCTATTTTAGCTGTGTGAATAGAATCTATCTCTATTTAAACTTAATGTTGTAAATAGCATCTATTGCTAAGAAAATATGCTATCTTCACTTAGTGTAAATAGCATAGCTATTTGGACAGTGTAAATAACACATATTGCTATTTTCACAGTGCAAAGCTTCTGCCTAAAATTAAAGTCAAAAATAAAATAATAACAATTATTCCAAAGGGGACATATAATGTAAAATTGGAATATTCTGAAGGTACAAGAACTTAGTCAGGGTAGCACCATATTTAATTTACGACCGTAATGAACATAATGACTGTTTAGCTTATGAAACATCTTTCCAAAAGCTTGAGTTTTTGAGTTTTGACAATTACACATGAAGGTCTATTTGCGAGCCATGAATTTGTATTTATATTATTTTTATGAAAAAGTTTGTTATTAAAGGGGTCATATTTTTTTTCTTTGACTTTCTTATATGTAATGTTACTGTTTAAGCATGAAACAGGTCTGCAAAGTTACAAAGTCACTCCAAAGAGAGTTATTCTTTATATCACTAAGCACTGCTTTTGAACTCCCTGAAACTCCTTGATTCTAGTATTTAATATTTATATTTAATCATTTAGCAGATGCTTTTATCCAAAGTGACTTACAAATGAAGTACTAATAGAAAAGAAAACTAATATAATAAGTAAGTGCTCATCTTAATTGGTCAGGTGCTGCTGGAAAAGGCTGAAAATGGCAACAGACTCGGCTGCTCGAATTGAGATTGAGGCAGGTTGTTCCACCAGGTGGGAACGGTCCAGGAAAAGGTAAGCGAGAGTGATTTGGTGCCTTTTTGGGATGGCACTATGAGGCGTCATTCACTTGCAGAACGCAAGCTTCTGGAGGGTGCGTAAGCTAGAACAAGCATGTTTAGGTGTATTGTTCAAGAGCCTGTGGTTGACTTGTAGGCAAGCACCAGTGACTTGAATTTGATGCAAGAGCCGAGGCTAGTATTAGGTAACACTTTATTTTAAGGTGTCATTGTTACAGTTACAATGTTTAAGTACTGGGTAATAATAAGTAATTACATATACTTTCTATAGGTTTAGGGTATAAGATTAGTTGCATGTAATTATGCATAATTTACTGTTATTATTATGGCAAGAACATGTAACATATGTGACAAGGACACTGTAAAATAAAGTGTTATTAGTATTATTTCGGGTACGAGCACGTCAAGCACGGGACATGACATTTATGAAACACACTCGAGCAATTGACCAATCCCAACACACGTGGTTAGCCGCCAATCAGAACATTGCGCTTTTCGGAAGGTGGGGCTTCACAGAGACAGAAACTAAACAGAGTGTTACTGACAGACTGGGAAGAGAGGTGCTGCAACAATGAAAAATATTTTAAAAAATTAACATTTAAGCATGAAAACCTATTAAACCCCAAAAACAAAATCAATACTTAAAGGCATAATAGGTCAAAAGCACACAAGCTACATGTGAACTGGTCCTTATCTTGCATTTCCTTATAAAGCGTTTAACATTAAAAACCTTTGCAATCCAACCAGCATGTTTGAAATTAAGCTGCAAAAACATGCGATTCAAAAACATTTCTGGTCATGATGTCACAATCTAACATGTTAAATTATGACTGCCTATGATGCGATACATCCACAGCAAGTATTAACACAAAGGTTTGTATATTAGCAAAGGTCATTATTTTACATATAGTAGTTTTAAAAGTACATTAGCAAATGCATCCTGTTTAATTTAAAAGGTTAAAGTGAATTGAAACAACTGTTTGGAATGCAATAAACCTTAAAGGATACCACAGAGAGCAATAATATGTGATAAAACATTCACTGTATCAGTTGAAATGTCTTGTAGCTGTCCTACCTGACGTCACTGTTTGGTGAATCCCTCCATTTGACTATTGCAGGAGTTCCTGCATCTCTAGTAGGCACTCTGACTCTCAACCCTCTAAAGACAAACTGCCCATTGGGTTCCCACACACGAGTGACGGTCATAAGAACACTACAGACATTGGAAAAGAACATTATCAGCAGTGCATTTGGCAATTACCCTGAAATGCAATCTATTTCTTGGTGCTACTGAGTCCCACGCGGTTTGTGTGTGCGCGCAATTTTTTTTCAACACTTTCCATGCTCCACTCACTTAAAAACTGGGCCCATATCACAGTTCTCCACATCATTGGGTCGTAAATCCACACTGCATCCATCATCAGGCGCTATTTCACCTGTATTACTCACGCGAACAACCTCTTGTGACCTTTGACTTGTCCCACATGGAGTTGAGCACTGAGGGAATATAACCAACAGCATTACACTGATGTGCTGATACAACATATTCATATTTTCCAATATTTTCTAGCCTACACACTGGCCCTCATGGCTGTAGTCTAGATCAAGGTCATAAATTGTTTGGCCCTTATTGATGTAATGAATTTATTAGAGACTAAATAGTGGCCAAAGGTCAATCACAGCACAATCTGCAGACGAAGACATGTTCGTATTGTATGGTGTGAAACCGTTGTTTGGTGGATTTAACCAAATTATAGTGAGCATGAAGCATTGAGTAGAGACTGTAAAGTGTATTTTGCTACCTGCTGAAACAACCTCTACCCCCTGTCAATTAAAATGACAGTAAAAATAGGAATAAAGAATGTACTGTCACCACATTAAGTCTATGTCTGTCACCTCAGGCAGTAAATAGGTCCATGGTAAATCCTGTATAATTGACAGATGTCATCTGCTTATGTCCATTCGGCGGGAATCTGCCACTCGCTTCATATCTTTAGCTGACATGCAGCAGCAGTTTCAGGGACAGGAAACCGTCGGCAGAACTTTGGTGACACGTTCATTGTTTCGGTTGGCATTTGCCTGTTTGCTGAGCAGTGGGCCAAGACTATAAGACTTTCAGAGGGTTCATCAACATCCCCTTTTACAGACAGACAGATAGAATGTTAAATGTACAGAAGGATAGAAAAATAGATAGAACGATGGATGTATGATACGATTGATAGATAGAATGTTGGATGGATGGATGGATAGATAGAACGACGGATAGATGGAACGTTAGAAGGATGGATGGAACGTTAGATAGAACGATGGATGGATAGATGGACAGAAGGAAGGATAAAAAGATAGATAGAACTATGGACAGAAAGATGGATGGATGGATGGACAGAATGACAGAATGATAGATAGATAATAGATAGAACGAGGGATGGATGAAATGATAGAACGTTGGATGGATGGATAGATAGAATGATGGATAGATGGAACAGAAGGATGGATGGAACGTTAGATAGATAGAACAATGGATGGATAGATGGACAGAAGGAAGGATAGAAAGATAGATAGAACTATGGACAGAAAGATGGATGGATGGATGGATGGACAGAACGACAGAATGATAGATAGATGGATAGATAGAACAATGGATGGATGAAATGAGAGAACGTTGGATTGATGGATAGATAGAACAATGGATAGATGGAACGTTAGAAGGATGGATGGAACGTTAGATAGATAGAACGATGGATAGAAGGAACATTAGAAGGATGGATGGAACGTTAGATAGAACGATGGATGGATAGATGAATAGATGGACAGAAGGAAGGATAGAAAGATAAATAGAACTATGGACAGAAAGATGGATGATGGATGGACAGAATGATAGATAGATAGAATGATGGATGGATGAAATGATAGATAGAACGTTGGATGGATGGATAGATAGAACGATGGATAGATGGAACGTTAGAAGGATGGATGGAGCGTTAGATAGATAGAACGGTGGATGGATAGATGGACAGAAGGATAGAAAGATAGATAGAACTATGGACAGAAAGATAGATGGACAGAATGACAGAATGATAAATGGATAGATAGAACGATGGATGGATGAAATGACAGAATTATACATAGATGGTGGATGGATGGATGGATGGATGGATGGATGGATGGATGAAACGACAGAATGATAGATAGATGGATGGATGGATGAATGGGCGGAAAAACAGAATGATTGATAGATGGATGGATGAATGGGTGGAACGACAGAAGGATAAATAGATGGATAGATAGAATGATGGATGGATGGATGGATGGATGAATGGGCAGAGCGACAGAATGATAGATAGATGGATGGATGGGCAGAATGACAGAATGATAGATGGATGGATGGAACGATAGATATTTAAAGAATTCTGTCCATTGTCATTGTCGTCTTTATCAAGGTTGTGTAGCTTTCAGCTCCAGAGTCAATCAGAGAAAGCAAACATCTCAAACTCTGTAAATATGACACAGACTGTTCTCCGTTCAGAGCTTTCTTCAGGTCTGTTGTAATGAGGACGCCGTGGGCTTCAATGGTTTTCTACACAGAGAATGAATTCCTCGTGCACTCCAGGGTGTTGCTGCTGGAAGATCATCTATTTTGAGAAACAGTAAGGATTGCTAGTTTCAACTGTGAAGATTTTCCATTTGAATGTATTCAAATACATTATTTCCTAGAAGAAATGCAAATAACTACATAGATCTAAAAAAAAATATTTGAGAAGGAACTCAAATAAGGAAAAGGGAAGCAACAGATATAATTTCAACAGTCGAATCCATGAAAAAGATTTAATGATTTAATTTTAAATACACTCTTGTTCACTAGTTCAAAGTATTATCTATTGTACAAAATGTTATAGTGCATGTAAAAACTGACACTCAATTTGTGAATGAATCTGATTTGGGGCTCAACCTGTGTATTGAAAACTGACTCCATGTGTCCAGAACTCAGTCACTGATAAACATGCAGTTTGATTGACAGCTCCAGCGAGATTATTTTCATCCTACTAAGCGAAACAATGTGAAGTTGACCGTTTAATCACTGGTTTGATTTGGCCAAAAACGGCGTACCATATGCACATCAAAATGAGTTTGGGCGTATACATTCTACGAGATTGCACACTCGTACTATTTATACGCATTTTCGTGAGACCGGGCTTGACACATAGACAAAGAACATCTGACTGCACATGAATCATTACATATCAGAAATCACTGGTCAAAGATCAGGCATTAGAATTAACACGGTTACACGTTGTGGCATTACTGTCGAGTCCATAACGTAAAGTCTGTTTGCAGAGCCTGCGCCGAAATTGCAACTGATTTACCAAAGAATCCACAGCGAGATGTACCGAATACAAATAAATAACGCTCAACTGAGACAGTCACATATTTGAAAATAAATAACCACATTCCTAGCTTTAAGATCATTTCGAAGGTAATGTTATTTTTAGTCCAGTGTTCCTGTATAACTCCCCTCTCCTCGTCATCTCACTAACACGCCAGTGGGCGGGGCCAAGTTGCAATGATGCCGTAGAGATGGTCTTTCACCTCATAGATAGGCACATTAGGTTAATTACCTGGGCTATTTTTGGACTAGGATGCTTACGATAACAAGGATGTTTTCAGTTCTGAAACTTACAGGATGTTCTTATAGTATGATAAAAAGCTCAATTTGATTTCTCAGTTTGTGACCCCTTTAATGGAAAACGCATGCTCTGGAATTCGATACTACTCCTAGGCGATTCTTCCGATCATCACCAAACTCAGTCAGCTGTAAGTCAAGACATTGAGGATGCTAAATTGAGAGCAGATTTTTGATATCTTGAACGGTTGGCCGTGGCGAGGAAACAAATTTATGGCGAGAAAATGGAAACAGGAAGTGTGTTATAACTTTTGCATACACAGATTTATTTTGATGAAACTTAAAGCACTTCTCATCAAACATTCATTACACTTGTCTGAACAATATTCCATGTGTAGTCATATCTCTGTGATATCTTAAAATCTTTGTCGTCTGATGCTTGTGCAAAAGACAAAAATAATGTGTTAATGTAAAACACATGAGATATGACTACACGCATAGTATATAATTGCAGCGATCAATAAGTCATTCACCCTGCTCACATGGATTCATACAGCTTCATATCAAATCTGAGATTTCATACTATGACAAGCTTACGCGGACTGTTTGGTACCTTTAATTGAAATGATACTCACACAGATAGTTTCTGCTCTTTGTAATTTCAGCCACATCAATCCTTATTGCTCCTCGAGGGATCTTCTGAAACGGACAGCAGCTCACCGCATTCAGGAAAACAAATGAATACCCCGTGACAAATCTACATGAGTCAATACGATCATCAAAGCCCTGGTTCTGTAGTAAAGAGAAATATGGAATAGTGCAAACTCAATTGGATTATGTATTTACACAAAACTCACTATGTGAATGCATTTTGATGATAGACGGACGGACAGACAGACCAAACAATTTGGACATGAAGTTTTTCCCTAGCAATTCAACAGGTATTTTCCACAGTTCATACCATCGGGTCAGTTTCAGGGTGAAAACTAGATTGTTATTGAACACAAAATTACTCAGCCTTTATTAAGAGGCATCTATTACTGTTGAAATCCCAGTTTGCACCAATACATTCTACCATCCAATTCTCTTTCGCTGGCACTCCTGCCACAATTACATGCTACAGTGACTTTAAGGACCCTGAAAGGGCAGCCAAGGCGTTCTCAAGACACCTCTGCATGGTGCTCATTTTGCAAGCTTGTTTCAAAACAAATCATCACCCTGGGCAACTCTGAAGTGAAGGAAAAGCGTGGGCACAGTTGCAACATGTAATTGTACAATAATAATCTTCCAATCCAGCAGGAAAACAGCACAATGAATGCAGAATCTGTGATTTATGATTACACATATGCTATGTTGTGCTAATTAGATGAATAATACGCTGTCCAATCAAACGTGCATTGCGAAATGAAAACAAACAACCAATTACAAGATGATCTGCACTTACCTCATTAAATAGAGGAGGGTAACATATTTCAGGAACCTGTTATGCTGCCTTGTTGGATGCGAGTTAGGCGGATGCATCAGACATCAGTGAATTTGGTAACATTAAAGCCATTCTGTGTGAAATAGAGGAGGGTGTCGAATTTTGGTAACGTCTAATGCTGCCTTGTCGGATTTGGTGCTTGCACTACACTAATATTGGCACCCTTGGTCGCACCCTTGGCGGTTGTGAAAATAAATCTGCATTGTTTATCCTTTTGATCTTTCACTGAAGCAAAACAATTGAACGTTGGGGGAAAATCTCATTATGAAATAAATGTTTTTCTTCAATGCATGTTGGCCACAGTTATTGGCACCCCTAGACATTCTAATGAGTAAATCTTTAAGTGTTTTGTTTTAGCACACCAGGGTGAGTAGGAACATGAAATTGTCTAGCTATGACTTCTTGTTCCACGGGAGTATAAATATGAGGAAACACAAAGGCCAAGTTCCCTTAATCATTCATCACAATGAGTAAAACAAAAGAATATAGTTCTGATGTGCAGCAAAAGATTGTTGAGCTTCACAAAATAGAAACTCCACCATCAGGGCAATAATTAAGAAGTTCCAATCAACTAAAGGTGTTATGAATCTTCCTGGAAGAGGACGCGTGTCTATATACTGTATACATTACTATGTACAGTGATCCTCAGACTCACTCTGGTAATGTCTAAACTTATCTCTTCTGTGTTTTAGGAAGCATTTTTGTCTGATGTGAGCAGTTATAGATATAAAGCAGTCACCAAATCCATTACTAAAATCCGTTACCCCCCTCGATTTCACACAGAATGGCTTTAATGTTACCAAAATTCACCATGACGATGTCTAATCTCCTCTGTTTCATACTTCAAAAAACATTTTTTGTCTGATATAAACAGTTGGAGATACAGTGCCCTCCTCTAATATTGGCACCCTTGGTAAATATGAGCAAAGGCGGCTTTGAAAATAAATCTGCATTGTTTATCCTTTTGATCTTTTATTAAAAACAAAAACAATTCTAACCTTTCGTTGAAGTAAAACAATTGAAAGTGGTGGAGGTGGGGGATCTCATTATGAAATAAATGTTTTTCTCTAGTTCACGTTGGCCACAATTATTGGCACCTGATTATTCCTCCTTTTGCCAAGATATCCGCTCTGAGTCTTCTTCTATAATGCCTGATGAGTTTGGAGAACACCTGAAAAGAGATTATGGACCATTTCTTCACACAGAATCTCTACATGTTGCTGATTCTTCTATTCAGTTCATCACACTCATTCTCTATAGGGTTCAGGTCAAGGGACTGGGATGGCAATGGCAGAAGCTTCATTTTGTGCTCAGTGACACATTTGTGTGTTCATTTTCATGTTTGATTTGGATCATTGTCGTGATGGAAGGTCCAAACACGGCTCATTATAATATTTCTAGCAGAGGCCATCAGGTTTTTTTTTATTTTTTTATCTGCTGGTATTTGCTAGAATCCACAATACCATGTGTCTGAACAAGATGTACAGGACCTCCAGCAAAAAAATAGGCCAACAACATTTAAGATTCAGCTGTATTTTTAACCATGGACTTAGGGTACTTTTTATCCCTGTTTGCACCAAACCCATCTGGTAGGTTTGCAACCAAAAAGCTGACCATTTTTTCATCTGACCACAAAATCAGGTCCCTTTTAAAGTTCCAGTCTTGTCGGACAAATTAATATGCTGGGTTTGTTTTTGGATGAGCGAGGTGGATTTTTCTTGAAGCCCACCCAAACAACTTGTTTGATAAAAAAAAAAATACTTTCTGACCCTAAGACTGAACTAATTCTCCATCTGTGATTCTTGGAATCTTTGGCCACTCAAAATCTTTTCTCACCGTGTATTAAGACAATACACCTATCAGGCATACCATTTTGACCACCTTCCTAATATTGTGTTGGTCCCCCTTTTACTGCCAAATGGGCCCTGACCCGTCGAGGCATGGACTCCACTAGACCCCTGAAGGTGTGCTGTGGTATCTGGTACCATGATGTTAGCAGCAGATCCTTTAAGTCCTGTAAGTTGCGAGGTGGGGCCTCCATGGATCGGACTTGTTTGTTCAGCACATCCCACAGATGCTTGATTGGATTGAGATCTGGGGAATTTGGAGGCTAAGTCATAACCTTAAATTCATTGTTGTGCTCCTCAAACCATTCCTGAACCATTTTTGCTTTGTGGCAGGGAGCGTTATGCTGCTGAAAGAGGCAACAGCCACCAGGGAATACTGTTTCCATGAAAGGGTGTACATGGAAAGAACCAGCATTAACTTCTTGAGAAATCTGAGCTTCAGTAGCTGGTCTGTTTGATCGGACCACACGGGCTAGCATTCACTCCCACGTGCATCAATGAGCCTTGGCCACCCATGACCCTGTCGCCAGTTTACCACTGTTCCTCCGTCGTCTAGCCATCACAATTTGGCTCTTGTCAAACTCACTCAAATCCTTACGCTTGCCCATTTTTCCTGCTTCTCACACATCAACTTTGAGGACAAAATGTCCACTTGCTGCCTAATATATTCCACCCAAAAACAGGTGCCGTGATGAAGAGATAATCACTAGTTATTCACAAGTTATTAACTTCACGGTCGTAATGTTATGCCTGATCGGTGTATATAACATTATTATTATATGTTAAATATAATAAATCAATAATACACATTATTTGTGTATTTACTAAATAATGACAATACTAATTATTATAATGTAAATTGATAATTAAACCTCTGAAGCATCTGGATGGACTGAATTGTTTTATTAATGCACTTGATAAAATAATAATCAGTGAGCAAGTAATATTTTTTGGAAAGCTTGTCTCATAATATTTTTTGGAAAGCTGTATCACTTCCTCAGATGCGCTTACGATAATGTGTATGAGCGCCAGGCACGTTTTCGCTGTTTCTTGCCCTTGCTGTTTCAAGGACTCTGCTGCTTTCAAACAATAAAAAAAACTTTCCTTTTGCAGGCAAAGGAGTCAAAGCTCTTGCTAACACAACAAATGCATCCGAGCATTGTTGAGGTGATATCAGGAAGATACCACTTTGCCATTTGTATGTGTCTGGCATCATCACCAGCTTGTCAAATATGCTTTCCAAACACAAGCAAGTTCCAATATAACAGAGGCCTCGTGAAGAAGATACGCCTCTGTGGAATATCACACTGGACAGCTGCCAGCATCATGTGTCTGTTTTAGCCAAGAAAAGGAAATTATCACATCTAAAAATGTGATAACACACCACTCAGAGGTTTTGCAATGAATTCAAAGCTATTGCTATTATTGCAAAAAATTAACAATATCACACAGCCAAAATCCATGATGAAGCAATTATAAACAACACAGCAAGCAATGATTGAAGACGCAGGAGATTGCTGGAGGTCACCATGCATAAACAACTTTAAGTCAATAGGACATTAATATTTCATCTGTCTTATTGTAATATGAATTAACAAAGATGCATTGATCACAAGCTACTTTATAAGCATGACATGTTGTCTCGAGCTGACCAGACAAACTGTTTTTCCTTCAACGCGCATGTGCTAAACAACAAAATTCTTACACGTGGCCTCATTTGTGCAGGTGTCATGGTCAAAGATAATAATACGAGTTGTGTTGTGTATTGACTGAATGATTTGACCCCAGCCCTTTACATCCACTGGGCAGAGAGGCCCTAAAGCTACGACTAAATAAATGAGAAATGAGACTCGTTAAAAAAGGTACAATAGGAGGTCCACTCTTTAAACAATCAGCACAAAAGGTAGTTTTCAGACTGGTTGTGGGTAATAACAATAGAAATGTGTAAAAGTTTGGGGTCAGTGCAATTTTCTAAAATGTTTTTGAAAGATATCACAATAAGTATTATTTCAATTTAAATAACTATTTTCTTTTTTATTGTTTAAATGTAATTTATTCCTGTGATGGTAAAGCTGAATTGTCAGAATTATCCAGTCTTCAGTGTCACGTGATCCTTCAGATATCATTCTAATATGCTGATTTATTCTTATTTTCATCAATGTTGAAAACAGTTGTGCTGCTTAATTTTTTTTTTTTTTTTTTTTTGGATTCTTTGTTGAACAGAAAGTTTCCGAAAAGTGTGACAACTAAAGGTCTCTCCTGTAATGTGTAATGTGACACCACCTAGAGAACGCATTGACATTTATTTTACCCAGCATGAAACAGAAACACAAAAATGATACTGTTTAGGACCCCTAAAGGAAACCTCCGGGAGAAATCGATTCAGGTGTTACATCTGAGGTGCCCAATCATGCACAATGGGGTCCATTCTGTACTCATCCCTATAGATTCCCCTCAAAAGCCTTATATGAAATCAAGCACTAAACCACGCTGTGCTGAGAACAGGGTTAGTGGGTTCAAAAAATTTAGGGCGGGGCTTGATTTTGTCCATTGGGAATTGATTAGATGGTTGTGATTTGCTATTGGTCGATCTCATGTGAGTGACAGATTGTCCCTCCCTCACACCAATAGTAAACACATCAGAAAAGAAGGAGGGGAAGCTATTTTGATTAAAGACTATGAGAGCATATGACTTTTAAATACAATAAAGACATGCACGGATACATCATTTATAATAAATATTGCAATATACCATTAAAAACAAACAAGAATGGTCACTTTAGATTTTACTGTGACTTTAAAAATGCTATCACATACTTTTTTTTTTTTTTAAGCTCTGGCACTAAAGGGGACAGAAGATCTTTGTGGGTATAAAAAGGTGGATACACATAACAAAATCCATGAATGATCTAACCAAACATTTAACATGGCTGTAGTTGTCTTTGTAGTTTGTGATAAGGAACATTTAAAATGAATTGCTGCCCTCTAATGGTGCAAAAAAGCTGTGCAACGACTGTTTTAAAACTGTATTTCATGCAAAAAATGCAACATACACTGTTTTACTCTCTGAGAATATGAAATAATCACTTTCACGCTGGCTAAGTAACAAATAAACATATATTGGATATTACTGTATTAATATCCAATAGAAGCCTAATTTTCAAGAAACCTTCAATAATCTATCGTAAATGTTAGAATATTTAAATTAATTTAAAACAGACCACAGCTCCATTTTCACGAAACAGTTGGCAACGTTTTAAAGTTCTTTTGCTAATATTAGTTGACTACAGTTAATATGAACTCATGAACAATACATCTACAGTGTTTATTTATCTAAGCTAATGTTAATCTCAACATTTAATATAATACATTTTTAAGATTAAATATTGAATTAGTTAATGCATTGTGAACTAACATTAAAAATGGCTAATAAATGCAGTAAAATATGTATGGCTCATTGTTAGTTCATGTTAATGCAATAATGTTAACAAATGAGACCTTATAAAGTGTTGTTTTTATCCTTGCATTGTAAAACGACGAGGTAACAAACAACCAATCATAAACTGTCCTGTGCCCGAATAAAACAAATAATTCTCTTCATAAAGTCACAGAACCTTTTTACGTGTTTTGTTTCAGTGTTTGATGGAAAATTAAAATAACAGTGAAAAAAAACTGTTTTTGGGGTTCTGTCATTTACTCACCCTCAAGTTGTTCCAAACCTGTATGAAGTTCTTTCTTCTGCTGAACACAAAAGAAGATATTTTGAAGAATGTTGGAAAATCAAACAGATGATGGGACCCATTAACATCCATAATTGGAAAAATCCTATGGATTTCAATGGGGCCATCAACTGTTTGGTTAGCCACATTTGGGTGAACTAACCCTTTAACTGGAGCAAAAAGTGTTGGGTTGTGTTCGTCCAATCAGATACTGATGCTCAAAATATGCAAATAAGAATAAGAACTTTTTTTGTGACAAATATGGGGTATATATATATATATATATATATATATATATATATATATATATTTATATATATATATATAATTTTATTCATTAAAATGATTATTGAAAATGAAATAGACTACTTTCACACAAGCTGTGTAATTAATAAACTTATATTTAATATTGTTGTATTCATATCAAATATTAAAAAACAATATTAATATCCAAGAAACCTTCAAAAGCCTATCATAAATATTAAAATCAATTTAATTTAAACTGTCCAACTCTGTTTCAAACAACACAGGTAGTTTATATATCAGTTCAGATATTAATGCAGCGTGTGCTTTGAAATTGATGAAACTGACATTTGCTGCAACAACATGCCTTCATTTATGAAAAGCAACCATTTGGGCTTTCTGAGGTAGGACTGTTGGTGGCGTTTACAGCTGTTATCCCTCATTGGAGAATCTGCTGTTTGAGCTCCGCCCATTTATTTTCCAGCCTGTTTTTGATTAGCTCGGGGGCGAAGGTGTATCCAATGGCCTGCTGGGAGAGCTTCCACATGTCCTCCTGAGTCAAACCAAAGGTGGAGGCAGCCAGCTGGTACTCCTGAGAGAGATCCGTGCAGAACACGCCCTTATCATCCGTCTGACGGGACAGGAGGAGAAACAGGCATATTGTTATTTTCTAATACAATTTATAAAAAGTTAGCTTGCATTAATTTAAAGGTGTCTGAACTGCATAATAATGTGTGGAGGGAAAAACTCACGCAGAGAACACATGGGTGTCCTCGCTTATACCAGTACTGAAAGTGATGCTTGTCATATGAAGGCACTGTTTGACCTTTGACATTAGAGGTCAAACATAGCTCTGCAAAACAACATCGGGAATTATAATAGAACACTAGAAAAAAATATATATATATATATATATATACACTGAAAAGGATATATATATATATATATATATATATATATATATATATATATATATATATATATACAATTTTGGAATTATGATGAAAACAATAGTAGTATATAGAAAATAGTCAAATAAAAAATATTCAAAGTTTAAATAGATTTATAATATTTATAGATTTTTAAAAGATGTATAATACAATAGAACACTATTTATATAATTTAAAACAGAACATTATTTAAAAACATAGAATCGCAAATAATACATTTTTATCTAATTTTTAGAAATTAAAATAAACATATTAAAAGTATTATTTACATTTTTTTCAAATATGTAATTTTGGAATTATGATGGAAAACTACTAAAAAACTGTTAATAAAATAAAAATAAAAATTGAACACTAAAAAATAGTTCATAAAATTAAAATAAAATATTAAACTAGTTACATTCAGGTAACTAACTTTAAAATTACAATTGACTAGTCAAAAACAAAATAGTTAATTAAATAAAATAGTAAATATATATATAATATATATATATATATATATATATATATATATATATATATATATATATATATATATATATATAATAGCAAAATAGTTTTTAAAAGAATTCTTTAAAGTCCAAGAATTACAGAATTACAATTGAACACTACAGTAGATAAAAACATAAAATAGTTAATAACATAAAAATAAAATAGTAAATAAAGTTCAAGTATGCAATATTGGAATTAAGATGGAAAACGCTCACCAATAGGAATATTTTGTTTGCAAACTTTCTCCACAAGACTGTCCGATCCACCGACCTCAGGATGCAGGAAGGTTCCATGGCCGATTCTATCAGGAGGCAAGTTCAACAACAGCTCAGACTCATCTCTCTGAGAAGGAACCTGAAATGCACACAAACTCTTGCGTAAACCCTGCAAAATCATTCATACAAAAACATACTTTCAATAAATGTTTCCATGTGCTCGGACCTCTGAGAGGTGTAGAGCCAACTTCAGACCGCAGTTCTTGGCTTTCTGAAGTGCAGAGAGCAAATCTTTTCCATGACCGACCTGTATGATCAACCATATGGAGACAGCAGTCAGAAACAAGTCGAGTATGATGTTAATTGCATTCTGAACTCACGGTTGGGTCTCCACTGAGGTCAAGTCCAACTACTAATCCATCACTGGAAAGCAGGAAGTCTTCTGCCAGCTTCACTGTCTCCATTGCAACCTCAGGCCCGTGTCTGCGGTCCACAGCCACGAGAAACCTGTTCAAACATACAGTAGGTGACCATGAAGCAGGTCATCATCTAGAAAATATAGAATTAATAAATAAACATCACCTGACATCAATGTCAACTTCCTCTTGTTTGCACTGCCGGATGGCTTCCAGCACAGTTTCAATGTATCTTTGTTTAGAGAGACCTTTTTGTGACAAAAATAAATAAGCAATAAGCAGAAATGGGTATCTGAGAATTGGTTGACATTTGAATTGCTTCCAGTACCTGTTTCAGTCACTTCCCGTGGCGTGCTACGCAACTCCAAGTATTTCACGCCATCTGCCGCAAACTCTTGAATGACTGCTTTGGCAACCTATTTAATAATAATAGATCCCCTTGTTAACTTCACTTTTAAAGGTGCAAAAGAATAAAACTGAGCAAATGTTGCTTTACCATTAGGATGTCCTCTTCTGAATCAACCAGCTGATGAATGACTTTAAACACTTGAAAACACCTAATGGAGAGATACACTAACTTAAAAGCTCACCCGTAAATACCAAAATAACATTAGAACATATATAGTAGGCGAAAAACAGTATGTGACAAAAAGAAGTATGGCCGAATTTACAGTACTCATAAAAGAGTAGGTTAAATATACCTGGATGACCTACTACTTCTGGTGAGATTCTGAAGTGTGTATACAATAGACACTTTACTATCCCATGAGGCCACGGGAAAGGATTTGTGAAAGGCAGTGAAGTGACGTATCTGACATTAGTAGGTCACATGATAATGACAACATGGCGAATGGAGTACCTCCATTACATTCATACTACACACTCATACTATATAGAACATACTTTTTTAGTGGTCGTGAAGTAGTAATTACTTATTCAAAATAACTACCTACTCAAGAGAGAGTCCAAATATGTATGAATCCCTGCAATATAGTTGGGGAAAAACAGTGAGACGAGATGTACGATTTCCCACAGTATTCATAAAATAGCAGTTGAAAAGTACCCGGATGAACTACTTCTGGCGAATGGACACTACTATCCCATGAGGCCATGGGAGAGGAGCTATGAATGGTAGTGAAGCGAAACAACTGACGCTAGTACTGTAGGACACAAATGCCCGACTGTTAGTAAATGGTCTCTCCTTCTTTGATAAATAATCCTCCATGTAAATCAAAATGACTTAAACCTTACCATATATCATGGCACAGCATCCGGACATTACCTTATAAATATGTTATTTCTAAAATAAATAAATAAACTACTGAAAGAGCTGTTACCTGTAGTGGAAGAGCCTCTTCTCAATATTATTAACTCGTCTTTATATTTAGGTCATGTTCCAAGAATATTCAAGTTGGCAGTCATAAAACCTCTCATTAAGAAGCCACAATTAGATCATAATAACCTAGCAAATTACAGACCCATTTCAAATCTTCCATTTATGTCTAAAATACTAGAAAAAGTTGTGTCTGCTCAATTGTGCTCTTTCTTGCAAGAAAATGATATCTATGAAAAATTTCAATCAGGACTCAGGCCGCATCATAGCACAGAAACTGCACTCGTTAAAATCACAAATGATTTACTTCTAGCTTCTGACCAAGGCTGTATCTCAATACTAGTTCTACTCGATCTTAGTGCTGCGTTCGATACTATAGATCATAAAATACTCTTAGATCGACTTCAAAATTACACTGGTGTTCAGGGACAGGCATTAAACTGCTACCATTTTGTCTGTCTAAATGGGGAAAAATCAAAGATAACGTCAGTAGACTATGGGGTGCCGCAAGGATCTGTGTTAGGCCCTCTGCTATTCTCAATATATATGCTGCCACTTGGTAATATTATAAGAAAACATGGAATTAATTTCCACTGTTATGCTGATGATACTCAATTATATATTTCATCACGACCAGATGAAAACGCTAAATTATCTAAACTGACAGCGTGTGTTGAAGATATTAAATACTTATTAAGTTCCGTATCAATTACAAAGTATTGCTACTGACCTATAAAGCCCTAAATGGTTTAGCTCCAGTGTATTTAACGGATCTTCTATCGCCCTACAATCCATCACGCTCTTTAAGATCACTAAACTCGAGGCTTCTGGTCATTCCTAGGATATCTAAGTCCACTAAAGGAGGGAGGGCATTTTCACATTTAGCTCCTAAACTCTGGAATAGTCTTCCTGATATTGTTCGAGGTTCAGACTCGCTGTCCCAGTTTAAAACTAGATTAAAGACGCATCTCTTTAGCCAAGCATTCACATTATAATTACCTTTTATACTACAGTTAAATCGGATCAAAAGCATTAATATTCTGAACAGCAGCTATGCTAATTATTTCCCATCTGCTTTTCTGTTATTATCTCGGGACACTAGTCCCGAGGTAAATAGTTAGTCAGCTCCAGTTTGTATCCAGCCTCTCATGGAGACTTCAGATGCCCCAACACCTGTGATGAGACGACTCGACGCCTGTGAAGAGACGACTCAACGCCAGCACTGTTATGGCCTAAATTAATACATGATTGATTAACTTTTTCTAACATTTTTCAATGTACATTTATGAAATGCACTTTCTGTAAAGCTGCTTTGAAACAATGTGTATTGTGAAAAGCGCTATACAAATATTTTTGAATTTAATTGAATAAATAATATACAGAATTATTCATCAATATCCTGTAAATGCACTGCAGCAGTACACACACGTACACACACATATACACACACAGTATGAGGATATTAGTTGACGATATACATTTTTTAAAAATTAATATTATTATTGACCTTTCTCTCTCATTTTTTTATTGACTTTAAAATTGAAAATGACAGAAAGAAAAAAAGCTTTAAATGTTGAACCTTACAATATTTGACTATTTTACTGAAAAACATTATTAATATTTTAATATTTTTTTAGCAAAATGTATTATCCACAAGTAAAGAATAACTACAAATAAACTAATTTATTATTTTCTGTAACACTGATTTTAAGACTTTTACTTTTAAACCCTTTGGAACATGAGAACACAAAATAAGAAACTTATTTATAAAAACAATACAAATTCCGAAATTCATGTCACTGCCTAATGTTTAATTCTTGTTTGCTAGATTTTTATATCTGTTGTTTGTATTAATATTGTTTTTTTATTTTATTTCTTTTTTCTCACATTCTCTGAACTGTTAAGCATTTACCCTTTTGGTAACACTTTAGATTACGGCCAGGAAAGTACTGCATAATTAAAGCGAATTTACAGCATAATTTATTTCTGTAATTATAGTGTAACTATAAAGTAAGTACATGTAGGGATAAGGGAACAATGTGTAATATTTGGGGAATAAAGGGGTAACTATCAGGAAAATTAACAAATTATTTATACTGTAAGTATTTTTTAATTAAGGGGTTATTATCTATGTAGTTGCATTAAGTATGAATCTGCGGGCTGTAAATTAAAGTGGCTCTTGTTCCCCTCTTGTTTCATGTAGTTACAGGGTAAGTATGAATCTGCGGACTGTAAATTAAAGTGGTTTTTGTTCCCCTCTTGTTTCATGTAGTTACAGGGTAAGTATGAATCTGCGGACTGTAAATTAAAGTGTTTTTTGTTCCCCTCTTGTTTCATGTAGTTACAGGGTAAGTATGAATCTGCGGACTGTAAATTAAAGTGGTTCTTGTTCCCCTCTTGTTTCATGTAGTTACAGGGTAAGTATGAATCTGCGGAATGTAAATTAAAGTGGCTCTTGTTCCCCTCTTGTTTCATGTAGTTACAGGGTAAGTATGAATCTGCGGACTGTAAATTAAAGTGTTTTTTCCCCCCTCTTGTTTCATGTAGTTACAGGGTAAGTATGAATCTGCGGGCTGTAAATTAAAGTGTTTTTTCCCCCTCTTGTTTCATGTAGTTACAGGGTAAGTACAATAAAAACACATACAAAATCTGATATAACTCAGAAAAAAAAAGTTTTTTAAAACAGATTTACAACACTTATAATTACACGGACAATTACCCCTTAATAAAAAATACTTACAGTATAAATACTGTCAATTTTCCTGATAGTTACCCCTTTATTCCACAAATATTACATATTGTTCCCTTATACCTACACGTACTTACTTTATAGTTACACTAACGTTATAATCACCGAAATAAATTATGCTGTGAATTCGCTTTAATTATGCAGTACTTTCCGGGCCGTAATCTAAAGCGTTACCTACCTTTTTGTTCTGTATTTGACTGTTATTACTGAACAAAAAAACGACGATGACAACATGACGGAAGTAGTAAGTATGGATTCATACACACATTCATACTATATAGAACGAACCATTTTGACGGTTGAGAAGTAGTTGTTTTTTCACCACTACATAAACTGAAGTGTGTTTATTTGAACAGTGCAGGTGTTTGATACGCACTCGTCCAGTGTTCGGCGCTGTCCGCGGCGGATGGCGGTCATGCTGTGCTCGATGTTCAGATGCGGCTTGCGCTGAATGAGCGTCTCCATAGTCTCAAAACTGACTGATCCATTGAGATGCGCGTGCAGCTCCTGACAGAAAGAAATACTGTATTTGACATCATTAACGTATAGGCTATGCATACATTGGGTTGAGCTCGTTAAAATATAATCTCTGTTTTATTATATCGGATCTATTTTTGTGTTCCCTACCACTTTGGGCAGCTGACGATAAAAGAGATCCGCTTCGGTGTCCATCGCTGTGTTCCGTCGCGTATGTGAATTTCGAACAGAATCCTACGCGTTATAAACAACGATTGAATGACAGATGACACATGGAGAGGGAATGTTTTTCCTGATGCACCAGTTGCGTTACTCAAATGAGTCTTAGACAGCATCGACTTTTGAAAGTGGTTCCCATATTGATTCAAATTAAACTGACGGCAAACTTATTGAGACGTCAGTGTTATTTTAGTATCATTTGTTTGCTATTGTAGTATTTATTAATAATTTTAATACATTTTTAATTAGACTTTATTTTAGTAATTTTGTCGTTTTTAGAATGCATTTATTTTAAAAATGCCTACATCGTTTTAGTTTGATTTATCTTAGTACTTTATTTATTTTATTTAGTAAATGAGCAACTCAAAAAGTTTAATTGTTTTTAATATTTTTATTTCAGTTAAAATGTAACATTTGTTATAGTTAACATTTGTTAACTATAATAACACTGCCCGGCATTAAATAAATACATAAATGTATACAAAAAAATAAATTAAAAAAGACTCTTTACAAGTTTATATTTAGGTTCTCTTTCACCTAAAAAAACAACAATTCATGTTTTATCTACACACTTCACATAAATACATCAATACACTGAGTACATAAAAAGGTGCAAATACATACTTAGTTTAATAGTATAATTTAAGCAATTTCGTATTTTATACGTTTTATTATGATCTGAATACTGTCTTTTGTCACATTTTCTGGCAAATTTAAAGTAGATGTAAAACAGTTAATCACGTGTAAACAAATATGACATATTCTAAGCACTAAACAACAACAAGTAGAAAGATGTTAACTGATAATTATTGCCGTAAGCCACTATTATGACAAAGCATAACATATATACAGTGTGGCAAACATTATTTGCGATATTAACAAGCACTTCAAAATTATATATGATTGCTTGGCTTTGGGTAGGAGCTTGTCTTTCATTATAGGCATGCTGTTTATGGATCTGATTTATTCCCTATATTCTCCCTGAAGTCATCGGAGCCGAGGGAAACATCCGATCCTCAATCAGCAGTCCAACTCCGGGGAGCTCATGTGGCTGGGTTACATGACATCACACTTTTCAGCTGACTGTCTAATGTCTTCGAGGGTGGACTGGGCCTTCTCTTTTAACTGATCAATATCTACGTTCTGAATGTTGGTCAGCTGACCCAGGACGGACTGCTTGTGCTCCTCCTCCTGGTTGTCTTCAGCGATCATCTTGGCCAGTTCTGTGGGCAACTCCACGTCATCTGCCGCAGCCTGAATTTGCGTGTCGTCCAGTTCACTCTGGAAATAAAAAGTACAGGTTAATGTAATAACTCTATTCATATAGTGAATTTTATTAAAGTTATGTTTACTTTTGGAAGACGATATTTTTCCCTGAAGTGGCTCCTGACTGTGGCTCGTTCAGCCTTCTTCTGGGCAAAGCTGGCATCTCGCTCCAACCTAGTGGAAAAATAGAAGTTAGTTTGACACAAAAGCGTTAACTAAATCATTTTGCTTAAACATGATTTACTGAAATGTAAAATTGATACCATTATAAAATCAGAATATTATCAATATGAAATTTTGTTCAGTGTATATTTTAACTTTTTTTATGTCAAGGACAATGTAATACGATGCCATTCAAAAATGCACACAATAGAAGAAAAACAGCTGCATATGCATTTCTGCACAAGAGTCACTGTCCTCAAGGCCAAACCAGAGGAACGAGGAACACGGAGAGCAAGGTGACATGCACTATTGATTAAACCACAGAAATACAGGAAGCTGGAGATAAACATTGACCTTCTCAACATCTCCTTGTATTACATTTGAACAAGTGACTGTGCAACTTGTGTATTAAATTTAAACAGGAGGGATAGGGTCCTCACAACTATATATATATATATATATATATATATATATATATATATATATATATATATATATATATATATATATATATATATAATAAATGTTTAAAAATAACTCTTATTTAATATTGATAATTGTCTGTATATCTATGTAAGGATCAGCCTCCTTTTTTGTAAAGTGGAATACAAATAAAATAAATAAAAATATTAATACAAAATGATTTATAAAATATAAAGTTATAAAAAAGAATATCAATTATTAATATAAATGAAAACGAAACCAAACGAAATGAAAATCGAGGGGGGACTTGTGAATATATTATAAAGATAAAATAAAATACATTTTATTAATATCAAACATCTCAAATCACACAGGTCATGAAAGTGCAGAATCTTACTTCTCCTCCGCCAACTGTTCTTGATATTGTTCGAACTCTTCGTGTGTCATTCCTTTTGCTGCAGCTTCTGTCTTTTCTCCTTCAGGTTTTTCTTCTCCAAGACCCCCGGTAAGATCCTTCAGCTGCCCCCCTATCATGTGTTTAAACATAAAAGCCATTGTTTTTCCTGCAGAATATTGATATAAATCGACTGTTTCTTTGGATAATATGCCAGCCGATATGAAAAAGTCTAGTTGTCTCGTATAAGAAGAAAACAAAAACGCGACGACGAAAGCGAACCTGGATGTTTTCCTTTCTTCCACTCAATTCAAGTTTCAGCACCAAATATTCATAACCTACTATACAACGCGGATGATTTTCTCTCTCTCTCTCTCTCTCTCTCTCTCTCTCTCTCTCTCTCTCTCTCTCTCTCTCTCTCTCTCTCTCTCTCTCTCTCTCCAGTAACGCGCGACTTCATGACGCTTCTGCTTACATGATTTGAAGGCAAGATTAAAACGGGTCCTTATTTATTTTTTTCAGAACTGGTATGATAACAATATCACTTTAGTCCGATATTTTATTTTCCTGTCTCGCCTGGAGAACTTACCATTGTTTTCGATGCTATACCCACAGGTGTTATTACATTGTTTAAAGGTCTTGTTGAAATAACTCTTTTTGCTCTACTACATCTGTTTGTTCGCATCCAAACAATGGTGGGCAACATTTGTCTATTTTCATATTCTAGCAATAGGTTCATTCGTGCTCCCTTTCAAAGAGATATTGTTACCAAGCCTTGTGTAATTACCTATTGGAGCAATTTTGTCAACATTGTGGACTGGAAAAAAGTTATTGCCACATAAATACCTTTTGTGAACAAAGCTAGAGAAGTCTTTTTTTAAATGAATTCACAGATTCTATCTAGTGAAGATTTATCTAAGAAAGTTTAAAACCGACATTGTCATAAAATGTGATTTCTGTAAGGCACAAGATGAAAGTACTGGACATTTGTTTTGGGCAACTATACCAACATTCTTGATTTTGTTAATACAGAGAAAAACATTGAAAAACTAGCCATTATTCAAAGTTTTTCTTAAAAATGTAAATTCATTTTCTTTTCTTTTTTTATTTGGTTATCTTTGCTTGTATTGTTATTGCATTTTTTTTCTTCTCTTTCTTCTTGCGGTTGTTCTATTTCTCCCTATTGGTGCTATTTCTATCTTCTATCTGTATTTTTATTTATTTATTTCTAATGCTTCATTGTAAAATAAAAATGTAAAAAAAGATTGAAGGTCAGGCTCATTGCAAAAGTCACCAAAAGGCTGAAAAAAAAATATCATACAAAATGATATAAACTACATAGTTCATGATGTTGGAGATACATATGTATTTATTCTTCATATTCTATTTCTAAATTTAGTTCACATGGCCTATAGTGCATACTACTGTTGTTTTGTTGTGGACACTAGTGCACTAGTGCGTAATTAACAAAAAAAAACCTTTATTCAACAATGTCTTCTCTTCCCTGTCACTGTCTTAAGCTATTCACACACTGCACCGCTTCCGAGTTCTACGACAGAATGGCGGCTCACTATGATCATGATCACATGCATGCGTTGTGGTGCTCATGTGGTGCTTATATTTCATCAAAAATATTTTCATTTGTGTTCCGAAAGACGAACAAAAGTCTGTGGGTTTGGAACGACACGAGGGGAGTAATTAATGTTCATTTTTGGGTGAACTAGCCCTTGAAATGCCTTTTATAAATAAAGACACTATACCCAAGAACTGATTACTTGCAATCAAATGCTTTAGATTTGAACTATTAAGAGACAGGGCATACTTTCATTGGTTTAGTTTGTGTTTTTTTGAGCACTCTATTATTGGCGGCCTGTGGGCTTGTTGTTGATGAGTCAGTGTGAGTAATGATGAGCTGCCACTGTCACTTCTCTCCTGTGTTGAGCAAATCACATTGTGTCAACACATTGCATTACATACAGCGCTAGGGGCTGTGATTTATACTTCTATGCTAATAAGAATGTGTACAGTCTTACAACTGTGGGAAAATGTATAATAAATATGTATTCATATAAATAATATATACAAATATATGCTAAATTATGCTTTAAGCTAATACTGAGCTACTTTAAGTTATTAAATCACATACAAAAGTCTATTTTAATATAATAATAATAAAAATAATAATAATAATAATAATACAAACAACATACTGGTCAAAATATATTAATTTTATATACAATTTTGACCTCTAACCTACGCTGCTAAAAAAGTGTCTGTCTGGATTTAAATAGGCAAATGAGTCTATGATTGAATCATTATTGCAGTGATTATGTTTCTATATACTCAGTTCTTCTAACCCTAATTGATGGAGTGTATAGCTTTTCATTTCTCAAACACATGTATGAAGACACACATCATGGCCCTATTCCAGGACGACAGTGTCAGGATTCATCAGGCTCAGACGGTGAAAGAATGGTTGGGAGGGAGCATGAAGAATCATTTTCACACATGAATTGGCGCCTTTGAGTCCAGACCTTCAATTCATTGAAAGTCTTTGGGATGTGCTGGAGGAGACTTTAAAGAGTGCTGGACTCTTATATTGTCAACACAAGATCTTGACCAAAAATTGACACACCTCTTTGGAAATAAATATTTTGGACTCAGAGGCGCCGATTCATGCGCGAAAATGATTCTTCATGCTCCCTCACAACCATTCTTTCACAGTTTGAGCCTGATAAATCCTGACATTGTCAGCCTGGAATATGGCCATGATGTGTCCTACATTCCAATTTTAGATGCAAATTATATATATATATATATATATATATATATATATATATATATATATTAGATATAAAGTTATATCATTTTTCATTGTTATCTACATTTCGAATTGTTTAAATACGTTGACAAATCACTTTTCTGAGTAATACATGTTTAAACGTTGTCTTCGCAGGATATGATGACCTTTCCCAAAGGCAGCGGTGAGTCAACGCTTTGTACCATTTGGGGGAATTTTAACAATTACATTTGCTGTGAACATTCATCTTTCTGAATCCAAATGCTTTCAGATGTAAATCTCTGATAATATGAGAGCTTATTCAGAGATGCCGCACTGAATCCATTATCATATATGTTTTAAACATGACCAGCTGCAATCTGATTTGTCCTCATTTGTCCAGTGAAGAACAAGAGACTATATTGAATTGCATTTAGTGTCTATACAAACATAATAGACACTTTGCCAAACCTTTTTTCAGCACTTGTTGTCTATAAGGGTCAATGACTCTTCAGATAAATGCCAGGGCACTGAGAAGGTCTTTCCCTCTTGCCTGAAGCAGTGCCCTAGCGAGTCACTTCTCCGTTCTGCGTAAACCTGAATCACTGTACTCAAGTACCCTTCATGAGGCACATTTCTGGACAAAATGCAAACAGCAGAGGGAGCGTTTCGCATGAGAGAAGACTGTCATGAACGTAAGCATCGTGAGGACTCCACTTCTAGTGTTGATTTGGATGTACACTGGCATACGAGCTCCCTTAGGCTGGGCGTGGGTGAAGACCGGATCCGGGCCTGAGCCCAAATGTCATGGGAGAGATGTAAATGGGGGCTGACGAGCACTGCGGAGCATATCTAAACCTACAGCTGGAGGAACTTTGGTATTTTAGAGAATCAAACTTAGCATGTCACTTAATGTTGCTTTCTTCAGGCAAATGCATGAACTCGGCACGTCACGAAGATAAAGACCGAAGAAACATATTTTCACTGCTGCTATTGACTGCTTAGTCTGTTTAGGCAGGGATTGTTTTAAGCTATGAACATTTCTGTTCTTCCCTCATAACATGAGATCAGATTAATTTCCTTAAACCAAATGAACAAAACTCTTCCTACTGTCCCTTGGCAAATAGGCCACAAAACAGAGCAAATCGTGACACATGCATGGTGACATCCACAGTCATGTGTTCTGGCGTGAAGCACACAGGACGCCCGAGGGGGAAGCTGAAGTCCCGTCTCCCTGACTTACCTCATTCTTCCTTGTTAAGCGGGGAAGCTTTTGTGCTTGAAGTTTCATAAGAATTTCTCGATCTCACTTTTAAGGGGAAGTAACTACAGGTGGTTTCCTTCCCTTTTCAAATAAAAATGAAACTTAAAAAAAATGAAATCAACATAAAATGGTATAATATTCAAATTATGCATCATCTTATTATAATATGGAATGATTTCGAGCTTAACTAAGGTGCATCATCTACGAAAGCATCTGACTAATGCATTTTATATTTTAAATTCATATATTTAAATATTAGGTAGATCCTATATATATATATATATATATATATATATATATATATATATATATATATATATATATATATATATATATATATTAGATATAAAGTTATATCATTTTTCATTGTTATCTACATTTCAATTGTTTAAATACGTTGACAAATCACTTTTCTATTTTTATAATAGATTACTATATATATATATGAGAAGGCTTCCCACAAGGTTTAGGAGTGTGTTTATGGGAATTTTTGACCATTCTTCTAGAATTGCATTTGTGATGTCTGTCACTGATATTGGATGAGAAGGCCTGGCTTTCAGTCTCTAATTCATCCCAAAGGTGTTCTATCAGGTTGAGGTCAGGACTCTGTGCAGGCCAGTCAAGTTCCTCCACACCAAACTCACTCATCCATTACTTTATGGACCTTGCTTTATGCACTGGTGCACAGTCCTGTTGGAACAGGAAGGGGCCATCCCTAAACTGTTCCCACAAAGTTGGGAGCATTGAATGGCCCACAATGTCTTGGTATGCTGAAGTATTAAGAGTTCCTTTCACTGGAACTATAGGGGCCAAGCCCATCCCCTGAAAAACAACCCCACACCATAATTTTACACTTGGCACAATGCAGTCAGGCAAGTACCGTTCTCCTGGCAACTGCCAAACCCAGACTCGTCCATCGGATTGCCAGACAGAGAAGCGTGATTCGTCACTCCAGAGAACACGTCTCCACTGTGAATAGAAGTTTCAAAATATTGTGAAAAAAAAAAAAAACGCAAGTAAATTAATTAAACTATTTGTCTATAAAAGAGAGAAATGCAAACATTTCACTGTGTTGGTATGATATATTTTGTTGTAGAGCAGAGGTGGATTCACCTTCACTGAAACCCACAAATACGGCATTTCAGGGGGTTAGGTTTCATTCTAGCTGCGCGCTCATGTATCTTCCTCGTCTTGATATCACGTTGCTGACAAGAAACATGCGCTGAGCAGAAACACAGATACCTATAGATAGACCAGAGAACAATCCTATCACATTCTGGTGGAAGTGCATGTGATGTGATTTTTAAGACGTGACATACGTCGAGCGCATCTGCAGGGCATCGGCATTATTATTACTGTTTCACATACGTCTGTCAAAACCTTATGGTGAAAATCTGTCATGCGTCACAACTGTTTGGGTCGCTGCTAAACGGGCAGAAGTTTGTATAGATGACGTGTTTCCCCTCTGGGTGCGTTTAGAGTTTCTTCGACTGACCTTTAAAATGTTTGGTCACATTTAAGGGCACATAAACACACATTCAAAGCTTTTTGGCAGCCTTTTTATTTTTTGTCATTTATCTTTTGTTTTTATCAAACTGTTCAGGTGGAATGATTTTAACTGAAATATGGTAGCAAAAAGAAAAAGAAAAGCACTGCAAAAGCCAGTCCTTTGCAATAATCAGCACATGATATATAACAAATGTCACAAATATGTATTTGTGGCTTTTTTTTAATAATTTCTCTCTTTTTTTTATTTATATATATCTTTTATTATTTTGAATTAAAGGAATAGTTCACTCATCATTTAGCCGTCCTCAATTTATTCCAAACCTGTATGAGTTTCTTTCTTCTGCTAAACGCAAAAGATGATATTTTGAAGAATGTTGGTAACCAAAGTTTCTGGTCCCCATTGACTTCCATAGTATGAAAAAAAAAATACTATGGAAGTCAATGGGAGATCAGAAACATTCTTCAAAATATCTTTTGTGTTTAACAGAACAAAGAAAGTTATACAGGTTTGGAACAAATTGAGGACAACTAAATGACAGAATTTTCTTTTTTGGTCGAACTATCCCTTTAAAGCATTTCAGCATTCCACCCAAGCCACATCTCTTTTGAAAGGCCTACAATGTTTATATTCATCCTTTCTGGTTTTGTGGCTCAGACTGACATGTTTGGAAAGATGTGAATGACAACAAGAAAATCGAAGCGCTTTTACACACCATATAAAAAAAAATAAAATAAAAAACAAGCTCTGGGGCGAGACAAGACTTCTGGCATAAAGGCACTGTGAAATGGAAGAAAGATTCTCTTTTGTGTTTCATTGGCTACTGGAACTGAAAACAATTTGGGATGAACATACGGTTTCCCTAAGTGCCAATTATTGTTCTTGGGTATAAGATTTTGCAGAAAACCTGCCTTATAGGTGCCGAATGTCATTGCTCATTATATTTTTTGTTTGCTTTATGGGCAGATTTAGTAATAAAGCTGATTTTTCTTCTTTTTTTGGCAGAAAGTACTATATGCTAATCAACAGTCCGTAATGAGGGAGCGTATGAGGACATATCAGAGGAGGCTGAAGATCTTATGATTCAAAAAAAGAGGTGAGTTGGTGTAGAGAAGGCCAGCCTCCCCAAAATTAAGAAAATCAAGCCAAAATCAAAACAATGCAAAGAAAAAACAAAGATGCACTTGCAAAAGACATTTCTACTGAAGTTTTTCAAGTCCACTACTTTATGAGTAGATTTTGGTCAGATTGTATGAGAATGGTCCCATGGAGGTCTTCCTCTTGTGTTTTTCCTTTAGTTTTTGTCTTTTATCGGTACAGCTCATTGGTTATGATATCTTGAAGTTTCTCTCTCAGTTCTTTGAAGCTGGGCCGCACCACAGCGTCCAGAGTCCAGCACAGCTTCATCATGTCATACACCACTACCGGGCAGCCGTCGGGGGCGTCCATCTTATAACCCTTCTCTACACGCGGGACAACTTCCTTCAGAGGCTGTAAGAAGACAGGATGAAGGTCACCATGACTTAGGAAGAAGACAACAGTGTCATCTACTGGTAGATTTAGCCTGGACTCTAAAATTCTAAGAATCAGAAATATGGAATGTGCAGAAATCTAAAATATATTTTACACATTTACAATATTTAATTCAATTAATATATAAACAGCATTGCAAAATGATGATGTCAGATTATGATACCCTATTTATTTTAGTAGTTTTAATGTAAATTAGATTAATAATGATAATAATAATTAATAATAATAATAATACTTTGATTTATTCATTAAAAAAAAAGTATGGTTTAAAGTGACTTACAATTCTTGGATATGGTACCCGACCAAAGGAATAGATCTCCCACAGTAAGATGCCATAGCTCCATACATCTGACTTAGTGGAAAACTTCTGTTTCACACAAAAAGGTAGAAAGAAAAGGATAAGAGGACGTCTCGCATGTCTCCATTTAAACGTATTAAAACAGAAGCAGACAACACACCTTCTCTCGTAAGGCCTCAGGTGAAGTCCACTTAACCGGGAGTTTGGCTGTATCTTGAGTAGATGACGCTTCCTTGGTGAGGCCAAAGTCGCTGACTTTTGCTATGTTGTCCTCTGACACTAGAACATTACGAGCCGCCAGATCCCTGTGCACAAAGTTATTGGCCTCGAGATATTCCATCGCCTTGCAGACATCCCTAAAAATGTATCAACAAGAAAAATAAAAGAAGAAAACATTTTGAAAATGTTAAAACTGAAGATAGCCCTTTATATACTGTATTACCATTGTAATTAATTATGAGAGTAAATTTGATGAGTACAGAAGTGATAAAAAGAAACTCACATTGAGAAATTTATCAAACAATCTCCACCAATAACAGTACGTCCTCTGGAGCGCAGATAGTCCACTAGACTACCCTTAAGAAAGAAATTAAGACATCAAAATTAATGCTTTAAGAACATTAGATCTCAAAATATACTTTTACATGCCTAAACGACAGGATTAAATGTATAAGTCTTGGAGTCACTGACCTTGGCCATATACTCCGTGACAATGAAGAGGCTGCCCTTCTCTTCCACAATCACCCCCAGCAGCTGTACCAAGTTATTATGCCGTAATTGCCTGTAACAGCCAACATGAATATAGATTTTTAAATATACAAAGCCTTATTTTTATTTCTGAAATATTTGATTCTGATTGGTCAATCTGGTTGACATACGTCATGACTGAAGCCTCTGCAACAAAGGCCTGCGCTGTTGCGTCATTTTTGATACATTTCACCGCTACTTTCTTGCCTCTGTAGTCTCCAACCATCACATCTAAAAATCAAAAAGAGCATTTTTGTGTAAGGCTGGATACCTGTGTAGTTCATGCTACTGTTGATATATTTATGTTTATTTTTATAAGCAGTGTTGTGGGTAACACAATACAATTAATTTGACCTATGTAATCAGATTACTTTTTTCAAGTAACATTACTTTTAAATATCTGAGTTACTTTTAAATCCAAGTAATGCAAGTCACTTTGTTTTCCCATTTATTGACTGACAGCTCTCTTGTCCCAATGTTGAGAAAAATCAGAAGGTGCAGAGGCGTTGTGTGCGCTGTGTAAACATGATGGTTATTGTGGTTCTAGCCTAAACGTGAGCATACATTTACTCATCACACTTGAACAAAAGCAGAATTTAGTATTCCCCAAAAATGAATAAAAACAGAAGTGCAAACTCAGAATATTACCCTGCAATAAATGTTAAATAATGCAAATATACTTTATGCATTAAATCTCTTTATTAACCAAAGTTGATACCTGAACCAAATTAATTTAGATGTCTCCTAATCACAAAACTTAGCACAGTCGTACCTCCAAACTCTCCCTTTCCAATAGTCTGGTTAAGCTTCAGTTCTTTTCTATTTAGAGCCCAGCCACCTGCGGGGAAGGAAGATTCATGAACACATTAAAATATCTTTCATAAAAAAATGTTTAAGTCATGCAGCAATTTAAACCTGCAGGTGTGAATATGAAGACTGTCAAGAAGTCTCTTACTTCTAGAGAACTCATCCTGGGCCGCCACAGTCCCCTCCATGAGTTTAGGTTTGATAAGTCTGGTACAGAGTCCATCTGCATCTTTAGTGTAGTGCTGTCACACACACACACACACACACAAATTAAGCTCATTTACAAAAAAGTACCATGGTGGCCGATAAAATATTAATATCAACTGATAATGCCATGCTGCATTAAATTCAAGCAAAAGAATGAACACGTCACTGAACTATGCAAAACAACAGGCAAATAAATGCACATTATATACATCTGAAAAAGTAAAATGAGCCTTGAATGTGCTGCTTAAATGGACAATTACTAATTACAAATATTATGTTATTTCTTCCAATAAGCACATGCATTCGCCAGCAGAGTGCGCTGTTGTATATGCATGCTCTATTGAGCTCGACTCATGCGTTTCCTCTCCTCTGAGGGACAAGTCCACACAGGCGAGAACATTCTTATCATTTCAGTGTTGAAATACGTGTTTGTGATTCCATATGTCTGGACGCTATAATCGTGCGGCCAGACGACGAGATAATATTGTTACATGAATGAAACGGCATCGATTGAGCTGTTGAAATGATCTGGAACCTGCGCTCGTTTCCCCTTTGTCACTTCCTCCTTATCAACTGTTCCAGGAACTGGGGCGTGCGTGCGCGCGCCGTTCTCATACACGCTCTCAAAATTACAACACATTTGCATGACTAGACTAGCAAACAGTTCAGTAATTCTTGGATATGAAACATAACAGGTTATTAATTAATTAATCCTTCAGAAATCATTCTGGTTTGCCGCCCAAGAAACATTTATTATTATTATCAATGTTGTAAACAGTTGTGCTGCTTATTATTTCTGTGGAAACTATTTATTGTTTTCTGGATACTTTGATAAATAGAAAGTTCAATGTGTAACAGATATCTTTTGCAACATTATACATGTCTTTACTGTCACTTTTGATCCATGCATCCTTAACTTGTCAGACCCAGAGCTGTAATGTGAACCCAAATGAGCGACATCAAACACTAATGGACACTAATATATATATTTGTCCATTAGTGTTTGATATATATATTTTTTTCTTCCATATTCCTATATCTCCACTGGTTTTCTGAGGAATGTTATCGAGTGGATTGTGGGAGAAATATCTTCTCTGGTAGTCTAATCACTATGGACATAAAGCCTTATTGTAGACTGTTTAAGACTCGTCCACTTCACAACTGTTTAGCTGAGGCTATAAGGGTGGGAGAAAGAGAGAGTGACTGTAGCCAAAATTACACTAAAGAATGTGTGGAATTCCGTAATAGAAAGGGTGAGGAAAGACTTGAGGAACTCATAGTGCCTCTGACCACTGAAGCCACCCAGACCCCAATCTAGAATAACCAGCTTAACCATTATCAACACTTAACAGAGAACGCATCACTGGTTTAATCACAGACCGACCCTAATAAAGCCAATGACCAGTGGAATAAAAAAAGATATGTAAAATTATACAAATGACAGTCATTTACATCTAACATCTATGTAAATCAGCCTCTCTTTTCATTAGCGGTACTTGCTAAGGCTTTGTGCTACGGACTTGGATGTTACCTCAAACGGCGAAGCTTGTGTGAGAAGCAAACAGATTATGGGCACAAAATTCCCACAACTTTTCCTATGATCTGCATAGAAACACATTAAAACCATGCAGAACATCTTAGCAACCATGCAACAACACTCTGGCAAACATCAATAGGCTAAGCTTGTATTTGTAACAAGCTAGCATCTAAATATGACAATCCCCATGTTAGGGTCCCCTTTCTAAAATATAAAGGCAGCTTGTATATTCTAATGTATAAAAAAATAATTCATACTGTGAAGACAGCTAAATTAAAGTCACACATAACTGCTTACAAAATTACACAATTGGCTATTATATTATGATTGTACTAAAAGCAACTTGCTTAAATATCAGTATTGGTATGGAATGGAAAAGTATAGTATAAAATAATAAATATATAGTAAACTGTAAACAGTCCATGTAAACGCAATGGTTTAGGAGTAGCAATCGATCAAGAAATTACTATGGTACGATTAATATATCAAAGTAATATGGTATTATATCTCATGATACCATCCCTGTATAGTATTGCTTTAAGCGGGGGATGTTCTTTGAGTTAGTGTGACTAGAATAAACCTCTTTCCATTAAAACACTCATTTCACACCTCTTGTTTAGAGGTGTCTTTTCGTCCAACACAGCCTGGATTGAACCTTTGACCTCAAAGCACAAGGTGTGCGTGTACAAAATTGTTTCCTGGAGTCTATCGTAAATGCTTGCTTCATCTCTGAGGCCAGTGTGTCTGATGTGGACTGACTTCCTGTTAGGGCTATTTTTGGCCTCATGTGTGGCGATCAATTTGAAAATGTTGACAGAGGCGGTGAGAGGACTCACAGGAAGAAGCTTGATGGTTTCACAACCCACTGGGCTAACTCTGGAATGTGTTTGTGCTGAATTTTAAATACAAATATATAAATAAATATATGGTATAAATGTGTTATATTTACCAATCACCCATAAGACCCTAAGTAGGACAGTTAGCTGCGAATATACAACCAATGTCCCTTTAAGCCAAGTCATTTCACTCGGCAGCCATCTTTGAAACGCCTCTCTGGCAGCTACTTCAGTAATGCAAGTACAGATCTCTTTGAATGGGGAAACATCAAATTCTCCAAAGCTGTTCACCAAGCTTACGGTTACGTTTCACATTTGAAATCAGGACACAATGAAATCTAAAACCATTTCATAAACGTTGTTTTCTAAATGCTCAAATCACGACAAAAACAGCATTTTTCAGGTTGGACCAGCCTAAAATCAAACACTTAAACCAAACCAAAAGCCAGCAACCCTCACCTCCATGAGCTGCATGAGGTTTTCAAAGTACTCCTCCTCATCGATGGACAGTTTGCCGTTGTGGTAGATGATGCGGTAATGCTCCACCTTGCCATCGCAGCTGACACACAAGGTGTAGTCGCCGGGGTAGTTGGTGCTCTCGCGCACCAGGAAGAGGCCTGTCTCTGGGGGGTAGAGAAGCCTCTCGGCCTGCTCACGCGTGATCTTTCCATGGAACCATCTGAGTGACCACAGATAAAAGACATGTGTTTGTTATGTGCATTGAGAAGTTTAAAGCAGAATACATTTATAAAGTACATAAATGAAACCGCCAAGCACTGAAAGTATACACATTTTGGCAAATGAATGACTCTTGAGTCAGATCTTTTAAATGGAGCCTTCAAAAAGATCCATGAACTTATAAGTTATTGTTATGCGCTTTGAATCTAGAACAGATAATCTGTTAAAAAGTTATTTTAATGAATTGGTTAAAAAGATTTAGGACCAATTGCTCGTGATGTTCCTCATTAAAAAGTCACTTTTGATAAAATCATTTACTAAATGAATAGGGGTGTCAATATACTGTATTGCATTACAAAAATACAACTATGTATCGTGGATAGTGACAATATGTTTTGTGTATAGTTTACCCAAAATAAAAAGTTTTAGTGTCAGTACATTAAAATACATATAATGTTGAATATAATGTATAATAATGCAATAGGAGGGGGGTTTTGTGGGTCCTGATAATGCCAAATGTCTTGTTACCAGTAAAAAGTACATTATTTTAAATATACTGTATCTAGTCAGTGCAGAGTGCAAGCATATTCGCCTAAAATAATTCTGTATTTTCAGCTTCAGAATCATGAATAGTTTTATTCTGGTGTCACCATTGTCCTGTACATTGGGTATCCAAGCCTATTCCAAGCCTATTCATTTTAACCCCCAATGTAATAACAAATTTGGCATTTTAAATCAACAATACATTTTTTGTTAACCTTTTACATTGTGTTGGTTCAGTATCTTGGTATGTATCGAATCGTGACATGAGGGTATCGTTACACCTCTATAAATGAATAAACGTAGTCTGATTCACAAAAGATTGTCTAATGAGTTGGTTCTGTTAATGAATCGGTCAAAAGACTCATGAACTTGAGTTACACTTTTAATCACACAAAAAATTGGTGGACTCAGGGCTCGACATTTACACCCGCCAAATGCGGTTGGATTTCAGCAGTGGCGTGCAACGCAGCCACTCCTTTTTGGTACATTTCAATTGAAATTTCTAAAATACTTCCAATACTCATCTCCCGCAGAATAGATACACAATATCAGCTGTGACAGCGACCTTGACACACAAACCCGCCTCCCCTTACTCGCTCGTTTCATTTCCTCCAGATGAATATTGTTGGCGTTACAAGGCTTGAATTTCAGCGTAGGGTTGCACGTATTGCACATCATTTTACTCAGTCCCACAGATTTTGCGCTCACACCCAAAGAAGCTACCTCTTAGTACTAAATCAAGTTTTTTTCACTGCTTATTGCACCTAAACAGTCAAATACACACAAAATAATGTCAAAACACTGGTCTTGGCAAGTATTAACATATACACAGTCAGTTATGTTTTAAGTGAACATAAACAGTTGAAAATGCATAGTACATTACGCACTGAAAACAGTATAATGGATCCGAGCATCAGGTCTTAAAGTGACAGCAGCCTAAAATACCTGCTGCCAAATTATGAGATCTTACATTTCTATATGGCAGATTTTCCTCATGGTTTTAAAATTGTGGCCAGTGAAAATGCAAAGTGGCTAGTAACTTTGGGAAACCACTAGCCAGAGTGTCTGATGAGCAAAAAAAGTTAATGTCAAGCCCTAACTCTTTTAATGAATCGGTCAAGAATAACTTATGAACTTGTTAACACTTTGAAATCACCAAAATAGTGTTGCTGAAATGATATTTTACTTAAAAAAACGTTGAAATGCATCACAAAGAATAGTATTGGTTTGTTTTGCATGTACTTAGGACCAACTATGGAGAGAATTCAGTAAGAAACTCTGATTCAGATACATAATATTGTGCACAGGACTGAGAAAAGGAAGCTAAATTACAGGCTTCCAAAAGCAGCGCTAGCCTTGCCTGGCCCTTCTGTGGCTTCCCTGGCATGACAAACATCCAATCTGTATCTCCCAATTACCCACACATATACATACACACCATCAAAAATAAACCCAAGCTGTGCACTTAGCAAAGACTAAACATCAAAAAAAGAAATGCTAGTCACAATCTGCTAAAACCAAACACATCTACATCTAAACCTTCCATTACTCATGGTTAAAAGCAGACATCCAGATCCCATACATCAGGTTTTAAGGTTCAATTGATGCGGCAAGCAAGTTTGTCTTGCCCGCAAAAAAATTGCGACGTCTACATCATTATATCCATTGTGCTCCCTCAAAGCAGCCAGTAATTGAAGAATATCACATGCTCTCTTACAACCAAACTCTTATCATGATGCATGTCTTTGGCTTTTACATATCAGATGCCAAGTGATGGACTTTTTCCATTGGACTGAGTGGTGCCATTTGTATAACTTTCTGATTTCTCCTTCTATTTTAAATAGCTGGCTGATTCAAATGAGTCCGTGGGTTATTATGGTGGACAGGAAAGCAGGAAGACATTTGTGTATAATTAAAGATAGAGTAGGTGATCTGTGATGATATCAGTGATACATGCTAAATATAGCTTGCTAATGTTTGTATGCATGAAATACACACAAACACTTTTTCTTATCGTATATCAATGAGGATCAGTGTTGACAAACTACCTAACTATGTACTTACGGCATAAGGCTCAGTTTACCGCCAGACTTCACTCCTTCTCTCTTCTGAACATAGTTTGCTGGTATGGTACCCTCTCGTCCTGCTGAGTTTTTTGCTTTGTACCAGTTTGGATCCTGGAATGAAGCGCCAACAAATAAATTTTAAAAAGAAAAAACTTATTTTCACCTTAATGCTGTTCCAAACTCATATAATGTCACTTCTTACGTAGAATATGAAAAGAGATATTTAGCAGAATGTTCGCGTTGCACTTTTTTTTGAAAATGAACTTCAGCGAATACTGACATAGCTTTGTGTGAGGAACAAACGGAACTCTATCATATATGGTACATTTATGATCTTTATATGCCATTTTTGGGACCTTGGAAAGCACTGGTTCATATTCATATTACTTTCTTTGTATGGCAAAAATAGCATGAATATTCTGCAGAACTTATCCTTTTATGTTAAGTATTCCTTTAAAACACACATAGTTGGCTAATTTTTCTAACTGTTTTCAACATTAATAGATTTGAATAGGATACTCTTGTATTTTACTGATATAAAAACACAAAAAAGAAAGAAAATATATTCTGTTCTTTGTTATCAACAACATGAAGTGCATTAGATATTACATTAGGGTTTCCAATGGGGCTCATGATGGAACTGCAGTGGTTCGTGAGTTTTAATGAAAAGATATTAATTAAATCATAAAAATAATTAAAAAATGAAATTAAAATAATGGGGGGAAAAAAACATGTAAAGTGTATGTCATGTGACCATTAACCAACAGAGAATCGTGAACTTCATTTTTATTGTTATTTATTATTATTATTAGTAGTAGTAGTAGTGACTTTATCTAATTTTATTATTGACCTAACTTTTTAACTTCAAATCTCAGGGGGTAATGGGGTACTTCAAGTAAATATTAGGTCAAGAGGTTCAGCTGACAAATAAAATTGGAGGCAATTGCACGTAAATATGAAATTAAGTGAATTCGAACATTTGAATGTGTTTGAAAGACAAAAACAGTAATACATGGTTAAATGAATCAGTGAGTGACATTTCAAATAATAATTAATGTGTTCATCAGGAGCAGATTGGATATGCAATGTGGGGAAAACACTTCTTATAAGTGAAATGATTTCTGTAAATGCAGCGTTCAAATGCTGTGTGGGTCTCAGTTTTCAGAGATCGGCACATGACTAGTAGCTGGTCTGTGTGAGAAACTCCACAAACCTGGAAGACCTTCTGAATGTACATAAGCAGTAGACCTTTATATAAAGGAAAATCTAAAATATAACAAGGAAGTACAATGTACTCATATACTCATGTAATCAATAGTAACAAAAGTAACTAATCTGATTACGCCAATTTTAAAATATAATATAATCTATTTACAAGTACTTAATTTTTGGAATCTGATTATGTAACCCAGATTACATGTAATCAGTTACTACCTATCTGATTACAAACAGGAGCGTTTTACTGCGTTAATTAATGCATCCTATATATTACCTAAAATGCATCCTATATATTACAATTGCACAAAAGAATGTGAATGCACAAGTGAACTTGACTGCGCTAGTTCATGAAGGTGAAAAGGTTCACACCAAGGATGATAACGATAAAGATAAAGTTCTAAATATCGTTATGAATATTATAGAATAGCAGAATTCACACCACAGCTATAACAATAACACTGCAGAGAAACAATATCCTTGGAATCACTTTCAGAACGATTTTATCCATCTGATGAACAAAAAAAAAACATTGTCAACCAATCAGAATCATAGCGGCAGAAAGCACACGCTTAGAATATACACATCGGTATCGTTAGCTGGTGCAGGGTTGCCAACTCTCATGCATTTGGCGTGACACGCTTTGAAGCACTATCTCACGCTCTCACGCTGCCCAACTTGAACTCACGCCAAATTGCCAAATCGCCAAATCTGCTTTTGATATTAAACAAAGCTAATCTTTTACATTTTTTTTTAAGTTTTAAGGTGAAATTCAAACAATAAATAGCGTTTTGGCGCTAATGTGACAATGTTAAAGCCAGAGGCGTTGAAAAAACGGAGTTGCGACATGCTCTCATCTCCCGGCGGTGCGCACTGTCGCGTGGTTCATGGAGCACTCAATAGGCTACTTCTAGCGCTATGTCGATGCATTTGAATGGCTTAAGCGGATACACAACAGTTTCACTATGCAGATGTTTGCAGCAAGTTTTGGTAAACAGTACAGCATAGTGTGCATTGATTAAGTCAACTATATTTACTGGATCGTTTTATTATGGAGAGTGATAGAGTCTATAACTCTCCATAATAAAACGATCCTGTAAATGGTTGACGAGATGCAACACTGATAACATTAATGTTATTATTATTTAGCCCTCAGGTATTCCTTACTAACTGGTCACACTCACTGATGGTCAAATGTGACCATACACCGTAACTATTTTTCAATTAAATATTTAAGCTTTAAATTAAATTAATGACCACTTAAAATATTTTTCTTCTAATATTTGTATTATTTATATTACAATTAGTAGTAATTACGGTTAAAATAGAGAATTCCAATTCAAAGAGGCAAATGCCATTACCCAGTAAGTGCCTTTATGGCTCTTTAATAAATATACATGTATCTAACCTAGTTGCTCAAAAAAGTATTGCAGTTTTGCATTTTAATAAATATTTAGATATGATCAAACGCTAGATTTCTTTAAATGTGAAATTTTAAAACATTAATAACTTGCATCCTAATATTTTTTATGAATGATACTTGCATAAGCACACACAAGTGAATATTAATGAATGCAATTTACACATATAATTTGACCCAAGAAATGTTTAAAATAGTGCTAAGACAAACAAAATTTTCCTTATATGTACATATGTACAGTAGGCTATATACTACATATGGATTGACACTGAACCCCACACACACACACACACACACCACCACCACCACCGACAAAAAAATCTCACTCCAACCCAAACTTCAAAGTTGGCAACCCTGACTGGTGTGGATGCTAATATAGTTATCTTTATAGTTATCGTTCTTGGTGTGAACAGGCCTTAACTCCGTGGGCGCTCAAAGAATTCACAACATTCTTTTACAGTAGTGTTTTCTTTATAATTTTACGTCTTTATCACGTATTTGCGCTGCACGTTGCACTTAACTGTATTTACCTTTTCAAAGTGATTCCAATCATATTTCAAGCAATTTAAAACCATCATGGTGAACAGCATGCATCTGGAAATAATCCATTATTCAATCATTATATCAGCCTAATCTTCTTACCGGGGTTTGTTAACGATAACATTAAAAATGAACATATATCGGCCAATACCAATACGGTGGCCGATATATTGTGTATCCCTACTGAGACATTTTTTTAAATATCTTTTAACTTTCAAAATATCTGTGTTCTGAAGAATATGTTTTGTGAACTCTTTAAATATGTTATTCTAACATTCCTTTTCAGAGCTTTACCTTAGTTACTCCAACTATAGTAAGGACATCTCCTTTGCACATAGGCAAGTCCTGTTCTGCCGTTCCAGGGAAGTTGTACCTGGCCACACACTCTGTGCCCGGAGGCCAGATTGTCTAGTAAAAAAAAATAGAATTAGAAAAAGAAATAAAAACCCAGCCCTAATTCATATTATATCCTGATGGCAACATTTTAAGGTTTGTGTTACCTCAAAGGTAGACATAGCCGAGGGAAGTCGTCCTCTCACAGTCAACCCGTTTCAGCCGGTAACATCAGAGCTGAGCCTGAGGCGTACAGCTGCAGCCAGAACTGGCCAAAAACCTGGTGACAAAGCACATTGATGCATTATTGGAATTAAAGAAAAACACAATGCTATTTCCAAACAATGAAACAAACACTGAACATACAGATCAATTTAACGCTAAATCCTGAAAAGCTGTTTCTAGTAAGATAAACGAAGAGAAAATGTACTCAAATTTAAACAATGACTCAAAATTAGACCTACTAAGCATGTCAGCAAACAGAGTTTAGCAGCAAATACAGTTCAAGCACACACACACTTTCAAAGGGGAAGTGGCGGCTGTAGATTTTCCGATGCCTCAGACAGGAAGAAGGGCTGAGCAGCAAGCAGGCTTGCAAAAAGCCTGTTCAAGCGTTACTTTTACATTTCCTGCTATATTCCTGGTTTATTAATTTATTCTATACATACACTTTTGGAGACCGTTGCTGTTATTTGCATTTATAAAAGTGTGAAATTAAATGTAAAACTAAATTAAATTATTATTAATGTGGTATATCCTATTTTAGAAAAAGCTGCTCCCAAAAATAAATCAAAATATGGTTGGTCACATGTCAGTCAGATTCTTCTAGTTCAAGAGGCTCATTCTTGACCACAAAATATGGATTAGACGGTTTACTCAAATATCTGCGCGACTAGGTATATTCATAAAGCAGTGCTGTTACACAAATAAAAAGATATATACACATATACATATACATATACATATACATATATACATATACATATATATATATATATATATATATATATATACACATATATATATATATATATATATATATACATATATATATACATATACATATATACATATATATACATATATACATATATATATATACATACATATATATATATATATATATATATATATATATATATATATATATATATATATATATATATATATATATATATATATATATATATATATATATATATATATATATATATATATATATATATATATATATATATATTTAAAACAAACGAAAAAAAATCACACCACAGCTTGAGAATTGAGAACACCAGAAAACAGAAATGAGAAGTTAAAAAAAAACAACTTTTCACTTTCAGCATGAGCAGCATGAATCTCAAAGTTGTTACTGCTATATTTCCACTATAACAAGTGTTGAAGTGAGAAGAAACGTCCTAGCTGAACTCGAAACTTAAAACAAATTGACACATGTGCGAGTCTGCAATCCTCTCATGGGAACAAATTAGCAAGCAGTTAGGGTCGATTTCTCAAGGGAAATAAACAGCACTTGGAATCAGAAACCAAATGTGCCCGAAATATTTCTGTTTTACATTAGAAGTGAACAACTGAACAGTTGGTTGGAAGCAGAAATCTAACAAAGACAATTCGCAACCTGTTTTTCTTCTGTAATGTAATGTATTTTTAAGTGAAACCGCATAGACGGAAAAAAAAGAGCCTTCATTTTATCCATCGGTCCACTGGAATGGTTAAGAAATTGAAGTAATAAGCAATATACCCCATAAGTGGGTCACAAGACAAGGCCACAAGAACATTTCTAAATGTTTTTCTGATGTGAGACTTTTATTTTGAAAGACATGCATGAAAACTGTTGATTCTTCTGTCAGACGCAGTTTAAATAAAAAGTGCCTGAGAAAAACACATTGGTTCAGTATCTTCTGTCAGATGAGATGTTGTCAGTCTATATTTTGGTGCAGGTTGTGACGGTGCGAGCGTTTCACTCGCATTTGCGACTAAAATAGATGTTTGAAAACTGTAAAATTTATTTAGGAGCACTAGTGCAAATAAAATGTATTAGGCTAAATATCTTAAATGGTATGCTATAACAAAAGTCTAATGTTAAGAGGTCTTCGGTCGGGATATGGAAAAACAGCTATACAGCCTAATATGATTATTAAACTTTAAAAGGTGGCTATTTAACACGAATGAGCAACATGTGCCAAAATGAGTGAAGGAGACGCACTGAATGAAAATGCACATTCACTCCGACAGCAGATGGTGCTGACGGAACAGCAGAAATGCAGCCGTAGCCCTGGTAACTCCCTTAAACAAAGCAGCTGTGCTACTTTCTGTTTCTGAACAGTATTTAAATGTTTCAAAGAGCCATTCGGATTTTTGTATTCACTGTGGTTGTTCATCTCAACATCAAATACTTAAGCCCCTTAGGAGGACAACACTTTTTTCCTAACCTAATTCAATACGTGACTATCATATACCACGATAAAAGCTTCAGCAATTTTCGGGATATGAAAATATGATGCCATCACATGCGAAATGTTATACTATATTTCCCTTAATATATACACAGTTGTAAAGACTGTAAATAATTAAAAAAAGTTTGAATCAGTAATATTTAAAAACCTTTATATTTTTTATTATATCCCATCTGATCTTCCATCAGAAGAGTACGCAAGTACTAAATACTTTGTACGGGCAGGTTGCACATGTGAATACATTTTTTTGCAGTATTTACATGGGTTGTAACTCGTGGCGAGAGACTGTTCAAAACTGCGCAAGCGTCGAATGCCTGTGTAGGCGTATAAGTCAAAAGAAGTATACTTTGCCAGGCTGTGCGCATATACACTTGCGTATGTGTAAAAAAAACAACAAAAAAAACAGTATACTTTCGGCTTGACTTGAGCACTTGAAAGTCACCTAGACAGTGCACACACGCCAAACGCATCTTTCTGTGTTTCACGACCAAAAGAGTATACTTTAAAAGGCTAGTGTGCTCAACTGTGCGCGAGACGGAACGGTACATGGAAAATGCAGTATACCAGGGCCTTAAGCGTAACATTATTTTCTTAACTGGTTACTAAATAAAAAAATCTCATTCCTCAGAAAAACTAATTTTTCAGTACTGTCAGACGTTATACACGTGCAAATGCAACACCACAGTTATGTTGTCAATTACCAAGTCACCAAAAAGTACCACCAATAAATTACTGTATTTACCATGGTAACTGTAGTTTCCGTAAGCTTAACCTAAAATACCATTTTATTTTTTAAGCTATTTTAGGTTTTTGATGACTGTAGTGTCAAACTTACTTAAATGTATTAAAAACTAGTTTGGTGCACTGTCAAATTTGAGCGGCCTTTCAAAGCACATAGAGAAGCTACGGTGGCCGACACAGGACAAAAATGTTGTCGTCTAAGACAGCAGAGCAGCTAGTGCTCTAGAGCAGTTTATCTGTTTAAGGCTACTGTAGAAACATGGCGGCACAACATGGTGACTTCACTGTAAGGGGATCCGCTGAGATCCAGGGTGTATGTAGATAAAAACATAACGGTTCATTATGTTAGGTCTTTATACACCACTGAAAACAGTGATAAATATTATTTTGCAATTCTGTCAATAGATCCTCATAAATATTACACACCGCACCTTTAAGTAAAGTGTGTGTTAACCATTTTTGATAAATTAATTCGCTTGGTTCAAATTTCTAAAAATGGGAAAATGTGGGTCCCATGGTAAAACCAGTTAAAGTCCCTGTAAAGCCAATTCTGAGATTTGTTTCTGAACACATTCTAATAAGCTATTTTATGTACTTAGCAGATTTTTTTGTGATTCAAATTTGTCTGGGTGGTTAATAACACATGTATCTTTGGTGTGAGAAACTCAGAACACATGTGCAATTTTGACTTTACAAGGACTTTAAGAACCGCTGCTTTAAATGCATTTAAGGTAGTGCATGTTTTTTTTTGTGCAACAGTTTCCTATCATTCTTTGTGTTTAAGTAAATTCACACTGGTTCAATCCTCCCACCTTATTTTCACAAGAAGCATGGTGCATGTGGTATGCTTATGAACTAGATATGATTATGACACGAAGCGCCTTAACCTCATTAATATGTCAACCAACACTGACTGCCACTCTGTTCAATGCAAAGTAGCTCTGGCATAAAAGCTGCAGCAAGCCCCATGCACAACATGAAGTCACTTCCTGTCTGAGCTGCTGAGACTAAAAATGTCTTCCTGTATTGGCACACAGGCATTGGTGGGTGATGAGCACTATGGGTTGAGGAGTGCTGGCTCGGGCAGTAGACGGCAAAAGGGGCGCCAACAGCGGCGCAATCCACAGAAGCCCTTACAGTGAGGATATAACACACTTCCCTTTAAAAACACTGTCTTCCCCTGCTGCTCTGACTACCTAATTTTATACTCACCGCTAACAGGAATAACATGAATTATGTAAAGACTGAAGGAAACTGATTGTCATTGTAGTGGCTTGCCATTTCAAATGTCCATTTTTATGGTGATTTTTCAAAATGCCTGAGTGCTGTACAATTAAAGCACTCATTTTTTAGGCAGAAAAAGAGTTTGTGTCTTAGATCAAGGGTCTTCAACTTTTTTTAGACCAAGAACCCTTTGATGAAGGGACATGGAGCAAGTTACATATTGCATATTGGGGTTGCACTGAACTGTGAAACAAAATTGCCACAAGTGGTCTGCGATAAATAGCAACAAGACTTTTTTTCGTTTGTTTCAATTTCACTACCAACCTCTCTTTACCACACTTACCAAATAAAGCAACAAGCTATTAATATCACATGCACTTAAGACATTTTATTAGTGTTGTTTGCTAAAGCATGCATCAGTATTACTATCAGATGTACTCGTGTTAAGACATTTGAGCAGCCCATTTAACCTCAAGTAATTGGTGCATAACTCAACATTAAATATTTTTGCCCTGATAGATGATCCCAGAAGATGCTAACAACACCATAGCAACGACCTAGAAATATAAAGATAAATATAATGATATGCTAACCCTGTGAAAGAATGTGAAGTGACAGACACCTCAGGCTTACATTACAGGGTTAGTTCACCCAAAAATGACATTTGTCAGAATGTTCATTTTTGGGTGAACTAACCCTTTAAATAATTTGACTATTGCACTGACACTAAGCTGTGGAAATTGTCCAGATGGTATTGTCGGGCTCACATTCGCCCCAAACAACCTTAATTGCAGGAAGAAAAGGATGCAGTCATTTTTGCAGAAAATGTTTGCAGTCAAATGATGCAACACCTAAAGACGATGCACACACTGAGATAAAATGTGTGCCACATCAAAACAGTATAGTTACTGCCAATTCTAAACAATATCCAACCACAAAAATGGCTCATCTAGAAAACAAGAAGCTGACATTCAAAGAGGAATGCATTCACCAATAAAAATCAATGAGGCTTTTCTGTGATCATCAGCAACAATTTCGGGGTGTGCCTTGGCAAATCCCTTGTTACAAATGATATCATTGTTTAGGGATTGCATCGGCAGGGCTACGCCTTGCACAAGAGAACTTTTCATTCCTTGAGCATCTAAAAACTTGCAGCAGACATTTGGAGACCAGCAGGCAGCTCACTGCCACTGAATCCAGTCAAAGATGACAGGGACTGCAGAAGTTTCCATAGGGTATGTTGTAGAACCAAAGCCTTTCCTTTTATTCACAGACTTCAACAAAAGAATCTTTGTGTGCCAGAAGTGGACACTTCAACCCGGTTCTTTCAAGGCTTGGTCTAACGGACATCGACTTTTTGAGGGCAACACAAGTATCCTTAAGAATCTTGCATCTGATAATTGTGTTGAGTGACATGAACAAGACTATGACTTCTACACCAGTTTTCAAGGCCCACTTTTCCCCTCACATTTTTTTTAATGATCGTTCTGTTCATCTTCATGGTTCAGCTTTGAAAACAAACCTGCAGGCTTTAAAGCCAAACGCCTTTGAATGTGATTTATGCTGTCATGTTCAAAAGTAAAGCACGTGTGAGACTAGTAGTGAGACTCGGTAGGGGAGGCATGGCAGTTGCCTCCAGGCTACACGAGGAACCAGGAAACCAGCTTCAATGAGAGAGAACAGAGACGTGATGTGCCCGAAGATAGAGCGGATTCCATCCTCGCAGCCTTTCATCCCTTAAATCCATCTACTTCACATCCTCAAACAAATCATCTGATCACTTACAACCATGCACAATTACTTCTATGGGTCAGCGTATGACCTTACTCGAATGTTTGGATGCTCTTCGATTCTCCCTCTTAACCACAAATGGGGCATCTTTCAACATGTTAATTTAATGAGTACAGTCAGTGTGTTTCAGGAGGGCCGCTGAGATATGCACTCTATTTTTAGATCCGTTATGAAGTGCTAATGTGTCAGGGTGTGTGTATCCATGAACATTTCAGAGGGAAGATGCTCAATATTAGGCATTCATTTGCTTACATTCGTCTTCATGCACATCTGCTCTTTAAGATTTCAGAAAGTCATTGCTCAACAAAAGGCTTTAGTCTGTAATAAAAGGACAGGTACAGAACAGTACTAGCACAGACATTAGTAAATAGGTTAGTTAGACAGACAAAAAAAAAAGAAGAAGTGCAGAGTGAATCTTTATGATATCATTCAACCTAATCCAATCCTTCTGATATCACCAAAAATAATAATAAAAAAACTAGCAACATTTTTATATGTTCAATATTTTATTACAGTACCATGGTAATGCTGTATTCTTTCAATGATATGAAAATAATTCAATATGAATGTGATTAACAGTATATATTACGGATGCATTGATTTTTTTGGTTTGATTTTGAACAAACATCTTTTGGCCGATTCAGTTACTGATATTTGTCACTTGCTCTCTTATTTTAACTTTTGTCATTAAAAAAAAGGGGTGGGGGCAGGAGATGACGATGCCAGCTCAACATCGTGATGTCTGTCCAAGAATCGGCCCAACCCTAGTGCGCAAACAGAACTTCTCACACAGTAAGTAGAATTGAGATATCTTTTGATTCTTCTTGCACTTGAATATTTAAATTTGCAAGGCTTAAAGGAACACGGCGACTTTTGGGACTTTAGCTTGTTCAACATATCCCCCAGAGTTAGATGAGTGAGTCCATACATAACATTTTCATCTCCGTGCGTTCCATAACTCTGTTGGATGATGACCCACCGCTAGCCTAGCTTAGCACAACTATACTTTCATTCCTGCGTAATAAAAGAACTTTGCTGGGTGCAGCGGCGCAATGATATTTACGCAGCGCCTGAAAATGGGCTAACTACTTCCATCAACATAACCACCGTGACAACCTGATTGCACAGAGAGCGTACTGGAGACTATTTTCAGGCACATTGCTATACGCATGGCAGCAAAGCTCCCTGATTACTACGCAGGAATTAGAGTGTAGTTCCTAGCCATATCGGTCTAGAAAACCGCAACTTTTTATTTTCCGTCGATCTTAGTACACGATGTAACTATACACATCACATGTAAATAGGAAAATGTTGGCGTTATTTTGTCTCTTACTGAACAGTAGGCTAGATGGAGCCGTTTACCTCCAGTCTTTGTGCTAAGCTACGCTAGCGGGTGCGTCAGAGAGTTATGAGAATGGTATGTATGGACCATAGACTATATAAAAATATGGACGTAGTGTCTGTGATGTCACCCATAGGATTCTGCAGAGCGGTTTTGAAGCGTAAAGTAGGGTCAAGCTGGCCGTTGCCATCTTGGCAGTGCGTCATCAACCGTCACTCCCGGATAACAGAAAATGGGCAAAGAGGCGGGACGTGGGCAGAGCTGAGGTGACGCGATTACTAACAAACAACAGATAAATGGCTACCCACCTGCCACTCAAAGTGGCCACGCCCTTAATTATGCAGAACTTTAAGGCTTTATATAATGTAAACGAATGGGTTATAAAAAAATTCACCCCCCTCACAGTTATCATGAAGGGCAAAATAACCCGTATAGACCAAAACTAGAATTTGTACCAGGCTGTAAACATGTTTTATTTCTGCTGTAAAGTTGGGCATTTTAACATGGGGCTCAATGAGATTCTGCTCCTTTCTGGAGCCTGTCCCTAGTGGCCAGTCGATGAACTTCAGTTTAAGTCACTTCCGTATTGGCTTCAAGAGAGACAGCGGGAGGTTGCCGCTTGGTATGCACTCAGCTAACTCTGGGGATATTTTGTTTTAGCGAGTATTTAATCATTTTATCCAAAGGCAAAACATTGGATTATGCAACTCAGTGCCTTCACGCAGTTCATTAATAAACCATTGGTTTGTTATATCGGCTCTTTTCATTCTATAGCCAATATGCCGGTGGGTGTAATTTGACCTAAAATCTGCCAATAATTATCAGCTAGTGTATATCCAAGGTAACCTACACCACTTAGTAGTTCTTTGTAAAGGCCATTATTGTTATTTTTCTGCTGAATGTGTGAGAAGGTGAAGAAAAGCAGCATTTACGGAATGTGAATTTCTTAACTTTTACTATCAGTGCACTGGGGCAAGATTCAACAGGTTGAGAGATTCTGACCTCAGGTATTTTACACACACACACACACACACACACACACACACACACACACACACACACACACACACACACACACACACACACACACACACACGTTGTGTTTCGTGGGGACATTCCATAGGCGTAATGCATTTTATACTGTACAAACCGTATTTTCTATCCCCCTACACTGCCCCTGCCCCTAAACCTACCCATCACAAGAGACATGCTGCATTTTTACATTTTCATAAAACATCACTTAGTGTGATTTACAAGATGTTTTCCTCATGGGGACCAAAAAATGTCCCCACAAGGACAAGGATTTTGGATATTGCCATCTTTGTGGGGACATTTTGTCCCCATAACGTAGGGATTACCAGTCCACACCCACACACACTCACTCTAAATTTAGCACATCACCTGACGATACAAATGTTTTGTGATATTTTTTAGAAGCTGACAAGACCAAACTGAGCACACACACAACCATATCGTTATTGAATTGTAGTTTCGATGCCTTCATATTAGAGCCCATGTTACACATATTAATAATTTTGTTACCTAATCATTGCAATAACAAGGGACATGCACATTGGGGGGCTGTCCCGGTGGCTACAGCCACTGCGCCTCTGCCCTCATAATTACATATTCAAGTACGTTATTTTAGTAATAATTATTATCACTTCCACATCCGATTACACTGTAACATTGACACTGATATGTTATGGGAGGCTCTTCATACTTCATCGCCAATAAATCCATGTCTTTAATATTCATGTGCAAAATTCCTCTGCAAATGGAAGACAAAGCGTTTCTATAAAGGCCTCAGGGAAAACAGTGTAGAGGCTGACACTGAGAGAATAACCCTTTTCATTCTGAATCTGAAATATTAAATATGATAGAATATTACTTTTGCTTTAGGTCCAAAATATTCCTTAAATATATAAATATAAATTTTATTTCTTAAATCTTAAAATGAACTAGGAAAAGGGAGATTATAGCACAATCTAATGGCAATTTGTAACTAGTTTTTGGTGGCTAATTTATATGCATTTGTACAATCATATTTGTATGTTTTCGTATGATCTGCTTACGCCCCGTTGACAGTTAGGTTTAAGAGTGGGGAAAAAATCATCACATTGTAAAATAGTTACGTTTGGACTGGAGATGATCACAAATACAAATACAACAAGGCCAAAAACAACCCCAGTAAATGAGGGTCACACTGGGAGTATATCATTAGCCTTCATAATCATTCCCAGTTATTTCCTTCTGTTTTGTTACCACAAGGCTATTTAAGTTCCGCACCAGCCAGCGTCATGGCAAGGAGCGTCTCTCACCGGCTTGACCCTGCAAACTCTCTCCCCTCCGGGCGGAGCTGCTCCTACAGCTCCCTTTGATGCTTAATTACACTGCTCTGTCATCTACCGACAAGCCACTGTGACAGTAGGGAGCTCTATAACCAAACACACAACTATAATGACTTCAATTTAGGTTGGTTCCTCTAAAAGAAGACTTGGAATATAACATAAGTCATATGGACTACATTTATAGTCAGGTCTGCAGCTGGACAGTGTCCGTCCCCTGCAAAGAAATTTGACAGTTCAGGACAGTAATGAGCGATATCAGTATCACATTTCCAACTCTGTAAGGAAGTGCTGACTTTAAACTGAGCAGTATATTAGAATAATGAAATAGCATATGTCTGTTGGCAAAACGTGGAGAAAAGCAATGTTCTCGCACAGAAATCGAGCAGTACACCACAAAATGCCTTTCTGAAAAAAGGAAAAGCAGAGCAGTTTAGCAGCAGGGGAAACCCCATTGTAAATAACAGAGACAAGTAGTTCAGAAATACAAAAATACATTAATTCTGACTTCAAGATGCAGTGAAGCCAGACTGAGAAGCTCTTACAGGTGTGAATTAAAGGAACCAAACAGGAAATGCTGTTTTGATGCTCTTCAAAGAAGGGGCTCTGCTTTTAACGGGCATCTGTGCAACAACAAGGCCATTTGATGCACCGGAGAATGAACCAATGAGGAAAGAAACTGTAAAATATACACAAGCAGACATTTGAAGCTGGCAAGAGTGACATTCTAGAACGGCTGCACAGTCAAAAAATTGAATTTTAAAGTAATTTATTCAAACCAGTTATTCCAAACCTGTATGACTTTATTATGTGGAAATAAACTGGGGAATAGGACTGTCAAGCCCCGAAAAAGGACACGAAAATCTCAATATAAGTACCATACAATAGTCCATATGACTTCAGCACAATATTCCAAGTCTTATGACTATCTGTGGGAGGATCATACTGAAATCGAAGTCATTATTTACTGCAAATCTTCCCATCTGCTGCAGCTTTCAGAACAAATAACTATTAGACACCAATGTTAGTACAAAAGCAGTGTTATTTCAGTATAAAATATATATTATTATAGTTTTTATTAATACGGTTTCCCATTTTAGTTTCATTTAGTAATTTTGTTGTGTTCTTGTCAAGTCTTTTTATATTTATCTATATATATAGTTTATTCCAGTTATTTTAGTACATCCAAGTTAACCTAAAAAATTGCCTTGGCAACTAGCTGAAATAAAATATTTGTATATATATTTTCTAGTTAATGTTTATTTCATTTCAAGTAATGAAAATGTTTTTGCTGGGTTGTTTCAACTCACGATTGGGTCAATGCATGGACAAGCACAACTGTTGGTTTAAATTTTTGTATTACATTTTTAAACCCAACTGGTAGATTTGTCCACATTTGACCCAACCATGGGTTGAAACAACCCAGCATTTCTCAGAGTGTAGTTTTAGTTTCAGTTAACTAATAATCCTGGTAAAAAAGACACGTGGCTATACCAATACCATGTGTATTAGCGTCAATGGCATTGACACACCATTTTCTGTAGTAAAACATTTTAAGCCCATTTCAGAGCCTCACCAGTGACCAAACAATTTCAAAACCTATTTCAAGGTTTGCATTATCAAGCCACCAAACACTGTTGTCATGCAAATGAACAGCCAAAGCACATTACAAGTTTTCTATTTTAGTTGGAAATGCTGTTGTGTAAGTGGACTTTGGGGCCAAATAATGTTTTTTTTTTACCACAGAAATTAATCAAATCAAAAACCTACTTTAGCTGGACAATAACTTTTTTCTAAAGCTGCTGTACAGCAAAAACAATTTTGTTCATTAATTTCCCATTTTCACTGTAAAGATGCTTTGACACAATCTATACCTACACACACACATATATTATATGTGTGTGACTTGAGCACTGGACTATTATGCACTGGATGGACTATTTATATGACACTTTTACTTTTTGTTACAAGTTTGACATAGTTTGTCCCCATTCACAATCAAAGAAAAATTAAAGTTTAAATAAAAAACCCAACAGGGATCATTTTTATTATTTGGGGAACTGTTCCTTTAAAATCTGCACTTTAGAGGGAGGAAGTGACCTTTGGATTTCAACCTTTCTATATCCATCTCATTAATATTAATGAAGGCAAAAACACACTGAAGCTATTCTGCTATGATTTGAATAACTGCCCTTTTACCATGGGAATTTTTTTCTCCTTTAAATATCACGTAAACATAGTTTTGGTTACAAATGAACTTGGCGTCCAATTACAGCGAAAAAAAAAATATGAGTGTCCGCGACCAAAACCCCAGTTCAATTATTTACAGACCAGACCCACATTCAGATGTTGTTATTAAACATTCAAGGAACCATGACAACATAATCCCAGAATGATGCTGAGGGGGGACAGCAGCACTGCTGGAAAGGAGACAATGCATCTCAAACTGGGCTTAGTCCATTAAGCCATCCTGCACCCAATGCATTCTGGCTTCCATCTTAAACACATGATTTATTTAAGATGATTAAATAAACACGAAGGACCTTCAAAGACACGTTTTGTCGCATGCAGCAGCCTCAAGTGGCTCTTATTTAGACAGCTGTGAAACAGACCCGTCGCATTCAGACTCAAAAACACAATGCGCCCATTCTTAGACATGCAGAAGGATGCAAAAAAAAAAAAACCGGAAAGCAGAAAGGTAGTAACATCAGGCTATTATATTGGCATAATAAAATACATAACAGTACCTATGTGTTCCCTAGATGATCAGCCCTTGGTGTCCAAATGCCTTAAAGTTAGAGATGTTTTAGGCTTGTCCACTTAGTCCATGTGTGGGTCAAACCGACCAGAATGTATCAACGGAAGATACAGACGTGGTCATTCACACACTCAGCAAAACAGATCTTCCAGGGAGGTTTCCTCTAACATCAATGCAGAGCAGACAAAAGATGATCGACTCGACCGTTCATACAAATATACCCCCAAAAAACCGTTAAGACAGCGGCGGTTTTACGCGCTTCTTACACAGCGCGTGAGAGAAAACAAACGGTTCGGCCAAAAAAAACCACTAATGTTGCGGCGTATTACTGACCAGAGTAGTCGATAAACGGTAACCCGGCTAAAGCGAGCCGTTTTAAGCGTTACGGAAGCGCAGCACACCCAAAGGCTACAGCTGTCTTTTACACACACAGGCCCTTGAAAAGGAAACGCACTTCTACAGACAGCCCCGCGAATAGTGCGCATGCGTCTCCGCGCTGCGAGAATTTACGAATTCTACTACGGCGAAGGTTTGGCTAATGATAATAAATTAGGTGACTGTACGTGATTTGCTGAAAACCAGGAGTTGATGGTCCGCTGGCTTATGAACAAACGCTACTAGGGTATTCGTTAATATTAATGAGGTTTCATAACTGGACGCTCCAGGAAGGTTACCAGGCAACGTCAGCATGACCTAATTAATATTCATTATTTAGGCCTTTTCCGTGATAGGATTCGTAACTTCGTATTCGGAGACACGAGCGACAGCACGCGCTTTAAAAGAGAATTGCAACGATAAACACATTTATTCACACGTAATATTTAAAATTAATGTAACATTTTACCCAAGTAAGTTGGTCGTATCGCATTTTTATGGTATTTTCTGAGGTGCAAAGAGATTAAAATAAATAATCTCAAATAAAACAACAAGAGACAATGCGTTATTTCCATTCTCTTTATTTATTCAGTCCTTACACTTCAAGGTTGACAATATTAAACATGTAAGGTTTCCAGTGATATCAGAATTAAGCTGAACAGATTTCACAAATTCACAATCAATGGTAATGATGTTGTTGTCTAAACCAGTTTACTGAATGGTGTTGCCTTATACAACAGGTGCAGAGATAAATGATAAACTTACGCAATGCTAACAACCTCAATATCATGCTTCTGTAAAGAAAAAGGCATAAGAATGGAAAAAAAAGAATGGAAAGTAGCTTTCAACTTTCGATACTGAACAAAACCTCTCAGAACCTTCAGAAACGTATTCAATGATGTCATTGTGCCACACGAATGAGCATCACCAGATAACAAAACGTTTTTTTTTTTTAATTGCTCAACATAGTTTGGTCATAGTTTTTTTAGAAGCAAACTCCTACAGAGGAATGATTTATATCAAACTGCAATTTATCAGCACCTGTAGCGCTTCAAATATTCTCCTCAAATATTCAAATGAATATTACAATTGGGCTTTGCAGCAGCAAAAACAAAAAACAAAACCCTGTACAGCAGTAATACTTTTTAATCTCAAGTAACAAGTTGTAAAGACCAGCAAGTTATTTTGCCACCATTTGTAAGCTTTTTAGTGCTGGATTTGCTTAGTAACTGCTGTATAATTAGATGTACATGTTCTCCTATCTTTATTCATCCACTATAAGATGCACCTTTACTTTTCTGTGTTCTCAAAACATGGACAGTGCAATCTCTTTAGCATCATTAATTAACTCAATGCTTTCAATAACTGCCTTTTTCATTCAGTCTTTGCTTTCAAGCTCAAAAGCTAATTTCACAACAGCCATCAGAGGCAGCACCAATGACCTTACAGACACAAACATCAACAGAAAAAGTTAAAAGAAAAGCCAAAATTCACATTTAACCTTTTTTTTCAGGACTGAGAACAGCTGATGTGTAAGGTCTGTTGGTTTCTAGTTTATCTAAACACTTATGACAAGACAAATTAGACATCTGTGGTGGTCTACTTTTGTGACGTCACCACAAGATTGTACATAGCTTAACCCTCCCCCCCACCAAAAAAGAAAAGAAAAAAGTGAACAATGACCATTATGTCCAAACCATGAATGTGGCTTATGAACAGAAAACAAAGAAAAAGTCATACAGCAGAAGAAAAAAAAAAATCTAAATTATATGGGGGAGAAGAAAAAAACAATTCGGAAGACATCACAATAAAGCTTAAACGAAAAAACATTTAGTAAAAAATAAGTCTTATGAAAGCACTACGTTATTACTGGTGTCTGCTGTGAAACAATTATAAGTTCATTATTGTCACGTATGGACTCTGAATAGTAAATGCCTCTTATTTTAACTTTGAAGGCATACGGTAAGATTACGGCAGGTACAAATTTCTTTGTCTTTATCAGTGCTTATAAAAAAAACCCTTATCATTCATTACCCAAAATTACTGAGTGAGCAGCGCACACTGACTTTTTGCTCTGCACAATAATACAACCTATAAGAGAATCACAAATCGATTTCAGCAAGCAGGTTTATTGCAACTCATGGAGTATCTCTCTTAATAAAAGACCCTTGTTTGATGTAACCAAACAAGCAATGCCAACTCCATCTGAAACCCATTTAAAACAGGATCTCATGAGCTGCTTATTTTTTTTGAGCACTGAGAACGGAAACAAAACGGGTATGAGGTAAAGCACAGCAATGAATATTAGCATAAGAAAATTGGTGGTATTGGCCAATGACCCCTTAAAATGGTCAGTAATGGTCCAATGGCGACCAATTTCACAAACAGTTTTTAGTACACTTACCTTACCATTCAAGTGTGCAACATTTTATCGCTGATAAGAACCCAGTGAATCTGTCATATTTACAGCACTCTGGGCTTGGTCAACAAAGCAAATAACGCTTTGAAAGAAGAGTTTTTTACAAGCAATAAACTGCCTTTATCTCAGTGCCTTAACACTGACTTTGATTAATCTGGCACAAAGGGCAAATAAAAGGCAAAACCCTCATCTAATGCCCATGAAAGTCGGTCGAAAACAGCACATCTGACTATAAACTAAAAGCGAATTCTTCTATTTGAGATGCTGAAAGTAGCAAAATAAGATTCAAACATGCCATAAGACCAATTAAGTTGCATTAAGTGAGAGCCAGTTGATGTTTTTGTGGAATACCTGCATAATTTTTTAATGGGTTATGAAGGTTGTTTCATCTAAAAAGATCAGCCTTGCATTTTAAAGCAGCTGTGTGGAAGGTTATTGTAAGAAGAAGCAGACGGTGAGTATACTGATATTGGTTCCACTTTTAACATATCAGGTTTGTCACAAGAGCTGGTATCGTTTTCCATCACTTCCCTTTGATGGGAATCATCACAGAAGTAGAGAAGAATTTGAGAAAAATCAAGCGACTGAGAAGTTCAAGTTCTGTTGCAACATTCAAACAGACATCTGTTCATTCGTATAATCTTTAAGGCAGGTTCAGTGAGCCTTGACCGTGAAGGTCAACGGCTTATTCGGAGTGCAGCGGGATGACGAATTTACATCCAAAGGGGGAGTGGTATTTGATCCCCACTTCATGGAATACCTGTCGGGAATGCCGATGTCACATAGGTAGACTCGGCCGGCGCCCTCGGAAAGAGGCAGCGGGAGGCCAAGAGAAAGTGACCATTTTGCTTCCACGGCATGCGCCTGTCCACTTACTGGAGGGTCGATGCTTAGGACGGGGGCTCGGTTCTGGTTGGCCCAGTCGGCGGCGCCCTTGTACCAGGGCTGGTCCCTCAAGAATCCGTTTTCGTGCGAGTCCAGGCAGTTTATTACCAGGTCAACTGGCGTCTCAGGCAAGTCTGGGGGCGAAATGACATTTGTTTTAAATGGGTGTTAGATTAGAGCAAGGGTTACTGACTTTCATACTGATTTCTTCATTGACTTTCATATGTGTTCTGGTATATTAAGTAAGGAGGGTGGGTGGATGCAAAGTAAATGTGTTTTTGCAATTCAGAGTGGAAGTTTCCAAGACTTCCAAGCCCACCTAAACAAAGCATTGAGGTGGGTGTGTTAGGAACATATGTGAGATACAGAAACCATGCTAAAGGTTTCATGCACCAAATGCGTGTTGATGGAAACAGATCTTTGAGTAAAAAAAAACACCTTGATTACACCTGGTGATCCAATCACAAGTGCTCAGATCTGTTATGAATGAGGGGAGGGTCTCTGATTTTGTTGATAAAGCCCAATGTGGCTCTTTAATGTTGTTCATATTCTTTAATAAGATTAGGAATGCCCAATATTAAAAGTCTAGATAATACATTAAAGGGTTAGTTCACCCAAAAAGGAAAATTATCCCATGATTTACTCACCCTCAAGCCATCCTAGGTGTATATTACTTTCTTCTTTCAGATGGACACAATCAGAGATATATTAATAAATATCCTGACGCTTACAAGCTATATAAAGGCAGTAACAGGGTCCATTGAGTTTGACGCTCAATAAAGCACATCCATAATAAATGTACTCCACACGGCTCCAGAGGGTTAATAAAGGCCTTCTGAAGCAAATCGACCCATATTTAAAATATTATAAAGTAAAATATCTAGCTTCCCCAAAAGTGTAACGCCTCTCGTCGTTCAAAACGCTTACGCTATGTTCTAATGATACACTGTGCCAGTTACACTGTTTTCGCTTCAGAAGGCGAAACCCCCTGGACCCTTTATTAACCCCCTGGATATTTATTAATATAACTCTGATGGTGTTCATCATAAAGAGGAAAGTCATATACACCTAGGATGGCTTGAGGGTGAACGAATCATGGGGTAATTTTCATTTTAAAGCTCCATAAAGCCGATTATTATTTTCATTGTAAGGCTGATAACCATTAAATAGACCGTATTTAAATTCTATATTTTCTAGGGATACACCAATTTTTCCAGAATGAAATACTTTTATCAATACTACCAGAAAATCAATACTTTTATTTTTGCTACTCGCCAATACTGAGTACCAATACCTGTATTGCACTGCATTAGGCTACTATGATTTTACAGATCACATTTTCATGTAAAACAGTAATTATTCACGCCATGAAAAAAAGAGCACATCTAATATCTAATGTCTAATGTCACTTTGTCACAGCAAATATAAAAGCACTTGTTAAGTGACAGTGATATTCCTTATATTCACTGTAAGCTTTAAAACAAAGCCTATTTGGTGCTAGTTAAGCAAGTGGTTAAGTAACACGATAACTTAGTAATGCCTCGCTTCAGATTTAAGAGGTTATACAATTAATTGATTGTTAATTTAAACATGTTAATTTATACCATGCATGATTATTAAATGTAGATGCAACAGTGCCACACCTTTCACATTAGAAACCAGTTTGCCTCCCGTCTTCCCAAAAAGTGCAAGCTCACTGGTGATGGCCTCCAACATCTTGACAAAGTTTGGCAGGAAAAGGACGACCTCCACTTCATGGTTGGCCAAGTGACGGCCACAGCTGATGCCCTGAGCGCCCTGGACATGTGGTCCACACAACAGAGCCACTGTGGGCCGCTGATGCACATTCTTTGGAGTTAGTCTATGAGAAGAACCAGAACAATGATAACCAGACTGTCTGTAGATATTTCTGATAACGCAATTTCTCTTAAAGCCCCACAAACCTGTTAGGGCCTCCAAGTAGCGTGAGGGCCATCTGACTCGCGCATACGCCCGTCATCTCAAGTCTGCGCTCCAGAGAGAGACCGTGACTTTCTGCTGCAGCTAACAAACGCTTGTGCAACTCGAAAGAGATGCTGGGTACCACCAAACCTGAGTCTGGGAGAAATGGATAGGGAACGATTCAGACAGTGCACTATATAGGGAACAATCATACAGCCCTGAGCCTGAGAGAAATAGCTTAAATTAAGATAAAGCAAGCTAAATTATTTAATAGTTCATGAAGTCAGATTCTTACCAGTGCTATACTCTTTCGTTCCATTCTGTGGAACTGTGATCTGTCTGTAAACGACGGGTTTGGCCTCTAGAATGTTCTCGTCATGCCGGTATCGCGATGGTGTTTGCTCTCCAGGTGTCCCTCGAGATCTCGCACCATTGCCTCGCCGCTCTGACGAATCGATTTGCGAGAACACAGCAGCCTTGTCGAACAGCGCCAGATTCCCCTCAAAATCAAAGTCCTCATCGAGAACATCATCTATACCGTCTCCAAAACATTCATCGTCTTTGTTTTTCATATGACCTCCATTCTTCAGGCCGTTCTTTTTCGGTGTGGCCTGATTTGGCCCTCTGCAACTAGATGACCCTAGAAACATAGAAGTTAAAGTTTTAGCATTGTCTTTTACTGTAGCACCAGGGGTGTCAATTGGGTATGGCAGCGTATATGCCTGGTCAGGTCAATGCAAAGTAATATATTTTTATTGCAGGATTAACAGTCATATTACTACTTGTAACATATAATTTGTAATTGTTAAATAAAATAGCAAGTAAATTAAAGAGACCTGTTGTTCTATTCGTGTCATGCAAGTTCAACAATGCGGCACGTGTCATTTGCAACACGATTTTTGCTATGTGGAGTATTGTACCCAATCACAGGCATTTCTAATGACCAACCAGATGATTAAGTTACTGGTAGTGAGAATACCAGTTTCTCTCAAAGCGTTGAATGAATTTATGTTAAGCGCAAGTTTACGAAGTTTTACACGCGCACAAATCTTCTCATTATAACAAACAAAGAGACACAATGTAAATAAAAGATTCATTGTAAAGTTTAGTCAGACTAATTGATTAAAATGGGAGTTTTCGCACTCACTGAGTTTGCACTGAACTGACTGACAGCTTCAGTCATTATAAAGGAAGCGCTCTTTACTCGCTGTCTATAATAATTTAATTTGCAATTTGAAAAGTTTTTGTTTTTCATGAGACTTTGTGACCTTTCCTACAATTAAATGCTTCACATTTCAGTACTAAAGAAATGTAGCCTAGAAATCTAGACGCACCCTAACGGCAGCAAATCTAATTTGTCACGAGTGTCGTGTAGCAACTCTCGATAGACCTGCGAGCTGGAAAAACCAAACTCTGGTCAGGCCAATCACATCGTGTATAGAGTTGGTGGGTGGGCTTAACATCCTGACGCAGAATTGCGGAGGTTCCGTGCGCTGCTTGTAAACAAAGAAGCTGGCGAACAGCGGTCTTTCGAAACGGCTTTGGTCGTGACTCTGGAAGACTTGGAGTTAAAGGGTTAGTTCACCCAAAAATGAAAATTCTGTCATTAATGACTCACCCTAATGTCGTTCCAAACCCGTAAGACCTCCGTTCATCTCCGGAACACAGTTTAAGATATTTTAGATTTAGTCCGAGTGCCTTCTGTCCTTCAATTGAAAGTGTATGCACACTCTACAGTCCGTGTCCAGAGAGGTAGGAAGAAAGCTATGAAAAACATCATCAAATTAGTCCATGTGACATCAGTGGGTTAGTTGAAGCATCGACAATTCATTTTGGTCCAACAATAAAAAAAACTACGACTTTATCCAGCATTATATTCTCTTCCGCGTTTGTTTGAATCCGCATTCACGAGTCCACAGTGACGCTGCTGACGTAAGACGCAAAGCGTGCGTCTCCCTCAGACTACATGGAAACCAGATAACACAGCAGCAGCGTCTTACGTCAGCAGCGGGATTCAAACAAATGCGGAAGAGAAGACAATGCTGAATAAAGTCGTAGTTTTTGTTATTTTTGGACCAAAATGTTTTGTCGATGCTTCAAAAGAGTCTAACTAACCCACTGATGTCACATGGACTACTTTGAAGATGTTTTTCATACCTTTCTTTTCACCTTTCTGGACACGGAAGGACAGAAGGCTCTCGGACTAAATCTAAAATATCTTAAACTGTGTTCCAGAGATGAACGGAGGTCATACGGGTTTGGAACGACGAGTCATTAATGACAGAATTTTCGTTTTTGGGTGAACTAACCCTTTAAGCTTTTCTTTGAGAAAAGAACAAAGAACGGCACTTAAGTCATTCTTAAGAAGGGAAGATGTGTTCGGAGTTTTGCTGATCGGATACGGCGAAAGTTTAATCTATCAACTAGCTCCACTTCACGTTGCTCTGGTTGCTTGCAGTGCTATTCTATTGCGTGCAGAGGGAATTTGAAAGACAACCGTTTATCCCGCCCCTCGGATTGAGCCCTGCCAATGGTGAGTTCACACATAACATTGTCTATAACTATAATTTGCTGGGTTATGATCAAAACTATACATGATTCATCTTTGGACACACACACACACTTTTCACGTGAAGGGAGTAAGATTTTTGACGTCATCAGAGTTAGCCATACCTTGGCTTTTGGCAAACTGGCACCACTGTGTAGCATTACATAAAAGTAATTGTCATTTTAACAACTATTTAAAACAGGGAGGTTTAGGGTTTCAGGTAGGCCTACATTAGATTTATTTAACAACAGAAATATAATAAATCAAATGTAAAAATAAAACACTGCTTAGTCTTGACTGTATAAATTAAATATATACTGATACGGAAAGCTACAAAAGTAATTCAGTCAAGAGCAGTGAGTGATTTTCTCTTTGTTGGTTGATTAACATTATAGGTAGGGTAAGCGATTTTCGAAAAACACTGTTTTAAAGTTAGTCGGACCGACACAAAAACAAATGTGTAGCCAATTAGGATTAGGGGTCGTATGAAGGTGGAGGAGAGAGAACGAGCAAGAGGGAGATTTGTAGAAAGACTGTTGAAAGAGAGATGCCTGAGAGACATTACAAAAGAAAAAAGCTCATAAGAATCTCACTGGAAAAAGAAGGGATATGATCATGGAAGAGCTTTAGGACCTGCGTTAATATTAGAAACGCTGGGGAAAGCAAAGTGGGAAAACCTGAAAACAGCCACGGAGGTAGCTTTGATTCTACTCCATACGTGAGTAACAACCTATGAGTGTCATTGTTTGGCTGGAGCTGCTGTGCTGTGACAACTAACTACGAACACTTGCTTGTATTTATTCTTGTGTATGTTCAGTTTTTGTGCTTCCTTCATCATCTTTACTTAATTTTTTCTGAAGCATTATTTTGTTGCGGTTCTGTTACGATAAAGAGACATCCACTCTTGCATTGCGTGTGTAACGGAGGCCAGCTAGTGAGAGTTGCTCATGCTGATGACTGCTAGAGAATGCGATTTATACTGTTTAGCATCCGTGTTAGTGTGCCTCACATGCTAGTGATCGGGGTTCGAGACCGACTCAGAGCATAGCGGTTAAGATTGGAGGGTGAGCTTTGGAGGTGGAGCAATGAAAAAGGGGTGGATTTGTATGGGTTTATTTTAAATATCAACAATGTTCAGTAACGACTTAGAAATATCACTTACCTCACCTTTAAGCACAAAGACGGGTGCAGGTTTATTAGGCTACTGCTCAAATTGTTACACACACTTTTTTTTCCTCAAGTCCACTTGAGACATAATCGACTGTAAGAAGTTCACTTATTGCATTTAATAACATTAAGCATGTCAAACATATGTAACATTCATGTGTCAGTTTACTCTGTGAAGCATGCGTTTTTTCAAGTATTATGCCGCCTTCACGTGCCATCAGAAATGTCCTACTTCCCACTTCTGAAATCGTGATTACGAGCTCATCCCATTCAAATTTTGTCTTGTCCTATTTTAAACTAGGAAACGAGTATTTATGATAATTCTCGTGATGGCAGCATTAAAACCACGCAGTTGTCCTAAGCCGGTGCAATATGCATATCGCATTATGTACATTCGCGTTGTTTTGATGATTTCGATATGTTGTGCAGCCCTAATCTGAGTGATACTAAATAACACACACATCTAATTCAAAATCCAATGACACATGAGACTCACAGGAGTTGTGTCTTCGTCTGAAGCCTTTACTTTGGCCAGCCACGTCCATGTGACGCTCACCGTAACTCTTGGAGTAGTGTGGCACCGGTGACAACCCTCCTTCCTGCAATTTGGGTTCAGTTTTATTAGGTACTGTCACAGGAGCGCTGTTGACTGGGACGCCACCACCCTTGTCCTTGCGTCCGCCATGCGGTGTCAATGTGGAATTGGAGTCTGGACCGTTCTGCTTTGGGACTTCAGTGAAGCTCTTACGGATCTCCAGGATTTTGAGATCTTTAATGTCCATGGCACTGTGGATTAGAGAGGTGTACTCGTTTAATACAGTAACTAATTGTCTTTGGTAGTCAAATTCTGATGAGCCAGTATCAAATGCTGTATTAAGAATAAGACTTTAGAGTACACAATACCACAAAAATGCAGAATATGTCCACTGAAAAACATCTTTGAACTTCATAAAGGATCAACATAGACACTACAATGGAAGACATAATCCTAAAAGGGTCACCTATGCTATTTTTTATTATTTACCTGAAAGTGACCTCAGGCACAGTGCATTTGACTCCATTGTGGAAGGGATGTCTGAGAGAGATGGTCTGGCTGGTCTGGTCTACTGAAGATACTTCTCCTTGATACACTCCTAGAGTCGCTCCACAGTGGATTGAAACAAGGTTGCCAATCCAATCTGATGCCATTCTGACCAACTGAAATGAGATTAAAAAGATGTTTGTTATTCTTTATGAGTTTTATACTAAAACACAACTGCTGAAAACGGGGAACGTGGGAATACATTAGTATAAGGAATATTATGGAGGGATAAATCAAGTATCGAACGTTAGATGGGAAGATGCTAATGTTAGCCAGCTAGATGAACAGGACGCGACGGCTTTAAAATATACTTTTTTCGTCATTGTTTCTATAAAACTAGTAAAATGAGTTCATCACCTGTTGTCAATAGCAAATCCTTTAAAGAATGCGGGTAACTGTAATATCGTAATAGATTTGGATGAACTCTTGTGAAGAGCTCGACTGCGCGAACGGCTTCTTCTATAATGATTCACTGTGGTTGAGTATCAGTTTTGAATCTGTGTTTACTGCCACTTACCGGACAACCGCCAAAGTACATTGAGCTGCATGCAGTGGCATGAGTTGAAAAATCTTAAAATAAGCGATTATTAATATTAATCCATATTTATAATCTTGTTTTATAAATCATAAATATTATTGATTTATATTATCGCACTATTTAATTGATATAATATTATGAAATAATAGCTTTTTATAATTAATTGTTATTAATAACGATATTTATCATTTATTAATAAATTAAATTCATAGAATTATTAAATCAAGTATAATTTTCGCCACCAGGGGCTTTTGTTTGTATCTTAATGGAAACTTTAATTTGGCTTGAAAAAAGCCTGACCAGAAAGTTTGAAAAGCTTAAAGAGTGAAGGTTTTCAGCGTGAAGTAGTTTGAAGTTTAAAGTAGTTTAAAATTTGACGGTTTTGAAGTCAGAAATTAGATATGATATAGATATTGCTATTCAGAGTGGTTGCTATGGTGTTACTATGCAGTTGCTAGGGTGGTTGCTAGGTAGTTGCTATGTGGTTGCTAAGTTAATCAGGTGGTTGCTAAGGTGTTGCTATGCGGTTGCCAAGGTACTTGGGCTGGTCGCTAGGGTGTTGCTATGCGGTTGCTAGGGTAATTTGAGTGCTGCTATGTGGTTACTAAGATACTTGAGGTGGTTGCTATGCGGTAATTTAAAAAAAGAATCATGCAAAGACCATTGAAGAATTCACTGTGACATTTCCCACGAGCTTCAACAGAACCTGAGATGCCTTCGGGACTGTCTGAGCGGTGACAGCCAGTGCCAGCAGAGTGTTTGTTTGGACAAAAATGTGTGTGTGAACAGAACTGTGAAGGTGAAGCAGGACTCGGCCAGAGGCAGAGGCTCTTATACAGGCTCTGATTTGACGTGATATTGCTGTGTCGTGTGCAGTGCAGATGAAATTAATTTTACATTAGTACATTTCAAAAGTGCTTGAGCGATTTATCCTCTTCATGTTGCACATCATTTTACAAGAAATAGTAATTAATTATAATTTAATATAAAATATGGATAAAATGTATCTAAGTGTTAATTATTAATAATTATGTAATTATAATTATTATTTAATATTAATTATATTACAATTTATATACTCACTAGACAAACAGTATGTACTGCATAATAACGTCACATAGTTCAGCCACTTTTGTGTAGTGTGTGTATATAAATTGTAAAATAATTCATATTAAATAATAATTATAATTACGTGATTCATGTTTTTTACCTATATACATACATTTGTCATTATAGAAACGTTATAATGAGTCTTTAATGTAAAAAACATAAATTACAGATTTTTATGTTTTTTTTAAACCACAAAATATAATTTTGACAATTAATTAGTGTGTGAAACATGCATTATTAAGTGTTGTTTAAAAGAAAATATGAAATCAAATTATTCCACCATTTCAAAAATCAAACACGCCGCTCTTTCTCGTGATCCCGCCTCCCACATTACCTCACTATCATGTGATCATGTGACAACATCACAACAAAGATGTCTGCCTGCTTTTCGGTGCGGTAAATTGTTTTATCGTTTCTCAAATATATCAAAAGGGAGTGTGCATTTGCGTCAAACTACTGCGAAGTTGCCATCAAATTAAGATTTTTGTTTAATTAGTCAACTAGTCAGACTGTGCATATTTTACCACGTAAGCGATTTTACTTATATCTATCAGTTCATTATTGATTTGATTAATAAGTAACGCTCATATGTTGTGTTTTGTGAAAAGCGTCATCATGGAGCCCACCGCTTCGGGAATATTCTGTAACAGGATGCTCAGCATGGTGAACTCTGAGGATGTGAACGCCATCATTCAAGCTCAGAGACACATGTGGGTTTCCCTATCTAGTGAGTACCGTCTAGCATATGTACTAGGTTTTTAACCTGATTTTGCTGCATGTCTTCCAGGCTGGACCGTTTTGAGAAGACCAATGAGATGCTAATCAACTTCAATGGGCTGTCCAATGTGCGCTTACAACAGATGAATGAACACTTTCTCATGCACACCCGTACATTAATAGAGATGAAGAAAGACTTAGACAGCATCTTCAGACGAATAAGGTATTCTGTCCACAACGTAACTATAGGGTGCATTAGGTCAATGTGGGACACCTAAGATCTGATGTGCACATTTCATGTTCCATTACAGGCAAGCTTAGGATATTATGATGCATTAATACATTCTAGCTGGGTTCTCCTCAAATTGTAGATATTGAAAGTGCAAACAGTGTCTGAAAATATTATTTTACATATGTTTAATTAAAAAGATATCACAAAGTGTGGTGTAACGTCATTTCCTAACATGATTTTGTGTTTCCTCAGGACTTTAAAAGGCAAGGTTGCGAAACAATATCCAGAGGCCTTTAGCAGTAAGTAATTATGCGCTATTTTATATTGGGATACACTACAATTAAAACTGTGGTGATAATTATTTTCTAGATAATTGTGTTATGGAAGATAACTGATATTCCATTTTGTCAAAGTAATTAAATAAGAAAAACACAAGCTCTAGTTTTGTCCATGTTAAACAATGTTGTAAAGTCTAGGAAAACACTCATCAAGTTCAATCTGAAATCATATGAATAAAAACATGTTTGCAATCTAGCATTATTTCTATAATTTACAGCTAAGTTATGATAAAATAATCTTAAACTTAAAGATAGAAAGAAATGATTAACCACAATTAATATAAAATATATACTGATATACAAAATTAAAATCACTAATGTACATTAAAGTAAGATTTTGTAAATCTTTTTTACATTAAATTTTAAATAAATTAATGCTTTCAATCAGCAAGTATGTAATCAAAAGTGACAGTAAATACTTTTGTGATATTGATATATAACATTGATAATAATAATGCTTTCTGAGCAGCAAATCAGCATATTAGAATGATTTCTGAAGGATCATGTGACACTGAAGACTGGAGGTATATGCTGAGAATTCACACAGGAATAAGAGCCATTTTAAAATGTATTAAATAGAAAACAGCTATTTTAAATTGTAACAATATTTCACAATATTACTGTATTTTTGATCTTCCAAGTCCACTAAGCATTTGAATGGTAGTGTATAATATAAATATTTAGTGCATTTCAAATTGTGTACTAGTTTTGCTTATGTTGTGTAATCAAACCACTTTGTTTCCAAAAGACATCAATGAATGTTCCAACCTGGAGGAAGATGATGATGAGTTTGACCCCATCCCTCCCAGTGTGGCCACCACCATCACTAACACTGCAACGTCCGAACAGAGCACAGAGTCATGTGACACAAGCCCTGATGTGATATCACCCACCATTAGCTGCTGTTCTGAAGACCCCTCACAAGAGAACACCGGCACTCCAACCTCTGACAGTCATGAACCGGCAGTTTTACGGGACGAGGGTCCCGATTCAGCTGACATTTAAACTTCTAATATGGTGTTACTACATCCAGATGCCACTTAATGATGCAAGTCTACAGCTTAATGTTTACTATGTGAAATTGTGCTACTAATTTTGTGTTGTTTTCTGTTACAACTTTACATATATTTAAATGACTGCTGTGATAATGGCCTATAAAATTAATGCAAACAGTTTTTTGCAGATAAAAATACAAATGATACAATTAAATACACACACGTTTACCTGGTGTTGTGTAATATTTCATGTTCAAAACTGCTTTAGTTATTATTTAGTATTACTTTTTGGAAAATGTATGTCGTGAATAAAAGCTTTGTCACAGTATGCAAGGTGATTTTATTTTAATTAGGATTTAGATTTGTTTGTACTCTAAATTGGGAATAGTCTGATAATCTTGCTATTTCTAAAACACTATAATAGAAATAGTAGGCTACTAATAGTAAGCACCCACTTCTCCCCGTATTTTTTTATTACAGTAAAATGACTACATATCCCAAAATTCACCGGACCGGAAGCTCGCGACTACAACACATCAGCGTCACTCTCTTCCGAATCGTCTACCTTTCTGTCCGTTATTTAATGAAACTCCTGATGAAAAAGAAAATTATTTGGTTGAATATTGTATAAAGAGAACACAATGAGGCACTTAAAATAGCATTTCAAGGTAGGTAGAGAACGAAGCAAGTAAAATGACAATCAAGATAAGTGCACGGCTAGCAGCGGCTAACAGTAACCATAGACAACTGAGCATTCACAGACAGATTGTTAAAAGAAATACACTTTAAAAGATGTTTATTATCAAAACAGGTCTACGCCTACTTATTTGTATTTTAACTTTTCACATATTTAGCATTGCGTGATAATAACAGAAAGTTCATATAGGTACTGCTGCTCATAAATGTGCATGAACTCGTCTTGATGTACAAATTATGGATTACAGGCTAAATTCATGAGGAAGACTACAGCCAACTGTTGTGACGATGAGGAGGCTGAACAAAAAGAAAGCCCTGAACTTTGTGAAGGAGTTGGATGCTTTTCCCAAGGTTCCTGATAGTTATGTGGAGACAACAGCCAGCGGAGGAACTGGTGAGATGAGCTGAGATTTCATTTGTCAAAGTGATGGTTGGTTTAAATAGACTATATAAATATGCGTGTGTATGTATATCAGTGTTACTTTAATTTTGTGTGTGTGTGTGTGTGTGTGTGTATATATATATATATATATATATATATATATATATATATATATATATATATATATATATATATATATATATATAGTATACACTGAAATAAAATAAGTTTTTTTAGTTTATTTCAGTTGATGTTTATTTTAAGTTTAGACTTTTTATTGTTTTAACTATTATAACCCTGGTGTATGTAGGTATGTAGATAGATACTTTTTCCTTTCTGTATTTCTTCTCAAATATTACTGCTGTGATACTGAATTGAAACATAAAGCGAATTAAATAGTATTTTTCTTTCTCAGTGTCTGTGTTGGCCTTCACGGCCATGGCACTCTTGGCCTTCTTTGAGTTCTTTGTGTATCGGGACACATGGATGAAGTACGAATATGAAGTGGATAAGGATTTTACGAGGTGACTCACTAACATAACAGTAAATTGTTATTTTGTATCTGCATATAATACTGTAAGATGTGCATTGAAAACACTAACGTTTAGTTTTTTCATCTTGCAGCAAACTACGAATTAATATTGATATCACAGTAGCCATGAGATGCCAATGTAAGTACATCTTACTATAGTAATGTGTTGCATGACTTACAGCATAGGTATATCAATAATCTTTTGAATTTCTTTTCTCCAGTTGTTGGTGCAGATGTGTTGGATCTCGCTGAGACGATGGTGGCATCTGACGGCCTGCAGTATGAACCCGTGAGTATCTGAATGTTACTTATTACTTAGTATATTTTATAGTTGTGCCATAACATGTTTACAACTCTTTCGCAGGTTGTTTTTGACCTTTCTCCTCAGCAGAGAATCTGGCACAGGTAAATGACTTTTCATTTGTTTATAACGATCATTTTTTCAACCTCCAAGTTGGTTTCCGTCACCTGTGAGTCTGTGACCTCAGGACATAATTGTAATGTTATGCGTTTGTCAATGTAAAGATGTAATTATGAAAAGAAAAATCATTTTTGTGTCCCTCAGAACACTTTTGCTCATTCAGGACCGTCTGCGTGAGGAACATTCACTCCAGGATGTTCTGTTCAAGAATGTCATGAAAGGCGCCCCCACTGCTCTCCCACCCAGGTCAGAACACGACACCTGAATGAGAACGTATTACACTACATGTTGGCATGAAACGGAAGTCATAAGTTTTTTATTCCCTATAGTGACGTGTATTTGAGTAAAGTATGAGAAGTATGATGTTATTTTTGTGTTGAACGTTTAGGGAAGATGACCCCACACAGCCTCTAAATGCCTGTCGAATTCATGGACATCTCTATGTAAATAAAGTAGCAGGAAATTTCCACATCACTGTTGGCAAGTATGTTTCGTTTTTTGCATCCAATTACATTTTGACTCATTAAAAGTTGTTTTTAAGTACTGGAAACTTAATTGTAGAGTTTAAATGTATGTTTAAATGAATCTATGTCAGTTGAAGAGTCCATTTGATCGTTAATGTAGTCAGATGATGTACACTTTTGACTGAATATCATCCACTGTCTGTGTATTTCCTTATTTTATGTTTATTTCAGGGCCATCCCACACCCTCGAGGTCATGCTCATCTAGCGGCCCTGGTCAGCCATGAGAGTAAGCTGAAGAGCTTCTTCAGACCTTGACAAAGTTTGTTCATAGCCATGTTCTAGAAGAGTGGGTTTTGGTGCTAAAGATATAATCTGAACGACTCATTTTATGCAAAACGTATCTAGTGCTTTTGCATTCAGACTAGAAGGCAACATCTGTTCTACTAAAAAAGGAAATTGTACATTAAGTTTTATGTCCAAAAGGTTAGTTTGATAATAAGGACTGTTTTATTTTTTTAGCATACAACTTCTCCCATCGGATAGACCATCTGTCTTTTGGAGAGGAAATACCAGGCATATTAAATCCACTGGATGGCACAGAAAAAGTGTCCGCAGATCGTAAGTGATTGTAAACTTGTATAAAAAATGTCAGGAAAAAAGTGTGTATATATATCATTTTCTTTTTTATAAATATGTTTAAATGTTTGTAATTCAAATATAATGTGTGTATTATTTTATATAAACACACACATTATTATCTTCATCTCGGCACCTGTTAGTGGGTGGGATATATTAGGCAGCAAGTGAAAATGTTGTCCTCAAAGTTGATGTGTGAAGCCGGGTACATACCGTGCGATTTATAATAGCCTTTACGATTGTTTCTTGTCAGACTGTACGAACATGAAGCCCCTCTGTAAGCCATGTCACACTGTAAGATCTAAGTTGTCATTAATGTCAGACTGTACGATAGTTGAGGCGCACGCAAGAAAACTTGTCCAGAGTTTTATATCATCAATGAATGACACGTTTGGTGACGGTGAGCTGTATTACACTTTGAAATTGTGGCTTCAAAGAAATCTCTAGCGCTCATTTGGTCATAGTTGGTCTTGAAAAGATGAGCGGTCATTAATCGGCTGCCAGTGAACATGTCAAACTAACGATCAAAGACTTCAGATTTTAGCCTAGGATCAGAGGAATCTTTTAGGATTTGCCAAAATCACACAGTGTGTACTTGGCTTTAGAAGCAGGAAAAATGGGCAAGCGTAAAGCTGGGCATACACTGTGCGATTTTCGTCCGATTTTGAGTCGAATTCTGACTCGTGCGACTCTGTTTTGGGTCGGGACGATTTTCGTGCATCGTTTGTCTTGAGGGTGTTCATGCAGTGTACAGGGGGAAACAAGAGACGACAAACCTTTCCCCATCGGCAATCGGATGAATTTCTGGTGTGTCAGAAATTCTGATCGCCCCTCGTGAGGTTATCGCACAGCTGAAGCAGAGCTACGAACTGACTGCCCTATTTACCCTTACTGCGCCTGCACTTTAATTAAGAAATTTAACCATTTCATCTGTAATGCAGCAAGAAAGAAAACAAAAACAGGGAGATCTTTAAGTTCTGTAGGCAGCTATCAAATAGCAGAAATTTAGTTGCTCCACCAGTTCGTGTTGTAAAATGGATAATCCAACCAAGTCTTCCAAACAACCATATAGCCTATCTAGCTCCTCTTTTAATCATTCAGCTTGAGCATTAATTTACTTGTTTTACTTTCACACTTTATTTATTTACTTTTATTTACTACCCATTATTTAATATTGACTTAATTTTATGATCACGGGAAATGTGAACTGTTTTCCATCATTTGACACAAAATGTCATGTCATTTTTATTATTATTGATTTTTTTTCTTCTTCGTTTTCACTGTGAGCGCACAAACCGTGAGCTTTGGCTTTACATCGCATTCAATCTACTAGTACAGTACAAGTAGGTAACCTTTCTGAAATTGCAGTTTATGCCTACCGTAAGGATTTGAGCGAGTTTGACAAATTGTGATGGCTAGACTGCAGCTCATGTTAGATTTAGACTCTCCAAACCTGCAGCTCATGTGAGGTGTTCCCGGTCTGCTGTGTCAGTGGAGGCAGTGTGATGCTTTGGGCAATGTTCTGCTGGGAAACCTTGGGTCCTGCCATCCTCGTGGATGTTACTTTTGACACGTACCACCTACCTAAGCATTGGTGCGGACCATGTACACCCTTTCTTGGAAACATTATGGCCTCTTTCAGCAGGATAATGTGCCCTGCCACAAAGCAAAAACAGTTCAGGAATGGTTTGAGGAGCACAACAACGAGTTTGAGGTGTTGACTTGGCCTCCAAATTCCCAGATCTCAATCCAATCGAGCATCTGTGGGATGTGCCGAACAAACAAGTCAGATCCATGCAGGCCTCACCTTGCAACTTACAGGACTTAAAGGATCTGCTGCTAACATCTTGGTGCCAGATACCACAGCACACCTTCAGGGGTCTAGTGGAGTCCATGCCTCGACGGGTCAGAGCTGTTTTGGCAGCAAAAGGGGAAACCAACACAATATTATTCATAATATGCCTGATTGGTGTATATTTAACTTGTTTTATTAGCAAAAAATAAACATTTATCTATATGAGTGACTTTATTAATTATAAATAACATTTATCATTTATATCCTATGTTTTTGTTTTGTTTTGCTAGATAATCAGATGTTCCAGTACTTCATTACCATTGTTCCCACAAAACTGCAGACATACAAGTTGTCAGCGGACACACACCAGTACTCAGTCACTGAACGGGTACAGACGGCTTTAAAACTCCAAAATATATATTCATAACCATCTGTTGTTTTAATTCAAGTTTCATGTCAAACTGACAAGATTTGCTACATTTTACGAAGTTGAATTTTAAAAAGTGATTTTTGTAAAGTACATAGTGTATGCATGATTGCCCAAGGATGAACACTGATGCCACATTTGGACTCTCTTTCCTTAAGGAGCGTGTGATAAACCATGCAGCGGGGAGTCATGGGGTTTCTGGGATCTTTATGAAGTATGACATCAGCTCTCTGATGGTTAAGGTGACTGAGCAGCACATGCCCCTGTGGCAGTTCCTCGTGCGGCTCTGTGGCATCATAGGAGGCATTTTCTCAACAACAGGTAAATGGACAGGAAATCTGCTAATCAAAATTATCATTTGAAATGATTCAGTGATTGGGATTGTTTTCTGCAGGCATGTTACACAGTCTGGTCAGCTTCTGCATAGACGTAGTCTGCTGTCGTTTTAAACTGGGGGTTTACAAGCCGAAGACTGTAAGTAGTAGTTAAGGGGGTTTCTATGCATCATTTTTAAATTGTTTTGGAACTGAGCATTGACACTTTACTCTTGTTGTCTTTAGATGAGTGTTTTTGATGGCCACATGAACAGCCTGACGCCACTTCTTTCTGAGAATGGCGAACACTAGCTGGGCTCTCCTCCTTCCCACATTTAAAGACCAATTCAGTCACTATTCAATCTGAAACACAACTGTAATTTCTTGGATTAAGTTAATACATAATATTGAGTTTGACGGTCATTTGTGTTACTGTAAAGAGCCATCTGCACTGACACTAAAATAATAACTATTATACAGGTATAAATTCATAAATCAGTAGTTTGCACCTCCCCAGAAAATTGATACATTTAAATTATATATATTGCACTCATGAAATGTTTTTCTTTTTTTAAATGTTTCTAAAGCAGGCATTTAAATGATTGGATCGTCTTTGATTACATGAAATACTCCATTTTAAAAAGTGCAGGTCCAGTGGCTTTCAATACAACCCTAAATATGGGAAAATTTCAGACACGACCCATTCATGACAGTATTAGCATCTGGTTGGGATGTTTGTAATGATTGTCCCCAGCCAGAGCCGAGATCTCCACCTCAGGAAGGACTGATTATTTTCTGTTCATGTGCATTTCAATTACTTTTGCATGATTATAGATTCTTGTGCCAAAGCCTTTTCTGGTTTCATTAGGGTCCCTGCTGTAATAGTTAAGTCGGAAAAGGATTTGTAGTCCCTTTTTAAAAGTCTGAAGACAAATTACAGTCACGTATAACAAAATAAATGGTATTTTGCTTCGTTTATGAATTTTACATGACATTCCCCAGGATTGAGATTTTTTTGTGTGTGATTATTCAGCGTGTCTCCTGAGAGTCCAAATAAAAACACTTTCTTATGCACCTGCATATCTGTGATTTCTGAGTGTCGCCACCGTGTCTGTTCTTGTCCCCTGAGCAGCAAAATAAAATCTTATATATAAATATATATAAATATAAAAACTTCATTAGTTTGTCCTCCGACACTAGTGTAAACGCTTACATTAGGTGTCTATTGAAGGACCCGTCATTTAAAGCCTGAGGTTAGTTGTTGTTTTTTAATTAAAAATAATAAATATACAATTTATTCTTGCATATAATTTAACACTCTCATTTGTTCTTTGTTGGTCCTTTCTTACCCAAAGGACCCAAAAAGGGCAAGTGTGCAAATGACAATTACCAGAGCAGCTGGTATATGAAATGACCTTGTTACCAGAAAATCACATACAAATCATAACTAGATTTTCTGAAGGCAGAGCTTGCGATTAAAAAAAAAGAGACCCCAATGACTTTCTTTGTTCTGGGCAACACAAAGGAGAAATTTTGAAGATTTTTTAACAGTTGTTAGTTCATCGTAATTCAATACAAAGCTGTCAAGCTCCCAAAAAAGGATCATAAAAGACTCATTTTAACTACATTTATGGTGCGTTTTGAAGGTTGAAAGCTCCAGTCCCCATGGAAAAGAGCAACCGGGGAATTCTTCAGATTATCTTCTTTTAAGTTGCACATACGAAAGCAAGCCAGACATGTGGGTGAGTAAATGATTAAAGGGATAGCTCAGCAAAAATTGAAAATTATGTTGTGAATTACTCACCCTCATGTCGTTCCAAACCCAAGACCTTCGTTCATCTTCAGAACACAAATGAAGATATTTTGATGAAATCGAGAGCTCTGCTGCCTCTAGAAACGCTGGATAGTAGGCAGGAGGAGAAGTTAGTGTATGAGAATAAGAGTTGATTTTAGGTAGACACGTGAAGTTGTTGTTGAGAATAAAATACGAGGTTTACAAAGATATATATGGTGTATGGCGCTAACTACCAGCAGATCTAACACACTTTCAAGGCCTAGAAAGATAGTACATACATTTTTAAAAACGTCCATGTGTCTCCAGTGGTTCAACCTTAATTTCATTTTCATGCGCAAAAAAAAAAAGACATTATTCAACAATTTATTCTCACCTGTCAACTGCGTAGGTCGTAGGAGACTGACACAGACTTGAAGACATTGTTGAGTAAAGCCGTTATTTTTGTTTTTTACGCACAAAAAATCTCTATGCTTAATAAAATTAAGGATGAATAGCCACATGGATGTCTTTCCTACCTTTCTGGGCCTTAAAAGTGGCGTTGTGTTGCTGTCTATCAGCGGTCAGAGCTCTCGGATTTAATAAAAATATATTTTGTGTTCCGAAAATGAACGAAGGTTCATTTAGAATTAACGAATAACCCTTTAAGTATCTCTTAAATCTGTAACAAACCTTTTGTGTGACTTTAGGCTTAAATTATGTGAAAAAAATCTCTCGAACAAGATCAAGAGCATCATCATCCACGCTAGGTTTCTCCAAAGTTCCTGGAGCATCAGGAGAAGGTTTCAAATGGCAGTCTAGTTTTGTACGGGTACTTTCTTCCATGCAGTGTCCATATGGCACAGTCTCTTGCTCGGCAATATTTGAAACACAGGTCCTGTCCTGTACATCCGAGTCCGACGTGTCTTCATCTGTCTCCGGAATGATCTTTACCTCCTCCTGGGATTGCATTGCATCTCTAGCACATGACTACGATTGATAAGAAAAATAATAATAGGTCTGCGTCATGTGGCATAAATAATTCATTTGTGAGAATCAAAATCAATTTACCTTATCATCCCTCAAAATGCTTAGCGCGGTTTCCACGAGCTCCCTCTCGTTCATCCAATACGTGACGACCCTGAGAAAGACACCGGTGGGCGAAAACTATTTTCCCTGAAACGTCCGTTCACATTAATTTTAAGTGATAGTTTTTAATGAGTTTCTACCTTCGTCGGCTCTTCGCTCTCCGTTTTGTGGCTTCGTGTGATTTCTTATTTTCCGCTTCAGTATTTTTGCTGCATTTAACGTCAGATTTCACCATCCAGAGTGGAAGGTTTCGGGGCTTTTCCGACATTGTAGTGTAGTTTTGTAGCGATCAGCCAAAAGGAACATTGTTTTTAATCTCTTCATTGACTGTTTTTAAGATAATGAATGTTGTATGCGCCACCCTGTGGACTGGAGAACAAATATAGCCTTCCGTTATTTCACAAGAAAACGATAAAGTGAATTTAAAGGCACAGTACGTTTTTTTAATTAAAATACCAAAAAACCACTAGAACAATGTTATATTTGTTGACTTGTGTGAAGTTGTTTACTTACATTATCCCAAATGTTTACAAGAATGTTTAAATCCAGAGAAATGTTAACCAGGACACGGACCAAGTCCGTGCGTCACCTATCAATGACATCATACCGTGAAACAATAACTTAAAATCTTAGGGATCTCCAAGTGTCTGACAAAAAAAGTTTGGGCATCCTTGCATTACACGAACAAACAATAATAAACAGCAACATTCAATGTTTTCCAGGTTTTAAATATTTGTGTCCAGGTGAAGGTCAACGGATAAGATTAAAACACAGTGTTAAACAGTAGTGATGCGCACGTCAGCTTTTTTTCCAACCCGCGGTTCCCCCTTTTATGAAATTATTTGGCCGGCCCAGCCCGCCCCCCACCACTGTATTTTTACAACCCGCCCACCCGAACCCGCGACCATAAAATAGACATACTAGGCATTGTAATGTAAACAAAAGCAGCCTTCATTTTAGCCTGAAAGTGCTTGGAAACATTGCCTTGTAAACGAATACGTAACATAAATCAGGTCATATTAACAAGATAATGATAAACATTCTCCACATTTACAAATGTGGAGAATTTGTAAATGTCTCCCTCGGCAACTTCTCCACTATCACCCTCCCACTCACTAAACTCATCTCTTTTTCTTTTGACTCACTCGGCTGGCTGGCGGCAGGAGTTGGTCGTGATGCCAAAGGTTTGGGGACATCACGCAAGTTACGTTGCAACAGCCTTCGTACTGTAACCTTATCAAAGAACCTAATAAATATGAAAATAGATATTCCCAAATATTTAATATAGGCTATATGGAATTGCATGCAACATACATGGATTTTTTTAAATTTATTTTGTTTTTAATGACCCGCCCCGCTGCAAATAAAGTGACAATTTCTTTATCCAACCCGACCTGTTATGAGACGACCCACGCATCACTATTACGCTATTACACTATTATTATCTATATATCAGCAGTGTTTGGAAACTTGCATATTTATTCAAATAGAGTAAAAGAAGAATTAGGGTGAATCAATAAATTATTAATAATTTACTGTCATTGTGTGAATATGTAATCCTGTAATCCATAAAAAAGTAACTGTAATCTGATTACGAGCAATTTACATGAGCATTTAACATAATAGAATTACAAGTACTTAATTTTTGGAATCTAATTGTGTAATCCATATTAGGCCTACATGTATTCAGTTACTACACACACACACACACACACACACACACACACACACACACACACACACACATATATATATATATATAATGGCTGTGATTAATCGCGATTAATCACATCTAAAATAAAAGTTTGTGTTTAAATAATATGTGTGTGTACTGTGTATAATTATTATACATATATAAATACACATACATACATGTGTATATTTAAGAAAAAAATTGTTTTGTATATAAAATATTTATATTTACATATAATTATATAAATATATATACAGTATATATACTGTCACATCACATTAAACCGCGTCAAAATGCCATTTATCATTTAAATTTCGTGATAAAATGGACAGAGTATGGACAGAATACTTCATTTGTTTGCATTTAAAACAAGCCCACTGTTCTGTTAAAGACTGCATTACACACGTGCACCTGTACCGAAATGGTTCAGTACCGTTACACCCCAACTTTCAGTACGATGAGAGCTCACACAATCAGACATGGGTATAATCAGAACTATAAAATAACTTTAGACCTTGTCAGAGTTTATTTAACAGTATATCAGAATATCATACAGGTAAACAAGATTTTAGCAAAATTTATTATATCCGTACTGTTGCATTTCATAAAAATATTTGATCACTTAGTCTTTGAAACTATCAATAATACATTAAACCATATTTATAGGAGTACAGCTGTACAAGGTAAATACACATCTAACACTAGACAGTAATATTGATCTGAATGGGCCCTGGTATGTGCCATCTTTCACAGATTCAATATTTTCCTCAGTAATATAAAATGTTTTTTTTCTTTGTCTTATTTTCACAGCAGGCAGGATACAGCTTCAAACAGTAAAAGCTATGAGCTGTGCAATAAATGCATCCACTTTTTCCTTCACCGTTTCTCGCTGTCTGTCTCTCCATGTAAACAGCAGTTTATTCTAGCACACTGCACCCAATGGTGGAATCAATGGAGACTACAAATATTATGTGCTAGCTACAAAACCATCAGGGAGATATGAACAGGGAGCATTTTATTGTGGCACACATTACTAATATACACTATCTTGTTTCCACTGCAAAAACAAAACAAAAATAAAAAAAACTTTATGAATCATTATTTTACTCTTTTCCATCAAAAAACAAACATCCTTAAAATAAGATGAATCTACTTGAATTTGTTTATTTTTAAATAAGTTTTTCAAGCATAAATGTAACCAAATTTTGTGAGGTTTGTGCTTAAAACAATAAAATACCTCAATTAAATTTAAAAAATGTTTTTGTTTTTTTACTTTACACATTTAAAGTGACAAATCTATGGATTAATCTTTAAATGGTGTATATATGAATTAAGAATAATAATTATAATTGATTACTTCTGTAAAAAATAAACTTGCATTTTAATATTTATTTAATAAAAATGAATAAAAATATTTTTTTTAAATGATAAAGCAACTACATTTATTTTGGCAAAAATATATGTAGCTGAACACAATCAGAGTTATATTAAATAATATCCTGGTTCTTCCCCGCTTTGTATTGGGACTGAAGACTGATGAGTTTTTGAAGCTCCAAAAAGTGCATCCATCCATCATAAGAGTCGGTCAATAAATGCGTTCTGAAGCGAAGCCATGGGTTTTTGTGAGAAAAACTTTTAGGATCAGAGGTCACCCTTCCATCGGAACTCGACTCTCTTGTGAGTCCGTTGCCGGAAGCCAGTGATTATAGTATATACAGTTTTAAAATATGGATATTTTTATAAAAACCCATCACTTGGCTTCAGAAGGCTTTTCCCAACCCACTGGAGTTGTATAGATTACTTTTATGATAGATGGAGCTTCCGCTATTCAATGCCATTACACAACTGAGAAGAGCCAGGATATTATTTAACATAACTCTGATTGTGTTCGGCTGAAAGAAGAAAGTCATTTACACTCAGGATGAGTGTGAGTAAATCATGGGATCATTTTCATTTAAACTTGTTTTAAGGATGTTTAGAAAATGCTACAGGAAAACGAGAGACAAAATACTGATTAAGACTTTTTTTTTGCAGTGTTGAGAAGTAGGAATGTGATAAGCTTAAATTGATATGCAATATTTTCAATGCATCTCTGGACGCAGTTTCAGGATATTCTGCAGTTCAAGAAACCACTTGAAAATCTGGAATTACATTCCACACACCTCAAAAACAATTGAATTGGCACAGTTATCAGCCTGTGATCAGAATGACAGGTGCTGAGCAGCATAAGACAATTTCACAATTAAATGAATACAAAAAGAGCTGAAACACTGCATGGCATCGAACCCTTCCTCCACACGGTGCGATTCAAATACTGTAAATGTTTCTGTCGATCTCTATCACCTTATGAAACGCATTAACACACAGTCTCCTTCATCTAATGAAAAGGTCAGAATGATTGAGGTTTGGATAAAAGTGTTTGCCGCAACAAACACAAAATCTAGATATATTATCTCCTTATTTTCTCATAACGCTGTCCATGTGCCAGATCAGAATTTTTGATCTTTATACATTTTCACTAACAAAACATTTTCACAACATCAGAAAAAAATTGGCAAAGTTTGTCACCGTTAAAGCAAAGGTGAAAACAAAAGCTCAGCTTTTAAGATGTTTCAATTTTTATGTAAAATGCATATTTCATACTGCTCTTTGTCCTGCCTGTAAGGCACTCTGCCCCATACAACTGGGTCCCACCCATTCATGCTAGAGAGACCCTGATCATGCCCATTTCACTTAAAAAGATCCCTTTTCCTCGTCTCGGCTCCCAGCCGAACCTTTCCCGTGTCTTAACCAGGTGCGAGTGTCAAGCGATAAACCAAAGTGACTGGAATATGAAGTTCTGGATACTGATTAGCCGATAATCATTTTCATGTTATGCTTGATAACCTATAAATGGCCGATATTAAAATTCCATACCATTTTGTTTAAATAAATTAAAAAAGAAAACAAAAAAATCAACCATTTGTTAAACTGACAAGTGAATTTAGGCACCACAACATTAAAATATACAGTGTGAAAAATTAACATTCATTGTGAGATTTGCCAAAGATCGCGTTTATTTTTATTTTTTTAAGATTCATTTTTAGTGAGCATTAGATGATGGCAAGATAAATGTAACAATGGGAAATGAGCATGCTAAATAAAATACCAAACCAAAATCGGCCAGGTATCGGTATGGTACCAAAATCTTGCACCAGGAATGTGGAGTAAAAATAAGTAAATAATTACATTTTATAAGTAAATTAATCAATATTTAAATCTTATAAGTCCAAAATCTACATTTATGTGTATGTAGCCACGCCCATAATTAAATCGTATTGGTTTAAAATCCACATTTGTATATGTAGCCCACCCATAATTAAATCTTATTGGTCTAAAATCAACATTTATGTGTATGTAGCCCCACCCATAATTACATCTTATTGGTCCAAAATCCACATTTATATGTATACAGCCCCACCCATAATTACATAATATTGGTCTAAAGTCCACATTTGTTTATGTAGCCCCACCCATAATTACATCTTATTGGTCCAAAATCCACATTTAGTGTATACAGCCCCACCCATAATTACATCTTATTGGTCTAAAATCCACATTTGTTTATGTAGACCCGCCCATAATTACATCTTATTGGTCAAAAATCCACATGTATGTGTATGTAGCTCCGCCCACAATAAAATCTTATTGGTCTAAAATCCACATTTACAGGTATGTAGCCCCATCCATAGTTACATTTTAATGGTCCAAAACGGACATTTATGTGTATGTTGCCTCACCCATTATTATATCTTATTGGTATAAATTCCACATTTACGGTAATGTAGCCCCATCCATAGTTACACGTTAATGGTCCAAAATCCATGCGTTTTCGCATTTGGAGTGAACAGCCAAATTATCTGTCTTGTCGCACTTGGTTAAGACACGATGAAAGACTACACGTCTCCTGGTCTCAGACCAAACTGCCCTGAAAAACTCCCTCCTTCTTTAATTAGCTCTGCTAATTAATTCCCATGAACTACGGAGCCATCAGAGACATGGGAATGAGGCTTGTGAGGTGTAAGATGACACCCCAAATCCACAGTGGTGGTACACAGCACAGGGCCAGTGAGGCCGGAATGACGCACTCGGGCTTCGGAAACATCTGCGGTCCTTCTTCGGTTCAGTTTGCAGTGTAACCGAACATTTGGCTGGGTGGGTTCATCGATAGACTAAACCATACTAATGTAACACATTGTCTTGGGTCCTAAAGGGATACGTCCATGCGGCAGATTTGGCGATTGATATGCATTTATCTCCCATAACTCCCAGCCCGAATGGGTCGGCGATACTTTAACCTTGTATCTCCATCATGGCGGCCTCCTTGAATATTTCCTGCCAGTGTTTTACAATGTCTTGTGTGACGTTTTTTTCCCCCATCAGACATATAACGAAACTCAATACTAAAACGTTGAAGTTCTCAACTAAGAAGTTTGTGTGTTTCTTCGGGAATCTCTTTTCATGCTACACATATATTTGCGATATTTGACCCCCAGTATCGCTAGGGGTTCATTCTGAACATCTTGAAATGATACAAAAAATAAACAACCTCTACATGATGATAAAATAAAGAGAGCTCGGGTCCACAGGACGGAAGAACGAGGTGTTGAAAGTTCGGCTCGTTCCCCTGCGAGAAGTTTCCGCTCTGGATCCAGAATTAAACAGCGAGAGGGCGAGCCACGCGTCTTTGGCTGCCGTTCATCTGGATCGTTCAGAAAAACGAAAAACAAACTTGGATCAGCGACTATATGAAAAGCAAGTTGGATGCGACAGTCCATTTGAGGTTGATGTGTCTCCATCTGTTCTTAATATTTTCGACTTTTATGATCCATCTTCTGTTTTTTAGGCTGTTCAAATCACAGCTCTTACAGGTGGACCGGCCACCCTTTGTTCCACAGACGAAGCCCCACAAAACTGACCTTGAGGGGTGCCGTGATTGGTCCAGACTGTCTCAGAATGCCACAGAAAGTTCAGGGTTTGAGGCTGGATGAGATGACAGGTGATGGCGAAGGGCGAGTGTCACGCTAGTGGGGTGAGACTACTTCCGACAAGGCAGGGGCGGCTGGAGAGACAGCACTCCAGGAGGCGGCACTGTCTACCAGGAAACACAAAGAACCTGTAAATCACCCGATACCCCTGACTGCACATCAAGGTTACTGCCAATGGACACAACAGAAGCGTTGGGGAGCAATGAACTGAAATGTTTTAGTAGCATTTCTAGTAAAAAGCTAATTTAGTGTAACAGGTATATCAACAAAATGATACTATCCCTCAACCGTAATGTTGGGAAGTTTGATTCATGTTAGTGAATTGGTTTATTTGGATGATTTATGTAAATTATCTTTTTATATATTTTGCATAGCAAAATATTTTATGAAATACTGCATATAATCACTGTATTATCTTATCTGTATTATCTTATTATCTTATCTGTATTAACTTATTACATATTGAAATATGTATATTTCGATATATGTCATTTCTATTATAAAAATGTATATAAATAATAAACATACATACGTGTTATGAAGGGCCAAACATGAAATGATTCTATGAAATCTGAATTTCTATTTATAAATCCTGAATGAAGTTATTCAAATATAAAGGCAAATCTAAATATTTAGTTATAACTATAAATAAATATGAAACAAATATAAAAAAATAAACAAAAAAATATACTACAAATACATGGTTTACATTTATACTAGGTACATGTATATATATTCAGATTTATAATTTTTAAGTAAATATTTGGATTTACATATATATTTTTTGTTTATTTTTTCATTTGTTCATATTTATTGAAAAAAAATAATTTTTTGTTTTTTGTTATATATATATATATATATATATATATATATATATATATATATATATATATATATATATAATGCTGTCAAATCAATTAATCGCATCAATTTATCACATCCAGAATAAAAGTTTGTGTTTACATAATATATGTGTGTGTATAATTATGTATATTTAAATACACACACATACATGTTTATATTTAAGAAATAAATGCATGTATACTGTATATACCATATTTATATCATTTATATTATATATACAATTTTTTTCTCAAATTATATATATATATATATATATATATATATATATATATATATATATATATATATATATATATATATATATATATATATATATATATATATATATATATATATATATATATATATATAGAGAGAGAGAGAGAGAGAGAGAGAGAGATTATATATATAATTATAATTCCTGAAAATGTAAAATCCTGTAAATATAATGTAAATATATAGTTTAAATATGTAATAATAATTAATTAAATATAAATGAATAACCCTTTGCTAATTTTATCGGATTTTTGGATAATTTTGAAATAATTTAATAAATACTTCTCTGGTTGTAAATAATCCTATAGTCATATATTTCAAATGTAGTCCCTTAAATAGCTTCAATGTTTTTAGCAATTTTTTGTTAATGGGAATGAGAAGCTTGATTGTAGTTTAACTACTTTAATGCTTCCATCAGTTTCAAAGTAGCTTCCCCAACACTCCTACGCACACATGCACACAGTGACACAAGACGCCACCAATCACAGTCTGGTTAAAAAAAATACCAAGACATGCGACGTAACGTATGCTAGCATGCCAATGCAAACCGAAACAGAACAGAAGCAGAGAGAAAATCTACAGTTATAGAAGAAACGCAAGCAGAAAGACGTGCAGGATGCCACGAACCGTGTCTTTAGAGTGTCCCATTATGAAGAAATAGGGTGAGGCTAGAGTGTCGCTTTTCATGCACATGGAAAGGTTGGTAGATACCATTCCTACAGGACAGGAAGTAAAAGACTAAACTATTGCAGTTAGGAAAACAGAGCAGCTGATAGAAGAGAGGCGTTAAGACAACACTGGTTACAGGCTATCAGACGTTTCATCATTAAATGAAAGTTCACTGAAAGGTTTAATTGATATAGTGAGTCATCAAAGGCTTTTAAGCTTTTAACAGAGAGTTTTCAGCTAAAGCAAACCATCAAGATCACAGTGTGCAGCTTGAGCGATTGTTCCCCCGGTGCACTCCAATAAGCACATTTATGAGCATTCACTCTTTAGTTTGTCCAAAATCAGCAGGTTTTTAGTTTTAAAACATGATTATCAATTTTATGTCCATCTGAAAAGTTGCAAATGGCTATAAAAACTTTGCTTTTAAATTGCAACACCCACCATATTCCGGCACCTGTCCCGTGCCCCTCTTCAAGAGCAGACGCACCCGGCGACCACCGGCCTTGATGAGCTCGATGGCGCGGGCGTGACTCATGTCTCTCGTACTCTCGCCGTTAATTTCAATAATCTGATCTCCAACCTGTGGATACGGGGAAAATCAGGAGGGATATTTTGAGTCAAGATCACCCTAAAGGTGGTTAGTGTATGACAACTAACCAATCAGAATCAAGTATTCTAGAGAGTCGTGTAATAAGTGCATATACACTACCATTTAAAGGTTTGGGGTCGGTACCATTTTTTTTATGTCTCTTAGTCGCTTCAGCTCACCAAAGCCGCATTTATTTGATAAAAATACAGTAAAACAGTAATATTGTGAAATAATAATTAAAAACAAAACTGTTTGAATATATTTTAAAATCATGTGATTCAAAGCTGAATTTCCAGCATCATTACTCCAGTCTTCAGTGTCACATGATCCTTAAGAAACCATTCTATGCTGATTTGCTGCTCAAGAAACATTTATTATTATTATTATCAATGTTGAAAACAGCTGTGCTGCCTTAATATGTCTTATAAAATATGCTTTATGAAAATAAATTAAATAAAAAAAATTTGAATGGCAGTATATGCTGCAAGCCAAATACAATTTTACATAATTTTTTTTTTTTTTTACACAGGGTGAAACGTTCAAAATAGACCTTAACAGTTTGAGTGTGAGACTCTTATTTGTAAAAGTGCAATTATCTAAAGCCTTTTCCATCTAACAGTACTGACGATCTCAGAATGCATGTATCTGAAGAGTTTTCTCACCCTCATTCTGCCGTTGCGGATCGCGGGTCCGTCCTCAGCCAGTCTCAACACAAACAGATCCATTTTATATTCCCGCCCTCCGCGGATACTAAAGCCAAATCCCTTCACACTTTTATCCAGTTCCACAGTGAAATAGTCATAGTCCTAGAAAAATATACAAATGGAAAAAATACAAATTCTAAGTGTGCTTTTCAAGACAACCCCCACATTTGACTTTTAGTTAGTTTTTATCCAATTAAATTTATTTATATTTAATATTAATTTATATTTATTTACTTATTTCTAAAATTAGAATAACATTTAAAATCATTATATGAGATCAAACTTTATTTAAATATTTGTAAAAATAAATAAATAAAATGAATATATATATATATATATATATATATATATATATATATTATCTCTTCATCACAGCACCTGTTAGTGGGTGGGATATATTAGGCAGCAAGTGGACATTTTGTCATCAAAGTTGATGTGTTCGAAGCAGGAAAAATGGGCAAGCGTAAGGATTTGAGCGAGTTTGACAAGGGCCAAATTGTGATGGATAGACGACTCCAAAACTGCAGCTCTTGTGGGGTGTTCCCGGTCTGCAGTGGTCAGTGTCTATCAAAAGTGATCCAAGGAAGGAACAGTGGTGAACCGTCGACAGGGTTATGGGTGGCCAAGGCTCATTGATGCACGTGGGGAGTGAAGGCTGGCCCGTGTGGTCCGATCAAACAGACGAGCTACTGTAGCTCAAATTTCTCAAGAAGTTAATGCTGGTTCTGATAGAAAGGTGTCAGAATACACAGTGCATCGCAGTTTGCTGCGTATGGGTCTCCATAGCCGCAGACCAGTCAGGGTGCCCATGGTGGTCATAATGCTATGCCTGATCGGTGTTTATATATTACATATGCATATGATATATACGCTCACCTAAAGGATTATTAGGAACACCATACTAACACTGTTTGACCCCCTTTCGCCTTCAGAACTGCCTTAATTCTACGTGGCATTGATTCAACAAGGTGCTGAAAGCATTCTTTAGAAATGTTGGCCCATATTGATAGGATAGCATCTTGCAGTTGATGGAGATTTGTGGGATGCACATCCAGGGCACGAAGCTCCCGTTCCACCACATCCCAAAGATGCTCTATTGGGTTGAGATCTGGTGACTGTGGGGGCCATTTTAGTACAGTGAACTCATTGTCATGTTCAAGAAACCAATTTGAAATGATTTGAGCTTTGTGACATAATGCATTATCCTGCTTGAAGAAGCCATCAGAGGGCTGGACATGGTCAGAAACAATGCTCAGGTAGGCCGTGGCATTTAAACAATGCCCAATTGGCACTAAGGGGCCTAAAGTGTGCCAAGAAAACATCCCCCACACCATTACACCACCACCACCAGCCTGCACAGTGGAAACAAGGCATGATATATCCATGTTCTCATTCTGTTTACGCCAAATTCTGACTCTACCATCTGAATGTCTCAACAGAAATCGAGACTCATCAGACCAGGCAACATTTTTCCAGTCGTCAACTGTCCAATTTTGGTGAGCTCGTGCAAATTGTAGCCTCTTTTTCCTATTTGTAGTGGAGATGAGTGGTACCAGGTGGGGTCTTCTGCTGTTGTAGCCCATCCGCCTCATCAAGGCATTTTCGCCCACAGGACTGCCGCATACTGGATGTTTTTCCCTTTTCACACCATTCTTTGTAAACCCTAGAAATGGTTGTGCGTGAAAATCCCAGTAACTGAGCAGATTGTGAAATACTCAGACCGGCTCGTCTGGCACCAACAACCATGCCACGCTCAAAATTGCTTAAATCACCTTTCTTTCCCATTCTGACATTCAGTTTGGAGTTCAGGAGATTGTCTTGACCAGGAAGGACCACATCCCTAAATGCATTGAAGCAACTGCCATGTGATTGGTTGATTAGATAATTGCATTAATGAGGAATTGAACAGGTGTTCCTAATAATCCTTTAGGTGAGTGTATATATATATATATATATATATGTTACATTTTATTCAGTTCATAACAGGTACAGAACAAATACAAATGCTCTATATCTTTTATACAAAAACAAATGAAGAGATAAAACATGGTGCATTTAATGGAGATTTTCTGGCTGTATTGTACTGTTATTGTTCCGTACTCTGGATGTCAAGTAATATTTGTATGTAATAAAATGAGTAGTTTCACCTGTGGTCTGTAATCAGCGATGGAGTGTTGTCTGTAGTCAATCAGAGCAGGTGGGTGTCTGTACTCCATGGTGGGCGGCTGTCTGTAGTCTGCTACAGGTGGATGTCTGTAGTCCACCGGGGGCTGTCTGTAGTCTGTGTATGCAGCTTGGCAGATATCAGGTTTAACATCCTGCCTGGCTTTTACTTCCGACCTGTAGTTACCAACAAGGTCAAATGAAGCGATCTTGTCCCACAATTCAAACAGGCTAAATAACTTCAGCTACACATTTCCCACAGAATTCAAGTTCAAACCACCTAAACTCTCTGAGAATGTTGTTTTAAATACTATTACGTCCCATGTACAATCAAAACAACATTGTGAATATATTTTACATCTAGCGGTGACCTTTTCTTCTCTCTGACCATGTGAGCAGGGCTTTGCTCATGGGCCATATTTATCAAGTCTCAGTTCCCATCTTTCACAACGCATAAATCAGAGCAGTCTTGAGCCAACCCTGGGAAAAATTTTTGCAAACCCTGCTTGAGAGGAGAAGCATGTATTATTGAAGAGGTAAATAATTTATCATGAAGTGTTAAGTGATGTTACTTGGGCTGGTGTGAGAGAAAGACAGCAGATGCTCAAAGCGTTATTCGAGATTGCCTAAGGCAGTTGGGTTGAGCCCAAAGACTACCTGAGAGAAACCCTGAACACATGGAGAGAGAAAGAAAAAAAATAAGAAGAATAAAATGAAGAGATTTAGATGTGTCAATCTCATGAAGCATGTCCAGAACATGCCTGACACCTCAAAAGTCAAAAGTACAAATAAGAAATATGTCATGTTATATATATCAGTATTATATATAGTATTTTCTTCTAATTTAACATAATTTTAATTATAACATAAATTACACTATTAATTTATGTTTTATATTTTGCAAACAATGGAACCTGATTTTGTACCAGTGAAGATTTCTTGCATTGAAATATGAAAATTAAGTACAATTTGTCCAAAAAAGCTCATTACCATAAAGAAAAACAACATTGGATGTTATTTATATTGTAAACTAAATTATAACAATTTATATTTATTTATAAATTATAAATTACATTGAACTTAATCATGACAATTGCCATTTAGAACTGATAATTACATAACTCAAAAGTAAAACGGATGAATAATGGAAATGAGAATTGGTGCGGGGTGGGTGGAGGTGCTTAATTGTGATGAAAATGTTATAATGCAAAAAAACAAATCTTAGTATGGTATTTAAAACAGTCTTCATTTTCTTTATGGATCAATTTAAATGTGCTTAAACATGATAAAAATAACGTTAAGGCAAAAAATCTTTGCAAAATAAAACCAGTCGAATAGGTGGATGGATTAAAAGGATGGATGGATGGTTGGTTGAACAGACAGACAGACAGATAGACAGATAGACAGATAGACAGATAGATAGATAGATAGATAGATAGATAGATAGATAGATAGATAGATAGATAGATAGATAGATAGATAGATAGATAGATAGGGCAAACAGTACCTGGTGTCATGTAGATACAGCTGTGGTGGTACCGGCACTGATCCGATGGAGGTGGGTTGAACCCCAGGGATGCCTGGATCCACAACAGGAGCAGCCTGAGTCACCACTGAGCCCGACTGCATGGCCTCCAAGCCGGGCTGACTCACAGGGAGACTGCTTTGAGTCACTGGTGGGCTGTTGTGTGGAGCTCCAGGGCCCGACTCCATCAGCAGAGGACTGGGCTGCGTGGTGGCCGGGCTGGGGTGAGGCGCTGGTGGGCTGGGATGAGCCACCGTCGGGCTCTGCTGGGCTGCTGGGCTGGACTGAGTCTGAGGGCTGTGCTTCTGGGCCACCATGGGACTCTGCTTCTCCGATGTAGGGGCCGAATGAGCACCGTTTACGTCTAAGGCACAAAATTATTGTGTTGTTAAAGGATGAAGACAGAAATCTTTCTTTATTGTAACATACTCTGATCATACCTTCCTCTGGGATGATGTGCAAGGTGACAGTGAGTCCAGCGTCTTTGATCAGCTTGACAATGTCAGCGTGAGGCATGTTGATAATAGACTGACAGTTGACAGCCATAATACGATCACCAACTTTCAGCTTCCCACAGCGATCGGCCGGGCTGCCCTCAATGATGCGGCCGATCTTATGTGGCACAGCTACAAAACATATAAATGGTGAATTTTATAAAAACTGCATGTAAAATATTTTAGTTAAGTTTTTTACTGAAATAATGATAAGAAATGCATATTTCCCTGTGATATAAAATGATATTATCCATAAAGAAAGTATATTTTAGTATATTAATACTTTTTAACATTGTAACATTTTCATTACAATCTCAGTTATATTTATTAATTTATAATTTATATAAATTATTATAATAATATTCTCAATAGTAATCTTAAATGGTACTAAAATAGGCTTACTAGGCTATAATAATAATAATAACAACAAATATTTAATTATATATATATATATATATATATATATATATATATATATATATATATATATATATATATATACACACACATATACAAACACACAATTTAATATTATGTAATATATTATAATAATAAATATTTAATATTAATATAATGAAAATATTTATTAATATTAGTATTATTAAAGTATTTAATATTTATAATCTACTGTATATAAAATTATAAATATAAAATACTATTATAAACATTCTCAATAGTATCTTAATGGTACTATAATACTACTAATAATAAATCCAGTATTATTATAACCAGATATATAACAAGACATATTTTTATCAATATTACTATTATACATTTCTTTTATATAAATGACTATTGATAAGATGCATCAGCTTCCTTTCTTTGAAATGCAAAATCTTTTTTTATGTTTAAACCTTGTGGACTGTCCATCCCAGACTTCCATTACATCTGCACTTTAAAGCTTTACTATGTGTGCATGAATGCATTAGTGTTCACCAGAACATCAGAGTAACAGCTATGTGAAGAGAGGACTTACTTATTGTGTTTGTGGTCTCTGGACGGTTGAGGGAGCTGATGATGACAAAACCGAAGCCTTCGCTTTCCTTGCGGTGGATAACTACATCAGTGGTGGGGGGTAAGTTGACCGGGCACACTGCATGACCCCGGGGAGAACTGCTTTGATTGGTCATTGCACCATTTTCCTCACATGGCTGGCCTGCAGGTGGCAGCACACACAATCTCAGCCAATGCACAGCTATTACACAGAAATAAATAACTGCCCCCAATTACTGCGGCTTTACTTCTTAATAATGTATTTAACCATTAACACTCTAAAAAATGCCTGAAAATATATAAATAAATAAAGAAATGTGCACATGTTTTTGAGTATATTTGGTACATCAGGCTTTTATGGCTCATTTAATATAATGTAGTGAGAATATGGAGATCATACTGAAGGTGGAAAATACCAATTTTATTCAGAGGCCCAAACTGAGCAAAAATATGCAATTTGGTGCAGATGCTGATATTTTATGGCTAAAAAGTAAGATGAAATTCTGATAGTTTGACATGTAAATTAATGAGATCGTTATAACACTATATTAGTTTTATGATCAAAGCTCTGTAGTTAAGTTCATTGTGAAAATAATCAAACGATACATGGATAATCAATTGAACCTGATTCAGTCCAGAAAGGGCTCATCTTGAAATATTCCTAATAATATAAAAGATATTCTGATGTTTACTTTACTGTGAAATCTTTCCTGACGTTTTAAATATGACACTAAAAGGCCTTTTAACTTGCTAAAAAGTATCAAACTATCAATCTGACAACAGGCATGTAGCGGATTGTGTTCAACTGAGTTTTCAGCAAAGTTTTGATCATGTTGATAATTCTGAGCCCTTTGAAATTTGTATATAAATATTATACGGTAGGCTTTATAGGGTTATTAAAGAAACTAAAAATGTACTTGTCTTGTACCATGTAATTCGTCCTAAATTTGTTGTTTTATAAACCCTGACAGTGTAGTATTGACTGGATTTGAGGATGTAATTGCTGGTTTTGTGGCACTGGAGAGTTTTGCTCACCCTGCTGTGTCAGAACTCTCCTCCTGACGGTCAAGGTGACCTGTCCGTTTCGTGCAGCCGCGTGCATGAGGTCGATGACGTAGCGGTGTGGTCTCCCCGCCACGGGCATCCTGTCAACCGAGACCAGCTCATCTCCCGGACGCAGTCTGCCGTCGCGCTCCGCGGGGCTGTTCTCTATGATTGCTCCGATCACAATCTGTGAAGAAAAATCAGTCATCACATTAATGTGAACTGACATTCACAGTCTCATTATAATATTGTCGCCAGTTTTACATCACATGTTCAAACAGCGATTTTCTTGACTAGCTGATGGGTTTATACATGTCTAGCCTGACAGAAAGTTGCTCTACTGCTGGCATTTATTTAAAAAAGTAAATTAAAATAACAGAGACAACCAGCTAAGAGAAGACAGTTAATAAACCGTGATTTGAAATCCAAGAAAATCCATGACAATTCAGTCTAAAGTAATGAGGCTTTTAACAGACACAATTCTGCATAGAATGTGTTTAAAATAAAGCAGCACACCTAATGTACAGTAGCCATAAATGCTATCAGATGCTAAGATTATTTGATATATACCGTGGTACTGAACAAGATTAGTGTTATTGTTAATGATAACTATTATGAGGAAGAAATTTTGCAGTAAACAAACAATTCTGACATTGATTTTATTTAAATAAATAATTCTTAAAATATAATATAGAATTATTAAAACATTATTAAAATTGTATTTTTATTTTCAATTATTTCTAGCAACGTATTCTGTCAAAACAACAACAGGTCTGATTGATATGTAAAACAGCCAATCACATATGGAATGTCAGGGCTGCCAATATTACATATAAATAAATATATGAATATTTATATACAAAGAAATGTAAAAAAGCAAAAATAAATAAATATAAATAAATATACATAGAAAAGCAAAAAACAAAAATTAATAATTATTTATACATTTATTTCCATATTTATGTATTTATTTATTTATTTCTATATATATTTATTTATTCTTTTATTTATTTATACATTTATTTATTTCTGTTTTTATTTATTTTCACATTTATTCCTTTCTACATTTATTTATTTCTATATTTATTTATTTATGCATTTCTTTCTTTCTTTCTTTCTATATTTATTTATTTATAAATAAAAGCGTTGAGGCCACAGTGACACCTAGTGGTGTGGCCGAAATACAATAAGTACAGCCTACTGACACTGATACCAGACCATTGCATTTTAATGTAACTTCCAAAAACAACACTGACAGCAACAGAAAAAAACTTTTCTATTAAGCGGTGGTAGTCTTTAGCCTACTTCCATAAACTCATGTCCAGGGGCAACTTTATTAAATGTATAAACGTCACGTTAATCCACATATATGGCATAACGGAATCAATGAAGTGATACGTTTAATATGAAACTAAAACAGACAGCAGGGGCAGCATGTCAATGTCTTAATGAGTGAGTTACTTGATTCCTTAAAATACACTGAATCAAAAACAATGCGGTTCAGCTGTAGATTTGTTTCTGATCATTTCTATTTAGGCCTAGCTATATTTCTATTTATACCAGCTACATTCAGAAATGGAAATTACGAATGCATTACTATTTTGTTTTGAATTTCAGAAAAGTATATTGAATATTTACATGTTTGTATCTCGTTTTTTTTCAGAATAGTAAAGTGTCTATCCAAGTATCATACTGATCAAATATCGAAGCTATCTCTATCTAATAGTCTACTTCAAAGATTGAATGAAATTATTGATTGTTAAAAATGTCTATGTCTATATATATATATATATATATATATATATATATATATATATATATATATATATATATATATATATATATATATATATATATATATATATATATATATATATATATATATATATATATATATATATATATATATATATATATATATATATATATATATATATACCCACAACCTCTCATGACCAAACATATCAAACATCAACCCACTGGCAGTATAGGCTATATCATAATATATTTTCAAATTATCGTCTTTATTTACTCCACAAGTGGGTTAATTGCCGGAATCTGTTATTGGATGACTTAGGCAACTCAATAAAGGCAACACGTGAAACATCAACAGCATTTTTTAACAATCAATAATCTCATTACCCTACGCACCAATAAATGTTGGAAGAAATAAATGCATAAATAAATATATAAATAAATAAATAAATGCATAAATAAATAAATATAGAAATAAATAAATGTAGAAAGGAATAAATGTGAAAAATAGAAATAAATAAATGTATAAATAAATAAAATAATAAATAAATATATATGGAAATAAATAAATACATAAATATGGAAATAAATGTATAAATAATTAATTTTTGTTTTTTTGCTTTTCTGTGTATATTTATTTATTTATTTTTGCTTTTTTACATTTCTTTGTATATTTATTTATATATTTTTAATATTGGCAGCCCTGACATTCCATAATCACAGTGCTGTGTGTCTTATCACAGGCAGATGGAACCATTTCTGATGGAATGAAATGGATGAAATGAAAAAACACTGAAATGAAAAAAAAAAAAAATGAAAACGAGATATAAACTATTTATGGAAAATCCAAGCTCAAAACTAAAATCTAAAATAAAAACAAAACAATTAAAGCTGGGCATTATAATGAAAATATCTCATTTTTATATCATAATTTTGAAGCTTGATGGACACAAACTCATGTCATAATATTGACATCATTACAAATGCATCTTAAGTCTGACATGAGAGCGAAAACAGCTTGTGCGTATTTGGGTCACTTAAAAAAAAGAAAGAAATTAATAATTGTATTCAGCAAGGATGCATTAAATTGATTAGAAATGACAGTAAATACATTTATAATGATACAAAAGATGTTTTAGTTAAAATAAATGCTGTTCTTTTTAACTTTCTATTCATCCAAGAATCCTGAGAAAAATATATCAAGGTTATTTTGAATTGTAATATTATTTCTCAATAATACTGTTTTTATTGTATTTTTGTTCAAATAAATGCAGCCTTGATGAGCATAAGACTTCTTTCAAAATAAATAAAAAATAAATTCTAACCAGCCCTAAACCTTTTAACGGTAATGTATATCAACATACAGCCCAGCTCTAACAATTACTATGACATTTTCAAAACTATAACCACCATCATGCTATCATGGTACATGCCCAAAAAAACCATGGTAAATGTCAGGTGTGTGTTTCCATCTGCTGCTCGTGGAGCTGTACAGATATAAGCCAGTATCTGTTTATCCTGCCCCATACGAGCCTTGTCACGGGCCTCCGGACTCACAGCCTGCACCGCCTCATCTCCACCCAGGATCCTGAAGCCGAAGCCGGTCTTCTCACGCAGCAGGTGCACTTCCACTTCTTGGTACTCCACACCTGAGGAACAAGGATTACAGATTAGATCAAGCACACCCAATTCGAGTTTGAGTTAATTCATGGTGCTTCCTTGGTGTGTTTGACATAAAAGCAAAGACCAGGGCTTCTTCAAGAACGTCAAACCATCCCTAAACCCAACCACAAGCTGAAGGATCAGAGCTGAAGCACCACCCGTTATGTAGGTCGTCTCACAGACTGGAGTGCTGAACCTTCTGATGTAATGGAGAATAAGAGTATAGTGGTAGACAGAGAGCTAAATATAGAGCGCTAAAGTCACATGGGTTACATAAATTAGCAATTGAAATGTGACTAACAGCATATGTGCTCTGTGACATAAAAAAGGGAACGCAGCACAATGGACTTGCCTGTAGAGTCTGTCAGGGTCCGAGGTGGGATTGGCTCTGTGCGAATGAGAAATGAGAGCTTCAAACAATCAAATTATTCAAAAATATTTTGAACTATCAACTGGCTTTATGCTTTATTGAGGCTCATATGTGGGAAGAATCACAAGGAACCTGTCAAGAATTTTATTGGCTCATTTTTCACCTCAAATTGAAAAGAAATGAATAAGAAATTATCATTAGATTAAAGAAAATTAAGCCTTTTTTCTAGTTGTGACATGATTTTCATAAAAAAGAAGCCTCTCAATTGTCATTAATATAAATAATATAGTATAGCAGTGGCGTGCAGTCCATATGAGCTGCGAATGCACTGCATACCCAAGCCATTCGTGGACTCCCTGATTAGTATTTACAATATAAATTAATATAAATTCCCTTGTTTAAGGTGTACCATAAAGCTTATATGATATTATAAATGTTAGTAATACGTATGTAACCCTCTGTCATTTATTTATTTGCCAAACAATGGTCATTTTCTTCAAATCTGTAGTTCCGGGTATGCGGATCCACAGCAGCTTTGGCGCCTACGCTCTGTTGTTATGTATCGTCATCACTGCCCCACGTTCTCATTGCTTTGCTGGCATTTGTGGGATTTAATGTACAGGGTAAGCTGTGAGTGGAATTTGGGGAGAAACAAAAACTAGCAGTCCTAAAAATGCCAAATTTTTAAGCAAATATATATATATGTATATAAATGATTAGAAAACAGCTCCCACCAAAAGCTCTGACTTACGTCTGCTTTCGTAAATGGCACGTGACTTCTCGTAGAGGTCGTAGGGGTCAGGCTTGCCCAGGTGGAAGCCCTCTGTGTCTGGAACAGAGGAGCGATGGAGCGCCTGGCCGGGATGTGCAGCACCGTGGGGGAGCAAAGCGGCCGACAAGCTGGTCTGGGGGCTTCCTTGAGGGTCCCACTGCAAGGACAAAATAGACAAAATAGGTTTGAGTGGATAATATAAAGCACACGCTAAAAAAATAGCAAAAATTTCTCATGTAGATCCTTTAAAAGATCAAGCAGAGACGATTCGGTGTATCATAAAGGTGACCCCTGTCATTACTCCTGTCCTCTTTCTGCGAGGACAGAGTTTTGCAGTCCAATCGCTCTCTGGAGGTTCAGCGAAGGAGAATTAAGCCCTAAGTGTGGCGCGAAGTGTCTGTGCTACAGACATGCGCCCCGGGGGCTAATGGATCCTATTTCCTGTGAGCTGTTCATTTCACCTGCAGCTTTCTGCTTAACCTGCCAATTCCATTACGAGCCCTGAATCCAGCCGAACTGGACGGCTTCCTGAAAATGATGTATCTTACACCGGCATAAAAAAGTGAACTCACATGAAATTAGATATCAAGGCTAGTTCTAGAAATACCTAAATGTGCTAAATGAAATGTTCCGTTACTTTACAAGGCTTCAGAGAAACTTAACCTGAGAAGTGTAGTCTCTCAAACAGCATTTGTGGACCTGCAATGCAATTAAGGCATGTAAAACTAAGGACAATTATACCCGGACTAAAAACCCAGTGAGGAATTTATTTGTTGCGGGGTAGTGAAAAGAGCAGCCTGGGTGTTCTGCTAAATATGCCCGCTCTCTGGAATACTTGATTCTGATTCTACACACACACACATAAACACCTATCAGGCATAACATGATGACCACCTTCCCAATATTGTGTTGGTCCCCCTTTTGATGCCAGAAAAGCCCTGACCCGTTGAGGGATGGACTCCACTAGACCCCTGAAGGTGTGCTGTGGTATCTATCAAACTTGTTGTGCTCCTCAAACCTTTTCTGAACCAGCATTATCCAGCGAAAAAACATTTTGGACCCTTCTGAAAGGGTTTGTATCATGCTGAAGTGGTTTATTTTGTGAAATAAATAATCCGTGAATAAAATAAATAAGAAATCAGGTATGGAGTGACATGAGGGTGAGTAAATAATGACAGATTTTATTTATGTGTGAACTCCCTCTTTAATATTTAAAACTTCAAATGAATCCATTTTCAGAAACGAGGTGTTTTTTTTTAAAGTCCGCCAGAGCTATAAATCACACGGCAGCATGATTGAGTCCGGGGGTCTCGGGGACAGAGGAGGAGGAATATCAATTGAGGATCACCTGCATAATATTTGCTCAGAATAATTTCTCTTCATGATAAACACATTCTAGCACACACACATATTAAAAAGAAACACTTTGCTGTCAGTTAAAGCTTTTTGTTTGCTAATGCAGCAGCACAAGAGGCATACTGATTATGTACGCCACCCATGGCGACTGCATTAATGCATCTGTCACCCGGGACATCTCCATGTCGGGTTTCATCAGAGTGTTATCCAGCGTGCCGCCGAACACGTGCTGAGACTAAGAACTCGCGGCTGCGGTTTGTCTTGAACAGTGATTGGAAATTGATGCAGCAATCGCTCTGAGCTGCCGAGGGATTTCAGCCATCAGGCGCTAGTCCAAGATCTTTGCTAAAGGGCAGCGGATAACCAGAGGTGTACAGGTGGTCAAATCCTCTTACGTTACATGAAAACGTAATTTGATCATTTCTCCAGCAAACAGTGCCGCAGAACGGCAACTGCCATCAGCATACCTGCCAAAATTATCTATCAATTCAAAGGCAAATATTGGCAGAAAATGCTTAAAAATCCATTTTAAAGGCAACACTGCACATTTGATCTTCTGCTTTTCATATACTGTACATTGGAACAACCAACCAAAAATATGTATTTGTCTGATTACCTTCAAAGAACCGACTAATTCATACGAGTCATTTGTTTGGGAATCTAACTACACTGTTACAATATATATGATTTGATTCATTACAAAGAACAATTCATTAGAATTCAGGAATCAGACCACACTTGTTCCACTCTATGTGTTTAATTCACTAAAAGATCCAGCTCGTCAGAGTCATTTGTTTAAGGTGTGGACTATACTGGTTGCTCTATATGTATTTAGTCGCTGAAAAATGTCAGTTCGTAACTACAGCACTTTATGTTGTGTTGAATTGGTGGCTAATTCGGCTGAATTTGTATAATCTCAAAACATTTTTGTACGAACTGCTTACGCCCCACTGACACCTCTCTGCAGTGGTGGACAATAAAGGGGTGATGAATTGAGAAATCAACATTCCCTTGAGCCTTTGATATATTAAAGGTCATGGTAATATAAGAATATCCTGTAAGTTTCAGAGCCTTCTTTGTTAGTCAAAGAAAAGCTTTTATCGACACCAGGCCCAGAAAACGCGAGTTCTCAAATATATACTAATCTATGACGTCATAGGAGGGGGAAACGCCACCTCTACAGATAAATGTGTACGCCTGCTTCTGTAGCCCCGCCCACTGATCGTGGAGCTAAGGGTCACGCGACCAAACTATAAACATGGCGAAGAGAGTAATACATTGCGCTGTGCCTGGTTGTGAAAGAACACAGTCCCTGCGTAAGCTTCCTTCTGAACACACACTTATGTGAGTAGGCTAAAACATGTTTTTTTATGTGTTAGTGTTGCATTGTTACAGATCGTTTGAAACCCATTGATTACATATACCTTAGCACGCTGTGACAGGGCGGAGAAGGTGTTATTGGTTCACTCGTGATCAGACTTGTAATGTTATGGGCCTGGGTAAAGGCCAACGTCACAGGGCATTGTGTTTTTCAGACGGGCTAAATAGAGAAATAATGTTCCTTTCTTGCGCGCGCGCGTGTGCCTGCGTGCGTGTGTGTCCGCAGTTATATTCACCGATCAGGCGAGCCAAGTAATACAAAAATAACATTCCAATCAATCGCGGGTGGATGAGAGATGAATCATTGTGTTTGTTTGATAAAGATATTTTTCGATTCCCACATGTTCTGAGGGGAGCTGAAGCTCATTAAATATCCAAATCCAATCCTAGCCGTGGGCGTTTACTTCCAAGTCTTCAGTGCGGCACACCCATCAAAACCCAGCGTTTTTCAGAGAGCCTCAAAACCAGGTCAGAAAAATAGCCTATTACTTGTCTGTTTCGTTCTGTTTTTGCAGTAACTGTGTTTGGGCGCCACTGAATAAGTAGAGCAGGAAATGTCTAATTATTTTAGTACAGTGTTCCAAGCATATGTGAGAACTGTTAATGGAACCGGACGGTTGAATCTGAATCTGAATATGAGCCTCTGAATTAACAGCAGTTTAATGTCAAGGTCAGTTCAAGAATATGCAAAAACAAATAGTTGTTTGAGAAACTAGAGATGCACTGATTGCAATTTTCTTGGCCGATTCCGATTTACATTTTGTTTGTAAATTTGACCTGCCAATTTTTGCCGATTCAGATTTTCTTTCTAATTGACAGCATATTCAATAAGGATATGAAATAAGGATATTTAATTTAAGATTAATTCTTACAATTAAAGATACAAAAGTTATTCAGCGAGTGATTTTCTCTTTGTCTTTTGTTCTTTGACAGACAGCAACAGGTTTATTAGACTACTGTCACTTTAAGAGTTTTTCTGTTCCAGAACATGCGCTATCTTTCTCAGCTATTTATGTTCCAAAACTGACTGTTTAGCTGAATCCTTGCAAAGAGGGGCATTTTGACATCATTTTGTGTGTATTTGACCATTTAAGTGTCGTAAGCCACTCATTTTGCTACTTGCACGACTCACAAAGAGTGGTGGCTTGTGCGCTCCACTTATATAGATGACTGGTGTGTGCGTTTTTGGTGTAGGCATGAAACCTGCGGGAATTCGTAAAATTGTGAGCAATACAAGCACTATTCAACCAGAATGAATGAAACGAGCGAGTGAGAGGAGCGGTGTCAGGTGTGTGTGTCACTTCGCAGTCGGAGAGAAGAGAGCATGAACGTGCAGCTGATGTTATTGCCTGTGCCGCTGACAACCAAACGGACCGACTCGGAATTGGAAAAATGTGAGACTTACCGGCCAGTCGCCGGTCTTTGGCCGAGAATGCGGAAAAACACCCGTTTTGCATATCTATGAGATAGTAAACATTTGAAATCCATTTACCTGTTTTGCGGGATCCCAGGGTGTGAAGAGGCCTGACAGAACAAGAAAAAGAAAGATTAATATCATTATATCTTCCTTAAAGAGTAGATTAACACATTTTTCATAACAGTCACATAATATTTTCCCTTCACTTCGTTGTCCTGTAGGCTCTTAAGTGAGGAAAGTTTATTGCATTTATTCGTGAGGTAATTAGCTTTGAACATAAGCCAAACTCTTTAAAAGAGACAACAGACACTAAACTAGATTTTTACAACTCTTACACATTTCCATCAGGTCTGAATGATCATAATGAAATAATATTGGCCAGCAGTGCTTTTAGCTAATGTGTTGTATTTATATCAGTACTGTACAAATATCTGCAGTAAAATTGCACATCATATTAGTATTAAAGGAACACTCCACTTTTTTTGAAAATAGGCTCATTTTCCAAGTCCCATAGAGTTAAATAGTTGAGTTTAACCGTTTTTAAATCCATTCATCCGATCTTTGTATCTGGCGGTAGCACTTTTAGTATAGCTTAGCATACATCATTGATTCTAATCAGTCCATTAGCATCTCATTCAAAAAATGACCAAAGACACTTTCAATATTTTTCCTATTTAAAACGTGACTCTTATACAGTTACATCGTGTGCTAGGACCAACTGAAAATGAAAAGTTGCAATTTTCTACAACTATATGGCGAGGAACTACTTTCTCATTCCTGCATAATAGTCGCGGATCTTTGCGGCCGTACCATGGCTGCAGCGGCGCAATGATTTGTTGGTATTCTGTGAAACATGGTGGTAGTATACACCTTCGACTTACTATCACAGCCGTTTGGCTAATCACACAGAACCATGGCTAATCACGCAGGTAAATCCACAACACAATTTGTCGGCTGCAAGCCTGAAACTTTCTCTCAACTACACAAACTTAGTGCCAGTCACATTGAAAGTTACCTAGCTGGGGGCTACTTTCAGCGCTGCGTAATATTATTGCGCTGCTGCAGCCATGGTACGGCCGCGAAGATCCGCGACTATTACGCAGGAATGAGAAAGTAGTTCCTAGCCATATAGTTGTAGAAAATCGCAACTTTTCATTTACAGTAGGTCTTAGCACACGATGTAACTGTAGAAGAGTCAAGTTTTAAATAGGAAAAATTGAAAGTGTCTTTGGTCATTTTTTGAATGAGATGCTAATGGACTGATTAGAAACGATGATGTATGCTAAGCTATGCTAAAAGTGCTACCGCCAGATACAAAGATCAGATGAATGGATTCAAAAACGGTAAAACTCAACTATTTAACTCTAGGGGACTTGGAAAATGAGCCTATTTTCAAAAAAGTGGAGTGTTCCTTTAATGGCAATAGTAAAATAGTATTTATTTTAGTCATAATAATTATTTGTATTACTGATTTTTTTGTTTCTTTTAAAGACATAATTTGTATTTATGGACATGCTACCTATTTACTTGAGAAGAAAATGGGGATTAGATTGATTTTCTGACTTTATTGACATTGTTTTCTTTTCTTGCTTTATGAAAAAATGACAAAAGCGTCAGAAAAATAAACATGATTCAAAATATATTAGTCATATTATTTCACACAATTTAGAAAAATAATTCAATGATCAAGAATATTATACTTAATATTGCTTAAAAGGTGTAGCTTGATGACGGCAAGTTTGAGCGCAGAATCTTGGGACATGTGGTCTTCACCTCACAGCCGGTGGAAAAGAATCGGGACAGGACTCGGGCAGAAATCATGTTGATGGATGTAGTTATTAACGTTACTGTAGTATGAAGCAGAGCAGTACCGAGTGTTGTGGAGCCGAGCAAGGCCGCTGGAGCGATTGTTAATGAGATGAACAACACACGCCTCGCGAGTAGCGGGACTTTTATTATGGCGGGACACAGTTGCCGGGCGCCGGCGATATTTCCGCTTTTCCGGTCATGAGTATGAGGTAACACAGCTCTGTTTATCATATTACATGCATTTGAGTGTGTTGAAAATTAAGTTATGATGTTACTCTGTGCGTTCGCTCGGCAGCTGCTATGACACTTGTTGCACACTGCAGTGAGAGTAAAGAGTTTCTGCCAAATAAAACCGGAAACTGAGGGTAACGCAGATATGACGCAATCGACAGGCGACTCCCTCACATGCTATGCTCAGAAGTCCCGGTTCCTCGGTTAAAATAGCAATTTTCTCACAATTTACAAATAGTTGGAAACAATTGAGATATTTTAAGTACTCAACTGAACAAAATATATAACACTGGCCTAGTGGTTTTTGGATATTTTACTGCCAAAATACTACATAGTGCACCTTTAACATGCTTCATAATATTATCTAAATGACCTAAAAAAAGTTTTTTTTTAAAGGAGATTATTATTAAGTATCTTATAGACTACATTAGGTTACACAAATGGAAAGCCATTTTTAAAGGTCAGATTTGGTGGAAACTATATACTGAAAACTGCAGTTTTGCTTTTAACAGTAAGTAAAGAACTACCACAATACAGTTTTTTTTCAGTATTAAGTTCCCCATATAATAAAATTCATGATGTGCGTTTGTGATATGACTGTGATAAGAAGAAGGTTGTTTAAGATTCATCTGCAATTTGATTATACCATGGCTGGAGGTGCTGTGAGAATAATGAGTAATGACTTTTCCATTCCTTAGTCTCTTTCCTGTTTCTTTCAATAATATGGACTGCATTGTGAGTCTTTGTTCTCTCACACACACACACACACACACACACACACACACACACACACACACACACACACACACACACACACACACACACACACGTGCGTGCACATCCATGCATGCGGCCTGTATGTATGCATGCTAGTATTTGTAGCATAAGGCGGGAGGGGCAAGGCATTTTTATGCCTACTTAAACTAACAGGATTACATCAAACGCTATATGACCAGGACACGACTTGGCAGCGAAGGGCTAAACATAAAGCCTCGGGCAAACATGCACAGTCGTGCCACTCCGTAAGTCCTCATCCTCCCCCAATACATCACAAAAGATGCCATATGGACAAGACAAAAGAACTTTGGTGGAGCTTGCAGGCAAAACTTCAAGGAATTGTTCTCTTATCTCTTGTTTGCTCTTAATCTGACTTGAACATTGAAACAACCTATAAAAAAGTCAAAATTAAAAGTTAAATGAATGCATGTTCTGTCAATGGTAACAATAGTGTTCTGCAAGCGCAGTGAACCTCATGTTTCCCTGGGTTTCGTTCATGTCACGAGTCTCTCTCAGGTGAAGTCTGAAAGGTGAGTCAGATGGAATCACGAGGGATTCGGGGTGACTGTCAGCTCAGAGTATAGAGCCAAGACGATGTAAGAGAGTTGCCGGCACTGCTAAAATGCCATGGCCCTGATGATATTTCAGACAGTCTGAGAAGTCAGTAGAGTATAGTTATCATCTCACACCTGCCTGTCCGGTCCTACCTGAGATGTCAATAATCCTGACAAAAGAACCGCAGAGAGGAAGATGGACAGTGATTTTGTGCTCTGACTGCGGCACTAATAAGGTAAAGAAATGAATTCCAAATGGGAATTGTAAGCAGTTGTGGGTCCTTAACGATTCCATTAATGATTCTTTTAGTACTTATTGCATTTCCCTTTTTTGGCAGTGTGTTGCCAAATGAGATCATTTCAGATTGTAACAGAAATAAATCTAATGAAATGATTGCAAAAGTTGCGTTTATATAGGCACATGGGTGCAAATGTAATCCAAAAACTGGTCCTAACTAGGGCTGGGTGAAATATTGAGACACCCCTCGCTGCAGCCTGTAGCACGATGACGTAGCTGGATCAGATCCAATACGTACTGGATGGTGGTTCGTTATGGCGATGTCATACCGATCTAGTCTATGGTTATAATGCGTATGCATAGAGACGTATGCACTGGTCTTAATTGACATGTATGGTCAATATTGTATATAGATGATGTTCTAACCTGTGTAGTAGTAGTACTGATAAATAGTAACAAGTAATTATTGATGAATAAGTTATGCTGAAGTTGTCCTAGTTTCTATCTACATACATGCAAAACATGTGTGAGTGGAAGCAAAAATAAGTCAAGTAATTGTCAGTAATTTTAATCCTCAAGGTACAATACAATCTGTAAACAACTTAAAATACCAGTACACATTCAAGGGAAAAATCAAAACGTGTGTCCTGATTTCGTGAGCATGTTATTAATAATTATTTTTGCACGAGCGGTTTGAGTATCTATCTATGTTCAAGTCACCAAAACTCTCAACTGCACATGTGACGTCATCAAAATGTGAATGAAACCACCGCGCATACGCATCCAGTACGTGTTGGACCTGATCCAGTACGTCATCGTGCTACAGGCTGCAGCGACGACTTCCTGGAAATATTTGCAACATATTTGTTATGCTTTTGCTGGCAGAATTACATGCAATTAAATATTGCTATTTATTTCTATTATTATTATTGTATTTATCGTTTTGTTATAATAGTGCACATAAACAAAACCAGATTAAATATTTTTTTGTTTGTTTATTTAGTGATGAACAGTGTGGAAATGTATTTTTAATTAGATTTTTTTTATTGCATTTTACTTTTATCATTTTTGAATCAACAATGGCTGGTTGAAATAATAGTCCCTCTCAGTGTTATTGTAATATTATTTACATTCATTTTAGTATTTATATTTATTTTGCTATTATTTGTATTAATATTTTTGAATTAATTTGAATTTCATATTAATTTGATGCTAAGTCTGAGTAATTTTGTCTTTTTTGATTGTGCTTGTGACATCTTTATTAGTTTTTTAATGTTTCTAAAATGTATTATTTAATTTTTTGGTTTATTTATTTTAGTAATTTTAGAACTTTTTGCACATAGTTTTTATTTTTTTATATAAAACAATAATTTTAAGTAATACCTTTACAGAAATACGATATTTACAAGATAATTAAAGGAAATATAAATATATATCCTGAATTTGACTACAAAAAATTATCTATAAATCACCCATTCCTAGTCCTAGCTAATATTTATTGAATAAAAATATGTTTTTATACACATTTCTTATTTATTTAAAAAAGATGAATTCACAAGTATTTCAACCCCATTAAGAATTCTGGCTATTTGCTTTTGTTCTGGTGTGAAATTATGCTTGTCTTGACATTTATTTGCCCATTCATTCTGTTGCTTTAAATAGATATATTCATGTAAATTTATGTAAATTATGATAATATAAACTCTTCACGTCACTAAGAATAAATTACGTCTCCTCAATCAGAATCTTTTTCAGAGTATTCCCTCAGTGCTACCTGCAGGGAAATAACACACTTTGATTGGCCTGTTCCCTGAACACCCCTCCCCCCTTCAGCCACTCTGCATTCTGATTCGTCTGCCTGTTTATCTCCACCAGCTCAGTGTGAGAGTCGTGCTTTAATTAGACAACTGGGGAAAAGAGCTGCGAACATGGCCGGCCCTGGCCGGGCTCTTGGCAGAGCGCCGGCAGGAAACTGAATGGTCTCACACTTAGCCAGTGAGTCACGTGGGGCGTCTCTCGCTCCGTTACAAGAGGCCTTGGAGTGTTTGCTGAGCGGTCCTTTAAGACCGTAGCCTTCGATATAGTCATGAAACACTCCGAGGAGGTGAGAACAGACGCACAGCGTAATTGGCAGGATGCGTGGGTGTAATTACTTGATTGAAAGCGGTTCATAGAAACGGACAAGCATCTTAAGAACACATATCAGGCTTACATGGAGAGACTTTAGCGTTCTTCAAGACTGTTTCTATTAATTGCCTCATTAGTTTTCATTCTAAGAATATCCTAATTATAAAGGGTGATAAAACATTACACTCTGCATGGACATTTTAATGAAAGTAAGCACTCTGATAAGTGGACGCACGGAATTAGTAGATTAGCTTGGCTCCAGTCTGAATATGCTAATAACTGTCACCAGCTCTTGCCAAGAGATGATACAGTGTGCAATCTTGCGAAGGCTTTGCTAACATTTCCCCAAAACAGCTCATCAGCTTCAGTTATTCTGAAAGAAAACAGTTTGAGCCTGAGAAATTGAGATGTACTGGTTAGTTTGTGAAGCAAAGCACATCTAGGACTCTATAATAGGAGTATTTCTCTCCTCTTATTTCAAAATCTTGACGAATCAAAGATTAAGGCAAATTAGGCTTAAGTTCAGAGAGCTAGAAAAGACAAAAAACTGAAACACTGATGTATACCTTCTTGTTTCTACCAAAACTTCAAAAGCATAATTCATCCAAACATATTTTGTCATCTTTAAATAATAATCATCAGCATACCTGGTCAATGTGAGGAAAAAAGAAAAAGTAAGGAGCACTTTTATGAAACCTTTATGGTGGTTTTTAGCAGGTTTCGGAGCACCCCAATTTTTGTATTGCAGTGCAGTTCAAAATTGCTTTAAAATTTCTTATTTGTGTTCCACAGAAGAATTTTTTTTTTCTCAGTGAACATTTCATTTTGCCAAAGTCCAGAATAGATTTCAGCCAACCTTCAGCACCTCTCTGATGAACTTGGTTTTAAAAATGAAGGGTGGAAATGTGCGCACCTGCTGCTGCTCCTCTCTGAATGACAAGCGTAGCCTCTGTTCCCACTGGACAGTCCTTGAGCAGCTGCACCACCTGTGTGTGGTTGAGTCCCTGGAGACCCTTCTGATTAATCTCCACCATCAAGTCTCCTTCACATAACCCCGGACAACCCTGCGGCTCCAGAACCTGATCAAAACATATAGAAACAGTTATGACACGTATTAAGCTTGATAAACCTGAATATAAGCATTAGGACATATAAATATCTAATATCCTTAAATACAGCTCACATTTTGGTTTGACCATTGCCCTCACCCCATACGTACACCATACAACAGAAGCCTATTTATTCATTTATTTTCCAAAACACCAGTAAATAAAATATAATGTATACAGGTCCTTCTAAAAAAATTGCATATTGTGATAAAAGTTCATTATTTTCCATAATGTAATGATAGAAATTAAACTTTCATATATTTTAGATTCATATAACAACAAATATTTCAGGTCTTTTATTGTTTTAATACTGATGATTTTGGCATACAGCTCATGAAAACCCAAAATTCCTATCTCAAAAAATTAGCATATCATGAAAAGGTTCTCTAAACGAGCTATTAACCTAATCATCTGAATCAACTAATTAACTCTAAACACCTGCAAAAGATTCCTGAGGCTTTTAAAAACTCCCAGCCTGGTTCATTACTCAAAACCGCAATCATGGGTAAGACTGCCGACCTGACTGCTGTCCAGAAGGCCATCATTGACACCCTCAAGCGAGAGGGTAAGACACAGAAAGACATTTCTGAACGAATAGGCTGTTCCCAGAGTGCTGTATCAAGGCACCTCAGTGGGAAGTCAGTGGGAAGGAAAAAGTGTGGCAAAAAATGCTGCACAACGAGAAGAGGTGACCAGACCCTGAGGAAGATTGTGGAGAAGGACCGATTCCAGACCTTGGGGGACCTGCGGAAGCAGTGGACTGAGTCTGGAGTAGAAACATCCAGAGCCACCGTGCACAGGCGTGTGCAGGAAATGGGCTACAGGTGCCGCATTCCCCAGGTCAAGCCACTTTTGAACCAGAAACAGCAGCAGAAGCGCCTGACCTGGGCTACAGAGAAGCAGCACTGGACTGTCCCTCACATTTTGCATGTCATTCGGAAATCAAGGTGCCAGAGTCTGGAGGAAGACTGGGGAGAAGGAAATGCCAAAATGCCTGAAGTCCAGTGTCAAGTACCCACAGTCAGTGATGGTCTGGGGTGCCATGTCAGCTGCAGGTGTTGGTCCACTGGGCAGGTCAATGCAGCTAGCTATCAGGAGATTTTGGAGCACTTCATGCTTCCATCTGCTGAAAAGCTTTATGGAGATGAAGATTTCGTTTTCAGCACGACCTGGCACCTGCTCACAGTGCCAAAACCACTGGTAAATGGTTTACTGACCATGGTATTACTGTGCTCAATTGGCCTGCCAACTCTCCTGACCTGAACCTCATAGAGAATCTGTGGGATATTGTGAAGAGAAAGTTGAGAGACGACCCAACACTCTGGATGAGCTTAAGGCCGCTATAGAAGCATCCTGGGCCTCCATAACACCTCAGCAGTGCCACAGGCTGATTGCCTCCATGCCACGCCGCATTGAAGCAGTCATTTCTGCAAAAGGATTCCCGACCAAGTATTGAGTGCATAACTGAACATAATTATTTGAAGGTTGACTTTTTTTGTATTAAAAACACTTTTCTTTTATTGGTCGGATGAAATATGCTAATTTTTTTAGATAGGAATTTTGGGTTTTCATGAGCTGTATGCCAAAATCATCAGTATTAAAACAATAAAAGACCTGAAATATTTCAGTTGGTGTGCAATGAATTTAAAATAAATGAAAGTAAATTTTCACAATATGCTAATTTTTTGAGAAGGACCTGTACACACACACATACATACATATATACACATATATACAAAATGTGTGAGTGTGTTTCTTTATTTTATAAAATAAAAAAAAAAAAAAGGATGTGTTTGTTTATTTATTTCTCTACAATAATAATAATACAAATTTATTTGAATATAATTATCATTATATATTAACTATACAGTATATATATATATATATATATATATATATATATATATATATATATATATATATATATATATATATATATATATATATATCATATTTAGATATAGTTCATATTTAGACCTATATTATTTTTAATATTTAATAATTTGTATATTTTATTGGCCAAAAGTGATGTCCAGAAAGGGATATTTGTTTTTCATGACCCTACAATTTCGATTAAATGATCAAAATATGAGGAAAAGATTTTATCTTTTTTAAATATTTTAAATATGAAGGAAAAACAAAAAACTAAACTTGGTAAAGGTATTTATCTGAAAAAATATTTGGCAAAAAGAGGCAAGCTAGATGATTTAATTTATTATCCAAAAATAGCATAGAAAAACAAAACAAAAAAGCATACACTGACTACAGCATAATCAGATATTAATATTTCATTCTCTCTTGCTTTTGCATTTGCTCATAAGTTCTTGGTATGTAAAAATTTGGCAAGTTTCATTGCATCACAAATAAATCAATTGACTTTAAGCACAACTACATCATTTGATTACAAATATTTAACTTAAGGCAGAAGACACCCATTGTCCTAGGTCAGGCCACTACTGACTTAAAATTTAATTTGAGTTTGAGACCACTGCACTAAAATGTTTGTTAATGGATATCAACGCACCTGTTTGACTCTCTGTCCTGTGGGACTGTCTGCTATGGTGAAGCCGAAACCCTCTGCGCCTTTGGTTATAGTGAGACTCAGAAGCTCAGGGACCACTTGAGCCCCGGCGGTTGCTCCCGAGGATGACGCCATGGAGATGCTGTCATCGGGTGGGGGTCCCGGTGTGGTCAGGGATGGAGGCTGCGAGCCGTCTAGGTGGGTGTCTCCAGGGTGGGGAAGCGGGGTAAGGCCCTCGCTGTGCTCAGGTACTAAGCGGCCAGTCAAAGACATGTACTCCATGTAATTTTCATAGTTGTTCCTTCCATTGAGCAGCAACGGGTGATCCACTAGGCCCAAAGGGGGCATGGAGGAGCTAGCCGAGGGGTCCTCTGGGTCGTAAGGGAGGGGGTAGCCTCGACACAGCACCAGTGTGACGCTCTGGCCAATGGGGACCGACTGGAAAAGCTTCACCACATCGGCATGGGTGGTGCCCAAGACACAGATGTCATTGATGTAGACGATCACATCACCTAATGAAGAAACACAGAGTACACTGAATAAAATGGCTTTTTGATTTTACTCCATTTTTTAAGGCAAGCAGTTACACTAAGTTATAAGACCTGTGTGTATTTGACATTCAGTTATGTTGTATAACTGTCTGCAAAAATCAATCATGTAATCCCAACTCAAATGGATTAAGTAAACTTCAATGTTAAATATATTTATGTGGATTGAACACAATGAAATCAAGTTGACAAAATGTATAGCAATTGTGTTGCTTTAGCTCATTTTAATTAAATAGTTTGAACAAGCAAAGTAAAAATGTTTTTTTTTCAGTGTACTAAACATGCATATTTAAACAAAAATGAAGCGCCATACTCCCGAGTGCATTAAGTCATCGCTCTCACACCGACCACTCGCTCCGAGTGCGGATGTACATAAATTAGCTACATTATTAAGGATACGGGCTTTCTTACAAAATAATTATGCTGCCTTCTGAATGGGTGTTCACACTGAGAGGTTTACAATGAGAAGGCAACTGCTGAACTGCATGTCATTCATTTTCAATGAAACCAGTTTAATTCTGAAGACATGACCAACCAATGTTTTACAATAAAATAGAGAAGACTTCAATTTTATGCAAATGACACTCAAAATAGAGCTATTGATACAGTTATAGGATACAGTAGTCGAGCCAATGCTTGTTACCAACAAGTAGAGTAAAAATGAATCAACACTGTAGAAAAGCAAACCCAGAATAACTCAAGAAATCAATAAATGTTGATTAGAAATATATTTATTCAATATTAAAACATGCCAACGTCAAATTCCACTGGAATCAACTTCAAGTCGAGTCTCCTGCGTATTTCACATGAGAACTAATATTTCTGTGACGTGCAAAGTTGTCCTCTTGAGACTTGATCACATCAAGAGCGAAAACTATAAAGTGTCCACATCAACACACGATAACGTTCTGTTTATCCGAAATGCTCACTGAAGTTATGTCGTCTTCTGCTTTAAATGCTCAAGCTCTTTATTGTCATGTGGATTCTTATTGGCTGCAAATATTTTTATCATTGACTTTTATTAACCTCTGGAGCCGTGTGGATTACTTTTATAATGGATGGATACACTTTTTTGGGCTTCAAATTTTGGGCTGCAATTTACTGCCATTATAATGCTTGGAAGCATTTTTAATATAACTCCAAATGTATTCGTCTGAAAGAAGAATGTCATATACACTTAGGATGGCTTGATGGTGAGTAAATCATGGGGTAATTTTCATTTTTGGGTGAACTATTACTTTAAGTACACACATACTCCGGGTTAATAAATTAGCTGTTCTTTGACCTACATGTTTACTAAATCATATCACTTTGGATTAAAGTCATTTCCACGCACGCACACTGAAAGTCAGTTGGGTAAGTGCCGACAGCTGTAGTAGATACCAATCGAGCGAGGTATCAGCAAAACTGGCCGATAATGAGACACCTCTGAAATAAAGGCAACCTGAGGCCTGTTGAAACTGCACAAGCCAACTGTGTATGTTTGTACAGAATAGAGAGGGACTTCTATAAAAGGACCCCGTTCCCCCATCAAAAGCAGATAAAACACACAAGATCCCACCAAAGCCCAAATTGCAATGCTAGCTGGAGGCATATGCAAATAAAGCCACTGCCAGCATCATTATCTGTGAGGGCCTTGGGAAGTGATGTCATCTTCGGATCTCACAGTTACACTTCTAAAGTTAACACAGGATCAAGGAAACGAACAAGCCATCCAGAAAGGTAGACTCACAGCGAGGACATAAGATTTCTGTACTTCCGTTAAGAGTTCCTCCACAAGAGAACAGAAGAACTTATGAAAAAGCAGCAAATAAGCCTACGGTGTCCATCTGTGATGACTCACTCAAATGTGCTCTTTCATCAGAGAAAAACACAATGCGACAACCGTGACCTTTCGCTAGCTCTGAGCAAGCTATTAGAGGCTGTTGTCAAGCGGTGGCTACAGAGATAATGATGTTTCCTAGTCCATGCACTAAAGGTATTCTCCTGAGATGTGAGGTCACTGCTCAGCACTGCTTATATATCGATAAGTGTCAGTATATTAAAAGGGGGCATATCATAATTCTAAACAGTCCGCTGAGGCAAGGAATTTAGGCTTGCTGGATTTGTTTGTCTTTCTTAGCAACAGTAACTATGGTTGGGGTGACAATCATTGGTAATAAAACTGAAAGGTGTAACTGAATTGATCTGTACATTTTATCTCTTAGATCAATTTAGAAAACAAGTTTAAGGTTGTAAATAATGTTAAAATGAATGCGCCCAAGCGATATACGTCAACAACTATGTGATTAATTGGCAAACCTTTGGCCATTTTGAAATTATTGGCATCAGCCAGTAGCGGATCCCGGACGTAAATTTTGTTTGGGCAGATTCTGGATCTTAGTGCTAGTTTATGATTGATTTTGTAAGCTTTATATTCTAATCGCTGAACATAGACTCACTTAGGCAGAATTCTAATGTCATTACATTATTCAGCCTAAGGGTGGCGTGCAGTGGTCTAATGATGATTGACAGACTTAGTACACATGACTAACGCATAGAATACCATCTTAGAATTGCCTTAATGTAGTATTTATTGCCTAAGATGTTTTAGAATATTGCAAATTGTGTACGTATTCCAGTGAGGAAAGTCATGTCTATTCTCAGAACAAACATAAAACAAACACAACAGAACTACTGTATACAAAGGCTATTCACATAAGCATGATTAAAATAAAGGATTTATTCTTTAATTTGATACACTACTCTACATAGGAACACAACTATGTAGAGTAGTATATATATATATATATATATATATATTTTTTTTTTTTTTTTTTTTGAGTAGTATATATATATTTTTTTGTTTGTTTGTTTTTGTTGTTGTTGTTGTGTGGTGTGGTGTGTTATTATTAAACATTTTATTTAATAACAATCTTTATTTTTATAGTTATTGTCCTTAGTGTAAACTGTACGGTCACATTTACTGATGTTTAGCAAGTTTTCGCAGATAAATTGTATCAATATAATAATTTGATATAATTTAATAATATAAAATAAATTATTTATTATTTTTATAATTATTATTATTTTTATAAAGTACATATACTTTATTTGAACCAACCTATATTTTATATAATCTACAATAAGGGTGCTGGTCATATAATTAGAATATCATCAAAAAGTTAATTTATTTCACTAATTCCATTCAAAAAGTTAAACTTGTATATTATATTCATTCATTACACACATACTGATATATTTCAAATATTTATTTCTTTTAATTTTGATGATTATAACTGAAAACTAAGGAAAATCCCAAATTCAGTATCTCAGAAAATTTTAATATTACTTAAGACCAATACAAAGAAAGGATTTTTAGAAATCTTGGCCAACTGAACATGTACAGCACTCAATACTTAGTTGGGGCTCCTTTTGCCTGAATTACTGCAGCAATGCGGCGTGGCATGGAGTCGATCAGTCTGTGGCAGTGCTCAGGTGTTATGAGAGCCCAGGTTGCTCTGATAGTGGCCTTCAGCTCTTCTGCATTGTTGAGTCTGGCGTATCGCATCTTCCTCTTCACAATACCCCATAGATTTTCTAGTTAAGGTCAGGCGAGTTTGCTGGCCAATTAAGAACAGGGGTACCATGGTCCTTAAACCAGGTACTGGTTGCTTTGGCACTGTGTGCAGGTGCCCAGTCCTGCTGGAAAATTAAATCTGCATCTCCATAAAGTTGGTCAGCAGCAGGAAGCATGAAGTGCTCTAAAACTTCCTGGTATACGGCTGCGTTGACCTTGGACCTTAGAAAACACAGTGGATTAACACCAGCAGATGTCATGGCATCCCAAACCATCACTGACTGTGGAAACTTTACACTGGACCTCAAGCAACGTGGATTGTGTGCCTCTCCTCTCTTCCTCCAGACTCTGGGACCCTGATTTCCAAAGGAAATGCAAAATTTACTTTCATCAGAGAACATAACTTTGGACCACTCAGCAGCAGTCCAGTCCTTTTTGTCTTTAACCCAGGCGAGACGCTTCTGACGCTGTCTGTTGTTCAAGAGTGGCTTGACACAAGGAATGCGACAGCTGAAACCCATGTCTTGCATACGTCTGTGCGTAGTGGTTCTTGAAGCTCTGACTCCAGCTGCAGTCCACTCTTTGCGAATAGCCCCCACATTTTTGAATGGGTTTTGTTTCACAATCCTCTCCAGGGTGCGGTTATCCCTTTTGCCTGTACACTTTTTTCTACCACATCTTTTCATTCCCTTCGCCTCTCTATTAATGTGCTTGGACACAGAGCTCTGTGCCAGCCTCTTTTGCAATTACCTTTTGTGACTTGTCCTCCTTGTGAAAGGTGTCAATGGTCATCTTTTGGACAACTATCAAGTCAGCAGTCTTCCCCATGATTGTTTAGCCTACAGAACTAGACTGAGAGACCATTTAAAGGCCTTTGCAGGTGTTTTGAGTTAAATAGCTGCTTAGAGTGTGACACCAGGTGTCTTCAATATTGAAACTTTTCACAAAATTCTAATTTTCTGAGATACTGAATTTGGGATTTTCCTTAGTTGTCAGTTATAATCATCAAAATTAAAAGAAATAAACATTTAAAATATATCAGTCTGTGTGTAATGAATGAATATAATATACAAGTTTCACTTTTTGAATGGAATTAGTGAAATAAATCAACATTTGATGATATTCTAATTATATGACCAGCATCTGTAAAGATATTCAATACCTATATAACAGAAATATTAAATATAAAAGTTCATAGATTAATTCCCGCTTCTGCTAGAATATAACAAACTTATAAACTTTAACACAAATTTGAAATGAAACACATTCGTTAAGAGGTCCTGATTTCCTTGACCTTCTCACCTGTGTCCATCTTGCTATCCTGGGCTGCAGGTCCATCAGGTATGACACTCTTGACCTGTAGGAACTCGTCTGGCTCGTCCCCACCAATGATGGTGAAGCCGAAACCCATGTTACTCTTCTGCAGCACCGTGGTCAGGAACGTTCCTTTGAGTTGCGTGGCGTCCCTCGTGAATGGAGGCTTTTCTGTGAAGACAAACACACATGAAAAATCAGAGGAAAGCACTGCACACTGCACAACCACCTCTACTGCATGGTCTTTGGTGCTTCGGTAACCTAGCTAAAGTGACATGAAAGTAGAGCACACCCGAGCAACCCAAAACCGAGGATCACCAACAAACCAATTGGGTGAAGATGGCATATATGGGCCACAGAGAAAAGAAGTACCTCTATATATCGTGGGCAATGGCAGCGCCGATAGACCTTGACTTTGCATTTGATGTTGCTGTTGGATCCTTCGTTTGGCCTCTAGGACGGGGTTCTCAAACTGTGTCCTTCTGTTAATGTGGCTGCGGGGCAGAACGAGCAGATATTTAAATCACGCTGGGACCCTCCCTCCCCCGGCGAACTTATTGAAGAGAATGACGCGGATGATTCGGGGTCGGATTCTGCAAATACTAGGTGCTTGATAAAAGAAATTTGAAGAACTTACTCAACATAGTAACTGCCATAAATAGGGTCGTCTATTTTCTCCCAGCCATATGGAAGTTCTGTAGAAAGAAAAAAATAAGATGGTCGGCACCTCGTTGCAAATGTTGTTTATCCCCGTTGCATGTTAACCCATATTTAATGTAGTCTGGGTTGTTTTTTTCCTTTTCCTGGGTTGTTTTTTCCTTGCATAGTCCTGTCATGTTTTTTGAGGCTCTATAAATATTAGTGCTGTCAAAATTAGTGCGTTAAATGGCAGTTTTGTTGAGTATCCACAAAAGAGCAGTCTTAAATAAGTTAAATAACATCTTATATGAACTTAAAGAGTTGTGAGAAAATGATATGCGAGGGACAGCGCGTCAGATCCGCATCATGTTCGGCAGCGGCAGATTAAAGTGACAGCAGTCATTAATGCCGTCTGTCATTAATGTTAATCAAAGAACAAAGGTAACAGAGAAAATGTTTGCTTTAATAAAGATTAATCTTTATTTAATTTATAATTTATGCAGACTGTAAAGTGTTTGACAACAGGTACATATGACATTTATTATAATAGGTTTATGTGAAGATTGTTTTAAAGGTGCACTATATACATTTTTGCAGCGTCTAGCGGTGAAGTTGCATGTTGCAACCGCCCACCGCTCACCCCTACCTTTCGAAGCATATAGAGAAGCTACGGTGGCTGTCATAGGACAAAGATCTCGTCATCTGAGACAGAGAGTGATTAGCGCTCTGTAGAGCAGTTTGTCCGTTTAGGGCTACTGTAGAAACATGACGATGCAAAATAGTGACTTCACTGTAAGGGGACCCGCGGCATATGTAGATAGAAATCGCTCTTTCTAAGGTAATAAAAACATATCGGTTCATTATGTTAGGTCTTTATACACCACTGAAAACATAGTTATGTAAATTATATTGCATTTCTGTGAATAGATCCTCCTCATCTTTAAGTTCACTTGAATTAAAAGTAATAAACTTATAAATGTTGAAATTGGTAGCTTTCGATTATACTGTAAAAAAAGATGCCATTACAACAAATATTTAAATGTAACAACAACATTAATTTGGAGTGTAACTGAGAAATTATTACAATATAAAAATATTAAACACTCGGTCATGATTAATTACAGAAAAATTAAAATGCATGCTTAATTCATTAATAATTTTTGATTGATTGACAGCACTAATATATAAATAGATAAATAGATAGATAAATAAATAAATAAATAAATAAATAAATAAATAAATAAATAAATAAATAAATAAATAAATAAATAAATAAATAAGTATATATTTATTAGTGCTGTCAAATCAATAATTCGCAATTAATCGCATCTAACATAAAAGTTTGATATATATGCTTATGTGTATATAAATGTGTGTGTGTGTATGTAATGTATATATATATATATATATATATATATATATATATATATATATATATATATATATACACACACACACACACACATATATATATATATATATACACACACAGACACAAATTTGTATTATGATATATACGATTAATCAGCACTAACATATGTATATAGCTCTAAAACTATTTTAAAAAATCCCTTTCTGTAATTGGAATAAAGATTAAATAAAGTAAAACAAATATTACATGAAAAAAATCTAAAATGACAAAAGTACATAAAATGACTAAAACAATCTAAAGTACAAAAAGAAAAACTAAGGTAAAATATTAATACTATCATAATATATAAATAATACTAAAATAAGACTTATTACACACAATATTATTGTATTATATTGTTATTTTATTGAATATTTATGTATTATTTTTATTCTGATATTCTTTTAGTCCATTTTTTAATTAAACTTTTAAACTTTATTATTATTCCAAGCATGTGGAATTAGCATTGCTTATGAAATGTGTTATATAAATAAGTTTCCCTTGCCTTGCCCCTGCATTATTTTATCAGGCAGGCTTCAAGTTAAGTATTACCAAATCACTTTCATATTCATGAATATTTACAACAACATTGAAAGGTGAACCGCAGTGTATGAAACCTTCAGATGCAAGAAGCTTAAAGTGAGCTCTTTAATGCATGGCACGAAGCATGCGTGTCATGAAAACATTTCTCACAGTTTTCATTATAGCGAAGCCCAGTCCAGTAAATCAATAACCCCAGGGATGCCTGCAGCGTATGATAATACACAGCACAAATCAGTCTAGACGTCTTTTAAGAACACGCATTCCCTGCACACGCCAGAATTTCGATTGCGTATCCTGAACAATCCAGCCGGCCGTTCACGCTGGCAGTCAGTGTGTAAAACAAAGCTTAATTAGGACACACAGCGGTAAGTGAGGGGAGGTCTGGCAGCCCCGAAGGTTAGAGCCAACATACTTTCATGCAATTCAATCCGCCTGAGAGACACAAAACAAATTAAAGGGCTGGCGAGATCACCATGACAACAAAGGGCTGTCATCATGTGCAGCATTCAAGATGCTTTTCCTGTCCGGTTTGTTTTTCAGCCAAATTTGACATTATTGAAACATCAAGAAGAAATGGAGTACACAGACAAACTCACACAGTAATTATCGAAAACATCGCCAGTGGGACATGCTGCAGTTTTTGCCGGAGTTCTTCGTAAACATGCACACATGAAGTCATGCATGTGTGAATAAAAGGTGTGTGGCAAACATGCAAATCGAGCTCATGCACACAAACACCAGGCTAACATAATATCTCTTCAGACATCGGCCACCTTCAGTAATTAACCTCACACATGCTATTTTTACCCAGTCACTCCATCAGAGCTTGTTTACTGACATGCCCCCCATTATCTGTGCTTCGGACATTGATTATCTCTCAAAAGTCAAAACGTATAGTTTGTTGACAGGAGGTGTGTTATGACTTTCCTAAAAAACAGATCTATGACGTGGCAGATGATAGCTATATTATTATATAGGCCTATTATTAACACCAGTAAGCAACCACCTAGCAACAACCCAGAACAAACTAGAAACCACAAAAAATGCCCTAAAAACCACTCAGCAACGACTAAATGTTCGACAAACTACCTAGCAACCACTGAACACATAGTAACTACTCGCTCCCTACACCCTAGCAACCAGCAAACAATGCTTGAGGAAAAAACTATTAGAAATCTTTCAGAACACCCTAGAAACCATCAAACAATGCCTTAGAAACCACCCAAGCAAACAGCAAACAATGCCCTAGAATGCCACACTCAAAAAAAGTATGTACTTTTTCTTCACAAAAAGAGCATAGGCACCCCCCGACCAGAGCCAATGATTTTGTCTGAGCTATGAATAAAAAATTTTAAAAGGGAAAAATAATATAATTAATATTCTCTCATTTTATTTGTCTTATCTTATTCTTTTAGTGAAGAATGAGTAAAGCTAATTGTTTTTAGGATGACAATTTTTTTAAAGTTTTGTCTGATTCATTCTTTAGGCTGCTCTCCTCAGTGGTCTAACAGCGCTCGTCAATGTCAAAATGATCGGGATGGCCAATCAAATCAAAAAAGGCGGCTCTTACTGTCATACTGTCACTGTCACTCAAGCAAAGAGAGCTTGTGGAAGATGGAAGTAGATGGAAGTCTTATAATCCTATAATCTAGTGATGCAAAAAATGCGATAATGATTCACGGGATTCATAAACGAATGTGACGATGAAGCAAAAAAGCGTTTGCATTTTCTACATATTAGACATGAGTAAGAGTGAATTTGTGCACATTTTAAAATAAAATATTAGAAAATAGTTTAAATTGATTACTTCATTAGCCTACTACAATTAGACCTAGAACTTATTTTACCATTCTTATTTATTTATTTCATTAAATGCCTTTTAATCATTTAATTATTCAATTCCTTTATTATTATTATTTATAATAATATAAGTTATACCCCAAGGTTAATTATACCCACAGGGTGAGCACCCCCTGCTGGCCTCAGTATCGCCTCTACCAGCAGAAACCTAGTTTTTCCCAGGAAGTCTCCCATCCAGGAACTGACCAGGCTCAGCCCTGCTTAGCTTCAGTGGGAAAACAGTCTCGGACTACAGGGACTATGGCTTTAGCTATTAAGTTGGATTTATCTTATCATTATTACTAGTTTTGATTGATTTCATTTCAACATAAATACTGTAGGCCTAGCCAATTAAAGTAATTTCAGAGCTCTGTATAGCTCATTACACAAAAACATCCGCTACGTTTTAATTGGAAGGTTCGTTTATAATGTTATTAAACAATAACCATTAGGGAACGTTCTGTATCATAAGTTATTTTTTTGGTAATTTAAACTAAACCACTATGTTCTGGGATTACTATTATAT